>JARYGA010055520.1:0-1200000 GCA_030545235.1 Helianthus tuberosus
ACGCGGGGCGCGACAGCTTGAAAGTTCTCCGGATAAGCTTTAGGCCACGTGGCAGACCTACACCGTGACACGGCAGCCCTAGGCGTAGCTAGGGTGGCCCTCGCAGGCCGCGTAAGATGTTCTTAGAGTTTACGCGGGCCGAGACAAACTCAATTTTCAGCTATAAAAGGGACGTGCATGGGCATTCGTATGTGCTCGAAAAATTTACTTCAAAGACGTTCTAAACTGCTTAAATTTGTATATTTAAGTGTCGAAACGCTGCTACGATTACAGGGTAATAGCTTCATCACTGCTACGATACAATGTCCGATCGATTGAAACCAATCCGATGGATGTTTAAGTGCTGCCCGAATTCGGGCTATACTTTGTCATTCGTCGTGAGGGTTTTGATTTCGTGAGCTTATCGTAATGTTGTATTAAGTTACTAACCTAGTTTAGTGTGCATTGTTATTTAACTAGGTTACCAAGCTTAATCAGTAGGCAAAACTCTGTCCAACTAAACTTGCAATGTGAGTCATTCTCTTTTTATCAAAAGTGTTGTATAATACCTAAATGTTTTCTAGTTATATTTTACAGGGATTAAGTCTTTGTTATCTTAAATTACTGGCAGAAAGTGGGGTATTGTGCACATTACTGCTGTTTTCTCACTTTTAGGTGAAATGACCTAAATAGTGATAATCGTCACTATTGGGTGAAAGCACCCAATGGTGGTATGACCACAGTTACAGATCCGGTCGAGTGACAACTGGACCAGATAATTATGAGATAGGGGCAATTGTAATCGCTCTTAATACTGTAATATATAACAATGTGTCGTTTTATGCAAATTGAATGACTCGCCAGTATTTCCCCGCTGATAAAATCTTTTTAAACATGTTTCAGGTGATTTACTGTGAACCAGGAAAAGTGCCGCGTAGCACTACAACTTGAAGAAAGTGGCTCAGTAAATAAAATAAACATGTTTTTGTAATTAGGGAAATCCCCAGTGAAATTCCTCTGTTGTAAATTACGGGGTTTGACCCGACATTTGAAATAAAACAAATGGGGTGTTTTCAGTTTAAATGATCCTGTTAAAATTTCCGCTGCCAAATTGACCACCGATACCACGGGTTTCTGTCCTGCGGTTTCTGAAACGGGTAAAACCGGGTCGGGGGCCGTGACATCGTACCTACTAACCATGGACTTGGATTAGGGTTTCTGACATGTGCATTGTGTCATAAGGGTACGTGTCCTACTCCTTGACATGGTACGGGTCGTACCTGATCTAATTTTCTTGTTCTTCTTTATTTTTAGATCATTGATGTCCAATACGTCTGTTGTTGCTTCTTTTCCATCAAAACCTGCAAAACTAAGATTATCTCTCATTAGTTATCTTTTCTTGTCAATTTCACAATATAAATGGTTGCAAATAGAGTTAATTTCATATAAAAAATTATGTTATTTGGAACACATCAGCTACATATATAGTGCTACTCCGTACGAACAAGGGTTATTGTTGCACATAGTTAGTACTAAGCAAAGTTAATATTGCGTGTACTCACTACTTCTCATTAAGTTTCTGCTCATTAGTTGTAGCTTACTACTTAATATAAAGTTATCACTACTGAAAACAGTAACTTACAGAACTTATGGTTAATTTGTTACCTTATCCTCCAAGTTGTTATTTCTCAGTGATATCTTGCTACTGAGGCTTAGCTCGCCAATAATATTCAATCCGATGACCATCGTTTTTCATGTAACTTTTCAACAATCATGCAAATCTGAAACAACTTTCAGTAGCTTAATCCCCTCCGGGGCGTTGCTTCTTAAACCCCGCCAGAGGAGATGCTCCCTTGAATCCCGGGTCACTAGGGGGCTCTGTGTAACACCCCGTGTTTTGAAAGCCAAAGTCCAAGTCAAGGTCAAAGTCAACGACCGATCGCGCGACTTGACTAGTAGTGAATTTCTTTTATGTGTTTATTTTAGCTGTATTATGTGGGGTAAGTGTCAATAATCACAATAATTGACGTGTGTTATTCGCTATTTAATCGACGTACGACTGTAAACTATAGGAAGTAACAATGCGATAAAGTCAACTAAATGCTAATCAATCTAATTTAATCAACATCGAATCGCAATCAAACTCGCAACTCGAATTACGCATTTTGATTATTGTTATACGTGTGTGCGTGCCTTATGTGTTACTTGTGCATGTTTATTTATGTTATGTTGTGGTAATCAATCAAAACGCAATCGAAACTCGAAACACAATCGAACTCAAACGCAATCGAAATGGTATGATAATTGGTGGAGAAGAGATAGTGCGAGATATGAATAGTTGGGATTAAAATTAATTTGACTAGGAAACTCTATCGCATCGAAACGCTCACAATCGCAATCAAAACAGCAAAAATCGTCGCACCGAACACTCAAACCAAGTGCCATCCGGCCGGGTTGCCGTCCGAACGAGGTGACATCCGATCGGACTGTCATCCGGGCGAGATGCCATCCGACCGACCCGCCCCTTTCCACTTTGGGTATCCTATAAATACCCCATGTCACTTTCATTCTTTCCACTTTTGGCAAGTGACGTCCGACCAGCTCGTTTTCCTCGCTTTTTCTCTGATTTCTCGCAATCCCGGTAAGATCTCGTCCTAAATCTTGTAATTCCTTGATCTACACGCACTCCTACACCTTTCTATCTTTTAAATCTTAACTTTTAATCGTGAAATCATAAAGATTCTAGGTGTTCTAGGATGACGTCATCATGTGTTCTTAAAGAACTTCATGTTTTGGCCTCAATCCACCAAGAACAACTTAGATCTAATCGATTTCCACATAAACGAACAAAGATCTTTCATAGATCTAAACATATTCACGGTGAAAAGGATTGAGAGAAGGTTTTCCAACTTTCTTTCAACTCTTTTACACTCAATGCATTCAAAACCGATAGAATCGGAGCTTGTGCCGACTCACTACTTAATCTTGTGGTTGTATTGGTTCAAGATCCGTATTCTATCCACGAAATTATCGATTTCGGGTTAACTAAGAACTATCATCTTAAACCGGTGGACTGACCGAACTTGGGTGGTTCCTGTTCAGTCGGGTCACTAGAGCTTAGGATGGGACTCTGTTGGTTAGCACGATATCAACACATCTCGATAACACGACAAACAATCAAAACAACCAAGTGTAAGATGAACGGAACAACTAGGACGGAGTGCCGTCCGACCGGACTACTGTCCGAACGGACATCCATCCGAGCGACCAGCTGTCCGAACGACTTGCACCTTGGGTCCCACATTTAACTATCTTTCCAACGATTGAAGTCTGGTTGTTGAACGAGTTGTTGTCCGACCGGACTACCATCCGAACGGACAGCCACCCGAACCATGAAACATTTGGACTTTAACACTTAAACAATTTTCAACATGTTCAGTAACAGGGTTGCCACCCGGACGGATGGGCATCCGACCGAGTGACCACCCTGCTGTGAACTTGTTCTCACTGAGGAACCTCGCCATTCGAGTCGTTGTCCGATCGGACGACCGTCCGACCGACCGACCTGAAAGTTAGAGATACTTCAATGTTTTCGAAATGCTACAACGAAAACTTCAAAGGTCAAGCCATCATACACAAACACATCCTTCTCATAGGAAGAAACAATCCACTCGAATAGTCATCCGACCGGACTACCGTCCGACCGGATAACCATCCGATCGAACTGCTGTCCGACTCACTTGTACCTTGCATCGTTTTACGCGTCTCTTATCGTTATGCTATCGATCTGTTCAGGCTAACCCTACTCCCTAGCGCTCCATTCAATCCATCAATCGATGTGAGTATACTCGATCCCTTTTTGCTTTACGCACTTTTGGGTGTTACATACGTTACTTATACTAAATCACATCGAACACACTACGCCATACTATTTAAACGCTGACCGTTACCGCATGTTATACGTGGCTTAATGAATGCTTGTTTGTTATGTTTACACATGGAATGTTGTCCACCTGCCTTAGCAATGATAGTACTATAGTTTGGACTCAGCACCCGCTCACGCGGGGGTTGTTAAGGACAATTATTTGCGTGGATTACAGTGGTGATCATGTATTACGAACTGCCTTGGGCAGTCAACCCGCAATCATTGGTATCAATAGGTCTATGTCGATAACTAACATGCCTCATTTCACTCTGTGTACGTGCTGGTTATGCGTAACGCTTTCGAACTCTATATGATATTATCAAACTTGTATGCTCACCTTTACACTATGTGTATTGACTTTATTTTAACGTATGTGACAGGTGCTTAGGATGCTTATCTGCTAGGAAATCGAGGCTAGAATAAGGTCTTAGAGGCCAACAAATTGTTGTCTGTACAAATGAAATCTGAGTTGTCGGAACAGAACTATTTGCCTAGATTTTGTCTGTAATAATTGTATTATCTTTTGAGACATGGTATGGGACATGTTACTTTAAATTAATTGGTAATGTTAATTGTTATGGAAACTTCTGGACAATCTGTTTCGTTCATTGCCATGCCCCGATGTTTCCGCCATCGGTTGGGGTGTGACAGATTGGTATCAGAGCCATAACTATAGGGAATTAGGCAAGACTCGACCTAGTCCGGATCGAAGTCTTAGAGACCTAGTCTATAGTTAGGAACCAACAGACCGACTTGTGCATATCCAGTAGGGATTATGTACAAGCTTCCTTGCTAATTCTCGTTAATCTCGCGCACGTTACACTATCACTGCACACCATCATTCGAACTTAAACAAGTGATTTGGTCGAGATTAGGTGTGAAAACCGCAAACTCTCAATTAAATTGCTTATACGATCTGTATTTACTTATAAAACCCGAGAATTTGCGTTAAACCAGGAGTGAAACCCATACTTTGACGCATAGTCCTCTTTTTATTTTATCAAAACAGGAACGAAGTTGATAAGCTAGGGGTGAAACCCTAACCTTGACGACTTGTTCCGACCTTTACTTGGTTTTACAAAATTCTCACCAAAGTCTCGACGGACTCCAACGACCTGAAGTCACGGTAGGACTAACGGGATGTGTGCCAAACGCCCAAGAATCGAGGCCAAAGCACAGTCCTGAAGGTTATTGTTGCACATAGTTAGTACTAAGCGAAGTTAATATTGCGTGTACTTACTACTTCTCATTAAGTTTCTACTCTTTAGTTGTAGTTTACTACTTAGTATAAAGTTATCGTTACTGAAAACAGTAACTTACAGAACTTATGGTTAATTTGTTACCTTATCCTCCAAGTTGCTATTTCTCAGTGATATATTGCTACTGAGGCTTAGCTCGCCACTAATAATCAATCCAACGACCACCGTTTTTCATGTAACTTTTCAACAATCATGAAAAACTGAAACAACTTTTAGTAGCTTAATCCCCTCCGGGGCGTTGCTTCTTAAACCCCGCCAGAGGAGATGCTCCCTTGAATCCCGGGTCACTAGGGGGCTCTGTCCTCTAAAACCACCGAGTTAGAAGTGCTAGAAACGAGCATAGTCTCGTATAAAGTGTCTACTACACACCTCCGAACTTGTAACAATGTTTATACTAATTTATTTTTTATTTTAAGTAAATCGAGCTAAACTAAAACACCCTTGATGACACTAAAAATCACCAATACCCCTCCCGACATACATCTAGTCTTTTCCCAAGCGTACGTATTGGGACTTGTAACCAAGGTTTTGGTAGAGGAGGCTAATGTAGGTTTCACCATCCCTCAACTAACGTGAATTTTGTTAGGAAAAAAACTCCAAATGCTTCTAAATTGTTAGCCAAAGACAAGCCACACATATAGATTACTACCTCCTCATGAAGGTTTAAAAGTCAATAATAATTTATCTAAAGTTCTAAGTGACAAGTCGTTGTTTTGTATCGTCTGAGGGGCGGGTTTTTTCTATCTGGATCAAACAAGAAGAGTATTTATTATTAGATACGTGAGAAAGCATTTATATTATATTAAAAAACACTGATCAACAACTTTTATGCATGATGTTTTTGCTTACTTTGCATCGATCCTTGTGTACAAAACTGTGATTCAAAGTTACACACTGTAATTTTTATTCAAAATTTTATAAATTCGCTCAAAAGGCAAAAATTATAAATCAAAGTTACAATTTTAATAAACAAGTGTATTCTCACAACTTTTTATTATTTTGTACTCGTTTCTTTTTCTATGTACTTATAAGATGCTTCATATAAAGCTACAATCGTTTCCTTTATATGTGATTGATCTTGCAAACTCCACCTTAGATTTGAATATTTTTATTTGTAATCAAAGTATCAAACAAGACCAGTTTACTTATATCAAGCTTTGATCTCAATTATATTACACAAATAAATAAAAAGAAACATTCCCATATAACTTAATAAGGTTGTTTAGTTTTCATGGCTCAACTCACATGGCCTACACATGCTGTGCTTATATCACTATCAACGTCTACACATAGGAATCGTCGTATAGGATAATGCTAGACAAAAAACCCTAAAATTCTTAGAAAACTCTGAAAACCCAAATCTCCACCCATTTTTACCCCACCTCCCGACATTTTTTTTTTTTGAAAAAAATAACACATGTAATATACATGTTTTAGAGTGTCTTGGGCCAAAAAAAACAAAAAGCGCCGAAGGGATTTTTAAAAAAAAAATAAACAAATTTCAGCCATGTCCGGTCGCCTAACATGTGTTAGCCAAAAATGACAGAAATTGCTGAAATTTTTTTTTTTTTTTAAAAAGATCCCCTCGGCGCTTTTTTGATTTTTTTGGCCCAAAACTCTTAAAAACATGTATATTACATGTGTTAATTTTTTCAAAAAAAAAAAATGTCGGGAGGTTGGGTTTTCTAAGGTTTTTCATATAGATAGGGTTTTCTACCTAGCCTTGCCCTCGTCGTATATTTACCATAAACCCTATATAAAACAAACACTCACCATTCCAATAAATATATAATATTTGTTGATTAGCATAAATCAATTTTTCTAATTCTAAAAGTGCTAAACAACTATAAATGTTTCATCCGGTATATAACAAAGGGAAAAACATAGATACCACAATTTGTAAAAATAATATCTTCATAAGAAGGAAAAATTACAAGTTTTGTCCTTTATCTTTATACCATTTTTCAGGCGGTGTCCTTTACTAGGTATTTTGTTGCAAGTTTAGTCCTTTACACCCAACCAAGTTAAAAAACCCTGTTAATTGTTGGGTGTAAGGACTAAACTTGCAACAAAATACCTAGGTAAAAGACTAAACTTGCAACAAAATACCTAGTAAAGGACACCGTCTGTCAACAATTAACAGGGATTTTTAACTGGGTTGGATGTAAAGGACTAAACTTGCAACAAAATACCTAGTAAAGGACACCGTCTGTCAACATTTGTTAAAAAGGACACCGCCTGAAAAGTGGTATAAAGATAAATGACAAAACTTGTAATTTTTTCTTATAAGAATGAATGAGGGACAAGTGAAGTGGTACAAGGTTGTTGGCCACAACTAGAGGAGTAGATTGGATCACCAAAAGTGTTTCCTATTCGATTGTTTAAAGTGTTACATTTAAATCTCATATTCACATCACTTTTAAATACAACAATAATTCATTCTATAAAAGTTGACCATTTAAAAAATTGTACTTTATGTTTGTTTTTTTAGCATTATTACTTGTATAGTAAAATTAGCAAATGGTAAGAACTAAATAATGCTATAATATATTAAAGTTGAAAAAAAAACAAGTGAAAATACTACAATACTAGAAAAATGAGTTTCATAGACGAACTCGTGCATTTAAAAACCAGTTTGAAACTTGTTTTCTAGAAGAAAAGTAAATAATACAAACATTGAAAAAGGAATGAGAAGTATAAGATTTGAAACCCTAACCTGTTGAATGTCTTCAATATTTGATGTAGAAAAAAATCGAGACATCGACTATGGTGAAACTACGATCTAGGGCTTTTTGAAAGTGAAAAGAAAAAAAAGGAGAGGATAAAGGAAACATACGGGGGTTAAGGGAATGAGGAAAAGGAATAAAGATCGCCATAGATGAAAGAGGAGTATTAGGGTTTATGAACAGAAACTTACGAAAGAAGCAAATGGAATAAAGAGACCGTGATGTTTTCCCTCTCAAATGCATTAAAGGAGACCTGAGGAGTCGCCAGTTGCCAATAACACGCCTAAGGGCTAAGCTAATGACAAGTGGTCTCAATATGTTTTGTTTTAATATACTTTATAGATTCTTTTGAGATTATATGGTTATATTTCTTATTCTTTTATGATTGTATGTTTCTATGTACGAACATATTAATGATTATTTGCTCTAGTCTTAAATATAGATTTTAACCGACTCTACAATGTATATAATATACGTTTTTAACCGATTTAATTTTTTACTAATTTAATTTTCCTGTAGTAACTTTTGTTCGTTAACTTTTATAAAAAAAACTTTAAAATGGAAATATCTTTAATTTTTTTATACATCTCGGTATAAATTTTGTTAAAACTGTAGTTGTGTTTCAAATAAGCTTTTCTTGGGTACTGTAGGCCATACCGAGTGTCGTTTCCTACAGGTATTGTGACGATTGGAACCGATACCAACCAAACAACATTAACACCGACATCCAAATTATTAAAATGTAGCGGTATTCGTTTTAATGGTTTCGATCTATGTAAAACACAATTTTTTTTGGGTTACATCAGATACCTTTTGTGTAATTAACCATTTTTATATACACTTTTTTAGTATCGTACCTATATTGAGTACCGCTACTGTAACAAACCAAGTGTGTTCAGAATAATGTATTTTTTGTTGTAAATTATAACTATTGTCGATACCATACCTATAACAAAACGAACCAATACCGAACAAACAATATCGATACCACCTTTCGTTATTATGGCTTCAATCAATGTAACATTTTCTGTGTGTTTTCTTATATATGGTTTTATAAAATTACGAAAATATCGTTGCGAGACGCTTTTCTATTCATTATAAACTTTATTTAAAACTAAAGTGCCGCAACACACGAGCACAATCCATTGGTTGTTTATAATTATAACTTTCTGATGTCTTTTTCTATTATTTTTTTTACTAAACTTTGTTTCAATAGAACTATTGAAGTGGGTAGATCTTCTTTTTAAGGGTTTTCTTGAAATACCACTAACATAGTAACATATGATCAATTCGTATAACATATGATATACGATGTGGACCGACTCCGTAGTCTTTTTCTTTATATGTAACATATATTACCCCTTTTATATTTATCATCGAGATTTTTAAATGCCGATTTCTGGGATTTCTGAACTTACCTAAAACATTTAGATCGATCTATGCGTGTTACAGTTGAAAAAAAAAAGTGAGCATTAAATTTGATTAAGTACTTTAGTTATTCTTTATGAATGATTACTTAACTATGTATTAACTTTTTATCGTCAAAGTTAAGAGATATCCGCACATAAAAAAACCAATCATGTTGAGTAAAACATCCCCTGGTATATACCTAAAATGTTTTATAACCCGATATCAAAATTAGCAATATCAAAAAAGTTGATGTTAAATATAAAAAGGTAAATTATATGCAAAGTGATGTTTCAAAAATAAAATGTTTTGGTTTTGCAATTATTAGGAGAGAATGAGTAGTAGAAAAAAAGTGCCTCGACTCATCTCACCTGAAAGCTGAAACTGTTTGCCACTTCCACGTCAGATCGTACGGACCAGCTGGCCTTTAAAGAATACTTCAACATATTCTAAAGATGATTGACGATTAGGGGTGTTCATGAGCCGATCTGATCCGATCGAGGGTCTGCTCATGCTCGGATTGAATTACAACCGATCCGATCCGAGCTGATCAATTTTGTAAAACCGAGCGCAAAAGTGATGCTCATGCTCGGATTGAATTTGAATCGATCGGCTCAGTTTCGCTCGGTTTCGCTTGGTTTCGCTCGGTTTTTATCAAATCCTAAAAAAAATCGAGCGGATCGTTTTCGCTCGATTGAATGATAAGGATTCATTCAACAAAAACAAATTCTAACTTGATTAAAACATGTCCAACACTGTACTAATAAAAACAATACATAATAACTCAAATCATGATTCTTAACAATATAAAGAAACACAAAATAAAGTGCGAATACAAATTGTCATTTAGTTCAAAAGCCATAAACTTCTTCTTTAAGCTTGTTCATCTTCATCCACAAAATTCAACTTCAAATCAACATATAACCTATAAACACAAGCATTAAACAAAACCATTAAGTTCTACGCATTACAAAACAACTTTTAGGTTTTGTTAATCTATAAAATCTATAATATATATATATATATATATATATATATATATATATATATATATATTAATTATTAATAAAAATAATTCGAGCGAAACCGAGCGATCGACGAGCGAGCGGAGCTATGCTCATGCTCGGATTGAATTTGAATCGAACCGATCTGATCGGCTCATTTACAAACTGATCGGGAATCGAACGAGCATTTTTCGAGCATTTTTCGAGCGATCGTCGAGCAGTTTGGACAGCCCTATTGACGATACCTATATTTAAAATAGGGGTTTTCTAATGGCACACCCCCTTTCTATCTATACACTTTTTCAATTCAATACGCAAAGTATAGGCATATACGATGCGTATTGAAATAAACTAAAATACATGACAGACTGACAGGTGCAAGTTATGTCTGACGGCGGGCTTTATACGCATCGTATAGGCCTATACGATGTGTATCAGCCCACAGTTTTTTTGAATTTATTTTTTGTTGTGTTGTGTCGAATGCGAACCCGAGAAACGAAAGGGATTTCGAGCAGTTGGTCGATGATATGATAGATAAAGATCTTGACACGATTATTTCCATTTTCAAGTATTATTAAAACCATTCAAGTCCACCAGTCTAAAATGTGGTTCCCAATTTGCGGAACATAATCCCAGATTGTCTAATGAAGCGCTTTTATCATGTGTCATGTGGTAAACAAATACCAAGGGTGTATATAAAGATCTCTATTCGTTCATCTTTCCAAGCTTTTACACACGAATATGTGGTTCCCAATTTGCGGAACATAATCCCAGATTGTCTAAAGAAGCGCTTTTATCATGTGTCATATTAGATGTGTTATGGTGAGATTTTTCAAGTTTGCACAGTGTGAGAAAAGACTAGCACCTCTGTCAGTATTGTCCTTTAAATTCGCATAAACATATATTCGTTTCATAACCTCCTCCTATAAATCAACCACAACTCACCCGATATGTCTTCTATGATGATTCGAAACATTCACGATAAAAGCGCTTCTTTAGACAATCTGGGATTATGTTCCATTTTATGACACATGATACGGCACGCTTACCTTAATCACATCTTCCATGGAGTCACAGATCCGACAATAGGGCCCACGGACCTTATGCCCACCCGAGACCGACCTCTGGATCACACATGATAAAAGCGCTTCTTTAGACAATATGGGATTATGTTCCGTTTCTTCAAGATTTACGTCTGATGTCCAAGTTTGATCACATTTGACTTCATCTGCGGCAGTCCAATGACTATCTTGGTTCAATAATCCGACAATAGGGCCCACGGTCTTATGCCCACCCGAGACCGACCTCTGGATCACACATGATAAAAGCGCTTCTTTAGACAATCTGGGATTATGTTCCGTTTCTTCAAGATTTACGTCTGATGTCCAAGTTTGATCACATATGACTTCATCTGCGGCAGTCCAATGACTTTCTTGGTTCAATAATCCGTTCAATATCAACGTTGTTTATCACCCTGTGTGAGCATTGGAAGCCCGACAAACAGTCTTGCAATTACATCTTCAATCGAGACCGCATTATTAATTATAATGAAGCAATGAAGATTGAATGTGGAAAACCGCAACCATTTTTTACTACGGAAACGGTGGCTATGGGAAATACAAACCTGACACGAACCACAATGGACTCAGACTCATACTACCCTTGTCGTTCCGTATTTTCTCCTTTTCTAATTCTTGAAAAATCTCGTAACTACCGATATCTCATCCTTCTGTTATTCAGTACTTCCGAGACGATTCAAGTGAGTCCTATGAAGCAAGTGTCTGTCTATTCAATTGAGATGAATCATTGCATTACATCCCCGTTGAAAACAAATTGTGTCTGTCTGAACCAACCGAAATCCACAAATTTCCAACAATTAACAGGACATTGTTAAAAGGGAGAATCTATTGGAACACCTGATTGAGAGAAACTTCTTCGAGCTAACTGCCGATATCTCATCCTTCTGTTGTTCAGTACTTCCGAGACGATTCAAGTGAGTCCTATGAAGCAAGTGTCTGTCTACAAATTCCAACGAATTGTGGGTTAATAGATTCCGAAGCTGTTATTTCAGTTATTTTTGTTGATTCAGTACTTCAAGGCATGCCTGTTTGATGGCCGAATAGAGATCCAAATTGTGAGGAAAGATGACCGAATAGAGATCTGAACCAACCGAAATCCACAAATTCCAACAAATTATGTCTAATGCAAGGATCTTCGAATGCAGTGTGTACGTTAAATACCGTTCACCGCTTTTTTAGTTGCTTCTCTTGTTAAGTGAGACATTTCATAGAGAACAAGTTCACAGCAGAATGAAATTTTATTGAAAACTTCTAAAAATGTTAAGTGTTTGAGGCATGCCTGTTTGATTCAAGTGATCAGTCCTATGAAGCAAGTGTCTGTCTATTCAATTGAGAGGAAATATGACCGAATAGAGATCTGAACCAACCGAAATCCACAAATTCCAACAAATTGTGTCTAATGCAAGGATCTTCGAATACGGTGTGTACGTTAAATACCGTTCACCGCTTTTTTAGTTACTTCTCTTGTTAAGTGAGACATTTCATAGAGAACAAGTTCACAGTAGAATGAAATTTTATTGAAAACTTGTAATTTCTCCACTCACCGTGAAATCGAACAGTTTCTTCGTAGATTTCGTCCGGTTTCAAAGCCGGTTGAGGATTACGAGTGTTCTAGACTCGTTCAAGGCATGCTTGTTTGTGCGATTTACAAAAATAAGGATGCATTCGCCGGTAAACGATACAGCTGATGAAACCGAAGCTGTTATTTCTGTTGTTCAGTACTTCCGAGACGATTCAAGTGAGTCCTATGAAGCAAGTGTCTGTCTATTCAATTGAGAGGAATCATTGCATTACATCCCCGTTGAAAACAAGTGGTTGTAATCATGGAACCCTTGATTTGAAAAACATTTTTGAGAAATTTATAGTTCAATACGCATCGTATAGGCCTATACGATGCATATTGAACGGTGAATTTACCGAAATACCCCTGTTTTCTGATAAATTCAGGGGTATTTTTGAGAAAATTCAAAGTTTAATACGCATCGTATAGGCCTATACCATGCGTATTAAGCTGATATACGATACGACTTAGGCCTATACGATTGTATTGGGCATTATTTCAAATTTAGTTTTATCGTGTTTCCCTCGGTTTGACGCGTATACGTCTCGTTTTTTGCCGAACTTTCGCATGATTTGTCGCTTTATGACGTATACCTTCAACATAAGTCGTTTTGGTGCCGTTCGGTTGCGTGCGAATATCGTATTCAATGATTACGTACAGTTTTGTTTGAAATCCACTTAGACTCCATAGTGCCGTGTTATATATATACGTGTGTGTATATATCGTTAGTCGCGTACTTTGACGTATTTTTGCGTATTTTGACGTATTCTAACACATTGTTGCGTATTTAATAGTTTTTTGACGTATTTGAGCGTATTCTAACGTATTTTAGCTTATTTTAACCTATTTTAGGGTAATTTTACGTATTTTAGCGTATTTTAACGTATTGTAACGTAAGTTAGCGTATTTTAACGTATTTTAGGGTATTTTAGCGTATTGTAGCGTAAGTTAGCGTATTTTAACGTATTTTAGGGTATTTTAGCGTATTTTAACGTATTGTAAAGTAATTTTAGCGTATTTTAACGTATTTTAGTTGGTTTCTAATATACCCAACGTATTTTAGTTGGTTTCGAATATACCCAATGTATTTTAGTTGGTTTCGAATATACCCAACGTATTTTAGTTGGTTTCGAATATACCCAAAGTAGTTGATCACGCTCCACAGTTGTCAAATTCGTTGCCTGCATTCATATTGTTTTAGACAACAATAGATAATGAACGGATTGTTGGACCTCTTGTTCCTAATGTACGCCTCAATTCATCTTTTTTACTCTTTTCTTCTATTTCAACAAATCTTTTCAATAATCAGTTCGCAACAAAGAGACCGCCTTGTTAATTTTAGAATATTTTAGCTTATGTTGATGGATAACGCAAACAAGTTCTCCACAGTTTGTTATTCAAATCTCTATTCGGTCATCTTTCCAAAATACAACATACGATAAGTTTAAACTTTATAGTGTATGATTTGACCAGGAAATGATTAGAGGTGATTTATACTTTTAATAAGCTGTCACAGTTGTCAAATTCGTTGTGTGCATTCATAGCAATCTGAAACAATCAGATATTTATCTATCTGTGTGTGTCACATCCATCCTATTATAGCAAAGAGTGCATACACAAATAGTTCTAGTGGACGAAGCAAAGATACCATTCTAAACCCTAGCTGGAAACAAACCAACAAAATCCGAATACTGAAAAACATCAGCAACCATTTTTCCTTTCCCTAACATGATAAAAGCGCTTATTTTACTAGTGGGTTTTATAAGTCAAAGTTAACTTTCAGATTCAGATTCAGGAAGACATTTCGGGTTCTGTACCCATCCCCGCGTTGATAGCTTTCATTTTATTAACTACCAAAAGAAAGCATACACAAATAGTACCGGGACCACTGGAATAGACACATGTCACATAGTTTGTCATGACAAAAGATATAGATGTAGGAATATAACTAGATGTTACATGTGTCAGGATCTTTATCTATCATGTCATCGACGAACTGCTCGAAATCTCTTTCATTTCTCATGTTAGGGAGAATGTTCTCGAAATTGAAGGAAAAGGAAAAATGGCTGCTGAAAAGAGTAACTAGCAGAAGACGTGTCGGGTTCTTCTGCTAGTTATTCGGAATGTTTCGAATCATCACAGAAGACGGATGCGGTTTGCATATTCAATCTTCATCGCGTCATTAAAATTAACAACCTGATTCGGATCATCTTTAGTAGTGTTTGTTTGAGAACCTGATTCAGATTTAAACAATGCACACTGATTCAGATCTCTATTCGGGCAAACCGCAACCGTTTTTTACTACGGAAACGGTGGCTATACGAAATACAAACCGCAATCGTTTGTGACTATGGGAAACACAAGTTTTCTTTTTAAGCTTGATGGATGTCCGTTATCTCAACGCTTCTCCTTACATTATTGATCTGGAATTGGAGAACTGTTGTTAATTTAGTGCTTGCTGATCTGGAATTGGAGAACCGTTTTGTATTTGCTTGCTGATCTGGAATTGGAGAACCGTTGTGTATCTGAATCAGTTGGTATTGAACCAAGAATATGGTAACAAGAGTATGTTGTTCCAAGATCAATTCTAATTGCAGTTTTTTCAACTCTCCTGTTCCAAATGCCGCTGATGAAATCGGAGCTGTTCCAAATCCCCAGATGTAACCGGAGATTAAAATATATTAGGTTATAATCCCGTGTATTACACGGGTCGATTAAATGAATTTTATATATACTAAACAATAAAACAATATATCTTTAAAAGCCTCCTTTATTGTACGGGTTGAATAAATATAATTTTATATATTGTATCTATATTAAAAAGAAATGTCGGTGCATATTACATGTTATATCCCTTTGCTTATTTTTGCATTGACCCTTCAAGTATTCACTTATTTTTCTTTGGTCCTTTTTCTCATTGTCTGTTTCCATCTGTAGTGCATATATATTTCATTTCAAAGGGATTGTTGTTTCCCCGGATTACCTTTACTACTTGAAAACTATTTAACAAGAGTAATAAGTGGATTTTATTGAATATATAATATATAAATACCCTTTAGTGAAATTTAAAAACCATTAGTCAAAGTAAGAAGTGGATTTTATTTAATATATAATATACGTTTTTACTATATTAAGTTTTTTACGATTTTATTTTTCATTTAATAACTTTCTTCGTTCGTTAATTCCTTTTGTTTACCCCTATTGTTTCTTTACTTTATAAAGACTATTTTTTTACGTGCATTTTTTGTTGTGTATGTGTTGGTATAAATTCGAGTTAGTCTATTTTCAAAGCAAACTTTTTTCTGGAAACAAGTCAGGTTAAATATAATAAATTTTCATTAAAAATGAAGCATTTTTACTGCATATTTTTATGTACGTGTCGGTATAAGTTCTAATTGGTCTACGCTCGTAAACGTTTTTGGAAACAAGTCAAGTCAAATATATTACTTTTTCATGCTTCTTTTATGTACGTTTCCTAAATTTTGTTCTATGCCGAATGAAGTCAAATTGTGGTTTCTTTTTTTAAGCTCTAATTAATCTCATTTGATTACACGTGTCAATTTTTCTTTTAATAAGTTATGGTTGTGCGGGTATAAATTACCTTACGTTTTGATCCAATCGCAGTGCTTATATAGGTTACTTCGAGTTCAATTGGTCACGTCGAAACGCGTGTTTTCATATGATTAACGCATCACATAATGCTTGAACTAATCCATTCGATGTTTGTGATGTACCCGCGCCGCAACGCGCGCGAGACTTATTTCTAGTTAAATAATAAAAAGTTATATCTATAAGAACCATATTGTACGGGTTATATAATTTTATGTGCCAAATAAAAAAGTTAAATCTTTAAAACCACGTGTATTACACGGGTTGAATAAATCTAATATTGTTTACCAAATAATAAAATAATACATCTTTAAAAAACCTCATTTATTACATGGATTGAATAAATTTAATTTTATATACCCAATAATAAAAAAGTTACATCTTTAAAAATATGTATATTACACAGGTTGAATAAATGTAATTTTCTATACTAAATAATAAAAAATATATATATCCTTAAAAAAACCCGTGTATTGTACGAATTGAATAAATCTAATTTTATATATCAAATAATAAAAACTTATATCTTAAAAACCCCCATGTATTACACGGGTCGAATAAATGTAATTTTGTATACTAAATAATAAAAAATGTATATCTTTAAAAAACCACGTGTATTACACGGGCTTAATAAATCTAATTTTATATACCAATAATAAAAAAATCATATCTTTCAATATACTAATGGATAATACTCAATACGCGATAGATATGGTGATTGTGAAGATGGTTTTTGAAAAGAAGATATGTTATTCAAGAAGCAAATTAGCATCTGTCTGAGTGATAAAATGTTGATACCAATTTCGATAAATTGATTTATAAATTATGTATTAAAATTGATATAATAATTTTTTTAGTAATGAAAATAAAAATATTTCATATATTAATCCAAAGTTTGGTTTTTGTGTTAAATAATTTGTTTTATTTAAAAATATCTTAAATTAATAATTTACATTTTAGAATAATATTTTATTAGAAAAATAGAAGAATGGTATTGAAAATTTAAAGTAGGATGAAATTTAATATTAGCTCATTATTCATTTATTTATTTAATTAATATAAGATAAGTTTGGAAGTGAGACGAGAAAATCATAAAATAAATGCTTGCAGTGAATGATAGGTGTCACACATTAATGTTTTATTATATAGTATAGTATAGATATATATTTAGATTGATATAAATAGATTATTATATTGTAGTAAAATTTGTTAACGAAGTCTCAATAAATTTAACCATTTATTTAAAACTTGTAAATGTAACGAAGTCTCAATAAATTTAACCATTTATTTAAAACTTGTAAATGTAGAAATGATAAATAATATTAGTTAATTTTATTTTAAGTTTCGTAAAATCTATTTGATACCAAACTAAACAAAACATTCAAATATCTATCTATACTTTCTATAAAAGGAGAAATCCAAGTGACATAAGCAAAGCTGATGTGTCAGCAGGAGAGCATGTCCAACAAGGCTTTTCTTATGTCATTATTACATCATAAAGCCTAATATTAAAAGACTTTAAAATTCAAAGTTGGCCCACATCCACCTTTTCAAAGGTCTGCCCATTTGTATAATGCCTTATACTCAAAGGTCCGCCCTCATTGATAATTTAAAGTACTGATGTTTATTGAAAATTCAAAAAACCTCTTCTCACATTCAAAATTCTGGCTTCACATTCAAAATTCAAAATTCAAACCATATATATTCTAATTCTAATCCTATAAATAAGATATAATTAGCTGGCTTCACATTCAAATCTCTTTCGCTCATATCTACATGGCTCCACATTCAAATTTCAATTTATCTCTCTCCTTTATATTTGCGAGCATATCTCTCTTACTCAAATGCATAGCTCTCATGATTGAGCCGGTTAATCTTCATATGCAGTTCTTTGTTCCAATATCATTGTTCGAACATCGTTGTTTCATGGAAGCTCTGTTTCACACACTCACCTTTGACCTCGGCTTTGCATATTCAGTCTGTTTATATGCGATTACAGCTTTTTGTACTTCACGAAATTTTTCCAACATCATTGTTGCAACATCGTTGAGGGTATGTTTTTTTCTCTGATTTTGAATCTTAAAATTTGAACTGATTTGTTCTAATTCTCTGTTTGTATTTCAGCCTAATCAGAGTTGTTTAAAATTCAAACAATCAGTTGCGGGTTATTTTAGATTTGTGGATTCTTTTAAACTGTTGATATATGTTGATAATATTTATTTTAAGGTATTGATATATTTCAGCTTTTTTTTTCCGAGCGAGCAGTGGGGAGTTCTTCTGCACTGTTTTTGAAGTCTGAAGTGCATAAAGTGGAGTACTTCTTTATGATAAATGAAGAAGTTAATGGTAATTATGAGAACATCGTTTTTTTTTTAATTTTTTTTGTTGTTTCGGTTTATTGATATTTAACTTTTTACTACGATTATTATATCCTTCTTTTACATGAGACTTGAAGAAATATACAAGTTAAATAACATATATGAATTTCGCTCCACATTCAAGAGTTAAAAATGTCATCATACCCTTCTGTAGGTTCTTATGATTTAAAGTATCGGTTTATCAAGCAAGTTGAGGATCAAGTATATGAGGATAGGGCTACTGTTCAAGAGCTGAAGAGGTGAAGAGGTGTTTTGGTGATGTCTTTCTGCACTTCGGAATTCAAAAACAGTGCAGAAGCTTTTCATCACGTTTTACTACAATTATATCCTTCTTTTACATCAGAGTTGAAGAAATATACAAGTTAAAAATGTCATCATATCCTTTTGTAGGTTCTTATGATTTAAAGTATCGCTTTATCAAGCAAGTTGAGGATCAAGTATATGAGGATAGGGCTACTGTTCAAGAGCTGAAGATTATTAAATTTCGTTGTTCAATTCTTAATGTAATTGTTGATCTATCGTCATATGTGATATGTAAATTATAATTCTATTAATCTTTGTAGACCATTTTATTTTTACTGATATAACAACCCTAAAGAAAACCGACACCCTTGAATTAATTTCGACACCCTAATATAATTTTAAAATATCCCAATATGTCTTAAAATACACCCCATACGTGAAAACGGGCCCCGAATACCTTAAATATTATTAAAAATTAATTAAAAATGAAGTTTTTAGAGTTGAGGCGGGCCGCGTAAGCCACACCTCAACCCTTACGCGAGCCGCGACAAGGTAAAATGTGGCTAAACCCTGGGCCGCCACGTGGCCCAACACCCGGCGAACCTACTAGTTGACCCGGATCAGCTACGCTGTTGACCAGCGTTGACGCGGGCCGCGTAGCCCTTTGTTATACTTTACGCGGGCCACGTAAATGAAAATCAGGCCCTATAAGTAGAGGGCCTTGGATCTTCAGTCTGCTCGTTCATTTCTTTCTCAAATCTCGAATTTCTTAAAGTGTAGGCATAATCTCGGGTATAATACCCCCTAAATAGCGAAGTTCTGCTCCGTTGTAAGTATCATAACCCCCGGATACGTATTAGATACTCTGCCCGATTGATCTAGGGTTTCGTAACGGCAGTCGTGGTTCTGCCCGACGTAGTCGTTGGAATACCGTCTCGGGGAGGGTATTACTAATGTTAAAATGGGTTATTATACTAACACATGTGCATTTGTGTAAATTATAGATTGTCACCAGGAAACCCTAAAGGATAATCCAATACAGCAATGTGAGTAATCCTCTTTTTGTGTAAACCTTTTTGTGAGTAATCTCCTTTTTCAAATTGTTTTTACAAAACCTCACACGATTAATTATATATTAAGCAGTTATTGAGTATTTGTAAGAATACAATTATCATGAGCATGTTGGGGTTTTGTATACAAAATTTGTTACCACCTGGTCAAGGAGTAACATTTCCACAAGTCGGGTCTGACAGTACCATGGATGTTAATTGATATCACTTGGAAACAAATGTAATTGCGAGATCGCCCTCAATACTGTACAATGGTTTTTATTAAACTTAATTAAACTGGGATTCATTCACCAGTATTTCCCACTGACAAAATGTTTTTAAACGCGTTTCAGGTAACAAAATGTGAAATCCAAATAGAAGCCAGCTGGACAGCACTGAAGGCTTGGAAAAGTGGCAATAAAGTTACCTAAATTAAAATAGATGTTTTTATTAAATAAAAATAGGATTTATTCCTATGAAAATGTGTGTACTGAAAACTTGGGTTTTATCCCATGTGTTTAATACTATGAAAATGTGGAATTTTACTCTGATCCAATATTTCCTAACTACGGTCCTGATGAAAATTCCGCTGCCAAATTAGACAATACCAGATACCACCGAAACTGGCTCGCGGCCGCCCGTTCCCGAGGTAATAGGGACCGGGGGTTGCGACAGAAGGTGGTATCAGAGCTAAGCCATTGATTCAGTCACAGAAGCGTTCTGCTGACATCAAAGTTCAAATTGTTAGGAAATAAATTACGGGAATACGTGCATAATTGTATTTTCTTGTTATGTGTTATTTGACTATTTGTTAGTTTACAGTATGAGCGACCAAGGACCATCTGACGCGTACCATCAATTATCTGGTTCGCATAGAAGCGAAGGTACCTCTTCTCAGCCTGCCCTCTCAGGGTACTCTGCTGATACGGAAGAAGGAATATTCGTGTTTAAGGCTCAGTCTGAAGAGCCATTCCCTCATAAAAAGAGAGGATGGTTCAGTCGAGGGGCACACGAGCGTAGGAAGCGTATGAAAAAGTTACAAGACCAGAGAGTACTAGCCGCAGCCAAAAGAGAAACCAATGCCTATGCCCAGGATATAATTAACAGGGGTATAGCCAATATCCATATCCTAGCAACCACTGCAGCTGACCCTAACCTGGAGCAAATGATAGCACCCCAACCACAACCACAACCACCAATTCCAGATCAACCGATGGAAATAGAAAACCCTGAAAATCAACTAGAAATGCATGATTTTAACCCGGAGGAAATACCTAGGGTACCAGCACCAAATCCCTAAGACCCAAATTACGACCCATGGTGGGATGACGTTAGGGACTATGTGCAACGTTACCCGATACACGAAGATATACCCATGCCGAACTTAGGAGCCTACCCAGGTTTGGACCCTCTAGATCCCTATTACAATCATGATGTATACATTAGGGAGATTTTAGAGAATCTTTACCAATTCCAGGCACCTACCCCTCCATACCAGGAACCCGCACCCCAGATTCCGAATCCAGTCCTAGAACCTGCACCCCCAATGAGTGTAGAGAATGTACAAGAACTTAGGACATTTGGTGAGGAAAGTTTAGAGAGTAGTGAAAGAATGAGACAGGTGGGAGAGCGACTCGTCTGGAAGTACGACGAGCGCAATATGGATTTCTGGATGAATCCATATCCATGAATGTGATGGTGGAAACAGTAGTAATAATAATAAAATAATAATAATAATAATATGTGTATATGTGTATGAAAAAAAAAACTACGGATGCCTATTGTTAGTAATGTAACTTTAAATTTCAGTCGGTATTGTAATTTTAATTTCAGTACTGGTGTGTAATAGATGCATAGTATATGAATAGAGTAAAGTCGCAATGATCGACGCTTTTGACAAAAATGCGTGTCATGTGATTGGTTATATTAAATATTATTTTGTGATATTAATACGTGGTAAATGTTTAAAATTCAGATGACCGACGAAGGAAATCAAGGAAATCTGAATAACGATAACCAGAGTAACATTAACTTGGTTAATGAGAATCCGAGCATCAATAACAATGGAAACCAAGTGGATAATAGTGCTATCCAACACATAGTGGCACAAGGAATCATAGATGCAATGCCATTTATTATTCAAACGGTTCAGGAAGCGAATAATAAAAGTAAACATAGTAGTGAGCGACCAATTGAACCCGAACACAGCGTAAACAATGGACCTGTACTTCAAGTGCCCATTCCTAAAAGAAGAAGAACCGTGTCTTATGGTTGTTCTTACAAAGAATTCTGGTCTTGCAAACCAATAGAATTCTCGGGCAATGAAGGACCCATTGCAGCTCTACGCTGGATAGAAAAGACTGAGGCTGTTTTAAAAATAAGCAGGTGTGCTGAAGAAGACAAGATAATGTTTGCTTCTAATCTATTTAAGAATCCAGCCTTAGAATGGTGGAACACTATCCTCCAGTCAAGAGGAAGTAATAAGGTATACAACATGGAATGGGAGGAATTTAAGAATATGGTAGAAAGAAAATTCTACCCTCCCAATGAAAAGGAACATATAGCGAATAAGTTTCTGAACCTAAGGATGACCGGGGTAGATAGTAAGGGTTATACTACCACATTCTTTGAATATGCTAGAATAGTACCAACCCTTGCATCACCTGAACCGGTATTAATCTCCCGTTACATCTGGGGATTAATTGGAGAGATTAGACATGTGGTCAAGGCAGCTAGACCCCAAACTATAGAAG
Organism: Helianthus tuberosus; assembly: GCA_030545235.1. Taxonomy (NCBI): domain Eukaryota; kingdom Viridiplantae; phylum Streptophyta; class Magnoliopsida; order Asterales; family Asteraceae; genus Helianthus; species Helianthus tuberosus. Next base: position 22,973 of record JARYGA010055520.1, read on the forward strand.
AAGCTGTAGAACTAGCAAATACCTTGACAGGTGAATTAATCCGTACTAGAGAAGAAGACCAGAGGAGAAACCTAACCCAAAAACTTACCCAAGAATTCCGTTCTGGGAATTCTAACCGTAGGAATATAGGTTCTACCTCTGCACCATACTGCAAAGCTTGTAAGAAGAAGCATTCGGGAAAATGCTTCGCTCACTGCAACATCTGTAAGTTACCAGGACACAAGGAAGAAGATTGCAGGAGAAAATCTAGTAATGGACTATGCTTCAATTGTGGAGAAAAAGGTCACATCAAGCCAAACTGTCCAAAACTAGCTCCAGCCGCGAACAACAAGAACACTAAAAATACTAGAGCATTTATGCTAACAGCAGATGAAGCCAAAATGATTCTGGACGTCATAGCCGGTACGTTTTTAGTTAATGATATATTTGCTAAAGTATTATTTGACTCTGGTGCAAACCAAAGTTTTATTAATACTTCATTTTGCAAACTTCTTAATCAATCATTAACTAAACTTCCACAAGAATGTCTAATAGAGACCGCAAATGGAGAAACGATTAGGATTTCCGAAATCTTGCAGGGAGCAAGAGTAGGAATTTTAAATCAAAAGTATATTGCAAACCTTTACCCAATGAATCTGGCAGGATTTGATGTTGTTTTAGGAATGGATTGGTTAATAGCCAATAAAGCTAATATTTTATGTGATCAAAGGTCGATTCAAGTAAATTCACCGAAAGATGAAAATATCACAATTAAAGGAGATAAGCCCTCTAGATCCACAAAATTCATCTCTGTGATGAAAACTGCAAGCTATATAAGAAAATGATCTATAGTATATTTGATTTCTATAATCACTAACACTAAAGGAAAAGAACTAAAAGACATTCCAGCAGTGTCTCAGTTTTCAGATGTATTTCCAGAAGAATTACCAGGACTACCACCAGACAGAGAAGTTGAATTCAGAATTCATCTACTGCCAGGAACATCACCGATTGCCAAAGCACCTTACCGTTTGGCACCCGCAGAAATGCAGGAACTAAAGAAACAATTAGACGAATTGTTGGAGAAAAGATTTATACAGCCAAGCTCGTCGCCATGGGGAGCACCAATTTTATTCGTTAAAAAGAAGGACGGATCAATGCGTATATGCATTGACTACCGTGAATTGAACAAGGTCACAACTAGGAATCGGTATCCATTACCAAGAATAGATGATCTGTTTGATTAATTGCAAGGAGCTCGATTTTTCTCAAAAATCGATTTAAGGTCAGGATATCATCAATTGAAGGTACAGGAAGAAAACATTCCTAAAACCGCATTTAGAACAAGGTATGGTCATTATGAATTTACTGTCATGTCATTTGGTTTGACTAATGCCCCAGCCGCATTTATGGACATGATGAACCGAATATGTAAGCCATATTTGGATAAATTCATAATTGTTTTTAGTGATGATATTATCATGTATTCTAAAAGTAAAGATGAACATGCAAAGTATTTGCACGCACTTTTAAGTCTATTAAGAAAGGAAAAGCTTTATGCTAAGTTTTCAAAGTGCGAGTTTTGGTTAGAGCAGGTACAGTTTCTTGGACACTTAGTGAACCATGAAGGAATTCATGTAGATCCATCTAAGATCAAAGCGATTACCAAATGGAAGACCCCTGAGTCACCAACTGAGGTTAGAAGTTTCTTAGGATTGGCCGGATATTATAGAAGATTTATTCGAGATTTTTCTAGAATAGCCATTCCTTTAACTAAGTTAACCTGTAAATCCATTAAGTATGAATGGGGACCAAAACAGGAAGAAGCATTTAGAATTCTTAAACAAAGACTAACCCACGCACCCATATTAGCGTTACCAGAAGGAACTGAAGACTTTGTAGTCTATTGTGACGCTTCTAAATTAGGTTATGGATGTGTGTTGATGCAACGCCAAAATGTTATAGCTTACGCATCTAGACAACTTAAGAATCATGAAGAGAATTATTCAACCCAAGATCTAGAATTAGGAGCCATAATTTTTGCCCTTAAGATTTGGAGACATTACCTTTATGGTAGTAAGTTTACCATATTCACTGATCATAAAAGTTTAAGGTATGTTTTCGGGCAAAAGGAATTGAATATGAGACAAAGTGTAGGATCGTGTTCAGACCCGAATGAGTCGATCAGAAGAGTAATTCACCAATTCAAGAGGCGGAAACTAATGAATCAGTGTTATCTCAGCCGTATTCACTTTAAACTGTCGTTTTTATTGATAAGAAATCCTTTTACAATCACAGCGACACTTCGGCAGCACTTCGTGGCAAACCGGAAGACAACACATACAACTACTCACTGATTTCGTTCCAAGCAACCTATATATAGGCATCCTATTCCGCTTGAACATGATATGTTCGGTTCAAGCGGAATCACAACAAAACAACTCGAGTGAAATCAACCTATTACATCTCGAGCGGAATCAGGAATATATGAGGTTTCGCTTGAAATGACAAGATGTCATTTCAAGCGGAATCACTCCTAAATACCAAATTCTTGGATTCCGTGCCCTATTCTATCTATCTCCAATCAAGACTCGATACAAGACGTAGGCGACAGACGGATGCACCAACAAACTCCCCCTCGGATGTTGACGGAGTCTTCAGTGTCGAGTCTTCGGTTGTCAAACCTTCAGTCTTTATCAGTCTTTAGGCTTCTCTTTAAAATATTTGTCGCTTGTAAGAATCCTCACTCTCTATCTTTTCTCTTCAATCCCTCTTGCGCGAATGCAGTTCCAGGATCAGCACTGGCTCTAACTGCTTTCTCAACTTTGTCTTCAGACTCCCCCTCTCAATTTACTCGGATCGCAGTCTGGAATTCACTATCTGCTCAGATATCGAAATATGGCTTTGGTCAATCTTCAAACCTGCAACTTCTCTTCCACACACATAAGTTTCTCAAAGATTTAAATCTTTTAAAATTTAGAAACCTTTTGCAAGAAACATTCAAAAAATGATTTATTCTTTGAAAACCACTTGTAAAATACAATCATTTTCACATATTCTTTTCCCAAACCTGTTCTTCATGTTTAGCACTTGAAATTTTGAAAATCAGCTTTTCAACACCAGTTGTCGAAAATCTTTTTGGATTTTACAAAATTATGCTAAAACACACTAAAATCTTTTTGGATTTTTGAATAAAAAGAAATGCCGTAAAGAAAATATTTACAGACAATATTTTTGTGAGTTCGTGTAAGAGGATCATATCAGTTTTTGAGACAAATCACCAACACCTTTAAGCTTTAAAACATTTTAAGCTCTAAACGATTCACATTGATTGACGATATTGTTGTCCACTTAAACTCAATCTAAAAACTTTCGAAATGCTTACCGATACGTTTAGATATATTAATTTTGCACTAAGTTCTTATGGACCCCACAATCTCAGCATATCCCCTCATCATGCAATACACTGACTCAAGTAATGCCTTTAAACTTTTATCAACTGTGATTTGTGCGAAAACAAAGCAGAATGTTTAAACATTAACAATCAGGTCGATACTTCCGTATACGCAGAGAAAGTCCAATGTTTAAACAAAATAAGAAAATAAAACAAGTTGAAATTGTTTAGGCTTTAACCACCAGGTCGATACTCCCGTATACGCAGAGGTGATCCAAAGCTTAAACGAAACACCAAAGAAAATAAAACAGAACATTTAGGCAATAACATCCAGGTCGATACTCACGTATACGCAAAGGATGTCCAATGCTTAAACAAAATAAAGAAATAAAACAAGTTTAAATCTTTGCAAAATGAAATGCACAATCACAGCGATTTTTTCAGCAAAGTTGTAAAAATTCACAAACTTAACCAGTTTTATGTCTTTCGACAATCAGCGATTACTGAGTAGGCACACAATCAAGAAGGACAAAACTAAGTACTATGCTTTTGACCATGTTTCCCACTAGAACTAGGCTTTTTCATTTAGATTTGTATCGTTATCGCAAATCTACTAGTCTAGCTGAGCCTATCGTCACATCTTTAGTGAGACCATTTATTACTATTAGACTTTACATATCTTTAGCATGCTGTGACAGTCCACTGATGTACTATCATTTCCTCTTTTCACAACAAAACTCATTTTTGATTTTATCATGTTTTTGAATTTTTCAAATTTTCAAATGTTTTTGGATTTTCTAAAATTTCTTACTCCCCCTAAAATACAAACACATTTAAAGGAAATTTGAAAACAAACTGTACAGATAACTTGACAACTGATATCGAATTACTTCAATTCGTCATCCACTTGGCATAAACAATCAAAACTCCCCCTCACAACAAACTATTTTCCTATTATGATTTCAAAACACTTAAGTTTGTTTTAATCAAATGGTTTTTCCGGAAAATAAGTTTTGTTGATTTTATAAAAACCTCTTGTAGGTTAGGGTTTGATTCATCACATTGTCTACCAACCACTTGTAGGAAAATACAAGTACAACTTAATGTCCTTGATTTACCACTTGTAATAATAGTCCAATCAAGTTCAAACTAATGACCTTGATTTTACCACTTGTAGGTATAAACCTTTTTCAACCACATGGCTTACCAACCAATACCACATGTAAGTTACCATATTGTAGGTTGAATTCTCAAGATGCCGATTCCTACTCCTCACTTACCAACCTGGGAGTTCTGGCAAGTCACACTTCTCAATTTTTAAAATTTTCAAACATTTTCAAGAATGATGCCGATTCATGCTCCGCGATTACCAACTTGGGAGCTTCGGCAAGTCAGATTTTTACTCTTTAAAAAATATATCCACCCAAGCCTGACCATCCTTGGGTGTAACAACATCTTCTTCACCATTACTTTCAACAGACTTGTGAACATTCATTTTGGAAGCATAAAAATCTTTCACATTTTTGGCTTTACCATTGACCATTTTGCTAAAAATATGTTTCACATTTCCGTTGAAAGCCTTTTCAACATCAAATTTCTTCTTTTCAGAATAAAATTGATTTGAAATTTCAACTTTTCTAACTTTCTTATTAAAATTTTCAGCCCGCAAAGGTGGAAAATTCACATCATCCACTTTTGGAACCGATTTCTCAATTCTTTCTTCAACACGTGGCTCCTCTGATCTTGTGGAATCAGATTCATCACCAGAACTGTTTCCTGAACCTTTAACCACCCATTTTTGGTTTTTCAAATTTTCTTTTCTTTTCTTTTCATCACATTCTTTGAACATTCACCAACTTCAAAAGTTGAATTTTCAAAGCCTGTAAATTTTTTGGTTGAAAGTTCAGTTTTCTCAACAACTTTTTCTTTCAGTTTACCAGAAACTCCCTGTTTAGGTTGTATGACCTTTGGGCAGTTCCTGGCAATATGACCTACTGTTTTACACTGAAAACAGGTTCTTGTCTCTGTAGTCTTCTGAGCACCATTTTTCTTCATGTTCTCTTGCTTCATGGCAAGGAATTCTTGATTTGTCTGTTTTCTGAATGCCTGCTCTTTCTCATCCTCTGTCGTTTTTTCCTGAAACAAACACAGTTTTTTGGTTTATAAACTTTTTCATTTTTATAATTTTTCGGTTGATTAAATCCAAGACCTTTCTTTTTGACATTACCATTATGGTTTGATTTCTTTTGGAAATTATAACCCCAATTGTAACCCATTTTCTTGTTAATTCTTTGTTGATCTCTTGAAGTGTATTGTTTAGGTTTTCCAGAAAGATTTAAATCTTTTATTTCAGAAATATTAATTTCTGTGATTTTGAAAACCTTGTTAATCATTTCAATTCTAACACTTCTTATTGGAAAAATCTCATCAGAATATAATTTGTCAGAATCTTTCAAAGTATATGCTACTTTGACCGGTTCGTCATTCAAATTAGATTTTGATAACAAAAATTCTTTATCATAAACCCGTTTGTCCTTTTTTATTGTTGATTTTGACTTGTCTGACTCAGACTTTGACTCGGATTTGAACTCCGTTTTTGACTCCTCTATGTCATCTTTATCCAACACCTGATCGACCACACGTTTTATCAAATCGGACTCATGATCAGTATCGGACGATGTGAACGTAACGTCAATATTTTCTGGCAAATTATCAGATGACCCAGACTCCCATTGTAAATTTGTTGCCTTTTTAACTCTTTCAGAATTTGGATTTCGAGGAGAAAATCCATTTTCGACTGGGGGCGGACATCTATTGTAGACAACACTTGGTTTCTTACCAGAAATTTCCACTTCATCTTCTTTCGTCTCGGACTTCTTTTCTTCCGAAGTCTTTTCTTCCTCAAATGTCTTCAATCTTTCCACAATCGGATAAATCCTGTCAACAACAAAAGTAGAACATGAATAACTTTTTAGTAAATTGTTGACTCTTTCAGTTTCTATCCTTTGTGTTGCCAACTTCAATTCCAGCTCAGCACACTTTTCTGTGTAATATTCGACATTGTCAAGCTGTCTCATGTATGCTCCTTTGAGTGTATTCATTGCTACAACTTGTTCACTATTCGACTCGGTGTACTTGTTAATCTCTCTGTTAAAAGTATCATAAGATTCTTTCAATCTTTTTATGTTGTGTAGCAGCTCATTGTTTTGCTTGATCAAAGAATCACAATTCAAACACTTTTCAGAAACTTTGACTGCTTCAGTATCAGCTTTGATCTCAAACTCTGGAACTTCTTTCACTGTTCTCACTTGAAATATATCTGCTCTTTTCTTCTTCTCAGCTTCAGATTTTCTCCTTTCTTCTTCTTCTTCTTCAATTTTTTTCCATTTCTCCTCTTCAGCTTCTCTCATTTTTCTGTATTTTTCTGCCCAATATTCATCTCTAACATTAGCAACAAAAGCTTTAGCATTTAACATCTATTTTTCCATAAATTCTTTATCTGGGCAAAAATTATCCCAACTGAACCCTTCTGGCAATTTTTCATCATCTTGATCTGCCAAACACACTTTACTTTCTGTTGGAATGTATTTATCCAAACTAAATCCACCATCCTTGCCCTGATTAACCAGACACGCTCTCTTTGAATCTTCAATTTCTTTTCTACCATGTGCAGTTTGTGCTTGATGCGGTGCCTGTTGTTGTTGATATGGCTGTTGTGAGATTTGATGATAAATTGCCTTCTTGTAGTAATCGTTGTTTCCGAAAGGGTTTTGAGCTCCACTAGCTTCACGATTTGTGCACTCCCTCTTGAAATGCCCCTTTTCCCTGCAACGAAAACAAGTAACTTTAGACTTATCAAAACCTAAAGTTGAAACATGTGCCTCGCGAAAATCATCTCTGCCTGTAATTTGTTTGAACTTTTCAGCCCGTCTCAACACACTAGCCATGCACCATTTAATATCCATCAATTCCATTTCCTCGGCATCAATTTGATCGTAATCCTCTTTCGTGAGCATTGGATTTCCGATCCTTCCTGCAACTAAGCCTCCATAAGATTCAAGCACTGTTACCAACAAAGACATGTGACTTTTAGCAACTTCCTCAGTATAATTCTGATCTTTTTCAAGCTTTAAAGCAATGTTGCATTGAAGAACTTTGCCACTCTTTGTTGTAGAAAACTGTGGATCATATGTTGGAAATGAAGAGAATCCTGTTGTGCTACTTGATCCCTGAGATGAACTTTCAGAAGAACCTTTCGCATTAAAAGCAGTTTCAACCTTTGGAGAAAAATTTGTCTTTTCACTAACACCACTCTTGAAATACAATCCGATGTCTTGTTCTCCATCATAGTTCTTCATCCTAGCAATTTTCCTTTGCTCCATCTCTTGAGCTTCTAGATGTTTGATGAACTCTCCCAGTGTTAGCTTTTTATATTCTTTTCTGTTGTTTCTCAACATCATCAAATACGTCCCCCAAATATCATGTGGTAACGCATCTGCAAGTTTCTCAATCAGCTCATCAGTATCCTTTTTGATACCTAATTTCGTCATATTTCTCACCAAATTACAATATCTTTCAATAATCTGCTTGGTGTTTTCTGATTTCAAACCACGGAATAGATCAAATTCTTTCTTCATGAGTGACATCTTGTTTTTAAGCATATCATCACTTCCCAAAAATTTTGCTTCCAATTCATTCCAGATCGAATAAGCACTTCCATCATGTTGAAGCAAAATCAAGATGTCCTCCTTAATCGCTTGCTGTAACAGACTCACCATCAATTTCTCATCTCTATATTTCTTTTTCTCTTCAGCACTCATTTCTCTGATTGTCATTATCTGATTACCGTTCTTTGTTGGTCTTTCATATTGAACTTCAGTATGCTCCCAAGCATCCAAATGATAAGCTTCAACCCAGTTACCAAACCGTTCGGACCAACCGTTATAATCATCAATATCCAAAAGCTTAGGTGGTTTTTGTGAAGTCCCCGTTTCATTTTCAAGTAATGTAGTCTGAGTAATGTTCATTGGACCAGCAAATGCATTATAAAACTCTTTATCCATGATTCAATTTTTTTTTTAAAAATTCACAAACTGCCAAGTTCAAGTGAAATAGCAAAGTCTCTGTTTGAAGCGGAATCAACAACCACACTTTCAAACGGAATAGACAACTGAAGCGGAATCACCAATTATGTTCAAGCGAAATCAACTTTTAAACAGAATTACGTCGATTCAAGCGGAATCAGTCACGGTTTCAAGCGGAACCCTTTTTCGAGCGGAATTAACTTCTAGTTTTCAAGCGGAATCCCGATTTTGAAGCGGAATCAGTGTATTCTCAAGCGAAATCAAGGAGCAACCCAAGCGAAATCACCCTGACGTCATCTTTTTCGACTCAGATATCAAGCGGAACCTCAAAAATATCTAGATTTAGCTCGATTTTAATTGTGAAACATTCCAGGATTTGTTAATACATGATTGCGAGTGTTTTGTGAAAATTTGAGCCAATTTTACCGTAAAAAATTTTCGAATATGAAGAAGAAAGTATAGAAAATCAGAAAACACAGCTGAAATGGCAAGAACTCTTCCTCCTGAGCTCTGATACCACTTGTAGGATCGTGTTCAGACCCGAATGAGTCGATCAGAAGAGTAATTCACCAATTCAAGAGGCGGAAACTAATGAATCAGTGTTATCTCAGCCGTATTCACTTTAAACTGTCGTTTTTATTGATAAGAAATCCTTTTACAATCACAGCGACACTTCGGCAGCACTTCGTGGCAAACCGGAAGACAACACATACAACTACTCACTGATTTCGTTCCAAGCAGCCTATATATAGGCATCCTATTCCGCTTGAACATGATATGTTCGGTTCAAGCGGAATCACAACAAAACAACTCGAGCGAAATCAACCTATTACATCTCGAGCGGAATCAGGAATATATGAGGTTTCGCTTGAAATGACAAGATGTCATTTCAAGCGGAATCACTCCTAAATACCAAATTCTTGGATTCCGTGCCATATTCTATCTATCTCTAATCAAGACTCGATACAAGACGTAGGCGACAGACGGATGCACCAACACAAAGACGCTGGATGGAGATGCTTAATGATTATGATTGTGATATCCAGTATCATGAAGGAAAAGCAAATGTAGTAGCTGATGCTTTAAGCCGAAAATATCACGAAAAGCCAAAAAGGGTACGTTCTCTTAAATTAAATCTACAAGTAGATTTAAATGATCAAATTAGAAAAGCACAAGAATCAGTAATCAAGAATGATACTGAAAAATTAAAAGGGATGATTAAGGAATTAGAACAAGGAACAGATGGAATTTGGAGATTCCATAAAAAGAGAATGTGGATACCTAAGTTAGGAAACCTACGTCATCATATATTAGAAGAAGCCCATAAGTCTAAATATACGATGCATCCAGGAAGTGATAAGATGTACCAGGATTTAAGAAAGAATTTCTGGTGGATAGGAATGAAAAAGGATATAGCAGCCTATGTTTCTAAATCTTTAACCTGTTCACAAGTTAAAGCTGAACATCAGAAACCCTCAGGATTGCTGCAACAATTAGAAATGCCAGTATGGAAATGGGAATTGATAACAATGGATTTTGTTACTAAATTATCCAAAACAAGAAAAGGCAATGATACAATCTGGGCGATTGTAGATAGGCTAACCAAGTCAGCTCATTTCCTACCAATGAAAGAAACTTTCAGTATGGAACAACTAGCTAAATTATATGTAAATGAAATAGTTTCATTACATGGAATACCTTTATCAATTGTTTCTGATAGGGACAGTCGTTCTACCTCTCATTTTTGGGCAAGTTTCCAAAAAGCCATGGGAACCAAGTTAAATCTAAGCACAGCTTATCATCCTCAAACAGACGGGCAAAGCGAAAGGACAATTCAGACAATGGAAGACATGCTTAGAGCTTGTGTAATCAATTTCGGAGGTAATTGGGACGATCACTTACCTTTAATAGAATTTTCTTATAATAATAGTTATCACACACATATCAATGCTGCACCATTCGAAGCACTTTATGGACGAAAGTGCCAACCCCCAGTCTGTTGGGCAGAAATTGGAGAAAAACAACTATCTGGACCTGAGATAGTGCAAGAAACAACCGACAAGATTATTCAAGTCAAGGAACGACTAAAAGCGGCACGTGATCGACAGAAGAGCTATGCCGATAACCGACGCAAACCGTTGAAATTTCAAGTAAGAGATAAAGTATTATTAAAAGTCTCTCGTTGGAAAGGAGTAGTAAGATTCATCAAAAGAGGAAAGCTAAGTCCCAGGTATGTTGGACCTTTTGAGATTATTAGAAGAATAGGACCTGTAGCATATCAGCTACAACTGCCAGAGGAAATGGCAGGAATACATGATGTATTTCATATATCCAATCTCAAGAAATGCTTAGCCGATGAATCACTTGTAATACCTATAAAAGATATAGAGGTAAATGAACAACTCAAGTTTGTAGAAAGGCCTCTACAAATTGAAGACAGGAAAGTCAAGAATCTCAAACACAAGAGATTAGTTCTGGTCAAAGTGAAGTGGGACTCCAAAAGAGGACCTGAGTACACATGGGAGCTTGAATCGGAAATGCAAAGGAAATATCCACACTTATTCTAGTAGATCTCGAGGACGAGCTCTAAAACAAGGTGGAGAGGATATAACAACCCTAAAGAAAACCGACACCCTTGAATTAATTTCGACACCCTAATATAATTTTAAAATATCCAAATATGTCTTAAAATACACCCCATACGTGAAAACGGACCCCGAATACCTTAAATATTATTAAAAATTAATTAAAAATGAAGTTTTTAGAGTTGAGGCGGGCCGCGTAAGCCACACCTCAACCCTTACGCGGGTCGCGACAAGGTAAAATGTGGCTAAACCCTGGGCCGCCACGTGGCCCAACACCCGGCGAACCTACTAGCTGATTCGGATCAGCTACGCTGTTGACCAGCGTTGACGCGGGCCGCGTAGCCCTTTGTTATACTTTACGCGGGCCGCGTAAAAATGAAAATCAGGCCCTATAAGTAGAGGGCCTTGGATCTTCAGTCTGCTCGTTCATTTCTTTCTCAAATCTCGAATTTCTTAAAGTGTAGGCATAATCTCGGGTATAATACCCCCTAAATAGCGAAGTTCTGCTCCGTTGTAACTATCATAACCCCTGGATACATATTAGATACTCTGTCTGATTGATCTAGGGTTCCGTAACAGCTGTCGTGGTTCTGCCCGACGTAGTCGTTGGAATGCCGTCTCGGGGAGGGTATTACTAATGTTAAAATGGGTTATTATACTAACACGTGTGCATTTGTGTAAATTATAGATTGTCACCAGGAAGCCCTAAAGGATAATCTAAGACAGCAATGTGAGTAATCCTCTTTTTGTGTAAACCTTTTTTGTGAGTAATCTCCTTTTTGCAAATTGTTTTTACAAAACCTCACACGATTAATTATATATTAAGCAGTTATTGAGTATTTGTAAGAAGACAATTATCATGAGCATGTTGGGGTTTTGTATACAAAATTTGTTACCACCTGGTCAAGGAGTAACATTTCCACAAGTCGGGTCTGACAGTACCATGGATGTTAATTGATATAACTTGGAAACAAATGTAATTGCGAGATCGCCCTCAATACTGTACAATGGTTTTTATTAAACTTAATTAAACTGGGATTCACTCACCAGTATTTTCCACTGACAAAATGTTTTTAAACGCGTTTCAGGTAACAAAATGTGAAAGCCAAATAGAAGCCAGCTAGACAGCACTGAAGGCTTGGAAAAGTGGCAATAAAGTTACCTAAATTAAAATAGATGTTTTTATTAAATAAAAATAGGATTTATTCCTATGAAAATGTGTGTACTGAAAACTTGGGTTTTATCCCATGTGTTTAATATTATGAAAATGTGGAATTTTACTCTGATCCAATATTTCCTAACTACGGTCCTGATGAAAATTCCGCTGCCAAATTAGACAATACCAGATACCACCGAAACTGGCTCGCGGCCGCCCGTTCCCGAGGTAATAGGGATCGGGGGTTGCGACAACTGATTTGAGCATCAACAGTTGTTAGTGTTGATACCTGCTATTGTAAATCTTGAGTTGCCATTGTTGCCAACATCTGTTATTCCCAACAGCAGTTTCGAAAGAATATTCAACCATTAACACAATAGAAGTTCTGAACATTTTGAAAAAATAGATAAAAATCTTTAAAAGTCTGTTGAAAACAGTTGTTTTTAAAACATCTGTTTGGCAAAAGATTTATCCACTGTTTAAAGGTATTGTCTGTTCTCATAATTCATGTTTTTTGTAACAATTGTTGAGTTGCTACTGTTGCCAACATCTGTTATTCCCAACAGCGGTTCCCAAAGGATTGTCAACCATTAACCCAATAGAAGTTCTGAACATTCTTAAAAAATAGGTATTTTGAAAAAAAATTGACAAAAAACTTTAAAAGTCTGTTGAAAACAGCTGTTTTTAAAACATCTGTTTGGCAAAAGATTTATCCACTGTTTAAAGGTATTGTCTGTTCTCATAATTCCTATTTTTTGTAACGACTGTTGACTTGCTACTGTTGCCAACATCTGTTATTCCCAACAGAGGTTTCATAAGGATTGTCAACCATTAACCCAATAGAAGTTCTGAACATTCTTAAAAAAATGTATTTTGAAAAAAATTGAAAAAAATCTTTAAAAGTCTGTTGAAGACAGCTGCTTTTAAAACATCTGTTTGGCAAAAGATTTATCCAGTGTTTAAAGGTATTGCCTGTTCTCATAATTCCTGTTTTTTGTAACGACTGTTGACTTGCTACTGTTGCCAACATCTGTTATTCCCAACAGCGGTTTCCAAAGGATTGTCAACCATTAACCCAATAGAAGTTCTGAACATTCTTAAAAATAGGTATTTTGAAAAAAATTGACAAAAATCTTTAAAAGTCCGTTGAAAACAGCTGTTTTTAAAACATCTGTTTGGCAAAAGATTTATCCACTGTTTAAAGGTATTGTCTGTTCTCATAATTCCTGTTTTTTGTAACGACTGTTGAGTTGCTACTGTTGCCAACATCTGTTATTCCCAACAGCGGTTTCCAAAGGATTGTCAACCATTAACCCAATAGAAATTCTGAACATTCTTAAAAAATAGGTATTTTGAAAAAATTTGACGAAAATCTTTAAAAGTCTGTTGAAAACAGCTGTTTTTAAAACATCTGTTTGGCAAAAGATTCATCCAATGTTTAAAGGTATTGTCTGTTCTCATAATTCCTGTTTTTTGTAACGACTGTTGAGTTGCTACTGGTGCGAACATCTGTTATTCCCAACAACAGTTTCCAAAGAATTGTCAACGATTAACACAATAGAAGTTCTGAACATCTGTTATTGCTCAACGTCTTTAAATGAAGAGGTTTTTTACCGCTGTTGATTTACCGCTGCTCAACAATTCTGAACATCTGTTATTGCTCAACTGTTGATTTACCACTGTTTACAACATTTGTGTCCGATGAAGTGGTAGTAGCCTTTGTTTGCCATGTAGATTATTGTTGGTCTTTAAATGAAGAGTTTTTTTATATTTTTTTATGGCAGAGGTTCAAAATTTGTCCTTTCAGTTTCTTGATATTTAATTTTATAGTTTTCCCATGAAAATTTATTTTTTAAATGTTTTGCATTAAATGGCTGCTGATATTTAATATCAATTTATTCGTCTATATTAAAAGTCTGTTGAAAGGACTGCTAACTTACTATTGTTGTATAAGATTTGTTGTTGCCCAACAGTGGTTTCCAAATATTGCTGAAGGGTATTGTCTGTTCTCTTAGGTTTTGTTTAATCTGAGGACTGCTGAGTTACTAATGTTGCCTAACATCTGTTGTTGGCCAACAGTGGTTTTCGCAACAACTGTCATCCATTATCAGAGCAGAGGTTGTAACGTGGACAGATGTTAGCCATCAGATCTTTCTAACTTCTGACACGTCAGCATTCACCTTTTCACTTTATAAACCGCTGTTTCATCCCCAAACAGAGGTTTTACTTTCGTCTCGAGTTTAAAATTCAGCAGAGCGGTTTCCACCTTCTTCTTCAACACTTCTTCGTCAACCTCTCGCAACTTTCAATTCCGATCATGACTTTGGAGATGAAAAATTCGCATAACTACCTTGCTATTTTTTTAGAAAACCGAGAACAATACTCTCTATCATTCGATGATTGATGTTCTTACATCATCAAAATATAAGGTCATTCTTACCGCTGACGCACCCATTTTCCAAGAGACGCTTCGTGATTTTTGAGAAAACAATGTGGCCGTAAGTATAACTTCAAAAGTCGGAGGTGAATCGGTTGGTATTACCCCCAGTACCATATCAACAACATTTGAGGTAAACGACTTGGCAGGTAAGACCTCTTTGCCGAAAAATGAGATTCAAACATACTTGATGGGGAGGGGATATGACGGAGAGTTGAATCAGGCAACTATGTTTAAATGTAATTTTCCACTGCCAATGAAATTCCTGTTCCATACTCTCTTAATCTGTCTCTCAAATAAAACTACTTCTTTTAATGAAATACCTTTGAAAATTCAGTCATTGGGGTATGCAATTTTGACAAATACTGATTTTAACTACTCCCAAGCACTGTTTGCTGATTTGGTTGCAAATTTAAATAACATTAAAAAGGGGAAAATTGCTGCTATTAAAAAGGGCAAAACTGCTGCTATTAAAAAGGGGAAAGCTGCTGCTATTAAAAAGGGGAAAACTGTTGGTTTTCTTATGTTTCCTAGACTATTAAGCTACTACCTGCAAAAACATGTTTCTCAAAAAGCTTTTGAAAAAGGTGAAGCTATTAAAATGAATAGTCTAACATCTGAAACTTTTACTCGCCTTGTGGCTAAAGAGTCAGATGTTTTCAAAACTGAAGCAAAGGGGAATGAGGAAATTTTAGATGAGTCTACAACTGCTCCTCAAACGTCTGTTGCTGAGCCCACTACTCTTGGTGATCATAGCACTACAACCACTGTTGTGAAACCCCCACCAACAAAACTCAAAAAGACCAAAACAAAATCCAAAAAGCCCACCGAAACCAGCAAAACGGGTCCTCTGGAAGATGAGATCCTAGAGGTTAACCCCGTGACAACACAGATGTCACTACAAACCACTGTTGCTACTTCCTCACAACATGTGGAAAGATCTCAACCCATAAACCAAACTCCTCATGATTCCTCACAAAAGGAACATGTTGTATTCACAGGGACACCACAATATGATGTCATACCCTCATATGAGAGTATACTTAAAAGCCCTTCTCCCGCGGCAATGTCTCTTTCGACAGCAATCCCTTCATCTTCCATTCCACCAAAGTTTGTAACACTGCTTCAAGCTATTGACATTCAGAGTGATAGCAATCCCTCTCACGAACACTTTACTGAGAGTTTAACTTCAACAATAGCTATGTCTGAACCTTTTCAATTACCTAACCCAGAAATAGTTGAGGAGGCTACACCTCTTGAATTTCAGAAAATTCTTGATGGTATTTCAAGTGGAGCAGCTACTACAAATGTCAAATCCACTGATTTACATTTGGACAATAGTTTCATCAGTCAGACTCCCTTAAAGGCAACCACTTCTGTGTCTATCAAGGTATCCACTGGTGAGTTCAAGTTAACCACGGGTGAGATCACTAAGGTAACCACTGACGCAGAGGGAAGTCCCCAGAACCAAGAACAAGGGGCATCTACTAATGAAAATTTGGAGGTACCTCCTCTTTCAAAAGCAGATACAACCACCTCTGGTGGGAATTCAGATGATCCTATTAAGTTTGGTGATGGATTAAAATACCAGGATTTGACGAACAGGATATCTAACTTGGAAACAACTGTTGCTGATATGAAAGATCAATTGAAGGAGTTGGTGGATGCTTTCAAAAGTCGACCTTCTCATCAGCAGTTATGCCAAGAGCTTTAAAATTCGATGCAACCCATTCATGTAGCTCAAAGGGAACTGGCTGAGATTCAACTTAATTCCCACATGAAGCTAATTAGAGTTATGGTTGAAGCAATACAAAGACACACAGGCTGACATCAAGGGCATAAAAGAATGCATTACAAAGTTAACTGGTAATACCCCTGCACCTGTGTTTGAAAAAGACGATGAAGATGATGCTGAAAAGAGGGAAAAGGATTCCATGAAAAACTTTGGCAAACCAACACCAAGGAATCAGCCAAAACAAAATCCAAAGCCTGCCAAGCAAACTTCTGCAAAATCTCCTGGAAAATCTGATACTGGTAAGAAAAAGGAAATTGATGATTCCGTTAACAAACAAACAGATAAGGAGATTGAACGAAAACAGAAGAGGAAGCATACAAAAGAGGAAGATGAAGTGCTCAACATTGGAACTTCAAATAGTAGAAAATCACAGAAAGATAACGAATCTCCGATTGTCATATTTCCTAAACCAATATCACCACCAGAAAAACCAATCACTGCTGCGAAACTCAAAACCACTGCTGAATCTAAGAAGTCAGATTCTGATACACCTAAAACAAAACTCTCACCAGAAAAACCACCTGTCAAAAAGCAGAATACAAAATCCTCATCACCACTGCCAACCTCGACTGAAACAATTGTTGATGCAACAAATGTTTCAGCATATGTTAAGACAACAGCGGTTGAGACACCAGTTGTTTCAACAGTTGTTAGTCAATCCACTGATTCTACCCAATTTCAATTTCCATCACAATCAACCCTTACAGTCATGGCACCCTTTTCTTCCCTAACTCCTCCTTCTCCAAAATCTGTTTACTCAAGAAAGAGAAAATTCATGGTGCAAGAAGAAGAGAAGGAAGAAAAAGATATACCCACACCAATTCCGTTATCAGCTACTCCGTTCATTCAAACTTCACCCAAACCATTCGTCCCACCTCCATCAACAAAGATCAACCCATTGGCAGTAACTTTCCCTCTGGAACTGCTTGCAGTTCAAGATGAAATGACTCAATTTTACACAGAGGATGATCCATCCAAAAGAACCTTCCCATCTCTTCAGGGATTCGAAACTCCAAAGAATATTTATGAATATCTGAAGCTAAAGGGCAAGCAAGCAGAAGATAAGGCAAATGAAGAGTGTAAAGGGCTAGGAGACATTAATTTATCAGCTCGCATGCAACATTGGCTTGGTGAAGTCAAGAAGTTGGAAGATTTTGCTAGAGACCTGAGTAAGAATATGTCAAATCTGTCACCAAATGCTGAGATAGAAAAGACATTAAGAAATGATTTCTTGAACACTATCATGGAAACCAAGCCATACGAAGCATACAGATCTGATTTCAAAGACTGGCCCCTTGAGGATCTTAATGAGGAAGTTAATAGAATTGAAAAGATGAATAAAGATCCTCAAATGCCAAAATATGCTCCCAACTGGAAACAATACAAAAAGGTTGAAATGGATGAAGTGTTGAAGTATAAGAGAATGAAGGCAGAACTTGTAGCAGCTAAGGTTGGGACTGCTAGACAAATTGGAAAATGGACAAGGCAGTCTATTGATCGAGCTTACAGTAGGTTAGAAGAGCGAAGAAAGACAGATCCATCCCTTCCTAAAAAGCCAGTATACAAAGATGAAAGGACTATTATACGTCGGCAGACCGTTACATCTAAAAAGCTATTCTCATCAGCAGATGTATCCATCGCTGCCTTGAACCAAAGAAAAAGACAACAACTGATGGATGAGGAAGATGAAAATAGGTATGCTGAGTACAGAAAAGAGTCTATCAGAAATCAGTTACGATATGGATTGGATGATGCTTCGTTGCAATTACAAGCTCAAGTTGCTCAAACACTTCAGAAGTTGGCAAACAAGCCTCAATCGCCAAACTCCTCTCAAATAAAACTTCTCCCAAGAAACCCATCAGACCCAAAAATACTAAAGTGGAAGTCTGACAAACAGACCCATGAATTGACTTTGAACAAGTCTGATGGTAGTGTTGAAAAGATATCAAGAGAGAATGCACTTGGTCTGAATCCAGTTGACCTCCAAGATCTTTTTAACCTTCAGCTTGATAGGGATGAAGATGATACTGATTCCTTGGATTTTGAGCTTCAATTCAAAGGGCAAATCCGGGAAATGTTGATGAGAGAATAAAGATCTGCTGATTTCTAAAATCTGCTGATTCCTTGATTTAGTTTTGCTGAAAGTTGTTGAGGTAGGTGATTGTGTGTTTGTAGTTAACGTTTGTTGAACTTTAAGTTGTATTAAAATTCTATGAAGTACGTATGTCTATAAACAGTTTATATTGTCTTTTTGGGTAAACAGTTAAATTGTATGTAACTGATATATTAACCGATAATCTATGTTTATAGTTGTCTTTTAGCTATAATAAATAACACGTTTTGGTACAATATCTATGCACGTATCTATATGTTCTATTAATATGTGTTATGCATGTTTGTCTAAGAAACGACCCGTGTTTGCAGCTCTCATTTTTAATGAGAGTACTAAATTCTTTGTTAATAACATTATTCTCTTAACATCTGTTTACTAACCTTTGTAATTTCTGTTGACTGGCCTTTTTAACATAGGTTGACTAACATGCATATCTGTTTACTATCTATCCATCTGACAAGCTCTGTTGGAGATAATAGATGACAGTTCTTAGTAAAGTCTGTTGGAAAGCAACAGAAGTTTTTAACAGTTAATAGACAACAGTGGTTTCCTATCAACATAATGGAATTGCTGTTGAATAAATCTATTGATCATTAATTTATATCAATTTTGTAAGTCTGCAGTAATTATTTTTTTACTCTCTGTCAATATGTGTTATGCATGGTTTTCTAAGAAACGACCCGTGTTTGCACACGGGTCTTACCGCTAGTACTATATAATAAAAGAAACTATCTTACCGCTAGCACACGGGTCTTTTGGATAATTATCATTTTAGTTTAATCTCTTCTAATTAATTATAGAAAACCATCCAAGTAAATATTATTTAGTTTAATATCTTATGGATAATTTTTTTAGTTTAATCTCTTCTAATTAATTATAGATAACTCTTCTACTAAATATTATTTTGTTTACTCTCTTCTACTTAACTATAGATAATTATTATTTAGTTTAAATTCAATGTATACTTCTCATTTATAATATTATTATTTTGATTTTCTATATCATATGACAGACACCTACTTTTTATTTGTAATATTTAAATCTACTCTTATCCTTTTTGATGATTCAATTATCTCGATCTAATAAACTTTAAAGTTTTACCATAGTATATATAATGCTAGACATAAAATCGAAAAACATTTTGGATGACATCAATAACTTAAGACATAATATAATTATATGTATAATATGCACTTTTTAATAAAATAATTCCAAACAAAATTACATATATAAAATCATTGATTTTAATAACAATAGCAAAGTCTTAATTTATTTTAAAAATAATTTAAAAAATATATAACTAAAAACATATGACATTATAATACAGTTAACCAATTTATCATCATGCAACCTCCCAACTATTCAATTATATTTTTTTATATCTTATATGAACTAAATAAATAAAAATTAATATTAAATCTTATCCTATTTTAATTGTTGAATAGAATACTTCTATTTTTCTAATAAAATATTATCCTTAAGTTTAAATTGTTAATTTAAGATATTTTTAAATAAACAAATTATTTATAACCAAAACCAAACTTTGTATTAATATATTATTTATTTTTATTTTCATTATTAAAAAAATATTATATCGATTTTATTATATAATTTTATTACATAATTTTTTAACAAATTGTATATGACTTTCAATATTACTTTATATATAAAATTAGATTTATTACGGTTTTTTTTTAAATTACATATATAACACTTTTATTATTTAATATATAAAATTATTCAACTCGTGCAATAAAGAAAGTTTTTAAAAATATATTATTTTATTATTTACTTAATAACATTCATTTATTTAACCCGTGTAATACACGGGGTTATAAGCTAGTATAGTTAATAGATAAATAAAAAGTAATAATTAAACTAAATAATATTTAGTAGAAGGATTATCTATAATTAATTAGAAGAGATTAAACTAAAATAATAATTATCCATAAGAAATGGTCTAATATGATGATAAGTGTCCCAAAAAATGGTTTCTTTATTATATAGTGTAGATTAGAGTTATATTTGTAAATATAAATGGAAACTCTAGCTATATGAACTGCGGTTTTGGTTCGCTGATTTAACTTGTCTAACCCTTCACTATTGATTTGCACATACTTATGTTACATCTATGCATAGTTAAATAAAAGCACATACTCTTTCCACAACCAGAGGTGAAACTAGAGGAGGGTCAGGAGGGTTCGTTGACCCTCTGGTCAACCTTATTTCCAACTTAACAGGGTTATCCATTGTGAATCTATTATTGTAGGTTGACCCTTCAAAAGGTTGTAATCAGAATGATAGAAGTTAAGATAGTAGAATGAAGATAACTTATTTAAAAATTTTCAACTGGTGTCCATAACGCGTAAAAATATTTTCTGTGTATATTCAAGAGGAATTGAAGATGGGGTTTTACGGTATTTGAAATATTGGCTATATGCTTTCTTTAAGAAACTTAGCCCAATTGCCAAATACGTTAATTACAGTTCATTTTTGTTTATCTAAGATTTATTATTTTATTTAAGGGCTTTATCACTTTATCACTTTAAGTAATTTAGAATTTTTTTTATTTAACTTGTATAATATTAGTTTTTCATCGATCTATTATTTCACAACATGTATATTTAGATGATATTTTTCATTATGTACAAGTAGCTAGAAAATTTCAAATCAAACCTGTTAAGTATATAAAAATTGTTGAATGAAAATAAATTTTGTCATTAACAACTACTTGTTAAAAGAAAATTTACATTAACAATACTTTTATGCTTACGGTCTAGTACACAGATTGGTATATCAATCGTATACATTAGCTAGAGAGCGTGTAACAAAAGTTATTTTACGACCCCCAATAAAAATTATCTGGTTTCATGTACTGCCCACAACATATGGATATCCATCACAAAGATCACAACGATGTACATATACATGAAATGAAAAAAAAGTCCAATATATATAAACCCAAAGTCGAACCATACATGAAATGAATAACAGTCATATGCATATAAACCCAAAGTCCAACCAGCATATGCATATGTACATTATAAAACGAAGTGTTAGAAAAATCAAACCAAAAAATTTGGATGTTATTTCTTCTTCTTTGGCATGCTATTTCTTCTTCTTCTTCTTCTTTGTATGAGAGAATGAGAACTCTTTTAAGGCAAGGTAAAGTGTTGGGTTGATCAAAAAAGCAGATAAACCAAAACTTAATATTAATTACATACTCCATATATGAAGTAAACTTGCAATTTAATATAAACTAACAGGGTACATCCGTGCATCACGGCTGGGGTAAGCCGATTTATAAAAAAATTTAAATGAAAAGCTAGACACATGCAATGATAAAACTAACGTTAACAAAAAGAAGTCCAATACTAAAATATTAAGAAAGGTAAAAGTAATGTTAATAAAAAGAAACCAAACGCAGATAAAAAAAGCATCTTCAGACGGTATATTCGTGAATCGCAAACCTATAACTAGAATAATAAAAATGCGAAAAAAATTAAAATAATGTTAATAAAAAAGAAATCAAACGCAAATAAAAAAAATACGTCATGAGTATATATTTCTGAATAACGTTACGTCGTTATAAAAGTGATGAAAGCGAACTTTAAAAAACCATTTACCCAAAAGATAAAATATTGCTAATGGTGTTTTTTTTTTTTTTTAATTTCAAATATGATTCGTCTAAGCCTATTGGGCCCACCTTTCAAAGACTTTTGCACTATATAACTTCTCCCCCAACTGTAACCCTTTCTTCATCCCCCAAACAAACCCTACGTTTCTCACTTTCACAAAACTAGGGTTTCGCTGCCTCTAACCCAATCATGAGATGACACCTCAGCATTTCTTCTCATAACATCGTTCGAGTATATGTCATTGCTTACCGGTGCGGCATCTTCAAGATTCACATGCCAGTCAACTCTACACGGTTACTGGCTACTGAGAATCTTGATGATGCTGCATCGGAAATCAATTGACTACATCAAAATCTAATGCATCCACCACCGTACGTTTTGATGGATCTCATATAAACAGGTAATCTTGTACTAGTTTCCATGAATCTTTGCGTCTTTATGTTTGTTAATCATCTCTTGCTATTGATCAATAATGTTTTTATACATATAAAAAAGTTAGATCTTAAGTGATACAGTTTTGTCTAAGACAGATAAACATAATTCATATCATTATAGACACCATTCATTACAAGATCTACTTAATCAACTTAAAGACAACCAATCTTTATGCAACATTTTTAAATTAACACTCTTTTTCCTGCTTGTGTTGATAATTAGCAATTAAGTTACAGATCTTGTGTACGGAGCAATGTAAATTAATTCGTTCTTCTTAAACACAAGAAATATATCTGAAAGAACACATTTGGTCCATTTGGATAAGGGTTAGAAAATGCTGAATTAGTTGAATCTTTTAATTATAATTGTTTTGGATTTTTAGTTATTGTATATATGACATCTAATTTGTTTTATATACAAACACATACATCCATACATATGTGTATACATCTGTACAAAATTAATAACGTAGTTACCAACTAAAATATGATTATTGTTTGATAGGGTTATTGTTCCATGTGAAGTTGCTACAAGTATTTTGTAATGGCTGGGATGTTGTGTATATGGATCACACAGTGAGATGCTTAAGTTCTTTTATTGAAGTAATGTTATTTCTTTTAGGACTAACTTACACACCCACTAATCCTACTCCTAAAGCTACACTTTTTGGATATAAAAGCAATTAAGAAATGATGTGGACTTACCTTTGTATATATTCTCATATATTGATAAAGAAAACACATTTTCTGCAACTAGTTTGCTTTTTGTTTAACTTCTGTTCTGTGGTTGATAGAGAAAACTCATGAGAATTGTAAATCTTGTGATGCAAATTGCAAGCAAATCAACTGATTTCATTGGAAGGAAGAACATGTGGCTGTGGTGTTCTTATGTTTCAAATTATTGAGCCGTAGTACACAAATGATGGTGATAGCTGTTTGTTTCAAACTCCAACCAGTTTCTTACATAAAAATGAAAATTTTAGTATCTTAAGAGGGGCCCAAAGTAGTGTTATATATGTTGTTTTCGTATAGAAATTTTTTGGTATATACGTTTTCGACCCCCCTGGTCTTCATTGTCAAGTTTTGCCACTGGTTTTTGAAAGGGGCTTTCAAGCAGGGGTACCCAAATCGGGCACACCGCCTCCGCCTATTTGGGTACCCAATTTGGGTAGTGAACTCGGGTGGTGTATTCCGATGTGGGTATGTTGATGATGATGAGAGAGATAAAGAGTGACATAGAGTGTATAGAGAGAGTTGTGTAAACGGCCAGGTCCATGATTTAGGGTAGTATTACCTCCTATTAAGGTGACAATGCAGGATTAGAGGAATCCAGGATATGTTAGGGCAGTGCCCTGTCCCGGCCCCATATATATTTAGTGTACATGGTATGCATTAAGGATATGGTAACGTCTAAAGTTTAATTAAGGCTTTGATTATTTTTCTTTTCTACTTAGAAAGTAATTTCTCCCTTCAACTCACTGATAACTTTACATCCATTAACCTCACCAATTACTTTTATTCACTAGTTACATTTATTCATTAGTCCAAATTACCTAATACTACTAAATATAAAAACCCATTTGTTTACTAGAAATGAGAAACTAGGAACACAAACGTTAAAAAGTAGACTAATTACAAAGAAGTTCATTTGTACTGAAGCCATTGAATGTTATAGTTATTAACGGATCATCATGTATATTACTCAGATTCACAATTTTCATGCTAGGACGTAAACTGTTTGGTATATGTGGTACTGTTGGTACATGTTATAAGCCGCCTCAATTGAACTACTAGCCAATTCCTAAGAGTGTTAGTTATACGTATGTAACACAAGAACACAACTTTTGATAATTGCTTCTAATTGTACATGTTACAACACTAGAATACAATATATTTTTGTTTGCATATTCGTGGTTGTAACAAATTACATGTTCTGACTTTATTTAGATCACTATATAAAGAATTGCATAATTGATCCATGTTAGTAAGGCAATGTTACAGTTTTGGTTGTTTCTTTTAAAAAATTATACTTCATTTATAACCACACTAGGTTAGAACCACGTGTATTACACGGGTTGAATAAATGTAATTTTATATATTAAATAATAAAAAAATTATATCTTTATGAGCCCCGTATATTGTACGGGTTAAATAAATATATTTTAAATATCAAATAATAAAAAAAAGTTATGTCTTTAAAAACTATGTGTATTACACAGATTAAATAAATGTAATTTTATATGCTAAATACTAAAAACGTCGTATCTTTAAAAAACCCGTGTATAATCGGGTTGAATAAATCTACCAAATAAAAAAAATTACATGCTTAAAAACCCCGTATATTACACGTATTGAATAGATCTAAAAAAGAGTTATATCTTAAAAAACCATGTGTATTACACAGATTAAATAAATGTAATTTTGTATATTAAATACTAAAAACGTCGTATCTTTAAAAAACCCATGTATAATCGGGTTGAAAAATCTACCAAATATTAAGAAAAAATATATCCTTAAAAAACCCCCTTATATTACACGTGTTGAATAAATTTAATTTTACATAGCAAATGATAAAAAAAAAAATTATATCTTTAAAAACTTCGTGTATTACACGGGTTGTATAAATGTAACTTTGTATAGTAAATAAAAATATATTTTTAAAATCCCCGCGTTTTACACGAGTTGAATAAATATAATTTTGTATACTAAATAATAAAAAAAAATATTTTTAATAAATTAGGATAACATTTAATATTAGTTTATTATTTATATATTTAATATAAGATAAGTAGGAAAGAGAGGTATTTATTTTAAAAATATATTAAATTAACAATTAACAATTTACATTTTAGGATAATATTTTATTAAAGTACGATAAGATTTAATATTAATTTATTATTTATTTATTTAGTTAATATAAGATAAGTATAGTTTTAAAGATACATTCAATGAATGACACGTGTCCAAAAGTTAGTTTCTTTTATTAGACCATCCGTAGTGGGGCGTGTTTTTAAAAAAAAATTCAAAAAAAACGCCCCAAAACGCCGTCCCCCCCACTACACCGGGCGTTTTTGGGCGTTATATTTGACAATTTTGCATGTTGGCGTTTTCATTAAAACGCTGAATTTGGTTTTCATTGTCTGACAATTACTTTGGTCCTCCAATCACTTTTGCCCACCCACACTTTTCAACCTCACATCCATTTGACTTTTTTTTTTTTTTTGCATTAAAAATAATATGGGCATTATAATTCTTCACCACTAGACCACTTTATGCTATAATGCCCCATGCTGACTGGGATAACACGTGTCGGATAATGCCCCATGGTGGGGGCATTATAATTCTTCACCACTACACATGGTCTTATAGTAGAAGATTAGTAGATAGATATTACTTATATATACATAAATTATCTAGTAAAAAGAACTAAACGTTTTATAAATGAGTGATCAATAAGGGACCATGAATGAATCATTGGAAAAAAGAACCAAAACAATCACGCCCTTCTCAATGGGATCATGCATGTACATTTTTCTATAAAACTTAGAAACCTAGAAACCTAGAAACCTAGAACATGTGTAATGGAGCTTGAAGATCAAGCTCTCTTTTTGGGATGATACGACGCGTGGCATCCTAGTCAGCACGGGAAATTATGAGTCTTGAAGTATAAAAGTGGTGTAGTGGCATAATGCCCTTACAAGAATTCCAATTATTATTTTTATTAGAAAAATAAAACAAAAACAACTACTTCATTTGAAATCAACAACAAAAGGAGCGTTTTAATGGTAATGCTAGGGGCAAAAATATGAAGATCACGCCTCGGTATAGTGGTGTTTGGGCATTATGGGGGGTGAAGTTGGTCTCTTCACGCCACTTCACTCCCCCACTACACATGGTCTTAATGCAATGCATTTAGGATGCAAATGAGTTAGAGATGATGTAAAGGTGAGAGGATATAGAAAGAGAGTGATTTCATTCTTAAGTAAGTGCATTGCATTTAGTGATTTGTGAGAGGGAAGGGGAGAGAAAAGGAAGAGAGAGAATGATTTGGTTGGGTTGCATTTCATTGGATAGCTATTGTGACACGGTTAGGAGTGCATTTACCTCCTCCCCATTGTTGATGATCTTATTTAGGACATTAGGTTATAAACCAGTGTATTACACGAATTTGTACAATATAAACATACAATATATAATCTTTAAAATAACTTTATATAACTAACGAACTATGTTAATTAGTGATGAAACTTTATATAAACGAATTTTCATTATCATATGACAGTTCACACAACTAAATTAAATTTATCACAAAAACTGACATATGTTAATTAGCAACACAACACTAAAATATCATGATAGCCCGTGTATTATGAATGAAGTTACGAATTACGTTACATATAATCTAATCTATACTATATAATAAAAGAAACCAATGAATGGACACTTGTCATTATTCTAGACCATCCTTAATTATAGATAATTATTATTAAATTTAATATATATTTCAAACATTTAAGAAATTATGGATACGGATAAAGTTATCAATTTTACTATATTAAATCTTTTAATTTGAATATGCTTAAAATACACATAGTAAAATGCACAAAACGACCAAAAATACAACTCGTGTGATTTGCTTTTAAAATGACTTATTATCCATGTTAATATTTGATGAAGTAATGTTCCAACTGTATTATTATATGCATATTTCTTTTGTTATGCTATACATCATGATACTAGGTTAGAACCCCGTGACCCGTGTATTTACACGGGTTGAATAAATGTTACTTTATATACTAAATAATACGAATAAAAAAACTCATCATACTCGTATGTTTTTTCTTGCATCATAACACATGTGGTTAAATATTAATAAACTATATCTAGATATTCAAAATAGATGGAATTTGATTTAAAAAAATAAGTTATAAGACGTTTGAAAGTAAGTACTATTAAAAGAAAAAGAAAACTCAAGAAAGATAAAAAAATAGTCAAAAGTTGAAATCGTCTTTGGTAATTGTATTATAGTTAGTTAATATTCTAATACATGGGAAATTTTACTATGCTTGCACTGATCACATGATAGAAATAAACACTATTATTTTAAGCTTAATTTAATTATTCGTATGATGTTTACCATGTGTGATCTTTCTTGAAATGAGCAGAAAATATGACTTAGTATTTCAAATTAATAAAATACAAACAACTATTTAAAATGCAAGAAGAATAATAACTACATTTATCATACTAATAAATTTATCCAAAAGCCTTTCAAAAAAAAAAAAAAAAAAATTATCCAAAAAACAACTATTTTTTAAAGATGCAACTTACGTTCAGATATTTAATAAAGTTATATAATTTAATAATTACCTTTAATTTATACTTATCTAATTAATTTAAATATTAATTTGTACCTATAAGTATATCTAATTGGCTAATTGCCATATGCCTAATTTGAACATTTCAACAATTTTTTAGAGCTAATAAATTAAGACCACTATTATGTAAATAAAACTTGGGTTATTAAATGTATGTTCACATGATTATTAAAACTTATGAGAAAGTCGATGATACAGTTTGTCTTCTAATCGATGGTTCAAATGCTTTCATATTATAAAGGGTTATTCGATTTTATCACTCCCAACTACTAGGTATTTGTCGTTGTCACTCCCAACTATCACTTTGACTCCCACCACTCCCAACTTAACACTTTGTGTGTTGTGTCACCCCGCATGTGAACATTTCTTAGTGTTTAACTTGTGTTATTGGTGATATTAGGCTAACATTTTGTGAATTACTAATGGTTGCATGTGAATCTGCCCCAAAAAGACAAAATGGGAGCCAAAAACCATTCAACCGGAGTGACACAACACACAAAGTGTTAAGTTGGGAGTGATGGGAATCAAAGTGATAGTTGGGAGAGACAGCGACCAATACCCAATAGTTTAGAGTGATAAAATCCAATAACTCATTTATAAACTTGACAAACATCACAAGTTTTGATCATACATGACACAAAATTTTGTTTGGATATTAGAAAAACGTCTTAAAAATATCGTTTTATCATTGTTAAATCTTCGTTTTTAACTATTTGATTTTTTATTTACTTAACCCGTGTAATACACGGGGTTATAACCTAGTTTATAATAAAAGACTATAATTAATGACACGTGTCATTCTTTCCTTCAACCTCATAATTATTATACATATTGTTTAATATTTAATTAATAACTAATACATGGATATCACTTATCCTATATTTATTCTTATTTTTTTAATAACTATAATATACCTCTTAAATATCTTTTACAATTATTAATAAAGTAACCTTACGTTTTTAATATACCTCTTAAATATCTTTTACAATTGAATAAAATAACCTTACGTTTTAGAAGCATCAATGCTATAGTTTGATTTTTTTCTTAAATTATAATTAAATGCTATTTAATCTATCTAAACGCATATAAAATACAAAAAAAGATTAAACATAGAATTGATATAAACTGTAACGCCTGCGTCCCTAGATTTTTAACTAGTTGTCACTTTTAGCCCCTGTACTATGGGATAATTGATACTTTTGATGCTTTGTGAATCTAATACTATGAATCTTATGAGACTTAACTCTAGAAACTATGATTCTTGATACTTGATACTTGGAAACTATGATTCTTGATGCTTGGAATCTAGATTCTTGACTCTTGATACTTTGGTGCTTGACTCTTGAGGCTCGTGAAACTTGAGACTTGGTTGAACGAGGGACAGGAGTCTTGTCACTGGCGGAAACTATGAAGACTATGGAAACTTTTGTGTTAATGAAGTAATCTAGTCATGTGATACTATTACCCAATAATACGCAACGCAACGCTTAATCTAACTCGCAAAACGAATCAAAGACGGGAACGCGGAAATGATGGGATTGGCCGAATGGCAATCCGATCGGATGACTAACCGATCAGATGGCCATTCGACCGAGTGCCATCCGATCCGTGCATACCGTCTCACTTCCTCTCTCTAACACTATAAATAGGCCTGTCACATCATTCTCACTTATGTGACAGCCTCACTCGATCCAGACACACGCACTCCTACTTTCCTTCCGTTTCTCGGCGATTTCGGTACGTTTTACACTAGATTCTTGTACATCTTTGATTTACACGTTATTCTCTACATGATTCTCCTTTGAAATCTCAATTTTCACCTTGAAATCTCTAAGATTTGAGCTCTTGAGGGTGACGTCGTCATGGTGGTTTGTACAAACTATGGTGTGATGTCATTCCTGCCGAGATCTAACTCAGATCTAAGGAATTTCATGTGTTTTACATTGAATCTTAACTAAACCTTGACTTTTTCAACTAAAACTTATGTTTTCTCTCCTCTTTTCTCAACTTTGCACTTAAAATGGTGGAATCCGGATCTGAACAGACTAAAGACTTGATGATTAGTCTTAAGTCAGCTTGGAAATGGATTGTTGCCGGAGAAGATGACCAGAGTACGGATTCCAACATAAGCACCGCCAAGAACAAACGACTGGACGGATGGGGTGATTCCCATCCGATCGGAACGGCTGTACATTGGTGTGTTTACCATTGTCCCAATACGTACCGTGTCGTCACCGTTGAAGGAAAAAAATTAGAAACTTTACAAGGTTGTGAATGGGACAAGGACACCCCAATCGAATGGCAATCCGATCGGATAGCCATCCGATCGAACCACAATCCGATCAGGTGACATTGTCTCCTAACCTTAAACACTTTGAAACTTGAAGTCTTGATTGTCGAATGGCAATCCGATTGGATAGCCATCCGATCGAACTGCCATCCGATCAAGGTGACATTGGGTCTTGGAATCTTTCAACACTTGGGAACTTTTCAGAAACTTGAGCACTTGGAATCTTGACACTTGGATCGAACCACCATTCGATCGAATGGACATCCGAACGGATGACCATCCGATCGGATAGCAATCCGTCCCTCACTCATAACAGTTACTTCAATCGAATGGCAATCCAATCGGATAGCCATCCGATCGAACAGCCATCCGATCCAGTAACTGATCAGACACTTTGCGCAATCTCGTTGTTTTGTCCGACACTTATCTGTTGTAATCTAATCAGGCTAACTCTAAAAAGCTCCATTTGATCCAATAACAGTTAATCTGTTAGACAATCACTGTGAGTATACTCGATCCCTTTTTGCTATAAACTTTGGGATGCAACATGTATTCTATTAAACTATGATACTTGAAACTTTTGGAAACTAAACTCTTTCCTATGTGCATGTGAAACTTGTGATTCTTGATTCTAGACTCTTTGTGCTATGTGGACGTTTAATCCAAAGTGTGTAGTTCCGCCTTAACAATAGTAGCGCTATAGGAGATGCACCTCCCCATTATTCTCGGGGGTATTGTTAGGAGGATTCTAGTTTTCTTTGAGACTTGGGAAAACACTAAAGCATCAGGATACTTGGGCTATCACTTGTTGGACTGCGAACACTAGCATGGCTGAAACTATTTTTGTATCACTTACACGATGGGTATGAGTTGTTTTAATCTATTATGCTATTACTCAAACTTGTATACTCGCCAGTGCATATTGTACTGACTTATTTTAATACATGTTGCAGATTGACAGGATGCTAGGAATCATGAAACAAGCTAGGATGAAGCTTAGATACTCCACTTAGCTAAATCTAGAAACTTTTGAAACAATGGTTATGTTTAATTTGGTTTGATACTATGTTTTGGTGATTGATGTTGTTTTAGACAATTGCATGAAATGAATCTAATTTATATTGAAACTATCTAGTGTTATGGATTCTCGTGAGCAATCTGAACGCTTAGTGCTCACACCCCGATGTTTTCGCCATCGGTTGGGGTGTGACAGATTGGTATCAGAGCCATAACTATAGGGAATTAGGATAAGTAGGAATACTTGCCATAGTCTATAGTTCTAGGAATCTTGATTCTTATATGTTGTTTAAGACTTATGCATTCTACCGTATTTGCTTCCTAGCAACACATCTCCTGCTAAACTTACATGCCTTTCCTAAGGTTGACACAATATACACTTGATACTTTGAAACACTGCTAATCAGAAAACATTGTAAAAAGCTTTGATTTCAGCAATAGAAAAGAGAATAAGAGGATACAAGTTGTTTTGACATGGTTTACTTTGATTCCGCCTTTGTAAACTATGATGAACTGCCTTTACTGACGGTTTAGTGTCACGCACACGGTCCAACAAGTGGTATCAGAGCTCAGGACGAGGAGTTCATACCATAGCAGCTTAATTCTACCAGATTTTCTCTTTTCTACTCACTTCTTCTCATACTTTTCTGATTTGAACTAGTTCTAGCGGTTGAAATGGACTAATTTTCGAGTATATTGTGTAAAACATAGTATTAACAAACCCTAGAAAGAACCAGGTTAAAATTCGGTTTAAAAATGGTAAAAATGGTCCAAAAACTTGATTCTGCTCGAAAAGTTCTTCGGTGAATTCACTTGTAATATCATAAAATTCTGATTCCGCTCGAAATTTATCTTCTGATTTCGCTCGAAATCAGATAAATTTTGATTCCGCTCGAAAGTTATATTTTGATTTCGCTCGAAATCAGAACAAGTCAGATTCCGCTCGAAATTTATTTCTGATTCCGCTCGAAATCAGACTATATCTGATTTTGCTTGAACATCTTCTGTTGATTTCGCTCGAAAGCTGATTTCGCTCGAAATTTGCTGTTTTTCAAAATTTTGAAAAATTTTCTAAGTGTTTGACTGATTTTTCAGGTACGTGCAAGATGGATGATTTCAATCCGTTTTATGATGCCTTTGCTTTTGCTGGAAATGGTGGAGACGATAATTTGAACGACACGATAAACAACACCAATGAGAACACGCCGAATCCAAAGAAAAGTTATCGGATGCATTGGAGGTTGAAAGTGCTTTTGGAACCTATAACAAACCTCCGAAGTTGATGGCTATCGAAGAATATAGTCGGTGGGCCAAGAAGTTTGAAGATTGGTTGAGAGCCTTTGCTTTTCGAGCGATAATTTGAACGACACGATAAACCCTGATCTCACCGGAGAGAAGGTAGATGAAACGATGTATCGTTCCATGATCGGATCGCTGATGTATTTGACAGCTTCAAGACCCGATATCATGTACCCAACCTGCCTCACAGCAAGATTTCAATCTAACCCGAGAGCATCGCACATGGTAATAGTCAAAAGGATATTACGCTACCTAAAAGGAACTCCATCGTTGGGGTTGTGGTATCCAAGAGAAGGTGATTTCACGCTCGAAGGTTATTCCGATTCCGATTTTGGATGCTGTAAAGTTAATGCTAAATCAACAACGGCAGGGAGCCAGTTTTTCGGATCACGATTGGTCACCTGGCAATGCAAAAAGCAAACCTCTGTGGCTTTATCCACATGTGAAGCGGAATATGTATCTACTAGTAGCTGCTGCTCACAGATCTTGTGGATCCAGCAACAGATGCGCGACTACGGTTTATAATTTCTAAACACCCCTATCTTTGTTGATAATGAGGCAGTGATTAACATTACTAAAAATCCAGTACATCACGCTAAAACCAAACACATTGAAATTCGTCATCACTTCATTCGCGATTGTTTCGAGAAGAAGTTGATACGAATTGAGAAAATCCACACTGACGATCAAAAAGCTGATTTACATACCAAAGCATTTGATAAAACACGTTTTCAGTATTTGCTAAAACTGAATGGTATGAAGCTTTTATCGGTGTTGGAGGAGATTCTTGGCGTTGATGAAGGAGACATTGTAGATGATGTTGAGAAGCAATCTGCAATGGTTTGTCGATTTTTTACTTGTTTTGGTATTTAGGGGGAGTATAGGGTAATATTTTAGAAAATACAAAAACAGTAAAAAATGTTCAAAAATACAAAAACATGTATAGGGTAATATTTTAGAAAATACAAAAACAGTAAAAAATGTTCAAAAATACAAAAACATGAGATATTTTTAAAATCCAAAAACAATAGAAAACCAGAAAAGAGCTTGTGTAAAAAGGGAAAATGATAGTACATCGGCTTGACAGTCACGGTATGCTAAAGAAATGGAATGTTTAAATGCGTTAAACAGTCTCGCTGATGATGTGCCGATAGGTTTTTACACATTTAGTAGGTTTGTTCGGGATATAAACCTAAATCTTACTTACTTATTTCGTGGGGAACACTACTTGGATTTATAGGTAACCCCTGAAATCTTGTTTGAAAGATTCCTCTTTCTGATATACTAGGTCTTTATACTCAGTGATATCTGGGGTATTATTCCGGGACTTCTGCTGAATGGAAGTTCTGACCTAGTCCTCGAATAATACTTTTTGCAATGCTTGAAACATAGCATCACCCTTAGCATATATGATAAGACAATAAAATTGCTTAGCAATGCTGTTGTAAAAAAGATCCTCTAAATGGGACACACCCAAAAGTTGAGTCATGATCTCTCTGCTGAACGGTAGTTCTGACCTGAGCTCTCATGATTCTTCATAATTTATTAACCCCTTACAGATATCATTTGTAGTATACTCACCTGTAAGACTGAATATTGGGATCTGGATACGGGAGTATATTCAAGAGGTGGGACACACGTATAAGTTTAAGTCTCTAAAACACTAAATCCGTATCTTGGACAAATTGAAATGTGTGTGAAAATTTAAGTGGATCAGTATATCGACAATCTAAGTGAATTGTTTAATTCTGAGTATGTAATTAAAGCTTAACGGTACTTGTGACTTGTCGAATAGCTGATATGATTTCCTAACACGCTCACCAAAAATATGTTTGTAAATAGTTTACTTTTACTGCATTTTATTTCTGTAATTCATTTCTAGTCTAGAAACTTTATTAAAAATCCAAAAAGATTTTTCATTTCTGCTTTATTTTTGTCAAACCAAAGTGGAGAGTTGATCTTCGAATTCGAAAGCTGAAAGCAGATGCAGGAAGTTTCTGGACTGGATGATGAGTCGTGAGTTAAACATGATAAGTTTGTAAAAGTTGAAGCAAGTTCATTAACTTGAAACTTGTAAATTTTAAGAAAAAAATTGAACTGAATGTGAGTGTGAATTAACTATGATCAACCAAGGTCATTAAGTTGGACTTGGTAGATTAATTGAGTAATCATGGTCATTAACTTGGACCTGAGTACTTAAGTGGATTTCTAAACACTAGTTAGTCTATCAATTGAGGTTGAATGGTAAGTATGGATTGATTCTGTTCTTGTCATATATCTTATATTTAGGTAGAGATTATGCAGGTAAAAGGAATCCCCATGGCAACAAAATGTCAAAGTTTGAATCAGAATTAAAGCCCTAGCTATTCGAAAGGGGGAGTCAGGATTCTGGATCAACAGTTAACGGGGAGACTAAAGGTGGAGCCAGGATGAGTTCCTGAACCTGTGTGAAGAAAGAGTTTTTATAATGAGAAGACAAGTTTGGAAAGAGACCAAGACTGAAGACTTGACGCTGAAGACTTCGTCAACATCCAAGGGGGAGTCTGTTGGTGCACTGAATGTCTGTTAACTACGTCTTAGTTGAGTCTTAGGTCTAGACGGATTGAATTAGAGTTGGAAATCAAGTTTAGTGGTTTAATCATGTTATTCCACTCGAAATGACA
Organism: Helianthus tuberosus; assembly: GCA_030545235.1. Lineage (NCBI taxonomy): Eukaryota > Viridiplantae > Streptophyta > Magnoliopsida > Asterales > Asteraceae > Helianthus > Helianthus tuberosus. Next base: position 58,235 of record JARYGA010055520.1, read on the forward strand.
TTTATGTCATTTCAAGCGAAATCAGGAATTCATGTAATCATGTGATTTCGCTCAAGAGGTAAGTAGGTGATTCCGCTCGAGATGATCTTAGGGATTCCGCTCGTATCGAACATGTCATTTGGAGCGGAATCAGACCGCCTATATATAGGTGTGTGTTGTTGTCATTTGTAACGTTTGGAGCGATATCAGAGCCAAGGTGCTGTCAAAATTTTGTCAGAAAACATTGTAAAAAGCTTTGATTTCAGCAATAGAAAAGAGATTAAGAGGATACAAGTTGTTTTGACATGGTTTACTTTGATTCCGCCTTTGTAAACTATGATGAACTGCCTTTACTGACGGTTTAGTGTCACGCACACGGTCCAACAAGTGGTATCAGAGCTCAGGACGAGGAGTTCATACCATAGCAGCTTGATTCTACCAGATTTTCTCTTTTCTACTCACTTCTTCTCATACTTTTCTGATTTGAACTAGTTCTAGCAGTTGAAATGGACTAATTTTCAAGTATATTGTGTAAAACATAGTATTAACAAACCCTAGAAAGAATCAGGTTAAAATTCGGTTTAAAAATGGTAAAAATGGTCTAAAAACTTGATTCCGCTCGAAAAGTTCTTCGGTGATTTCACTTGTAATATCATAAAATTCTGATTCCGCTCGAAATTTATCTTCTGATTTCGTTCGAAATCAGATAAATTTTGATTCCGCTCGAAAGTTATATTTTGATTTCGCTCGAAATCAGAACAAGTCAGATTCCGCTCGAAATCAGACTATATCTGATTTTGCTTGAACATCTTCTGTTGATTTCGCTCGAAAGCTGATTTCGCTCGAAATTTGCTGTTTTTCAAAATTTTGAAAAATTTTCTAAGTGTTTGACTGATTTTTCAGGTACGTGCAAGATGGATGATTTCAATCCGTTTTATGATGCCTTTGCTTTTGCTAGAAACGGTGGAGACGATAATTTGAACGACACGATAAACAACACCAATGAGAACACGCCGAATCCAAAGAAAAAGTTATCGGATGCATTGGAGGTTGAAAGTGCTTTTGGAACCTATAACAAACCCCCGAAGTTGATGGCTATCGAAGAATATAGTCGGTGGGCCAAGAAGTTGGAAGATTGGTTGAGAGCCTTTGCTTTTCCCAGCTGGAAGAGTCTAAAAAATGGTTACAATGATGGAGGCAAAAGTGGCGAAAGCTTGACAACATCTGAAGAAATAGAGGCATTTGTCGCCGAGCAAAAATGCGTTGCACTGCTATTTCAGTCTGTCCGAGAAGATATAATATCTTTGATCGAGTACAGCAGTTCTAAAGATCTCTGGAAAAAGTTAGAAACCAAATGTTTAGGAAGTACAGAAATAGTGAAAAACAAAAAGAAACTACTTAGAAAAGAGTTTGACTTGTTTGGGTGTTTAAAGAATGAATCAGTTTGTAAAATGATTGAGAGGTTTGGGCACCTGTAGCTGGAACTGGCGAGACATGGAATTTTCTATACTCAAGATGAGCTAGTCGATAAATTGTTTGATTCGTTGCCAGATGAGATGGATTGGCAATATTATGCGTTGATGCTAAAGAATAGTATCAAGCCGCCAGAAGTGTTGACAGTAGACTTGCTGATTGAGAGACTAGAGAGTCATGAGTTGGAATTAAAGAAGACACACAAAGTCAATCATTCGTCTTATCAGCAGAACTTGGATTTGTATTACCCAAAGAGCATGATGCCAAAGAGTACATCTCCCAAGACAGCTTTTTCTGTCGAAAATGTTAACACATCAAACAAAGAAAGTCAAAGCAGTGGATTTCACAGTGGATCTTCATCATCTGTAAATCATTCTGATGCAAAGAATCTATTTCAATGCAACAACGCTGTAGACTTAAAGAATGTTCAAAACTTCAGCGAGGAGTCAGCAAAGCAACAGATGGTTTTCTTAGCATCTGTGCTAGAATCTTATGAAAGTCTTGTAGCAGGGAAGATAGGCAACACCAACCTGACGAAGGAAGATTATGATCAGATTGATCCTGAGGAGATGGAACTGACTGACATAAGGTGGTGTATGGCCAGTGCAGTTCGTTGGGCACAGCGTTTTATGGAGATAACTGGGAGAAAGTCTATTGGTGGACCTTCTACCAAATTGGGCTTTGACAAGTCTAAAGTGACATGCTTCAAGTGTAAACAGAAAGGTCACTTTAAGCGCGAATGTCGAAATGCGTATACTGATGAATCTGAGAACCCGTTCAGAGAAGATTACTACAAGAAAGCGATTTATCATCAGAATAAATCAGAGCCGCCAAGAATGAAGCAGCTTGAAGAGAACAAAGAGAAGTCAAGAGCTCTTGTTGTAATTCACGACGATGAAGGTTACGACTGGAGTGAGTTGTTACCTGAGGAGGATGCGGTTGGATGTGCATTCATGGCAAATTCTGAACCTAAACCTTGGAAAGACAACAGAACTGAAGAACAGAAGTATGGTCACAGAAAGCTGTTGGCCACAAACAGATTGATCAGAATATCTGGTATCTTTTCTGAGGCAAAAAGAGCAAATAGATGGGATCCAGACAGAGAATGTTATCTTGACCCCCAGGGAAACATTGCTATTGATCATAACACTCTTGATTTGGAAACCATAATCAAAGAGTTTAAAGAAGAAGATGATTATTAGCAGAGGAAATGGTGGGGAAGCGGAGAAGAGAAAGAAGAGAAAGAAGAGAAAGAAAAAGAAGAGAAAGAGAAAACAAAGAAGATTGACAATGGAACCATTGACACGACACAGGAGTTGAATGCTGAAAACATGGGAATGATGGCTGACAAGGTGCTGGCTGCTAAGGCACTTGAGGTAGACTCTAAATCCGTCTCTGAGTCTAAAAGCCAGGTCAGTTCAAACGTGTCAACGACTGAGTCAGGTAAGAAAGTCAGTGGTGATGTTGACTGCAAAAATTGCATCAAAGAATGCAAAGTTTGTAGTACAAACACTTATCTCAAAGGTAAGAAGATTGATGATCTGACTGCTAGAGTCAGAAGTGTTGAGGATCAAATCCTTGATCGTGATAAAATGATGAAAGCTTCAACTGAACGATTAAAAGAATTAACTAACAAAATTGAAAATGATAAAATTGATCAAGAAAAGGTTAGGAAAGAAAATGAGAGGTTAGTTCTTGAAAATCGCCAGATTACTGAAAAATTTGAGAAGCTTAAAAGCACGGTTAAAGATAATGATGATAGAAATGGTAAAACATACAAAGAAAATTGCCAATTGCAATGTGTTTTGAGGATTAAAGAAGAATTAATCAACAAACAATTGGATGAGATTGCTAAGTTGAAGCTTCAGTTTGAAGAAGCTAAGATTAAGAATGAGAGAATCAATTTGAAATTGAACAGTTACAACTCTGTAAGCTTTGTTTTGCAACACATTATTCCCAAACCCATCGGGAAAGACAAAGCAGGCGAAGATGTATACTGTGATGGAACTGGGGTCGGGTTTCATCAAGTTCCACCACCAGTTCTAGACAATTATTCGAAAAAGCAATCTGGGTTGGTTAATATTGAAGATGAAAATGAAGTGAAACTTCCTGATTCAATTGATGTGACATTTTCTTCATCATCATCTGATGATAGTGTTCAGACAGAGATTGTTAAAAGCACAGCTGAAAGTGTTTTGATGTCTGAAAGTGATTTAGCTGAGAATGAAAGATGTTTCTTGGACAAATACATTCCGAAACAAAAGTCCAAAAACAACTTAAATGAAGAACCTAATCTTGTCATGTACAAGATGTCGGGATCTGATAAGTTGTATTCGGATCTGAGTTTCCTCTGGAGAATGTAAATGTTTCAAAATTGACAAATGTGTTTAAAATGGTTGAAATCGATTTGTCTGAAGTAAAAAGTTTAAAACAAACTAAAAGGCAAATGAATTTTGAGAAAGATAAAGCTTACTACAAGAAACCTGTAGTTCCACCGCGTTTTTATAACAACAATCAAAACAAATGGTCGGGTGGTTATCAGGGTGGTAAGAACTATCAAAGAAAGAATTTTCAGAACAAGAAGTTTGCTGAGAAGAAAGTGTTTGTGAACGGTTCAAGTTCACTTTCTGATGAGGAAAAAGAAATTTTTTCAAAATCAAATGAAGAATTCTTTGAGAAGAGGGCCTCAAAACCTCAGTCTGAAGGCACAAGTCGGGTAGTTGATACTCGTACATGTTTTAGATGCAACAAAGTTGGTCACATTGCAAGAAATTGCACCAACTTCAAGCCTAAGACTGAAGTTGTTGAGAATCAAAAGAAGAAGGTTGATGCAAAAGGAAAAGCACCATTGGTTGTTTAGAAAATTTTGAAAAATGAGAGAACAAAAGTCAAAATTGAACCTGTTAAGAATGTGGTAACTAAAAATGACAAATTTTATAAACGGGTTGCATCATCTCAACATACATGGAAGCCAAAAGTGGTTGAAAAGAAACCAAGTTCTTCAAATCCAAAGGTTTCTGAGAAAGAAAAACAATCGTCTTCTACCACTTCGGTAAAGATGAATGTTCCTGTGGATTACTATGAGAAATTTGACGAACAAAAGTCTATGGTTTCTGAAGAGAAAAGTGTTTTGAAAAAGGACCAACCATCTGGTCAACCTCAAAAAGATGAATTTTTCTTGTACAAAGAGGTTGAGGTTGGGTCTGCTGAGAGCTTAAAGATGAATGATAAAAATTTTCCGCCACTTTACACTATGAAATCTAAACTCAAAGTCCAGTTACCTGAGTCGAAAGAGGCTTGGGTAGCATCAAAATCTCACTAAAATTTGGACTTGCCGAAGCTTCCTAGTTGGTAATTGTGAAGCATGAATCGGCATCTTTATTGAATTGTTTGTGATATGTGCAGGAACTTCCGAGAGCTATTTCACGATGGATTATGGATAGTGGAGTGTCTCGACATATGATAGGAAAGACTGCATTGTTGTACGATGTTAGAAATTTCAATGGTGGATATGTGGGATTTGCGGGAAACCAAGGTGGTAGAATTATTGGTGAAGGAACGTTATCCAATGGGATTGTTACATTTGAAAGAGTTAACTACAAAACTGAGCTGGAGAATAATCTGCTAAGTATCTCGCAGATTTGTGACAATATGTATACCACTCACTTCACAGACAAAGAATGTTTGATCTTGAAACCAGGATTTGTTATCCCTGAAGAATGGATTATCATGAGGGCACCTAGAGTGAATGATCTGTACGTGTTGGACATGAGTGTAGCTACTACAACCACGGGTCAAGCTCACTGTTTTGTGTCTAAAGCAACGGAGAAAGACTCAAAGTTGCGGCACTGGAAGATGGGGCATGTACATCTTAGAAAAATGAATCACTTGGTGCATAATGATTTAGTTCTGGGAGTTAATATCAAAGGTTTTCATCTGGAAGGAAAGTGCATTAGTTGCATCAAAGGCAAGCAGAAGAAAAAGTCACACCCTAAAAAGCAAGTCAATTCAGTTTCCAGACCGTTAGAGAGACTACATATGGATTTGTTTGGTCCAGTAAACGTCAAAAGTATTACAGGGGATCTCTACTGTCTTGTGGTTACTGATGATTATTCCAGATTTTCGTGGGTATCATTCTTGAAGACGAAAGATGAAACGTGTGATAGTTTGATGGCGTTGTTCAGAAAGATTGAAAATTTGTACCAAAGGCGTATCAAAAGAATTAGAAGTGATAATGGTACTGAATTCAAGAACAACAAGATGGAAGAATATTGTGATGAAAGAGGTATATTGCATGAGTTTAGTGCTCCATACACTCCGCAGCAAAATGGAGTTGCAGAACGTAAAAACAGGACGCTAATCGAAACGGCCAGAACAATGCTTGCTGATTCAAAGCTACCGATAATTTTTTGGGCAGAAGCAGTTTCCGCCGCATGTTATTCGCTCAACAGAGTTCTCATTGTCAAGAAATTCAACAAAACATGCTTTGAGTTAATCAATAACCGCAAACCGAATCTGAAGTATCTTGAACCGTTTGGGTCACCCTGTACAGTTCTAGAGCCTTTTGGAAAGTTTGGTCCGAAGAGTATTGAAGGGATATTCATAGGTTATGCAAGTCCATTACAACGTGTCTTCGTTCCAAGTCTGAAGCGGATTATTGAAGCTCCTAATGTTGAATGTCAAGGTTATACAATGCCGCCGCAGAATCCTGGAGATTCATGGCGTTTTAATTACGAAAAGTTGTGGGATTCGTTTGACATGATGGAAGAACCAGAAGAAGAAGAAGATTTCTTTGATGAGTTGGATATTCTGAGAGAGTATGAAGAATCGCAGGAAAGGTTTCCCGCTGAGTATTCAAGAAGACCACGACAAGCTTTGAATGATGATGAAGCAGGTCCAAGCAATGCTGGTGAACATGATGATGTTCAACAAAATGAAGTTGCTCAAGATAATCAGTCAGCACAGAATGATAATCAAGAATCTGAGAACATGCCAATATTTGATCGTGGTGATTCAGATTCTGAGGGGGAGCAAATTCAGATTTCAAGTCAAACAAACCCAGTCAGTGAACAAGGTGCAAATCAGAATGTTACTAATCTGGAAGGCGATGTAGATGTTCCAGGCGAAGTGATGCCACGAACTCTTTCATACCATCCAGAGGAATTGATCATTGGAGAATTGCAAACAGGCGTCCGCACTCGAAGACAGATTGATAAAGGGCTTATATGTTTTTATTCAAAAGTTGCTCCTTTACAAACTAAATTCTCATTGAGTTGTTTTATCTCGCAGATTGAGCCAAGGACTTATAAAGAGGCGCTTACTGAAGATTCTTGGGTCAATGTGATGCAGGAGGAACTGAGCCAATTCGAGAAGTTGGGAGTATGGAAGTTAGTGAATTTACCTGATGGTCAGAGGAAGATAAACACCAAGTGGGTGTTCAAGTGTAAGAGAGACGATAGAGGAGTTGTGGTTCGCAACAAAGCTCGACTCGTAGTTCAGGGTTTCTGTCAGCAGGAGGGGATAGATTTCACTGAAGTATATGCTCCGGTTGCTCGACTAGAAGCAATCAGAATCTTCCTAGCATATGCGTCTTGGAAAAACTTCAAAGTTTATCAGTTAGATGTTAAATCGGCTTTTCTCTATGGGAAGGTAAAAGAGGAGGTATATGTCGGTCAGCCACCGGGCTTCACCGATCCAATCCACAAAGACACGGTCTACTTGCTGGATAAAGCGCTGTATGGTTTACACCAGGCCCCGAGAGCTTGGTATGAGACATTGTCTCAGCACCTTCTAGCCAACAGTTTTATTCGTGGAAAAGTGGATGCCACTCTCTTCACCAAAGAGGTCGAAGGACATCTTCTGATAGTTCAAATTTACATGGACGACATCATATTTGGGTCAATGAATGAGAATCTGTGCAAAGATTTTGAAAAAGTAATGAAGCAGAAATTCGAAATGTCATCGATGGGTGAGATGAAATTCTTCTTGGGATTACAGGTTGATCAACTGCCTAAGGGAATTTTCATACATCAAACGAAGTACGTTCATGATATCTTGGAGAAATTCGGGATGTTAGGTTCTACTCCAGCTTCCACCCCATTAGCAACGAATCATGGGATAAACCCTGATCTCACCGGAGAGAAGGTAGATGAAACGATGTATCGTTCATTGATCGGATCGCTGATGTATTTGACAGCTTCAAGACCCGATATCATGTACCCAACCTGCCTCACAGCAAGATTTCAATCTAACCCGAGAGCATCACACATGGTAATAGTCAAAAGGATATTACGCTACCTAAAAGGAACTCCATCGTTGGGGTTGTGGTATCCAAGAGAAGGTGATTTCACGCTCGAAGGTTATTCTGATTCCGATTTTGGATGCTGCAAAGTTAATGCTAAATCAACAACGGCAGGGTGCCAGTTTTTCGGATCACGATTGGTCACCTGGCAATGCAAAAAGCAAACCTCTGTGGCTTTATCCACATGTGAAGCGGAATATGTATCTACTAGTAGCTGCTGCTCACAGATCTTGTGGATCCAGCAACAGATGCGCGACTACGGTTTGTAATTTCTAAACACCCCTATCTTTGTTGATAATGAGGCAGTGATTAACATTACTAAAAATCCAGTACATCACGCTAAAACCAAACACATTGAAATTCGTCATCACTTCATTCACGATTGTTTCGAGAAGAAGTTGATACAAATTGAGAAAATCCACACTGACGATCAAAAAGCTGATTTACATACCAAAGCATTTGATAAAACACGTTTTCAGTATTTGCTAAAACTGAATGGTATGAAGCTTTTATCGGTGTTGGAGGAGATTCTTGGCGTTGATGAAGGAGACATTGTAGATGATGTTGAGAAGCAATCTGCAATGGTTTGTCGATTTTTTACTTGTTTTGGTATTTAGGGGGAGTATAGGGTAATATTTTAGAAAATACAAAAACAGTAAAAAATGTTCAAAAATACAAAAACATGTATAGGGTAATATTTTAGAAAATACAAAAACAATAGAAAACCAGAAAAGAGCTTGTGTAAAAAGGGAAAATGATAGTACATCGGCTTGACAGTCACGGTATGCTAAAGAAATGGAATGTTTAAATGCGTTAAACAGTCTCGCTGATGATGTGCCGATAGGTTTTTACACATTTAGTAGGTTTGTTCGGGATATAAACCTAAATCTTACTTACTTATTTCGTGGGGAACACTACTTGGATTTATAGGTAACCCCTGAAATCTTGTTTGAAAGATTCCTCTTTCTGATATACTAGGTCTTTATACTCAGTGATATCTGGGGTATTATTCCGGGACTTCTGCTGAATGGAAGTTCTGACCTAGTCCTCGAATAATACTTTTTGCAATCCTTGAAACATAGCATCACCCTCAGCATATATGATAAGACAATAAAATTGCTTAGCAATGCTGTTGTAAAAAAGATCCTCTAAATGGGACACACCCAAAAGTTGAGTCATGATCTCTCTGCTGAACGGTAGTTCTGACCTGAGCTCTCATGATTCTTCATAATTTATTAACCCCTTACAGATATCATTTGTAGTATACTCACCTGTAAGACTGAATATTGGGATCTGGATACGGGAGTATATTCAAGAGGTGGGACACACGTATAAGTTTAAGTCTCTAAAACACTAAATCCGTATCCTGGACAGATTGAAATGTATGTGAAAATTTAAGTGGATCAGTATATCGACAATCTAAGTGAATTGTTTAATTCTGAGTATGTAATTAAAGCTTAACGGTACTTGTGACTTGTCGAATAGCTGATATGATTCCCTAACTCGCTCACCAAAAATATGTTTGTAAATAGTTTACTTTTACTGCATTTTATTTCTGTAATTCATTTCTAGTCTAGAAACTTTATTAAAAATCCAAAAAGATTTTTCATTTCTGCTTTATTTTTGTCAAACCAAAGTGGAGAGTTGATCTTCGAATTCGAAAGCTGAAAGCAGATGCAGGAAGTTTCTGGACTGGATGATTTGTCGTGAGTTAAACATGATAAGTTTGTAAAAGTTGAAAAGTTGAAGCAAGTTCATTAACTTGAAACTTGTAAATTTTAAGAAAAAAATTGAACTGAATGTCAGTGTGAATTAACTATGATCAACCAAGGTCATTAAGTTGGACTTGGTAGATTAATTGAGTAATCAGGGTCATTAACTTGGACCTGAGTACTTAAGTGGATTTCTAAACACTAGTTAGTCTATCAATTGAGGTTGAATGGTAAGTATGGATTGATTCTGTTCTTGTCATATATCTTATATTTAGGTAGAGATTATGCAGGTAACAGGAATCCCCATGGCAACAAAATGTCAAAGTTTGAATCAGAATTAAAGCCCTAGCTATTCGAAAGGGGGAGTCAGGATTCTAGATCAACAGTTAACGGGGAGACTAAAGATGGAGCCAGGATGTGTTCCTGAACCTGTGTGAAGAAAGAGTTTTTATAATGAGAAGACAAGTTTGGAAAGAGACCAAGACTGAAGACTTGACGCTGAAGACTTCGTCAACATCCAAGGGGGAGTCTGTTGGTGCACTGAATGTCTGTTAACTACGTCTTAGTTGAGTCTTAGGTCTAGACGGATTGAATTAGAGTTGGAAATCAAGTTTAGTGGTTTAATCATGTTATTCCACTCGAAATGACATTTATGTCGTTTCAAGCGAAATCAGGAATTCATGTAATCATGTGATTTCGCTCAAGAGGTAAGTAGGTGATTCTGCTCGAGATGATCTTAGGGATTCCGCTCGTATCGAACATGTCATTTGGAGCGGAATCAGATCGCCTATATATAGGTGTGTGTTGTTGTCATTTGTAACGTTTGGAGCGAAATCAGAGCCAAGGTGCTGTCGAAATTTTGTCAGAAAACATTGTAAAAAGCTTTGATTTCAGCAATAGAAAAGAGATTAAGAGGATACAAGTTGTTTTGACATGGTTTACTTTGATTCCGCCTTTGTAAACTATGATGAACTGCCTTTACTGACGGTTTAGTGTCACGCACACGGTCCAACAAGTGGTATCAGAGCTCAGGACGAGGAGTTCATACCATAGCAGCTTGATTCTACCAGATTTTCTCTTTTCTACTCACTTCTTCTCATACTTTTCTGATTTGAACTAGTTCTAGCAGTTGAAATGGACTAATTTTCAAGTATATTGTGTAAAACATAGTATTAACAAACCCTAGAAAGAATCAGGTTAAAATTCGGTTTAAAAATGGTAAAAATGGTCTAAAAACTTGATTCCGCTCGAAAAGTTCTTCGGTGATTTCACTTGTAATATCATAAAATTCTGATTCCGCTCGAAATTTATCTTCTGATTTCGTTCGAAATCAGATAAATTTTGATTCCGCTCGAAAGTTATATTTTGATTTCGCTCGAAATCAGAACAAGTCAGATTCCGCTCGAAATCAGACTATATCTGATTTTGCTTGAACATCTTCTGTTGATTTCGCTCGAAAGCTGATTTCGCTCGAAATTTGCTGTTTTTCAAAATTTTGAAAAATTTTCTAAGTGTTTGACTGATTTTTCAGGTACGTGCAAGATGGATGATTTCAATCCGTTTTATGATGCCTTTGCTTTTGCTAGAAACGGTGGAGACGATAATTTGAACGACACGATAAACAACACCAATGAGAACACGCCGAATCCAAAGAAAAAGTTATCGGATGCATTGGAGGTTGAAAGTGCTTTTGGAACCTATAACAAACCCCCGAAGTTGATGGCTATCGAAGAATATAGTCGGTGGGCCAAGAAGTTGGAAGATTGGTTGAGAGCCTTTGCTTTTCCCAGCTGGAAGAGTCTAAAAAATGGTTACAATGATGGAGGCAAAAGTGGCGAAAGCTTGACAACATCTGAAGAAATAGAGGCATTTGTCGCCGAGCAAAAATGCGTTGCACTGCTATTTCAGTCTGTCCGAGAAGATATAATATCTTTGATCGAGTACAGTAGTTCTAAAGATCTCTGGAAAAAGTTAGAAACCAAATGTTTAGGAAGTACATAAATAGTGAAAAACAAAAAGAAACTACTTAGTAAAGAGTTTGACTTGTTTGGGTGTTTAAAGAATGAATCAGTTTGTAAAATGATTGAGAGGTTTGGGCACCTGAAGCTGGAACTGGCGAGACATGGAATTTTCTATACTCAAGATGAGCTAGTCGATAAATTGTTTGATTCGTTGCCAGATGAGATGGATTGGCAATATTATGCGTTGATGCTAAAGAATACTATCAAGCCGCCAGAAGTGTTGACAGTAGACTTGCTGATTGACAGAGTAGAGAGTCATGAGTTGGAATTAAAGAAGACACACAAAGTCAATCATTCGTCTTATCAGCAGAACTTGGATTTGTATTACTCAAAGAGCATGATCCCAAAGAGTACATCTCCCAAGACAGCTTTTTCCTGCCGAAAATGTTAACACATCAAACAAAGAAAGTCAAAGCAGTGGATTTCACAGTGGATCTTCATCATCTGTAAATCATTCTGATGCAAAGAATCTATTTCAATGCAACAACGCTGTAGACTTAAAGAATGTTCAAAACTTCAGCGAGGAGTCAGCAAAGCAACAGATGGTTTTCTTAGCATCTGTGCTAGAATCTTATGAAAGTCTTGTAGCAGGGAAGATAGGCAACACCAACCTGACGAAGGAAGATTATGATCAGATTGATCCTGAGGAGATGGAACTGACTGACATAAGGTGGTGTATGGCCAGTGCAGTTCGTTGGGCACAGCGTTTTATGGAGATAACTGGGAGAAAGTCTATTGGTGGACCTTCTACCAAATTGGGCTTTGACAAGTCTAAAGTGACATGCTTCAAGTGTAAACAGAAAGGTCACTTTAAGCGCGAATGTCGAAATGCGTATACTGATGAATCTGAGAACCCGTTCAGAGAAGATTACTACAAGAAAGCGATTTATCATCAGAATAAATCAGAGCCGCCAAGAATGAAGCAGCTTGAAGAGAACAAAGAGAAGTCAAGAGCTCTTGTTGTAATTCACGACGATGAAGGTTACGACTGGAGTGAGTTGTTACCTGAGGAGGATGCAGTTGGATATGCATTCATGGCAAATTCTGAACCTAAACCTTGGAAAGACAACAGAACTGAAGAACAAAAGTATGGTCACAGAAAGCTGTTGGCCACAAACAGATTGATCAGAATATCTGGTATCTTTTCTGAGGCAAAAAGAGCAAATAGATGGGATCCAGACAGAGAATGTTATCTTGACCCCCAGGGAAACATTGCTATTGATCATAACACTCTTGATTTGGAAACCATAATCAAAGAGTTTAAAGAAGAAGATGATTATTGGCAGAGGAAATGGTGGGGAAGCGGAGAAGAGAAAGAAGAGAAAGAGAAAACAAAGAAGATTGACAATGGAACCATTGACACGACACAGGAGTTGAATGCTGAAAACATGGGAATGATGGCTGACAAGGTGCTGGCTGCTAAGGCACTTGAGGTAGACTCTAAATCCGTCTCTGAGTCTAAAAGCCAGGTCAGTTCAAACGTGTCAACGACTGAGTCAGTTAAGAAAGTCAGTGGTGATGTTGACTGCAAAAATTGCATCAAAGAATGCAAAGTTTGTAGTACAAACACTTATCTCAAAGGTAAGAAGATTGATGATCTGACTGCTAGAGTCAGAAGTGTTGAGGATCAAATCCTTGATCGTGATAAAATGATGAAAGCTTCAACTGAACGATTAAAAGAATTAACTAACAAAATTGAAAATGATAAAATTGATCAAGAAAAGGTTAGGAAAGAAAATGAGAGGTTAGTTCTTGAAAATCGTCAGATTACTGAAAAATTTGAGAAGCTTAAAAGCACGGTTAAAGATAATGATGATAGAAATAGTAAAACATACAAAGAAAATTGCCAATTGCAATGTGTTTTGAGGATTAAAGAAGAATTAATCAACAAACAATTGGATGAGATTGCTAAGTTGAAGCTTCAGTTTGAAGAAGCTAAGATTAAGAATGAGAGAATCAATTTGAAATTGAACAGTTACAACTCTGCAAGCTTTGTTTTGCAACAAATTATTCCCAAACCCATCGGGAAAGACAAAGCAGGCGAAGATGTATACTGTGATGGAACTGGGGTCGGGTTTCATCAAGTTCCACCACCAGTTCTAGACAATTATTCGAAAAAGCAATCTGGGTTGGTTAATATTGAAGATGAAAATAAAGTGAAACTTCCTGATTCAATTGATGTGACATTTTCTTCATCATCATCTGATGATAGTGTTCAGACAGAGATTGTTAAAAGCACAGCTGAAAGTGTTTTGATGTCTGAAAGTGATTTAGCTGAGAATGAAAGATGTTTCTTGGACAAATACATTCCGAAACAAAAGTCCAAAAACAACTTAAATGAAGAACCTAATCTTGTCATGTACAAGATGTCGGGATCTGATAAGTTGTATTCGGATTCTGAGTTTCCTCTGGAGAATGTAAATGTTTCAAAATTGACAAATGTGTTTAAAATGGTTGAAATCGATTTGTCTGAAGTAAAAAGTTTAAAACAAACTAAAAGGCAAATGAATTTTGAGAAAGATAAAGCTTACTACAAGAAACCTGTAGTTCCACCGCGTTTTTATAACAACAATCAAAACAAATGGTCGGGTGGTTATCAGGGTGGTAAGAACTATCAAAGAAAGAATTTTCAGAACAAGAAGTTTGCTGAGAAGAAAGTGTTTGTGAACGGTTCAAGTTCACTTTCTGATGAGGAAAATGAATTTTTTTCAAAATCAAATGAAGAATTCTTTGAGAAGAGGGCCTCACAACCTCAGTCTGAAGGCACAAGTCGGGTAGTTGATACTCGTACATGTTTTAGATGCAACAAAGTTGGTCACATTGCAAGAATTTGCACCAACTTCAAGCCTAAGACTGAAGTTGTTGAGAATCAAAAGAAGAAGGTTGATGCAAAAGGAAAAGCACCATTGATTGTTGAGAAAATTTTGAAAAATGAGAGAACAAAAGTCAAAATTGAACCTGTTAAGAATGTGGTAACTAAAAATGACAAATTTTATAAACAGGTTGCATCATCTCAACAAACATGGAAGCCAAAAGTGGTTGAAAAGAAACTAAGTTCTTCAAATCCAAAGGTTTCTGAGAAAGAAAAACAATCGTCTTCTACCACTTCGGTAAAGATGAATGTTCCTGTGGATTACTATGAGAAATTTGACGAACAAAAGTCTATGGTTTCTGAAGAGAAAAGTGTTTTGAAAAAGGACCAACCATATGGTCAACCTCAAAAAGATGAATTTTTCTTGTACAAAGAGGTTGAGGTTGGGTCTGCTGAGAGCTTAAAGATGAATGATAAAAATTTTCTGCCACTTTACACTATGAAATCTAAACTCAAAGTCCAGTTACCTGAGTCGAAAGAGGCTTGGGTAGCATCAAAATCTCACTAAAATTTGGACTTGCCGGAGCTTCCTAGTTGGTAATTGTGAAGCATGAATCGGCATCTTTATTGAATTGTTTGTGATATGTGCAGGAACTTCCGAGAGCTATTTCACGATGGATTATGGATAGTGGAGCGTCTCGACATATGACAGGAAAGACTGCATTGTTGTACGATGTTAGAAATTTCAATGGTGGATATGTGGGATTTGCGGGAAACCAAGGTGGTAGAATTATTGGTGAAGGAACGTTATCCAATGGGATTGTTACGTTTGAAAGAGTTAACTGCATAACTGAGCTGGAGAATAATCTGCTAAGTATCTCGCAGATTTGTGACAATATGTATACCACTCACTTCACAGACAAAGAATGTTTGATCTTGAAACCAGGATTTGTTATCCCTGAAGAATGGATTATCATGAGGGCACCTAGAGTGAATGATCTGTACGTGTTGGACATGAGTGTAGCTACTACAACCACGGGTCAAGCTCACTGTTTTGTGTCTAAAGCAACGGAGAAAGAATCAAAGTTGTGGCACCGAAAGATGGGGCATATACATCTTAGAAAAATGAATCACTTGGTGCATGATGATTTAGTTCTCGGAGTTAATATCAAAGGTTTTCATCTGGAAGGGGAGTGCATTAGTTGCATCAAAGGCAAGCAGAAGAAAAAGTCACACCCTAAAAAGCAAGTCAATTCAGTTTCCAGACCGTTAGAGAGACTACATATGGATTTGTTTGGTCCAGTAAACGTCAAAAGTATTACAGGGGATCTCTACTGTCTTGTGGTTACTGATGATTATTCCAGATTTTCGTGGGTATCTGTAACAACTGTGCTTGTAATCACTGTGAACAGTTCTATTATCAATAAAACAATGTTATTTGATCACAATGTTTGTTTTGTTATGTTTTACATTTTTCATGTTTTGACTTTTATCCAATTCCAAACTCTATATCACTTTCTGGAGAGTTATACGCAAACTAGTGCGTAAACGTACTCAGTTTAATGCAAAAAATACTCCGGAACAGCAACATATACTCAACATACCTTAAATAACCCTTACATAACTTAGAAATAAGTTTTGAAGGCTTTGGTATGGCAAAAACAAGTTAATTCGCTTACAGGGTCTAAAATTGACAAACTGCGAAAGTATGCCAATCTGAACTGTAACGAACATTCCGGAACATGACCATAAGTTAAACACAGCTTAAATATCCTTTACATAGCTTAGAAATAGGCTTTGAGGGGTTTGGTGTGCTAAAATAAACTTTTGGGACATTCAGGGACTAAAAGTGTCAAAAAGTGCACAAGTTTGCATTTTCGCGCATAACTTACGTTCTGAATACATCCGGACATCCAAATTTTATGAAAGCATGACTACATTATATTTTAGTGTTCGCCATAAGAAAAATCCATTCGTCGCGTCATTTGGATCGTTTTTCGCGCTTGTGCGCATTCCGTCGTAATTAACCGAACATCGCGACCGTACGGCCAAACGAACCGACATCCGAGATATTTTTGAACATATTTTAAGCTCCCTATACTTTAAGTTCATTTTAGAGCTTTGAAATGGGGTTAACGGGCCTTAAACATGTCGAAAATGGGCTGATTGCACTGCAGGGACCAAAACTGTAATTCTGCCAAAGTAAGCTTACGGACCTCAACACCAATGACCTTACGGTCCGTAAGGTAACCTGCAGAACAGATAAGAGTTAACAGTCAGCATTTTCCAGCTGTTGCAACCTCACCCACACATTTCCCACTTGCCTAATCTGTTGATAAACATCATTTTTAGCCACCATGAGTTTCCGACACTTGTACGGCTTGGATTAAGGCACGTTATTCAACAAACGATCTTAACGGTTACCTAAAAACTATAAATACCCCAACACCCCCATTGCTAAAATCACAAGAAATTTGATTTGAGAAACTCTAAGTTGAAACATTTGTTTCATACCTGAGATTTTTGAATCGAGTTTAGCATTCGGGGACCCTTCGTAAGTATTCTTTCGTTCTTTTCCTTATTTTTACTGCTTTTCGAGTCAGAAAGTCAAACTTTGTTTGACTTTCAGCGTTGACCAGTAATGGTCAATGCGAAGTTCGATTGAACTTCGCAACGTGATTGTGATCACGATGGTCATAGTCCCTTGGGACTATGCCTACTGATTACCACGTTGTCTAGGGTCGTAGGGTAAGCGATCTGATCAATCGCTTATACCTTCGAACCCGACCCAGTTTGGTCGATCATTAGGATCCGACCAAATACATTAGGTGACCATAGTGTAGGGAATAACCTTCCGAGGTTATACCCTATGGTCACATCGTTTAAGTAGTTGTATGATAGGTAGTTTATATGCCTTAGATAAATTACCAGAATACCCTTTTCATATATAATTGGTAATTAAGCATATGTAACCTAAACTTTTGTCACATAACTGATTATGTAACACGTTTAGGCATATAACACTTGTCATAGGACTAGTTAAGCGGTCCGAACGCGTTTCACGCGCACGATGCGTTAAAGTAGCATAAGCTACCTAAACGGATCATAACGGGTCAATAAGACTTAGGTTAAGTTTCTTTTAGTATGTAGGCTTTGTTAAACCATGTCACGTGAGTTCCTACACTCATTTGGTTTACAAACCCTAATGCTACTCAGTCTTCCGATATAGGTCCGGTTTATTAACATAGTTACCTATATTAGGTGCCGTTTGATTCCGAGATCTAGCATTGCTTGGTGATTATCTTTATACATCTGAGCAATCTCAAGTGAGTACATAGACCCCTCTTTTACTGTTTTCCAAACTGTTTTGGGGTGAAACACATGTGCCTACTTGTTACTTTCGTGCTTTCCTGTTTTCACATCATATACCTGCTATGTTTGTTAGTACATTATAGTACATGATTTCATTACATTTCATGCTATGTATGTCCATTGTGTGCATACTTAGTACATTGTTTTACATTACATTTCTGCTATGTATGTTGACTGATAGCATGCTAGCACATTGATTTACAAGACTTTTCTACTTTGTATGTTAACTTAGCATACTTAGTACATTGTTTTCATATGACATGTATACAACTTCTATGACATTTGGTTTGCACAAACGGGTCTTTATTACGTTCATTAACATTTGCTACGCCGCTCGGTAGTAAGTAGTGGTACCATAGGACTTGACAAATCCCATTCCTGACATCCCGGGTTTGTTTGGATGTAAGGAATGACTGAATCCGAATACAATTCTTTTGATAACCTTGACTGAAAGGGTTATCCGACTGTCTCAAGGCTTGAATGTATGCGTTAACTTACCACATAAATGTTTGTATCAGTGTATCATGCATTACTTTGCAAAACATAACTTTTTGATATATTCAAAATACTTTGTTTTGTACATTTTACTTATGGTTTAAGTAGTCTTATTTTACTTACCATACATAACATTTGTTACACATTACTTGACTACTTTTGGACTATCAACATTTGACATGGTTTATACAAGGACTATTGACTATTGGTTTAAACATAGACATTATACTTTGTTGGTTGGTTTAAGTGACTTAAGTAACGAGATGTGAGTAATATGATACAATCATGGTGGATACGCCGCTGGTACTTCCTATACATAAGTGATTGTATTATATTACATATCATAGCGTTATTTAAATCATTCATTTTGGACTTATACATTTTACATAAGTGACATGTTTTTACAAGACTTTGTTTTACAATACAGTTTATTTTATACAACTCATTTTGCATGGTTATTCATTTAACCATACATTATTCACCTATCTATACATATCATCCGAACTTATTGTTTTTCAAACAATTTACAAAACAAATCAAATTACAAGGTTCATGACTAAACATTTTTCTTAAACTTAAGTCATGAATCCTATTTTCACAAAACCTATGTATCTCACAGGCATTTTTATGCTGACGTACCTACTTTCACATGTGTTTTCAGGTGCTTTTCTGTAGGATGACGATCATGACACTAGGGCGGACCTGTGCCTTAGATACTTAAAATGAAGATAGACTTTGTTTAATTATGTTATAAACTCTGTATTTCCTGTTTAAGACGATGAAACTCATATGTTGATAAATAAATACAACTTTGTATGCCATGGTTATGAAACAATTAATTCTGTTACGACACGCCCCGATGTTTCCGCCGCGATTTGTTGTTTTACGCGGTCGGGGTGTGACAGAAGAGTTGGTATCAGAGCCAATGGTTATAGGGAATTAGGTTATTAGTAATGCTTTGACCTAGACTATAACTTTTCTAGGACCCTAACACAAATTATTTGTGTTTAGATCTTAAAACATGTACATCACCTATCCTTAGGTGATTATCAAAACAAGGAACCAAAATTTTTCCGAAACGATTTTTGAAAAACAATCATCTGTTTTTGAATAAATTATTACAAGGTTTTGAACCCTCTATTGTAAGGTTTTGAACCCTCTTTTATATGGTTTTGAACCCTTTTCAGTTTGATTAAATTTTTTTTTGGCCTTGTGTCTTCAAATTTTCAAAATCTCGTCAACGTTTTGGGTTATAAATAATGTGAACACGTGCAAACTGGAAGGGTGAATGCCTGTATTCTGAGTTTTCTGTCTAGGCAAGCACTTCGTATACATCTCAACCAGACGCGAGACCAGTTGTGCTTACCTGGGAATTCTTGGGATGAGTGTTCACTTATAGGCGAGCATGTCTTCATTATACATTATTTTTGACCCATTTACTTTGATTAGTCACTGTGTGTCGTTTGTTTGCTTTGTGATACGGACGAATGACCACCATCTATGCTGTTTGCAATTCTTGTTTATATCATCTCATTCTTTTCATCCAATCATCTCACTCGTTTTCTTTCATGTTTTCCTCTTTTAGAATGCCTCCTCGACGCGAGAACCAGATAGCTACTGCCGAGTTGGCAGAAATTATTGCGCAGCAGATGGCTGCTCAATTCCCAAATCTCTTTGCTCAATGGCAACAAGCCAACAACAACAATAATGCTCCATGCAAATACAAGGATTTTAACTCGGCTAAACCACTCAAGTTTAGTGGTTCTGAGGGAGCGACTGGGCTTCTTCAGTGGTTTGAGAGCATAGAGAATACTTTTCGCCACGTGCAGTGTCTCGAAAATCGCAAAGTCGAGTTTGCTTCGAGCGTATTTCAGAAGAGGGCTTTGACATGGTGGAACGGGGTTATGAGGGACCAAGGTGCAGAAGTTGCTCTCGCACAGACATGGGCTGAACTTAGAGCCCTTATGATGAGGGAATTCTGTCCTCGTCATGAGCAGCGAGCCTTGGAGAAAGAGTTTGATAATTTGAAGCAAGATAGTGGAGAGCACAGGGCATATACTGACAGGTTTGAAGAGTTGAGTCTGCTTTGCCCGACTATGGTTACCCCACTCGACAAGGCCATCGAAAGGTACATCGACGGCCTACCTGACTCAGTGCAGGATATTCTTACTGGTAGTGACCCTGCCACACTCCGTCAGGCGATAGAGTTATCAGCAACACTGACTGAGTCGCAGGTTCGTAAGGGAAAGCTGCATAAGAAGGGTGACAAGGGTAAGAAGCAGGCATCTGGCAAAGGGGATGGTAAGAAGGGTGAAAACAAGAATGGGAAGAATTCTGGTTCCTCAAGGAATTCTAGGAAGCGAAAGGCTTCCCAAAATTTTGCCGTTACTGCACAGGCTCAGGCTGCACCAAATCAGCCTACGCAGCCACTAGCCAAGAAGCCTTATTTTGGCAATGCACCTTTGTGCAACAGGTGTAACGGCCATCATCAACCACACCTCCAGTGTCGTCAGTGCACCAACTGCGGAAGATCTGGTCATCTTGCTGTCAACTGCCGCATTCCTGTCAATCAGAACCAGGCAGTTCATAACCAAGCTCAACAAGTTGCTCAGCCTCTTGCTCAGCAACAAGGCCAAGCTGCACGACCTCATTTTCCTCCTGGTTCGTGCTACAATTGTGGGGATCTGACCCACTACAGGAACCGGTGCCCAAGGCTAGTCAACCAGAACCAGAATCAGAATCAAGCTCCGGCTCAAGGCCGAGCCTTTAACATGAATGCCCAAGAGGCGCAGGTGGATGATAATGTGGTGAACGGTACGTTCTTTATTAATAATCAGCCTGCATCTGTTCTTTTCGATTCTGGTGCCGATAAGAGTTTCGTGTCTTTATCTTTTGAGCCTATGCTTCGCGTGTCTAGAACGGAACTAGGTAAACCTTTGACAGTAGAAGTTGCTAGTGGTGAACCAATTATTCTTAATTCTGTTCTACGCAACTGCCAGTTGAACCTTAATGATCATCTTTTTCCTATCGACCTCACGCCTATGAAACTTGGAAGCTTCGATGTTATAGTGGGTATGGATTGGTTATCCAAGCATCACGCAGAGATAGTTTGTTCTGAGAAGATTGTTCGTGTGCCGCTTTCGACAGGCGAGATTCTGCAGGTTCAAGGTGAGAAGCCTACCGGTGGTCTCAAACTCATGTCTTGTTTTAAAGCTCGGAAGTATTTGCAGAAGAACTATGTGGCTTTCTTAGCTCATGTTACAGAAGATAAAGGCAAGGGTAAGTCTATTTCAGATATTCCTGTCGTTCGGGATTATTCTGAAGTGTTCCCTGAAGATGTCACACCCTGGCTTTGCGGAAGCGTGGGTTAATTTGGTGTGACTTCTTAATACCATAGCTTAATCACAACAAAGCTATATGAAAATAAAACATGCAGATCATCCATTGATTTAAGTAAAATACCACAACATTGTCTTAATACGTTGACACATGCAACGGAAATTACAACATAAAAACTTTGTTCTTAACACACAACCCCAAAATATAACATAACATTTGTTTAAGACTTGCGACTCGTCCAGGTAAAAGTCGCAATCCCTAAACATGGATGATCCTGTAATTCTAACACAGCGGGAAAACGTAGCATACCGGGCCAGATCCTTAGTTCCCTGAAATACATGTAAGTTGGAAAAATCAACATAATGTTGAGCGAGTTCATGCGTAAGTGAGTATATAAAACACTTGTAAGTATAAAAGTTTCCTGGTATGTAGCAGTGTAAGAGGACTTGTAATCACCAATGGTTTGCAAGGCCATTAGCATGTCGTGAAATGCAAGTAGGAAGACACAACCCTAGCTGATTTTTGCGTTGGGCAACCAAGTCACTCCAGGTCCGTTTTGGTTAGCCTCAGCGAGGTCCGTTTGGCCTAGAGCTGGGCTCGCTACACCCAGATAGATCTACCGCCTGAGTCCCTCGGTGTTCTAACTACCCATTCACATGATCTAAACCTCCTTACGTAAATCATACCGTGTATAAAGTACTTGTAAACAAAGTAACATGTATTTCACCCCCGCAGTTAAGAAAACTGAAAACAGTTAGAGAAAAGGGGGACATGAACTCACTGTAATGCGTCCTCGAATAACAGCAAATCAACTCAGTCTGCAGCACGACAACCTACAACGTGCTAATATCTATTAGACGAGCGGACGTGCCTTAGCTTAGGGTCTTAATGTTCTTGGGGAAATAGTTAGACAACTATTTCGTGTTTAAATTTCTTGGTTAACGTATAAATAGATTCCTTCCCAAGGATGGGGTATTCGTACAGGTATTATGTATTTGGTGACTTAACGTATTAAAAAAAATACATTTACAAGTCTCCTATCCAACACTTTAAAGTTTTATGTCAAAACTCAAGGCGAGGTTTAATTATGAGATATAAAGTTTCACATACACGATAGAAAAATAATTTTTCTAAGTCTAGATATTTTTAGAAAAATTCGCCAGAACTTCCCCTAAAAACGGGAGTGTCCGTGCTAATACGCACATCATTTTCTTTTTGAAATCAACCCATGATCATCAACAATTAACCATTACGTTTTGACACGCAAAATACTACCCTTGTCGTTTCAGTTTCAATTTGTGAAAACTGGACTGTTTTCGGACGTGTAAATAAATTACTTAACTTATTCCAAAAATTCCCAAATTTTTGTGGAACGTCATAACCGACCCACAAATTATTGTGTAAAAATTTCGGGGTCTCGTTCATTACCAAAAATTTATGGAAAATCGTTTACCGAACTGTGATCAGATTTGTTACATTCTGATCACAGTTTACGGAATAATTCGCCAAAAATTCCTCGTAAGTCCGTTTGTCGAAAATCCAGTTCGAGGGTCACAAATACATCTGTGTTCATCTTTGATAAAAGTTTCAGGGGCTGGTTCGGTTCAGGTTTTAAGTTGTGATCGAAAACACACAGCCCAATTTTCTGCAGTAACAAACAGCCTTAGCTGCTGTCACGGAAACAGATTTTTAAAATAGTAACCGACATCAGAAAAATACGATTCCAGCGCCATTTTCTTCGTTTTTTGAAATGACACGATTTAGGCTTTTGAAATTCCGTTTTTCGAGTTTTTAAGGTCCGTTTACAGCCTGTTAAAGGCGGCTGAAACAGTGACTCAGCATGCTGTTTTGTGATTTCGATGTTATTAAATCGCGTTATAAGTGTCCGATTAGCGGGTTAAACAAGAAAACGACTTTTAAATATCAAGTATGTGTTATCCAACCCTTAACCCGACGAGATTCCACTTTATAAATCATACACAAGTAAACCTTTACGTAGATTTTTATGTTCATACTTATGTTTCATATTTTTCTGATATTCTTGCAATCTAGTGATTTAAACAACAATACTACATGTTAAATGCCATAATTTTCGAACAAGATGAGATCAAGTATGAAGAAACTTACTACTAGCCTCTAGCTAGGGAAGAATCTTGTGTCAAAATGATGAGAAAAGATGTAGAATCAAGCAAGAACAATGCACCCTTGCAATCCCTTCAAGTTGCACCTTCCATGGATGATTTCTAGGCTTAGAATGGACAATGAAAGGAAGGAGATGATGTTGTTTAGGGTGGTGATGGGGTGCTCGGTTGTGGGCAGCCGATCAAGAGATAGGAGAGAGTGAAAATGGGTTGTATAATCTTGTGAAGTGACATACAATATAATGGACCTTACTTATACATTTATTCTCACATATCTTAGTTAGATAGACAAGCAAATCAATTAATACAAGAGAGTTGAAATCAAGCAAGAAGATTGGAAGTATGGTGTTATGACATGTGGGGTCCCACTTGGGGAAAAGAATTCGTTGGGGGGGGGGGGGTATTATGTAAATATTGTGACTAAAGTGTAAGTAATGTGATATATGTTAGTGGTTTATTTTTGGCGGGTGTTATGGCATACGGGGATCATGACTAGCCATAGAAAATAAAACAAAGTGTCTGCCAAAAATTTAGTGTCCCGGGTAATGTCCGGTTCTTACGATTAAATACCGTTCCGTTAAAATGTTTAATTATGCCGAAAAAAACTCTTTATATATATTTTTGTAACATAAATTATTCCCGGTACTTAGGAAAATATACGGGACCGTTCTGAAGTGTTTTTGCACTGTATTAGCAATTTAAAATGCTGAGTTCTATAATAAAGCGCAGAATTTTGTATTTAAAGTACGTTTTAGGCACATCCAATCAGTGTATCTTATTCCTAGAGACGCAGTACCACAACCCTTATATCCCTACACTCACTACCAGTGTAGCCAAAATATATGAGGCTCTTAACAGGCCTTAGAGGCAGTATCTGCCTGATGCTGGTTATATCAGCATGTTCATTGTGTATCCGTTTAGTGCTACTGTGCTTTTCGTGCATCATGTTTGTCACTAGGGTTCAGCATGTAAATAATGTAGTGACAACAAATAAAGTGTGATGCAAGTAAGTGCATGTATCAGTATGCAGGTAGCAGTTTATCAGCTAGTTTCAAACAAGCACAGTAATTAAGCAGTAATTAATCATTAATTAAGTTGTACGGATACCTGGTTTAGTGCGGGTTGTCACATTCTTCCCCCGTTAAATAAATTTCGTCCCGAAATTTAAGTTCTGCTTGTAGATGCAGAGTTCTTAGGAAATAAGTGGGGGTATCTCTCTTTCATCCGGTCCTCATGTTCCCAGGTAAATTCAGGACCATGTCTGGCATTCCAACGTACTTTGACGAGTTTGACACTGCTCCGGCGGGTCTTGTTAACTTTCCAATCCGTGACCTCAACAGGTTCTTCAGCAAAGTGGAGCGTGTCGTCAATATGAATCTCGTCGATAGGAATGGCAACGTCAATTTGAGTTGGACTTTTCTTTAGATTGGATACATGAAATGTATCGTGAACACCATTTAGTTCAGCAGGTAGGTCCAACTTGTATGCTACTGTCCCAATTCTTTCCAGAATTTTGAAAGGACCAATGTAGCGCGGATTTAACTTCCCACGCTTACCAACGCGTGCCACCCCCTTCCAGGGTGAAACTTTCAATAACACCATCTCTCCGACTTGGAAGTCCACATGCTTCCGGTTTGGATCCGCGTAGGCCTTTTGCCTGTGGCGAGCGGCTTCGATGCGTTTAAGAACTTGCGTAATCTTGTCTGTCGTCTCTTGGACGATCTCGGGACCAGCAAGCTGCCTATCACCTGCGTCAGACCAACATAGGGGTGATCGGCACTTGCGTCCGTATAGGGCTTCAAATGGCGCGACACCAATACTGGTGTGGTAGCTGTTGTTGTATGAAAATTCGACCAAAGGTAAATGTTTATCCCAGCTACCGCCCAAATCCATAACACATGCCCTCAGCATGTCTTCCAAAGTTTGTATCGTTCGCTCGCTCTGGCCGTCAGTTTGCGGATGGAATGCAGTGCTCAGATTCAACTGTGAGCCAAAGGCTTCTTGGAAGGATTGCCATATCCTTGACACAAACCTTCCGTCTCTATCAGAGATGATTGAGAGGGGTACTCCATGACGTGCGACAATCTCTCTCATGTATATTTCCGCAAGTTTACTGGTACTGTCTTTCTCTCTGATTGGCAGAAAGTGTGCGGACTTTGTTAAGCGGTCAACTATCACCCAAATCATGTCATGGCCTCTTGGCGTTCTTGGCAATTTCGTAACAAAATCCATTGAGATTTGTTCCCATTTCCACTTGGGAATCTCAGGTTGTTGCAGCAGCCCTGAAGGCTTCTGGTATTCCGCCTTAACCTTAGCGCACGTCAAACATTTGCTCACATAAATAGCAACATCGCCTTTCATCCTAGGCCACCAATAATAATTTTTGAGATCCTGGTACATCTTATCCGATCCAGGGTGGATAGAGTACCGTGACTTGTGCGCTTCGTCGAAAATAACTTCCCTTAATCCACCAAACAGAGGAACCCAAATCCTTTTCTCAAAACATAACGTTCCTTCCTCGTTTGGTACCAAAAGCTTCTCCATTCCACGGAGATATTCTTCCTCAAGGTTTCCCTCCTTGAGAGCTTCCTTTTGTGCAGCACGAATGCGCAAGGAAAGGTCGGTTCGTATAATCATTTCCAAAGCTCTAACCCTTATAGGCTTGATTCTTTCCTTACGACTTAGGGCATCGGCGACTACATTCGCCTTCCCTGGGTGATACTTTATCTCGCAGTCGTAATCGTTCAATAATTCAACCCATCGTCTTTGCCTCATATTCAACTCCTTCTGGTTGAATATGTGCTGTAGGCTTTTATGATCCGTGAAGATTGTGCACTTCGTACCATACAGGTAGTGTCTCCAGATCTTTAAAGCAAAAACCACTGCGCCAAGCTCTAAATCATGTGTGGTATAATTCTTTTCGTGCACTTTTAGTTGGCGTGATGCGTAAGCAATGACCTTTTGGCGTTGCATCAACACACAACCCAATCCTTGACGCGATGCGTCGCAGTATACCACAAAATCGTCGGTACCTTCTGGTAGAGCTAGGATTGGCGCGTTACAAAGCTTACCCTTTAATATCTGAAACGCTTCGTCCTGTTTGATTCCCCAATCAAACGTCTTATCCTTCTGGGTCAGGAGCGTCAATGGTTGAGCGATTTTCGAAAAATCCTCGATGAACCTTCGATAGTAGCCAGCCAAGCCCAAGAATTGTCGAATCTCGGTTGGCGTTGTAGGCGTTTCCCAATTTTTTATTGCCTCGATCTTGGTGGGATCAACATGAATTCCATCCCCATTAACCACATGTCCAAGAAACTGGACTTCGCGTAGCCAAAACTCGCTCTTGGAGAATTTGGCGTACAGTTGTTCTTGCTTTAGCAGCTCCAATATGGTTCTAAGATGTTGTTCGTGTTCAGCCTTCGTCTTTGAGTAAATCAGGATGTCGTCGATGAATACAATCACGAACTTATCGAGATACGGCTTACAGACTCGGTTCATTAGGTCCATAAAAACAGCAGGCGCGTTTGTCAACCCAAACGGCATAACTAGGAACTCGTAGTGTCCATAACGAGTTCTGAAGGCTGTCTTCGGGATGCTCTCTTCTTGTATTCTTAGCTGATGGTACCCAGATCAAAGATCGATCTTAGAGTAAAAACTTGAACCTTGAAGCTGATCGAATAAATCATCGATTCTTGGCAGAGGGTATCTATTCTTGATTGTTAGTTTATTCAACTCCCGGTAGTCAATACACATACGGAAACTACCGTCTTTCTTTTTGACAAATAAAACTGGAGCTCCCCAAGGTGAGAAGCTTGGTCGGATGAATCCTTTGTCAAGAAATTCCTGGAGTTGTGTAGACAACTCCTGCATCTCAGACGGTGCAAGTCTATAAGGTGCCCTAGCTACAGGCGCGGCGCCTGGAACTAAGTCAATGTGAAATTCTACTTGCCTTTGGGGTGGCAGTCCGGGTAAGTCTTCTGGGAAGACTTCTGGATACTCCCTTACGACAGGGATGTCTTCGATCCTTGGCTCGGCAGCCTTTTTATCCACGATGTGTGCCAGAAAAGCAACACATCCTTTCTGTAAACACTTCTTTGCTTTCAAGCAGCTGATACATCTTAGCGGCGTGTCACGCTTCTCTCCGTGAACAACGATTGTCTCACCATCATTGGTTGGGATACGAACAACTTTCTCGTGACATACTATCTCAGCCTTGTTGCCTGATAACCAATCCATTCCTACTACCACGTCGAAGCTTCCCAACTGGACTGGTAGTAGATCTAGAGCGAACTCACGTTCTCCTAATTCTATCACACAGCCTCTGATTACTTCGTCGGCTCTGACTAACTTTCCGCTAACCAATTTGATTGAGTAGGGGATATCTAACTTACTAGCGGTTAAACCAAGTATATTCTTAAATTCTAATGACACGAAGCCATAATCGGTACCAGCATCAAACAAAATAGGTGCAAAAGTTTTGGTTGTTAGGGAACGTACCAGAAGCCACACCTGGATCCTGGCATGCCTCACAAGCTCTGATGTTGGATTTTCTCTCACGGTCTTGTTTCAACTTCAGGCATTCCCTCTTAAAATGTCCAACTTCCTTACAATGGAAGCATCCTATCATTCGGCCATTTCCTTTCCCATTTCCACCTAGAGCGTTGTTACTGTTTTCTCCTTGTATGGAACTCTTCATCCCACAACCTTCCTTGTTGTGTCCTTTCCTCCCGTACCAAGGCTTCTGACATCCACCATCACGGTGACACTTGCACTCAGCACATCTTGGTTTGGTTTCTAAGTAAATCTTATCACTGGCCTGTTTGTTAGGGCAATCTTTCTTGAAATGCCCTTTGTCCCCGCAGTCAAAGCAACCTCGAATAGATCTTTGTTCATCGTTGTTCATTTGGGTATCTTCGGTAAGCTTCCTTTTGTTCTTTCCAGACGACTCTACCTGAGTTTTCTTGTCAGGGTTTGCAAGTTTTTCTAGTCTATTTGCTTCCGTAACGAGTGCCAAACCCATCTTACTTGCAACAATGGTTGTTAGTGGCGTAGATGCTGTCATCAAGCTCAAGACTTGAGGCGCCAGTTCCCAAATGAATTGTTCCAATTTCTTCAGTTCTGGTTTTACCAGGTACGGAATAATTCGTGACAGATCATGAAGTCGTTGCACGTACTCCAACACCTTCGGACCTTCCATCAATAGGCTCCGAAATTCATCTTCCCACTTCTGGGTTTCCGTTTGGGGGCAAAACTTCTTATGCATCATTCCTTTCAACTCATCCCAAGTTAACGCGTATGCTGTAGTTAGGCCCATTATTCGAACCTGAAGATTCCACCATAAACGAGCTCCATCTTGAAACAACTCAGAAACGTATGGGACTTGTTGTTCTGGCGTACAGCCACTCATTCGAAAGATGGATTCCATACTTTCAATCCATTTTACAAAAGTTATGGCACCCCCAGTGCCGTCGAACTTCGGAGGCTTGTAGTTGAGGAAGTGCCAGTAGGAACAACCGTTATTTTCTGAGGTACCTTGGATTGGTTCGGAGCGTAGGGCCTCGTGCTGTGCTATAGCTGCAGCAATTATCTCTTTAAGTTCTGCCTCAGAGGTGGGCATGCGCACTTCGCGTCTTGGCGGCATCTTCTAAAAGATGTTTCACATAGGTTAGGTCATAGCAAGTGAAGTGTGCGTATGCATTTAACAATACCAACACATAACATCTCATGTTATCAACAAGTCAATCACATAACCTCTTATGTTGTAGGACATAAACAATTGATTGAACATCGCATGTGGTGAGAATACTGCGATTGTATTGCCACAATTCGAGACCACAATGTAAAGCTTACAAGTACACCACTATATCATACTACATCAATGACTTAGTAGGGGACGACCCTAGACAAGTCGTGCGATCGCTGGACACGTTCAGGAGTCTCTGGTTCGTCCATTCAAATTTCAGGACTCCACGTCAAGTTTCTGAATTTCTGTCCTAAAACAACATTTCTTCTCAATCGTTTCCTTGAGCTCGTCCCAGCTCAGTGTATAAGCAGCGTCTGTGCCAAGGGTCTGAACCTGGAGGTTCCATTAAGAGAGTGTGCCATCTAGAAATATCCCTGAGATGTAGGTAACACTCTGTTGGGGCGAACAGTTACTCATTCTTAGAGTGGAGTCGGTCTTTTTGGACCAACGAACAATGCAACGGTGCCTCCGGTTCCGACAAAGTTCAAAGGCTTGCAGTTCAGGAACTGTTTATAGGTGCAGCCAGTTGGAGGGTTATCTCCAGTAATGCCATCGTTGTACTTAGAGTGGAGGGCTTCAATGTCGTGCATTTATCTGTGAGATGCGTTCTTGCAGCTCGTCTTCTGTCCTCAGTAACGTACCGGTGCTTGTGTCACGTCTGGGTGACATTCCCTTTTTGTCGAAATAGTGTGAAGCGGGTTGGACAATGTTTCAATTGTCTATGGGGTATATATAGCAACGTAAGCCATCATGTAATCACCCCATTTCACACGCAAATATACTCACTGTATAAGTGGGGAAGTAAATTTCTGAGCCTTCACATAGGCTTGCCAATTTGGCTTGTTGCTCGTAATAGAATGAACTCGAGGCTACATCGCCTAGGTCATTTTGTGTTTAAGTTATTTCCTGCTGCATTGGTTATCATCAGCTTGACCTGCAGAGTCCACCAGGATTCCTGTGCACCACAAATCGTTATTACGTGGGCCCCCGTAATAATAAATTGTCTTGCACAGTTACCCCAAATTTTCTCTCATCCAAGCAGATGATCAATCAAGGAGCAACAGCCGGTGCATTGGCATGAACAGGGTCATACTTCAATGCGGGGTCAGGAGCAACGCCTGGCTCAGGGGCCACGGCTAGCTCCGAATCAAAAACTCCATCTCGAAATTGGCTAGATCAACAATCACAGGGGTTACAGGATTCCCCAAGGGCTGGTCTAAGTGCATGAACTCAATGTCATGGTCTGGATCAACACCAGGCGGAAAAACAGGATTGTCCTCAATATCGCTATCAAACTCAAAACTGTGTGCGGGATCCGGTGCAGCTGGTAATGCCATATCAGGGTCGGCGTCGTGTAAGTAATGCTGCATTCCCTGTATGTGCGAAGATGCGGATGTCAGAGACTCAAATGAGTCTGGGATAGGGAAATGAGTTTTCCCCTACAGGAGTGTCCGCATGCAGTAGTCTAATGCCAGCAGCAATAGGGCCTTGCCCTCAAGTGGGTCCTCCTCTTAATAGTTCGACATCGTCTTCAGAGACAACGTCGGGGGCATATCAACAACGAGATAAGCGGCAAGGGGCACAGGGGCAGGGATCACTGCCAGTGGCAAATTCCCAACAAGATGGCCATCAGTAGGCTCTGCTACGACTTCAGGCAGTGCACAAAGGGCTGAAAGTCGTCATTGTCTGTGCCGGTAGTATCAGAAATGTACACCTCGTGCTTCGTTGAACTATGTCGTCTGATACTATGGTCATGGGGTTCGTAGTGCCCATCTTTCTAGTACTTGATGAAAGCATAACGTTTGTAACACAAACACATATACGTATAATAATCAATCATATAATCAGTTAATCACATAAGTCACCAAGTAAGGTATCACATACTTCTCCTAGTCTTACTAGCCAATTTCATCCAGTCTACAAGACTGCTCTATCCTTCACTTAAACCAAACCTCGATCCTCCAGATCGATCCTATAACAAACCAACGTGCTCAACTACTTCGATCACCTCGATCCTCCAGACCGATCCTCAGCCCTCCAAGCTGAGCCTATAATTAATAAAATGTGCTCAACATTTGTTTGTAAAAAGTTTTGGATCTGGACTTAAGTGGTATGCAGAAAAATGTTTTCGTGAGAGCCCTAGTGATCATAGTCTAGACTCGAGAAAGAATCCTAGTTCACTATGATCAGAGCTCTGATACCAAGCTGTCACACCCTGGCTTTGCGGAAGCGTGGGTTAATTTGGTGTGACTTCTTAATACCATAGCTTAATCACAACAAAGCTATATGAAAATAAAACATGCAGATCATCCATTGATTTAAGTAAAATACCACAACATTGTCTTAATACGTTGACACATGCAACGGAAATTACAACATAAAAACTTTGTTCTTAACACACAACCCCAAAATATAACATAACATTTGTTTAAGACTTGCGACTCGTCCAGGTAAAAGTCGCAATCCCTAAACATGGATGATCCTGTAATTCTAACACAGCGGGAAAACGTAGCATACCGGGCCAGATCCTTAGTTCCCTGAAATACATGTAAGTTGGAAAAATCAACATAATGTTGAGCGAGTTCATGCGTAAGTGAGTATATAAAACACTTGTAAGTATAAAAGTTTCCTGGTATGTAGCAGTGTAAGAGGACTTGTAATCACCAATGGTTTGCAAGGCCATTAGCATGTCGTGAAATGCAAGTAGGAAGACACAACCCTAGCTGATTTTTGCGTTGGGCAACCAAGTCACTCCAGGTCCGTTTTGGTTAGCCTCAGCGAGGTCCGTTTGGCCTAGAGCTGGGCTCGCTACACCCAGATAGATCTACCGCCTGAGTCCCTCGGTGTTCTAACTACCCATTCACATGATCTAAACCTCCTTACGTAAATCATACCGTGTATAAAGTACTTGTAAACAAAGTAACATGTATACTCACTGTAATGCGTCCTCGAATAACAGCAAATCAACTCAGTCTGCAGCACGACAACCTACAACGTGCTAATATCTATTAGACGAGCGGACGTGCCTTAGCTTAGGGGTCTTAATGTTCTTGGGGAAATAGTTAGACAACTATTTCGTGTTTAAATTTCTTGGTTAACGTATAAATAGATTCCTTCCCAAGGATGGGGTATTCGTACAG
Source organism: Helianthus tuberosus (assembly GCA_030545235.1). Classification (NCBI taxonomy): domain Eukaryota; kingdom Viridiplantae; phylum Streptophyta; class Magnoliopsida; order Asterales; family Asteraceae; genus Helianthus; species Helianthus tuberosus. The sequence continues at coordinate 90,763 of JARYGA010055520.1, forward strand.
GTATTATGTATTTGGTGACTTAACGTATTAAAAAAAATACATTTACAAGTCTCCTATCCAACACTTTAAAGTTTTATGTCAAAACTCAAGGCGAGGTTTTAATTATGAGATATAAAGTTTCACATACACGATAGAAAAATAATTTTTCTAAGTCTAGAATTTTTTAGAAAAATTCGCCAGAACTTCCCCTAAAAACGGAGTGTCCGTGCTAATACGCACATCATTTTCTTTTTGAAATCAACCCATGATCATCAACAATTAACCATTACGTTTTGACACGCAAAATACTACCCTTGTCGTTTCAGTTTCAATTTGTGAAAACTGGACTGTTTTCGGACGTGTAAATAAATTACTTAACTTATTCCAAAAATTCCCAAATTTTTTGTGGAACGTCATAACCGACCCACAAATTATTGTGTAAAAATTTCGGGGTCTCGTTCATTACCAAAAATTTATGGAAAATCGTTTACCGAACTGTGATCAGATTTGTTACAGTTCTGATCACAGTTTACGGAATAATTCGCCAAAAATTCCTCGTAAGTCCGTTTGTCGAAAATCCAGTTCGAGGGTCACAAATACAATCTGTGTTCATCTTTGATAAAAGTTTCAGGGGCTGGTTCGGTTCAGGTTTTAAGTTGTGATCGAAAACACACAGCCCAATTTTCTGCAGTAACAAACAGCCTTAGCTGCTGTCACGGAAACAGATTTTTAAAATAGTAACCGACATCAGAAAAATACGATTCCAGCGCCATTTTCTTCGTTTTTTGAAATGACACGATTTAGGCTTTTGAAATTCCGTTTTTCGAGTTTTTAAGGGTCCGTTTACAGCCTGTTAAAGGCGGCTGAAACAGTGACTCAGCAATGCTGTTTTGTGATTTCGATGTTATTAAATCGCGTTATAAGTGTCCGATTAGCGGGTTAAACAAGAAAACGACTTTTAAATATCAAGTATGTGTTATCCAACCCTTAACCCGACGAGATTCCACTTTATAAATCATACACAAGTAAACCTTTACGTAGATTTTTATGTTCATACTTATGTTTCATATTTTTCTGATATTCTTGCAATCTAGTGATTTAAACAACAATACTACATGTTAAATGCCATAATTTTCGAACAAGATGAGATCAAGTATGAAGAAACTTACTACTAGCCTCTAGCTAGGGAAGAATCTTGTGTCAAAAATGATGAGAAAAGATGTAGAATCAAGCAAGAACAATGCACCCTTGCAAATCCCTTCAAGTTGCACCTTCCATGGATGATTTCTAGGCTTAGAATGGACAATGAAAGGAAGGAGATGATGTTGTTTAGGGTGGTGATGGGGTGCTCGGTTGTGGGCAGCCGATCAAGAGATAGGAGAGAGTGAAAATGGGTTGTATAATCTTGTGAAGTGACATACAATATAATGGACCTTACTTATACATTTATTCTCACATATCTTAGTTAGATAGACAAGCAAATCAATTAATACAAGAGAGTTGAAATCAAGCAAGAAGATTGGAAGTATGGTGTTATGACATGTGGGGTCCCACTTGGGGAAAAGAATTCGTTGGGGGGGGGGGTATTATGTAAATATTGTGACTAAAGTGTAAGTAATGTGATATATGTTAGTGGTTTATTTTTGGCGGGTGTTATGGCATACGGGGGATCATGACTAGCCATAGAAAATAAAACAAAGTGTCTGCCAAAAATTTAGTGTCCCCGGGTAATGTCCGGTTCTTACGATTAAATACCGTTCCGTTAAAATGTTTAATTATGCCGAAAAAAACTCTTTATATATATTTTTGTAACATAAATTATTCCCGGTACTTAGGAAAATATACGGGGACCGTTCTGAAGTGTTTTTGCACTGTATTAGCAATTTAAAATGCTGAGTTCTATAATAAAGGCGCAGAATTTTGTATTTAAAGTACGTTTTAGGGCACATCCAATCAGTGTATCTTATTCCTAGAGACGCAGTACCCACAACCCTTATATCCCTTACACTCACTACCAGTGTAGCCAAAATATATGAGGCTCTTAACAGGCCTTAGAGGCAGTATCTGCCTGATGCTGGTTATATCAGCATGTTCATTGTGTATCCGTTTAGTGCTACTGTGCTTTTCGTGCATCATGTTTTGTCACTAGGGTTCAGCATGTAAATAATGTAGTGACAACAAATAAAGTGTGATGCAAGTAAGTGCATGTATCAGTATGCAGGTAGCAGTTTATCAGCTAGTTTCAAACAAGCACAGTAATTAAGCAGTAATTAATCATTAATTAAGTTGTACGGATACCTGGTTTAGTGCGGGTTGTCACAAAACTCGACAATTTTTAGTTTAAGCTCGGTTCGGAACCGAAAGTCGCAAAAGTAGACTTTTGCTTTGACTTTCAGTTCTGACTCCATTAGAGCATAGTTTAGAAATGTCTTAGAGCCTTATTAGGACCAGGTTTCATATAAGTATAACCCTCTATGAAATGCCTACAAACTTGGTTCATTAGTTATCCGATTCATATGCATATTTCCGTTAAATGCCTAAATGTTGACTATTATATCCCATATGACCTTAAAACATGAATTTTGAAAATGTAAAAGAGTAGAAACCTTAGTTACTGATTTATAAACTGTGTACCTAAAATTTGGACATCAGTTTGAGGTCTAGATTAAGAGTTATGCTCATTAGCGTAATTAGAAAGCTTTTTAGTAATTAAACGGTGTAATTAGCGTATAGCCCTATCTAAACCCGATTTTGATACCAAAACTTTTTACCCCACTGATATAAAATAATATTTTGGGATTTTGGAGATTTTTATTTATTTTTAGGCTAAGCATAACATAGAGTTCTAAGCTTGATCCGTAAATTTGTCGGTTTTGCCCCTTTTAAGCTATAAAAATGAGTTTTACCAATCCTATTGATACCAAACCTTTTTCTACTGATCCAATATGATAGATAGAATATTTTAATCCTTCTGGAATATAAAAATATCAGCTTTTCTTATAAAACCCGAAAATCGCTTAAAATCGCCTTTTTACGCGTTTTAAGCCGCATAGTATGTATTAAAAACCATTTTAGATATATAAGACTCGATACCTACTGATGTTTTAAATAAATTTTTATACTTTAGCAGTAAGCAAAAGTTTTAAACTCAGATATTCCAGATTCGACCTTTAAACCTTAGGTGAAATTACCAAAATGGCCCCTTCGGTGCATAGTATGGTTAGAAATGATAAATTTCACATATAGGTTATACCCTACTGATATAACTTAGTAAATTAAGTATTTTTTACTGATTACATCAGACCCCGAAACTGAGATTTTTATTTAAACTCTTTTATAACCTTTAAAATGACCAAAATACCCCTACGGGGCGTAATTTGAGTTTAAATCCGTTTTGGGCCATAATAGAAGATATCTTACTGATGTCACAACATATTTAAGGCATATTAACTTAGGAAACTTGTATATGACTCATATGGTTACCCGTTACGCACTCTTTTCGCGTTCGGATTGGCCTATGTACACTAGTTTACATAATTTAGCCGAAAACGGGTCAAACCATATCGTTTTCATCTCAAAATCCTGAATGTGTTTAAGTTACCCATATATTAAATAAGCATACAAGCTTGTCGGTCAAAACCACATTCTAAACCGGTCTTCGCTTTATCATGCGTTTGAACCGTGTCTTCCTTTTGAAAACTAACACCCGGTCTAAGTCTAAGCTTAATTAAAAGACCCGTTAGGATTCTAATAGGTTATTAAAAACCTTCGTTCCAGATTAGGAGCCCAGCTAAAAGCTACGTGCACTTGCTGTTTTTGATTTATACATTGCTCAGGTAAATACTCTTAACTTATTTTCCCTATACGGGCTTGGGGATACGGTATTATAATAATACCGCTTGGTCGGGTATGAAGTCATTTAAATCGGATTGTGATTAATGTATTTACATAAACTCGTTTTTATTCTGTATTATTTGGTGCATTGCCTTTGGGGGTTAAATGACCATGTCCCCGGATATCCCTTGGCATCATACAAAGAAATGGACACGACCTAAGCACGGGGTGTACGGCGTACACCTGACAATTGCATACGTAAAAACTGGTAGTCCACTTAAAGGAATCAACCTTGTGGGTATTATACCTGTGGCGTGTCAGTTAATCTAGGCCGGCCTAGACCGGCCCTAATGGACGGCAAATAAGTAAAACTGTATACAAGATTATTTTTGAATAATTGTCCCAAGTTATAAAAGATATTTTTGCCTAAGTGCATTCAAATCAATTTTTTAAACATTTTCCAAAAATGAGTCAGTTAAGTTGTATTTACCAGTGTAAACTGACGTATTTCCAAAAAGGCTAAGTGCAGGTACTATACGAAATAGGCTGGCTACTCCAGGCATCAATAATCAAGTCTCGCAAGCTCTATATGTTAAAGTCTGTTGAACAATTTCCTTTTTCTTTCGATCCGCCTGTGGATCTGTTTCAACTATTTTGTGATACTTAATATTACAATTTATTCGGTTGAAATAAATCTACCTTTTGCTTCCGCTGTGCATTTAAAATTGTGTTGTTTGACTATGATGATATCAACTACGTCACGATACTCCCCACCGGGCCCACCGGTAATACGTGGAAATATCGGGGTGTGACATCATCAATCCTCGGCAAGGGGGTACCGATTCTTGATGGTCAACTTGTTCAGTTCTCGGTAGTCAATGCACATGCGAAAACTACCGTCCTTCTTCTTGACAAACAGAACTGGAGCTCCCCAAGGCGAGAAGCTTGGTCTAATAAATCCCTTGTCCAAAAGCTCCAGAAGCTGCGTCGACAACTCTTGCATCTCTGAAGGCGCAAGTCGATAAGGTGCCTTGGTTACATGCGCGGCGCCTGGAACCAAGTAAATGTGGAATTTGACTTGTCGTTGCGGCGGCAATCCTGGTAATTCTTCGGGGAAGACTTCAGGATATTCCCTTACAACAGGGATATCTTCCAACTTCGGCTCTTCGGCTTCTTTATCAACAATGTGAGCCAAGAAGGCAACACATCCTTTCTGCAAAAACTTCCGGGCCTTCAAACAGCTGATAATCCTTAGAAGCGTATCATGCTTCTCTCCATGCACTACAATCATCTCTCCATTCGCCATCGGGATGTGAATGATCTTTTCATGGCATACGATCTCAGCTCGGTTGCTTGACAACCAATCCATTCCAACTACCACGTCAAATCTTCCCAACTCGACTGGCAGAAGATCAAGCGTAAACTCGTGCTCTCCGAGCTCTATTACACAACCTCTAATCACTTCGTTTGCTTCTACTAGCATTCCATTAGCTAGTTCTATCGAGTATGGGATATCTAGCTTACTGGCTACTAAGAATACACTTGGGTTGGGTCAGGTCAGGTCTTATGTATATAGTAAGTAGTATGTATATAATAGCGTATGTTATAACAAGTAAGCAGGCAATCATGGCATAAACAAGTAAGTTGACAATGTATTTAATGAGAACATTACGATTGAGCTTTCATTAATCATCGACCACAAATACAGTTACATGTTTTACAAATGTATCGTATCAAAAGGGAACACAGGGTCACACTACCCTTGTCCAAAATGTCTACAAATCTACCATAAGTCATATTTTCAAAAGGTGGTCTCCAAAAGGCTTCACTAGCTAGGCTCAATAGTGGTGCTCTCATCAAAAGTAAGCTACCTACATAAAACCAAAAACCATCTATGCTGATGGCGGTGGAGGAGGAGGTGGAGGAACCAAAAGCAAGCTGCGCACATGCACAAGCTCCTCCTCAAGATCATAAACATGACGCAACAGATAGCTGATCTGCTACTCAACGGTAAGAAAGCGAGTATCAAACTCGGGAAATGGAGTAACCGGTGCAAGAGGATGCGAAAATGGGGACGGTGATGAACGTGGGGGAACAAAAGATGGCTGACACGGACATGGAAAAGGTCGCGGTGTCATCTCAAGCTCCAAGATCCTGCGACTCATGATCTCAAACTGAAGCTGCAAGGATAGGAGTAACTCATCCCGTTATAACCCGTGAAATGTGAGGGATGGTAGGGATCAGAAATTGGCATGGTGTAAGGTGGGAACCATCTAAATGGCTCATCTAGTGGTGAAGAAGTAAAATGAGCAGTAGGTGTATACTGAGGCATGTGAGGGAGTGCGGCTGAAACATGAGGATCACGGTCAGGCTGCTGGCCAGAAGGGCCTTCCCCTAGACGGGGTGGAGGAATGTCCTGCAAGAAGGTGACAGGTAAGTCAGTGCGATGAACATCAGACTCGATCGGGTGGAAAGGGGCAACATCAATAGGTGCAGGTGCCTGTGGGGGAGTAACTGACTCAATAACAGGATGGTCAGCGGGTGCAGGAACTGGATCTGGTATGAGTGGTGCAATATCAGGTATGCCAAATGGAATAGGATCAAGATCAGGTAAAGGCTCAGGTGCAGGCTCAACATCATGTGGAGGTAACGGTGCAGCTGACATAGCTGTATCGTCATCAGAATCAGTGGCGTATCATCGCAAACCAACTGCCTGTAAGGCGGATGATGAAACAGACTCAAAAGAAGTCCCCGACAGAATGTAAACTAGAGTCAGAAGAAATCTCAATAACAGGAATCCCCAGAAGTGGAATAGCAACAACGTCCTCATCGAGCTCTCCATCACCCTGAGCGTCATCGGGAGGACCATCGACAAAAAGGTCAACATCATCATCAAAAAGATCGTCAAAAGGCCAATCCTCAGGGGGAATGACCATGAGAGGAACGGGAGCGAGGATCGGAGCCACGACATGCTCACCATCGGGGTGACTGATGATAAGATGATCGTGAACAGGAATAGGAATAAAAAAAGGATCCTCGTCTGGGATACCATCAGCAATCGGTAAATCATCTCCGAAATCAGGCAGCGCAAAGGGCTGAAAGTCGTCGTCATCATCGGACATCATCTCCGGGTCACTCTCGGTGTCAGAAGTAAAGATCTCTGGCTCATGGGCAATCTCATCATCTGAGACTACAGCCATGGGGTCATCAGTATCGGACAAACCACTCTCAGAAGATGACATAGTGTCTGTAACAAAACAATCACAACATATGCACATATATCAATATCTAATATTAAACATGCAGTCAATAACAGTGTAATCACGTATCCTTCTTAGTCTCCCAGACTAAGCCACCTAGTCTCTCAGACTAAACTACCTAGTCTCTCAGACTAAACCACACAGTCTCCCAGACTGAACTACCTAGCCTCCCATACTAGACCTCCCAGTCTCTCAGACTGAACCACCCAGTCTCTCAGACTGAACCATAAACATAAACCTTGAAAAGTGTTTCGTGCCTTTTTGTTTGTAAAAATGTTTGTTTTCCTGGATCTGGGCGTTTCGTGTATGCAATGAAAACATGTTGTAAAAATATTTTCATGAGAGCCCTAATGATTGTAGTCTAGACTTGAGAAGGAATCCTAGTTCGCTACAATCGAAGCTCTGATACCAAGCTGTCACACCCTGACTTTTTGCGGAAGCGTGATTATGGTGTGACTTTCTTAATACCATTGCATTCAATCATAACAACAACTATATGTTAAAACCATAGATGGTCATCCATTAATTAAGTTAAAAACATGACAACATTGTCTTAAAATATAGAAATTCAAATACAAGTACAAACCATGCAACTTGTTTGAGAGTTCACAAAGACTTGTCAAAAGACATTAGATAACACCAGGATTTGGGAGACGTGACTCGTCCAAGAGTAAGACACACTGACCAAAACCTAAGATCATGGATGACATCTTTTATTCTTAAACCAACTTGAAACATCCAACGCCCGCCAGATCCACTTTTAATTCCCTGAAATACATGTATTTTGAAAACATCAACAAAAGTTGATAGAGTTCATGTGTTTGTTTGTGTGTATGAATAAAACCTTTGATAACATTGTATGTATGTGTATTTGTAAACCCCGGTATGAAAGCAAAACAAGGAAACAGATCGATTAATGGTTTGCAAGGCCATTGACATGCGTGCAACGACGTAGGAAGACTCAAACCTAGCAGATTTTGCACCGAGCCTCCGGCTGTAAGACATAGTCACCTCATGGGCCACCCTGGTCCACATGGGTGTGGGCTCGCTACACTCAAATAGATCTATCACTCATGTCCCTCGGTCCTAGAACGAGGATTAATGGTCCTAAGAGTGCGCCTACCCATTCACATGATCTACTGTACTTTCCAAAGCTAACCATACCAATTGTAATCGTATGTAGTCATTTTGTAACATGTACTTCACCCCCGAAGTTATAAAACAAAAACAGTTTAAAGAAAAGGGGGACATGAACTCACAGTCTTGCGTCTTCAACAATCGTAACTCAATCTCCTTTGGCGAACACGAGTACCTACAACGTACTAATCTATTAGACGAACGGGTCGTGCCTTGACTTAGTATTATTGTCTTTGAGTTACGTTTCTTTTGTTTCTTTGATATTATTCCAAGTTATATAATTATTTGTTAAAATAATTAACATTTCAACTTAAATTATATTTATAAATTTTGGAATAATAATATATTTTTGACTTGATACTCTTCGGGTGTTTATACATGTATTTCCTTCCCAAGGATGGGTGTATTTGTACTTGTATTCTTATACTTGTATATTTTTGCCATGTATCGGGGTCGTATTCTGGTGTGTATTTATACGTACAGGGATACGTATTTTATTGTATTTATTAAGTATTCATTTGTACTTAATTTCATATTAATTATTCCGTACTATTATCTTTAATAAAAGTCCACCAATATATATTTCCAAAATATATATTGAAATAAATATTATTTAGAAAAATTATTTATAATTTTTCTTTTGGCAAAAATATTTGTATTCTTCATAAGTTGCAAAAAAAAAATTATATATTTTCATGTCCAACATAGAAAATATATTTTTCTCCCAAAAATATTGTATCTCATGTTTGTGTAAGAAAATACATATTTCTTAAAAATAATATATCTTCTAAAAATTTCAAGAAAAATAAATATTTCATACTTGTCAAAAAAAAAATATTTTTCCTTATCAAAAATATGATATATTCTTGTAGTAATTGTAAAAATCATATTTTTGTTCCCTTGGTGTCCAAAATATTATTTACCAAAATATGCTTTGTGAATAAATTCTGGAATATTTTTGTAAGTTATATTCTTTGGTTTGGTTTCACCAATACTTGGTGTATAACTTGTGTATATTCATTCTTTGGAATTTTGGTAATATTTTGGATTGTGATTCTTGGTATTTTAATGAGTTATATTATTTCATGTCCTAAAATAATATAACTAATACACAAAATATACAAATAATCACACACACGGTGTCTTCTAAATATAAATTTCCTAAATACATATTTAGTCACTTTTATTTATGAAAATCAACCTCCAATATTTGTATTTTTGTAACCAAAAATTATGGCAAAGTTTTTGTAGAAAACTCATGGTTAAAATACACTTGTAAATATTTGTTTAAACATATTTTTCTAAGCGTTTATATTTTTAGAAAATTTTGCCATAGTTTCCCCTAAAAATGGAGGTTTCCATGCTTTCAAGCATATCATTTTCTTTTGTAAAAATCAACACAATCAATTCACCAACAATAATAAACAACCTTTACTTACCAATTTGCCAAAAATAAGTAAAAATCAACAATTTCATGAACTTGAGTTTTTTTTTTTTTTTTTTTTTGTAAAAACTTGTAGGAACTTACTAGTGTTCTTAGTAAGCCTTGTTATCCTTTAAAGTGTGATTAGTTCTTTAAAAACTTCATTTTTAAAGATTATAGATGTTTACAACTTCTTGTCACATTTTCTAAAAATGTTTCCTTATGAAATCTTCTTGTTACACAAGTGTTTCTACACTTGTTTAACCACTAAAAATAAGACTTGTTTATGTAAGAAATAAGATTTAATAAAACTTATATTTTAACTTGGTTTCTTTGAAAGGTCATTCATAAATCTTTAGATCTACATGATTAATAACTTACTTTGATCATTACTTTTCAAGAAATCAAAGTATTCTTTCAAGTTCATGATTCATGTGTGGATGATCTATCATCCTACAACATTCCTATTTTCTCATCTTGCTAGATTATGTTTTTAATCATAATCTAGCAAGATCTTATGATGATCAACATCATTTCTACAAACAATCAATAATCAACAAGCATAACAACTCATATTCATCAAGATTACTTCATTAAACATGCTTATGTTCATGTTTACTGTGACACCTGTGTCACTTCAACCATCAAACAAATTCCAAACCAATGAAATATTGTATTTCATACTTGGGATTTGTAAAAATATGTGTATCGTTTGCACATATCAACTCTTGTTCGATTTCAAGCTTTAAATCGCTTTCTGGAGGGTTATACGTGCTCTGATGCGTAAATATAACCAGTTTAACGCAACGAACACTCCAGAATAGTTAAATAGGCTTAACATACCTTAAATAACCTCCACATAACTTAGAAATAAGTTTTGGATGGTTTGGTGTGTTGAAATCAAGTTTGTTCGATCGCAGGGACTAATTGTGTCAAACTACGAAACTATACCGCTTTGTATAGTAACGAACATTTAGGAACTTGATCATAAGTTAAATATTCCCTAAATATCCTTCACATATCTTAGAAATAGGCTTTGATGTGTTTTGTGCGCTAAAATAAACTTTCATGATCAATAGGGACTAAAAGCGTCAAAAAGTGCACAAGTTTGCATTTTCGCGCATATCTTACGTTCTGAATATATCCGGACATCCAAAAATTTATGTAGGCATTAAAATATTTTATTTTAGTGTTTGGCATAATAAAATTCCATTCGTCGCTTAATTTGGATCGTTTTTGCGTTCATTACGACTTCCGTCGTAATTTACCGAACAACGCAACCGTACGACCAAACGAGCCGACATCTGAGATATTTTTGAGCACATTTTAAGTTCCATATACTTTAACTTCATTTTAGATCTTTGAAATGGGGTTAACGGGGCTTAAACGTGTCAAAAATGCATCGAAAACCAAGTTTGGGGCTTCAGGGACTAAAACTGCCAATTTTAAAAGTTGCTAACCTTCAAGGTCCTTACGGTCCGTATGGACCTTTGGTTACGGTCTGTAAGCCATCCCCAGACCAGCAGAATGTGTTTCCAGCCATTTCCAGCTCATTCCAGCTCTTGCAAATGGTTTTTGATCAATCTATGGGCCAATTTTGATGGTTTTTGAGTGCACCTTGTATTCAATTACCATGTGCCCACTTGTACGGATGAGATCAAAGCTCAATCTTCGAGAAACGATCCTAATGGCTCTTGAATTCCTATAAATACCCACCCCATTTCATTCCCCCAACTCACACTTGATTTGATTTTGGCCTTCTAAGTTGAAGTTTATACTTCATACCTGAAGGTAAATCGGATATAGAGCTTGCGGGGACCTTTTGTAAGTATGATTTCGTTCTTTTATCGCTTTCTAGCTTAAAAGTCAAACTTTGTTTGACTTTCTGCATTGACCAGTCTATGGTCAATGAGAAGTTCGTTTGAACTTCGCAACGTGAGCGTAATCACGATGGTTATAGTCCCTAGTGACTATACCTACTGATTACCACGTTGTTTGGGTGTAGTGACGAGTCGTAGTTTCGGCCAAAATGCGTGTTTATGCATATTTTGTAACCAAACTACTCTTAGGTATCAAAACCGTTTGTTTTGATATCCAACTTGTTTTCAAACTTTGTTAAACATGTTTTAAACTTGTTTAGCTCGTCACTTTTAGATTAGTGCTTATGTAGGGTCGTAAGGTAAGCGATCTAAACAATTGCTTATACTTTCGAACCCGACCCATTTGGTCGATCTTTAGGATCCGACCAAACGCTTTAGGTGACCACAGTTGTATAGGGAATAAACTTCCGAGGTTATACCTTATGGTCACTTCGTTTAAGTAGTTGTATGATAAGTATTTTATATGCCTTAGGAAAATTACCAAAATACCCTTTTCATGCATAATTGATATTTAAGCATATGTAACCCAAACTTTTGTCATTTAAATGATTATGCAACATAATTACACAATGTTAGGGCATATGATACTTGTCGTAGGACTAGTTAGGCGGTCCGAACGCGTTATACGCGAACGACGCGTTAAAGTAGCATAAGCTACCTAAACGGGTCGTGATGGGTCGTAAGCACTTAGGTTAGGTTTCAATTTAGGATGTAGGCTTTGTTAAACCATATTACATGAGTTCCTATACTCATTTGGTTTACGAGACCTCATCCTATCCGATCTTCCGATTTAGGTCCGGATTATTAATGTAGATACCTATATTAGGTGCCGTTTGATTCCGTGCTCCCTCTAGCTTTGCTTGGTTGTTGTTCAAGACTTCTAAGCAATCTCAAGTGAGTACATAGTCCCCTCTTTTACTGTTTTCAATGTTTTGGGGTGAAGCATGTGTACCTATTTGTTATTTTCATATTTTCAAAAGTATAATTGATTATACATATTTGTACTTATCTTTTTTGCAAACTGAATGATTATCTATGATTTAAACTCTAATTTTTCAAAGATTATAAAATAAATGTTTGGAATAGTACTTATTTTGTTCACCAGACCGGTTGGTAGTATGATATAGCGCTATAGGATTTGACACCCCATTCCTGTTGTCATGGAATGTCTGAAACCAATTTGTTTCTCCATCCAAATAGGGATTGCCTTTGTGGTATCCCTATAGTCTCAAAGGTGTATTTTGATGCACTAGGTCTGAATGAATTCTTAAGTCACATTATTATTGTATATTAAGTTATACTCCCAAAAGTATAGTTTGATATGCTCTCATATGTGATATCGTACAAAACCAACATATATTTTGTTAAAAATCTAAAACATAGTTTAATATGTTATTTGTAATCCAAAACATAGTTTAATATGTTATTTGTAATCCAAAACATAGTTTAATATGTTATTTATAAATCCAAAGTATACTTTTGATATACTACTGAAAATTATTATTTTAAACAACTAAGGTATATTTAATATACTATTTGTCTAACGATTGGGTTTTGGTTAGTGTTTAGATAACAGGACGGGTGTGATGTGATGAAAACATGGTAGATACGCCGCTGGTACTTCTTATATATAAGTGTTTTCATCACATTACATACCGTGTTGTTATTTAGTACACTTGGGTTATCAATATTGGAACTGAAATATATTTTAATATATTACTTATTCGACTTTCTTAAAAACCAAAGTATATTTTTATATATACTATAAACCTTTTTTACTAAATATTGTTTTTCAAACAATATATTCTATACAAACTCATTTTACTTACTTATTAAATTTTCTATGTATTATTATTTTATACCATCTGATTTCTTATAAATGATTTATAAAAGAAAACCTTTTACAAGGATCATGACTACTTTTATTAAAACTTTTTCTTTAAACTCATAAGTCATGAATCCTAATTACAATAAAAACCTATGTATCTCAAAGGCATTTTTATGCTGACGTACCTATTTTTACACATGTTTCAGGTGCTGCTTTATGACGATTGTTGATACATACTACACTTAGGATGGACCTGTGCCTTAGCGAATTTAAAATTTGAAAGACAATATTTGTATTTATCTGATTTGTAATAGAACAAAGATTTCAATGATTCAATAAAACAAAATTATTTGATCCATGGTTGTGAAACAATGATTCTGTTACAACACTCCCCGATGTTTCCGCCACGTCTTGTTGTTTTACGTGGTTGGGGTGTGACAGAAAAGTTGGTATCAGAGCCAATGGTTATAGGGAATTCGGTTATTAGTAATGCTTTGACCTAGACTATAACCTTCCTAGGACCCTAACACAAGTTTTCTTGTGTTTAGTTTTAAAACAATACCGTCACTTATTCTTAGGTGGCAACCACAATAAGAACACAAATTTCAATCCTGCTTTGAAAACTAATCATCTGTTCTAGGATGATTGATTGTAAGGTTTTGAACCCTCTAAGTTTTCGAAATCCCGTCAAAGTTTGGTCTAAATAATGTGAACACGTGCAAACTGGAAGGGTGGGTGCCTGTACCCTGAGCTTTCTGTCTAAGGCTAGAGTGTTCGTACAAATCCGCAGTATCGGACCAGTCACTTTTACCTGGGAACTCTTGGGGTGAGTGTCCACTTATAGGCGAGCATGTCTTCGCGATACATTATTTTGGCCCATTTACTTTGATTAATCACCGTTTGTCGTTTGTTGCTTTGTGGTAACAAACAAATGACCACCATCTTTGCTTTCATCAATTTTGTTTCATTTCATTCTTTTCGTCTAATCCTTTCACTTGTTTTCCTTCCTGTTTTCCCTTTTAGAATGCCTCCTCGACGCGAAAATCCGCTCCCAAATGCCGAAATGGCACATATTATGGCACAACATATGGCTGCTGTACTCCCAGATATTTTTGCTCAAATGAATCAAGCCATCAATAACCAGAATGCTCCATGCAATTTCAAAATCTTCAATTCAGCTAACCCACTCAAGTTTAGTGGTTCTGAAGGAGCAACTGGGCTCCTACAGTGGTTCGAGGGCATTGAGAGTATGTTTCGTCATGTTCAATGTCCTGAAAATCGGAAAGTCGAGTTTGCCTCCAGTGTATTTCAGAAGAGGGCTCTTACCTGGTGGAACGGAGTTATGAGGGACCATGGTGCTGAGGTTGCATTAGCACAGAATTGGGCTGAGCTTAGGGCTCTTATGATGAAGGAGTTTTGTCCTCGTCATGAATTGAGAGCTTTAGAAAGGGAATTCGATGACCTGAAGCAAGACAGTGGTGAACATCGAGCCTATACTGACCGTTATGAAGAATTGAGCCTGCTATGTCCTGCTATGGTTACTCCTCTGGATAAGGCGATCGGGAAATATATTGATGGTCTTCCTGACCTAGTTTAGGATATTGTTACTGGCAGTAACCCTATTACTGTCAGACAAGCCATTGAATTGTCTGCCACCCTAACTGAATCCCACAACAGGAAGGGTAAGCTTTTTCAAAAAGGCGACCCAAGACCATCTGACAAGACTGCTCAAGCTGAGCCAAAGGAAAAACAGGCTGAGGTATCCAAGAAGAAGAAGCGCAAGGCCTCTCAAAACTGCGCCATAACTGCTCAAGACAAACAGGTTGCACCAAACCAGCCAGCACAACCTCGCAAAAGGCAAAACTATGTTGGTATCGCACCTTTGTGCAATAAATGCAACCGTCCTAATCTGGAGCAAGAGCAATGTCACAAATGTACCCACTGTGGGCGGCTGGGACATTTGATCAATGTTTGCCGTTATGCAAATCAAGCTGCTGCAAACCCTGCTGCTGTTCAAGCACGATTCCCTCCGGGGTCATGTTATAAATGTGGTGACCTTACTCACTACAGAAACAATTGCCCAAGACTTGTTAACATACCTCCAGCGCGTGGACGAGTGTTCAATATCAATGAGGCAAACGTGAACAATGATGCAGCAGTGAACACTTAGTATTTTGTTATTTCCTTTGATTGTTATCTTTTGACATTTAAAGACAAGTCAGTTGTTATATAAATAAAAATTCTTTGTTTTTATTTTTGCAAAACTGATACGATTGTGTGAATGTTTGATACAACCTTATGATGCCAACACAAAGACAAACTACTCGTGTGGTTCTGTCATTTTTATGATCACTTGTGATCTCCCCAAGAATCTTAAACGCTCGTTTCTTTTAAGAAACAAAGCCAAATTCCTCTTAAGAGCTTTCTATCTCCATAGTTAGATTCTTATGTTTAAAGTGCCAAATGAAATCCACGGATTGGATTACTGGTGTGCTTTAAATACCCGTATCCAAAGATAACAAATTAAAAATCAAGTTAATTAATTATGTGTTTTGTGATTTTGTGTGATCCAAATGTTCATTATCCAAATCCTCATAGAATCTTCCATATCTTATATGAGAGATTCATAATAGGATATCCAAAGGTACTATCTTAAATCCTTAATGGACTTCAACATTGTAGTTAAGTCCCTTGGGTTATAAAGTACTATTCTATAATTGGACCTCTTGAATGGTCTGGTTAAACAGATCGATTTTGAAAATCTAGTTAGGAATATCATGAGATGATATAATTGAAAAAATCCCTTTAAAGTGGTCTATTTAAAAAGATTATACAACGGTCTAGTTAAGAAGATCATGTGTTGATCTAGTTAAAAAGCTCATTCGTTGATCTAGTTAAAAAGACCCTTTGGTGGTCTAGTCAAGTCGCTTCATGTTTATTCAATTGATTTTTTCCCCTACGCATTATGAAATGAACTATGTGGACTGTGCAAGGAATTACGTAATTATGAAGGCCTACATAATTATGAAATTCAGTGTACAGAAACCACAGGAAGTTTTGTCATGTGTTAAGACCTATAGTGACAAGAGTAATGATACGGGAGAAGTCTTGGACCTCGACCAATGTCATTTATTCTTACACTCCCCAATTCTGATTTCAAGCACACACAAGTTTCCTATGATAAGTCTTCATGGGAAACGTTCTCCTGTCCATAAACTCCATGTTTTGCTACTACAAGGACTTCACTTTGAGGGTTGAAAATTTCGCTAAGAACCCTATCATTGCCTAGATTTCTACTTAGGGTTCAAGGGATTCATTCGAAAGCGAAAACATCACAGTTGTCCTCACAAGTTTCTCCTAAAATTAAATTTCGGGACGAAATTTCCTAAAGTAGGGGAGACTGTGACACCTGTGTCACTTCAACCATCAAACAAATGCCAAACCAATGAAATATTGTATTTCATACTTGGGATTTGTAAAAATATGTGTATCGTTTGCACATATCAACTCTTGTTCGATTTCAAGCTTTAAATCGCTTTCTGGAGGGTTATACGCGCTCTGATGCGTAAATATAATCAGTTTAATGCAACGAACACTCCAGAATAGTTAAATAGGCTTAACATACCTTAAATAACCTCCACATAACTTAGAAATAAGTTTTGGATGGTTTGGTGTGTTGAAATCAAGTTTGTTCAATCGCAGGGACTAATTGTGTCAAACTGCGAAACTATACCGATTTGTATAGTAACGAACATTCCGGAACTTGATCATAAGTTAAATATGCCCTAAATATCCTTCACATATCTTAGAAATAGGCTTTGAGGTGTTTTGTGCGCTAAAATAAACTTTCATGATCAATAGGGACTAAAAGCGTCAAAAAGTGCACAAGTTTGCATTTTCGCGCATATCTTACGTTCTGAATATATCCGGACATCCAAAAATTTATGTAAGCATTAAAATATTTTATTTTTGTGTTTGGCATAATAAAATTCCATTCGTCGCTTAATTTGGATCGTTTTTGTGTTCATTACGACTTCCGTCGTAATTTACCAAACAACGCAACAGTACGACCAAACGAGCCGACATCCGAGATATTTTTGAGCACATTTTAAGTTCCCTATACTTTAACTTCATTTTAAATCTTTGAAATGGGGTTAACGGGGCTTAAACGTGTCAAAAATGCATTGAAAACCAAGTTTGGGGCTTCAGGGACTAAAACTGCCAATTTTGAAAGTTACTGACCTGCAAGGTCCTTACGGTCCGTATGGACCTTTGCTTATGGTCCGTAAGCCATCCCCAGACCAGCAGAATGTGTTTCCAGCCATTTCCAGCTCATTCCAGCTCTTGCAAATGGTTTTTGATCAATCTATGGGCCAATTTTGATGATTTTTTAGTGCCCCTTGTATTCAAATACCATGTACCCACTTGTACGAATGAGATCAAAGCTCAATCTTCGAAAAACAATCCTAACGGCTCTTGAATTCCTATAAATACCCACCCCATTTCATTCCCCCAACTCACACTTGATCTGATTTTGGCCTTCTAAGTTGAAATTTATACTTCATACCTGAAGGTAAATCGGATCAAGAGCTTGCGGGGACCTTTTGTAAGTATTCTTTCGTTCTTTTATCGCTTTCTAGCTTAAAAGTCAAACTTTGTTTGACTTTCTGCATTGACCAGTCTATGGTCAATGAGAAGTTCGTTTGAACTTCGCAACGTGAGCGTAATCACGATGGTTATAGTCCCTAGTGACTATACCTACTGATTACCACGTTGTTTGGGTGTAGTGACGAGTCGTAGTTTCGGCCAAAATGCGTGTTTATGCGTATTTTGTAACCAAACTGCTCTTAGGTATCAAAACCGTTTGTTTTGATATCCAACTTGTTTTCAAACGTTGTTAAACATGTTTTAAACATGTTTAGCTCGTCACTTTTAGATTAGTGCTTATGTAGGGTCGTAAGGTAAGCGATCTAAACAATCGCTTATACTTTCGAACCCGACCCATTTGGTCGATCTTTAGGATCCGACCAAACGCTTTAGGTGACCATAGTTGTATAGGGAATAACCTTCCGAGGTTATACCTTATGGTCACTTCGTTTAAGTAGTTGTATGATAAGTAGTTTATATGCCTTAGGAAAATTACCAAAATACCCTTTTCATGAATAATTGATATTTAAGCATATGTAACCCAAACTTTTGTCATTTAAATGATTATGCAACATAATTACACAATGTTAGAGCATATGATACTTGTCGTAGGACTAGTTAGGCGGTCCGAACGCGTTATACGCGAACGACGCTTTAAAGTAGCATAAGCTACCTAAACGGGTCGTGATGGGTCGTAAGCACTTAGGTTAGGTTTCAATTTAGGATGTAGGCTTTGTTAAACCATATTGCATGAGTTCCTATACTCATTTGGTTTACGAGACCTCATCCTATCCGATCTTCTGATTTAGGTCCGGATTATTAATGTAGATACCTATATTAGGTGCCGTTTGATTCCGTGCTCCCTCTAGCTTTGCTTGGTTGTTGTTCAAGACTTCTAAGCAATCTCAAGTGAGTACATAGTCCCCTCTTTTACTGTTTTCAATGTTTTGGGGTGAAGCATGTGTACCTATTTGTTATTTTCATATTTTCAAAAGTATAATTGATTATACATATTTGTACTTATCTTTTTTGCAAACTGAATGATTATCTATGATTTAAACTCTAATTTTTCAAAGATTATAAAATAAATGTTTGGAATAGTACTTATTTTGTTCACCAGACCGGTTGGTAGTATGATATAGCGCTATAGGATTTGACACCCCATTCCTGTTGTCATGGAATGTCTGAAACCAATTTGTTTCTCCATCCAAATAGGGATTGCCTTTGTGGTATCCCTATAGTCTCAAAGGTGTATTTTGATGCACTAGGTCTGAATGAATTCTTAAGTCACATTATTATTGTATATTAAGTTATACTTCCAAAAGTATAGTTTGATATGCTCTCATATGTGATATCGTACAAAACCAACATATATTTTGTTAAAAATCTAAAACATAGTTTAATATGTTATTTGTAATCCAAAACATAGTTTAATATGTTATTTGTAATCCAAAACATAGTTTAATATGTTATTTATAAATCCAAAGTATACTTTTGATATACTACTGAAAATTATTATTTTAAACAACTAAGGTATATTTAATATACTATTTGTCTAACGATTGGGTTTTGGTTAGTGTTTAGATAACGGGACGGGTGTGATGTAATGAAAACATGGTAGATACGCCGCTGGTACTTCTTATATATAAGTGTTTTCATCACATTACATACCGTGTTGTTATTTAGTACACTTGGGGTATCAATATTGGAACTGAAATATATTTTAATATATTACTTATTCGACTTTCTTAAAAACCAAAGTATATTTTTATATATACTATAAACCTTTTTATCAAAATATTGTTTTTCAAACAATATATTCTATACAAACTCATTTTACTTACTTATTAAATTTTCTATGTATTATTATTTTATACCATCTGATTTCTTATAAATGATTTATAAAAGAAAACCTTTTACAAGGATCATGACTACTTTTATTAAAACTTTTTCTTTAAACTCATAAGTCATGAATCCTAATTACAATAAAACCTATGTATCTTACAGGCATTTTTATGCTGACGTACCTATTTTTACACATGTTTCAGGTGCTGCTTTATGACGATTGTTGATACATACTACACTTAGGATGGACCTGTGCCTTAGCGACTTTAAAATTTGAAAGACAATATTTGTATTTATCTGATTTGTAATAGAACAAAGATTTCAATGGTTCAATAAAACAAAATTATTTGATCCATGGTTGTGAAACAATAATTCTGTTACAACACTCCCCGACGTTTCCGCCACGTCTTGTTGTTTTACGTGGTCGGGGTGTGACATTTACTTCTTATGATCCTTAGTTTTCTTTAAGATTTTGGTTATGATTCTTCTTTAACCACTAAAAATAGAAGAAATATAGCAAGATTAAGACTCTTACCACTAGCACAAGGCTTGGGATGATTCAAGAGTAGAAAACAAGTGGATAAAAGCAAACAAGAGAGGTTCTTCAAGCTCCAAAGCCACCAAGCTCCTTAGTCTTGCTTCTAGCACCTTTGTATGTATGTGAAATGAATGAAGAAGGTTGAATGATGATGGTTTTGGGTGTGATGGGTTTCGGCCGAGAACAAGGAGAGGGGAGGAGGAGAGTTTGTGTGTGTTAGTGTGTGTGAGAAATGAGACTTAGACTCAAGGTGCCATCTTATAGTCCATCCATCCATTTTAATCTATGGTTACTATGTTTAGTAAAGTGTTTGCATATCGAATTTAATAATGAAATAAAATCAACAAGGTGGGTCCCTTGTATGGGGCCGTAGACATGGGGGTGGGGGGTAGTAGATTAGGGTGTAACCAAGTTAGTTGATTAATAGTTGAAATCTAAGTATTAGTTACATGTTCTAGTTATTAGATATTTTTAGGAGATGTTATGATGTTCGGGGATCATAACTAGCTTGGTAATGTTAAAACAGTGCGTCTAGTGTAAATTTGATGTTTCGGGTAGTGTCCGGTTGTTCGGTTGGTTACTGGTTCGTTAAAGTGCTAAACTTTGCAGTTTAGTGTGCTTTATGTATCTTCTTGTGACACTTTTGATTCCCGACACTTAGGAAAGCATTCAGGACCATTTTACCATATTTCTGCATAATATTAGTGTGTTAAAATGCGGATTTTTGCTGAATTCAGCACTTTGGGTGAGTTTTAGGCACTTTCCGGTACTTAAACTATCTCTAGGAAGGCAGTTTTATGATCCTTACTTTCCTACACACTACACGAGTGTCATACTTAGTTTCAGGCTCATTCTGTGTCTAAATGCATTGTCTATCTATGTGCTGAGTTCTGTCAACATTTTCCTGATTTATCAGATAACTGTGCTTACTGTACTTAATGCATCATTTAAGGCAATAGAGCTTTCATGCAATATTGGTATGACATTAAACAATGTATGATGCACATGTATGTATAAGACAGTACTCGGAAAGCAGTTAATTGAAATTTAGCACCGTCATTAAGCACTAATCATGATTAATTAATTAATTGTATGGATACCTGGATTTTTGACAGTTGTCACAGAGAGGGAGATTGGTCACATGTATACATGGATTTCGGTTACTTGTACCTACTTATGACATCCGGTTATTCTGAGCTGGCACTGTACTGGCGTGACACGCGTCATGAGTATATGCAGGCACTAAATTATTAAATATGACATTTAATTGAGGTATTTGAAAGTTTGACAAACTCAAACTTTGCTAAAAATTACGTTGGCAATAATAAGTTAAACACTTATCGCGTAACGAACGAAATGTGAAACGAACGTCGGTGACTGTCCGGATAATGTTAAAATCCGTAAAATATTCCGTTATGATTAAAACCCTATTTTTAATCATATGGTCCAGTTTGGTTATTCATCAGTTCCGATAGGTATAGATTCATACATAGGACATACATCATACATATATACAAATATAAACACAAACGTACACATATACAAATCAGAAATTTAGTTTGAAACATATATAATACTTACATCACACATATACACATTAGAAAATACACATAATTAAGTCATCTACACAATCACATAATGTGCATAATAATGAGAACATTACCAAAATCAAATCCCTAAATTTGAATATTAGAAAGTATCAAACTGTGTTGAATGTAGATAATGCAAAGAAATATGAAAGGGTGTTAAAAGGAAAGTACAAACCGAAGACAGAAGCAGACCATTTACCAATTATCATTCCATTTTGCCCACACTTTGTTTGCACCAACCACACACACAGTTTCTTATTTAAGATGAGATGATTACACATTGCAAAAGTGGGCTCGTATTTCCAAAAAAAAAAATTCAAAACAAAAAATCTAGAAAGTAAAAATGAAGAAAAAAATACAAATTTCAAGTGAGCAATAGGCAATCTAGAACATAGAAGATGACGGTTAATCCATAAATCCACACCGTAATTTCGTGTATTTGTATAGCAATTATTTAGGGCTGTAGAGGTCTGTAACGATGGAAGAAATTTTGAATTTTCACGCAATAATCGTTTCTCCGATTCTGTGTCGATTAGAATCTTCAACACCGTCTCTAGGGTTCTTGTTCTTGTGGGGTTTCTTTCATTATATTGGTGTCGATCGTTCTCATTGAAGAGATGTGACGGTTGGTTCGCATATGGCTGTCACCAGAAGTTGCTGATTATTGGGCGTCATGTTGTCTTTTTTTGTTTTCAAACGGTGCATCGGGTTGAATATCATAAACTTTAGTCATGACGTTCTTGAAACGGGGGAGTTAGTTTTGAATGTTCTTGAAACGGTGGGAGTTGGTTTTTGTATAAGACATATAATAAAAAACATAATGCACAAAAGGTATTGAAACGTTGGCCTAACATGATTCAATTCCTTTTGACGCGTAGAAATCACAGGTTTTAATATGAATCCATTACAACCTTAAAAAGAAGGATAAATAAGATTCAAACACTTTCCATTAAAAGAGAAACAAAAATCCTATTACAAATATGTGATTGACCAGTAGTTCATAATATTCACTTTAAGCATAAATTAGTGTGAAATACAAGAATAAATAGGAAACCATAACTACTATTTGGAGTATGAAAATTAGAGATGATATGAAAAAACTTAAGCATAATTATTCATTTTAAAAAGCATGAAAATCATAGGTTTTAAAGTTATAGATAACCATTGTTAAAAAAAGTTAAAAAAAAAGTTGAAGTATTCTTTTAATTAAAGCTTTAAGTATTTTTTAATCATCAATCTTGAATTTTAATTAATATTAATATTAATAGCATAATATCAGTAATAATCATTAATTAGAATTATATATCAATTAAATATATTATTAATGATTTGAAGAAGAAAATGTCATGTGGCGTTAGTTAGAATTTTGAATAAGAAAATGTCATGTGGCATTAGTTGGAGTTTTTCATTAGAATTAGATAACACATATAGTATTTTTAATAGTTTTATTATTTTAATATTATTATATTTTATTATTATATTTACTCTTAATCTTAAACATATCTTTAATTTTAACTTTTAATGATTTTTTTTATTTAGTATTATCGATGCCATCCAAGCAATATCGGTATTTAAACCATATAACATCGGTTTAGTTTCTTTTTTAATAAAATGATGCCGATTATCCTGTTCGTTTTTTACTAATATAATGTAACATTTTGTAAAATTCCGAATATACCATCAAATACAAGTTATATTCGAACGAGTCAAATATAGTTGATTTTTTTTATCTTCACAAACCGAACAAATACCGATCAAACAACATCGGTACCAATTGGGTATTTGTTTTTATGGTTTTTTGACGTGATGGTATAAAATTCGTTGAGCACAAAGTTGTATTCGCAATGAAGTAATTTTTTTACATCGTAAGCTATATCGAGTGTCGGTACCATACTGGTACCATAACGAACCGAACCGAAACGACATTGATTCAACAACACCGATATCGGTACGAGTATTCGTTTTCATGGTTTTCAATCGATTTAAAACAAGTGTCGATTGTTATGTCGAGTGTCGATGTATTGTACTAATAGTGTAATGAATCGAACCGATACCGATCGAAAGCCCGTTGCGGAGCGCCAGGAATCTCACTGGTTTTAATTAATAAAAGATGTTAGGGTTAAAGTAAGTTGAAGTGGACTCAAATAATGCTACATCACTGTATTAGTTGGGTTCAATGTTGTAAAACTAGGTCTAGAAGGGCGAGGAATCGCTATAAGGTACGGTGTCAAGACGATTTTCTTCAACTTCCCCTAGTTACTTGGAATCAATAAAAGATGATCAACCTCAACCATAATCGGTCAATTCGAGACGAGTTTGACTTAGAACAAAACATGATTTCTATGTCTATAATATTAAAGAATGAAACCTTAGTATTTTAACATGTGTCTTTTTTGTTTATTAATATTTATAGGTGTTTTGTTATAATTATAAATGAATACAAAATTCCAATCAATCAAATAGTTAGGGGGGTCGGGGCGTCACGTTATGGAGCTTCCATCACTCGTGGAGTAGTGTGAACACCGCCGCCACCCAATTTCATCACTCGTGATTAGGGCTGTTCAACTTTACCCGAAACCCGACCCGAATTCAAAGTCACCCGAACCCAAATTAGCGAATAACCGAATAACCCGAACCCGACCAGCCCGAACTTTGAATGGTTCGGTTATCAGGTCACTTTTTCCTGACAAAAAATCCGAACAACTGGACCCGAAAAACCCGAAAAATAAACCCGAACATTTATTGTGTTTTTTTTATAAAAGTGTTTAGATTTGGAGTCTTTAATAGATAAAACACTTAGTTTTGGGACTTTTAAATATTATAATAGAGTTAATTACCATTTTAGTCCCTGAGTTTTGTCCAAATTTGTCATTTTAGTCCAAATAGTTTTTTTTTCCCCTCTGGGTCCCTGACTTTTCCCTTTTGTTGTCATTTTGATCACATGCCCTAACTTCATCATACAACCCCATTTTTAACCAGGGGTATTTTGGGTATTTTCATTTTAAATCTTTTCAATTGCCAATTTGATCCAATTCAAAAAAATCCAAAAAATTCTAAAAATCAAAAAAATTCTAAAAAATAAAAAAAAATCATAAAAATGAAAAAAATTCTAAAAATAAAAAAAATTCTATAACATCAAAAAAATTCTAAAAATAAAAAAAAATCTAAAAAATCAAAAACATTTCTAAAAAAATAAAAAAAAATCTAAAAAATCAAAAAATTTTCTAAAAAATCCAAAAAAAAAAAAATCATAAAAATTCTAAAATGGTGAAGTGGTTAGATGGTGAAACATGGTAGTTATAAAGTTTGGAGAAGTGGTAAGATGGTGAAACATGTAACATAATGTAATTATTAGACTCACTCACTTTGGAGAAGTGGTAAGATGGTGAAACATGGTAGTTATAAAGTTTTATTTTCATTTAGTATCTTGCTTGACTTTGATTTGTATTGTCTTTGGTTTTAATGGAAGTTAGTTTTACTGTTAAAAAATTGATTATAAAGTTTTATTCTTTTATAATCAAAGGGTTCAACAGAGGGGTTATGGACTCCTTACCACTTTTGGTTTCGTCTCTAAGCAGATTAACGGCAGAAATCCATTTATCTATTAAAAAAACAGAGAATCTAATATGGTAAAAAAAATAAAAACTCTAAAAAAGCGGCAGAAATCCATTTATCCATGTTTGTTTGATTTTTTAGATTTTTTAATTTTTTTTGTTGACTTTTTAGAATTTTTTTTTATTTTTTAGAATTCTTTTGATTTTTTAGATTTTTTTTATTTTTTAGAATTTTTTTGATTTTTTTAGAATTTTTTCGATTTTTTTTTATTTTTTTTGAATTTATTTGTTATTTATAATTTTCTTTATTTTTATGATTTTTTTTATTTTTTAGAATTTTTTGATTTTTTAGAATTTTTTGGATTTTTTAGAATTGGATCAAAATGACAATTGAAAAGATTTAAAATGAAAATCCCCTGGTTAAAAATGAGGTTTTTGGATGGAGTTAGGGTATGTGATCAAAATGGTAACAAAAGGGAAAAGTCAGGGACACAGAGGCGAAAAAAAACCTATTTGAACTAAAATGACAAATTTGGTCAAACCTCATGGACTAAAATTACAATTAACTCTAATTATAACTATAACTACCACCGTCAGTCCGTCACCTTCTTCTCCGATGACTACTTCACTCTCCACTTCCACCGTCTTCAACCGAAACCCAAACCCTAATCCCCACCACACACGCATACACCACCTTCCACTTTCACGCTTTTCACCAAAAGCCACTTCAGAAGACCACAACAAGCTCACATCACCGGAGAAAAGATCATCTGCAGGGGACCTGTTTCTAGGCATAACGTCCAGGATTATTCGAACCCGAAATTTGATGAGGCAACGGTTGGATTCAGAGGAGAAAGTTAGGATGTTTGGCGATAGTAAGAAGGAGATGGATATTTGGGAGAGGGTGAGGAAATGGAGAGAGGTTGGTGTGGTGTGGGAGCAGCCGTTGAAAGCGGATGAGAGAGAACGGCCGGTGGTCACCACCCCTGGGTTTAGTTTTTCTGCTGCTGGGTTATTGTTTCCGTATCATCTTGGTGTTGCCAAACTCCTTATCGAAAAAGGTTATATTAAGGTACACAAATTAATATTTTTTCTTTTTT
Organism: Helianthus tuberosus; assembly: GCA_030545235.1. NCBI lineage: Eukaryota > Viridiplantae > Streptophyta > Magnoliopsida > Asterales > Asteraceae > Helianthus > Helianthus tuberosus. The sequence continues at coordinate 117,377 of JARYGA010055520.1, forward strand.
TTTTCCGGGAAACTTATAAATATTTTGCTAACTAACCGGATCAGGTAAATATTTTACACAAATTAGTTACGCTGCTGCAAGTGGTTATGGTAGGAAACCAGTTGAGTTGGAATTCTTTGTTGATTACATAGGTTTTTCTTAGATAATTATGTTATGTTTCAGTTTGTTTGTTTGTTAGTACTGATGGTATTTGATTGAATCAGGAAACAACTCCCTTGGCTGGTTCATCAGCTGGTGCTATAGTATGTGCAGTGGTTGCATCAGGAGCAAGTATGGAGGAGGCTTTACAAGTTACAAAAGTTTTGGCGGAAGATTGTCGAAGTAGAGGGACTGCTTTCCGTCTTGGGGTATGTTTCTCAACTTGTGTGTCGAAGTTGGAAACCAAACGGGTCGGGCTGGGTAATGGGCCCGAAAAACAGTTACTTTTACGTGATATGCTCGGGTTGGTCCTACCGTCCACACTTTTGCGCCTGAGTGTGTTTGAGGCGCTTAAGTTGCGCCTCACATGAGTACCTAGGCGTGCGCTTTTGACTACTATGTTTGAACACTGTAAATGCAAAACTTTGTTATTACGATAAACCCATTTTTCCCATTCAACCCACATTTTTAGCTAATTATTGTATTTAATTTTACCAGTTTGGCCTGTTATCAAACAGATACAACACAGTTGCCATTTGTTTTATAGTTTGGTTGACTATGGCTACTGATAATATGTTTTTATCGAGCTGTGATCCCAAAATTGTAATTGTTTTTACGGGCAGGCTGTTCTCAGAGATGTGCTTGAACAGTTTCTGCCGGATGATGCTCATATAAGGTCTAATGGGCGGGTTAGAGGTATGCATACTTCTCTCATCCTAGTAGAAATTTGCTAAAGTTTCTAAACTGCTAGTTATAATTGTGTATGAATATAGTTGCTGTAACACAAATTCTTTGGAGGCCTAGAGGTTTACTGGTTGATCAATTCGATTCAAGGGAGGATCTCATTGATGCAGTAATTACTTCTTCGTTTATTCCAGGGTAATCCTGATTGTAATCAAGTTACTGGTCCTTACTTTTATGACATCGTAGATTAAGCAAAAATCATATTTTGTGCAGTTATCTTGCACCAAGACCCGCGACCTTATTCAGAAACCGACTCTGTGTAGATGGTGGTTTGACCTTGTTTATGCCCCCAACATCCGCTGCCCAAACGGTTATCTTGATTTGTCCTTTGTTGTTTAGCTACTGACCAACTTGCCGCAAAAATAGTTGGAAAACATCTTATGGGCATGGCTCTTGACATTGTTTACATTACAGGTCCGTGTCTGCGCTTTTCCTGCGGGTCCTTTGGGATTAGAAGACATTGGGATCAGCCCTGACTGTAATCCTGAAAATAGGGTGAGCGCGGGAGAGGTACAAAATTCTTTATGATGTTGTATGTTGAATATAGTAATTATAAATGGGTTGATTTTGGTTATGTTTCATCTCATCAAACAGATTTAACAGGTAAAATAAAAGATCAACTAGAAAAAAAAGTGGGTCAAACAGTTCACCCAAAACCAAAACTGTATTTTAATCCATAAAACCTTGTAAATTATTTTATTCAAAAAAACATATTAAATACTGAAACAATATCATATTTGACACGTACGCTAAATGGTTATATAGATTTTGGACAAAACCCCTTATTGACCTGGAAAAAATTTAGGCCCCATGCGTGCCCTCTCAGCCCATTTTTCCATCTTTACGAGAAAACAATATTTCCCTTGTTTAGGTGGAGGAACAATTAAACCTTAGCTTTGTTAATATAGCTTTTCAGTTGGGCATTGGAGCCAGCAGCGGATTCGGTTCTTGATAACCTTTATGAGCTTGGATACATGGATGCAGCCGTCTGGGCTGCGTTAAACCCAGTTGAGGATTTGGTACAGGAAGAAGAGCCGATGGTTAGATCATGATTCCAGTTGACTTCGATTCTGCTCAATCCAGACCAATTCGAGCTGCAGATTTCAAGTTCTTCTGGCGCAGATCAACGCCTTCTGCAGAACTACATACTAGTAGAGATATACTATAGTCAATAGTGTATACCGTAAGAGTGTCTATACACAAAACTAGAGAAGTATGAAGTGATGTAACTAAAATAGAAAATAAGAAATGAAAATCGTATATGGGTTGAGACATTGGTTGTAAAACGCGAAAGGAGCTCAGATGTGTTTTGATCCCAAAATATTATACACGATGCGCGAGCATTTCATATGCAAGTTGTTATTAGAAGAGTGTGCGAGGAGCTTAGACGCCTCTGGATCCCAAAATATGATGCACAATGCATGCACATCATGTATGTGTGGCGTCCTTAATTAAAAAAAAAGTATTAAAAATAAACTATAAATAACAAATTTTATATTGTTATACTTGAACACAAAAAAACATAATTATAAAACACTAATAAAAAATACTTAAACATAAGAACATAAGGTGCACACAGTATGTTAACATACTCAAACATAAAAGCATATTTATATGTATTAGACTAATCAATTATCATCATAACCAAATAGGGGTTCATCTCTCTCACCAACGGACACTCCAATATCTTCTTCAATCTCACCATCTTCATCATATAGAGCATGCCGTTTCCCATTGCCACTTCTTGATGGCCCGGACCCATTAGCAGTGACGGATTTAGACCAAAATTTTAGGATTAAAGTTTAATTCTTTTTTACCGTACTTTATACAATGTAAACGAAAAAAAACACGATAATAAATAAAGTTAAATACATACTTAATAGATTTATCCTCTTCGGTTTTTGAAAGCTTAAAAGTCGAGCCATTACATCGTCTTCTTTTACTTTATCAAAAGTTTCTCTTTAGGCTCTAGAAAAAGCTTGAAATGAGCCAAACTTTATCGAGCTCGAGCCTGCCATGGGAAGCTTGTCAGGTTCATCTTGCCTTATCGAGCCCTAGCGTAACATTAGTTTTATTAATATTTAGTAACATTTACCCTTTATTTAAAGTTTTCTAGTAAACAAGCCGAGTGGAGCATATTTAAAATTGTTTACGAGCCGGACCCGAACCTAAAAATAAGTTTGTTTAGTAAATGAGTCCGAGCTTCACAATAGGCTCGCACGCGAGCCTAAACGAGTCTATTATTAATATTATTTTTATTTAATACATTAATTAATAGATGATAAACGAGCCGAACTCGAGCTTTCAAAACAAAGCTCGAACTGAGCCGAGCTCAAGCTTGGTCAAGATCTTTTGCACGATAGTGGAGGTGCATGGTGTTGCCTGTTGTGGTCGTTGTGTACGTTTGGTTCTTTTTCCCCTTCTAAAATCAATTCTAGCTAGAATTTGATCTATAATCTAGCATTTTAATTGGGCTTTTAACTTATAAATTAAGTAGTGGATTTTTAATAAAACTGATGATAAGGGTGTTGGGCATTTTAAATTTAGAGGAGTAACATTTTTTTTTTATTTCAGGGGTAGCATAATACAAAAAACGAAAATAAAATGAAAATTTGCACTTCACCTGAAAAGTTGAGAGGTAGCGGGTGCAACCCCTCACAATACTATAAATCCGCCCCTACTCATCACCTCTTGCTCTAACATTGAAAGTTCCGGATCCGGTGGGTTTAAACGAAAGTTTGGAAAGGATAAAACTAATTCGGTAGCATTCTCGTCATAATAGTCATAAGTAGAAGGTTACATTTCATACCGAAAGAGTATATATCATTAACAAGCTGGAGAAAATTTCTCCAGCATTTCCCCTCTAATGTCCAAAACTTATCAACTAATGAACACATGACCCTATATATACATGATGATTTGGAGTGGACTAGCTCTTCCGTAGGGATGAGCTCATTCGTGCGGATGAGTCTCATCCGCATGAATGTGTTACATTCATACGAACTTGTCTTGTCATCTCCAAAGTCATGTGTTCGTATCTAATCTATACAATATATATCTCACGCTCTATTTAGTCTATTCGCACAGTGGCAGACATACATAATATGCACTAACAAAATCCCCCTTGGTCGTCACTGTCAAATCTTGATCTTCAAATATGAGAGTCATGTTTGTATATTCTGTAACTTCAATCAAGTATATGATATCTTCTATTAATTCCTCCTTGGTTGATGATTCGGGTTTGCATTATCTCCAATAAGTTCACCCTGAAATGAATCTTCAGTTCTTTGTTTGCACGGTTCCCGACCTCCACTGATTTGCTTAACTGTAATCTTCGTAAATAATCACCAACTTGAAACTAGTCAATGTAGCATCTCTGTTTCAACGTTAATCACATCCGTGTTCGGTTTTTGATCTAGCACTTTAGCTCAAACTCTTAATATTCGAAAACCCAAATGACAATTGATAGAAACTTCGAATCACCACAATGGTAAACTTCAAGTCTATGAATACTCACGAAAATCTGAAATCCCGTTTTCCGTAATCATCTTTAAGCACACTCCTGAATAATTGATCAGTGTAAACGGTAATTTCCACAATCAGCTTATCTTCATCTGTGAGTTCAGGATCAGATCGTAATCGATCACAAGATCTGTGTATGACTTCGTTTTTACGTGTGGAATCCGTAAAACGAAGCGTAACCGAGACACGAAACGTAGTTTGATTACGAATCAACGACAACCGGACATAGTTTTGACACAATCTATGCTAAACTCTCGAGATCGGGTCGGAATGTTCTTGAAATGGCTTGTGCGAACTGATCTTCCAAATGTCTACCTTGAACGACTGAGTCATGCATGTATTTATAGTAGACTTCAATCGTACGAATAGGAACAAGTCTATTTCATGCGGTTGGCCATATCTTCGTACGGTTGACTTCTTATTTGATTCATGCGACTGACTTTGTTTTTCATTCGTACGACCATACTTTTCCATGCAAGTTGAATTAATGTTTACGTATGGTTATAAGACCATGGGGTGTGGTTCCCCTTCCCCCATGGCCACATCATCTCCACCTCACCTCCACATCATCACCTTCTTCTTCCTCTTCCCCAACCCTAGGAAATGGTTTCCCCATCCACTCCATCCAATCAAAGCTAGAGAGAGAGAGATTCAAGAGAGAGATAGAGAGAATAAAGAGAGAGAGAGAGAGCTTCGGGGCGGTCGGGAGTGGGCTACCGAAGGTACCGATCACCGCTCAAGGGGGCGGTGTTCCCGATCGGGGAAGACCGCCACCTCACCCTCCCGATCTCCTCTCCCGAACCCCACCCCACCGTCTAACTGTTAAAGTCCCATGCATGCATGACTACACATTTGTAGAGATGATGGATGTGATGTCATCATGTAGACATGATGACATCATGTCTGATCATATCTGCTCTCAATGCACCGTACCGAATCCTAACCCGGTCTAACGTTACCTGACTAAACCTAGCGAAACATCTGTCTGGTATAATACAGACTCAAGACATTTGACTTTACACGTACAACTAGATTTCTATTTATCGCTACACGGATAGTGTACTAACAATCTCCCCCTTGTACATAGCTAGAAATCTGTGATGTTTAGTCTTGATCTGCGTCGGATAACATCTTCAAATGATGTTGCATTCCCCCCCCCCCCCCTTGAATGATGCTCCAAATCTCTAAGATTTGACTTTTAAGAACCATTACACGTATCCACACACAAACAGTTTCTTAACAATCTCGTTGTTCCGGCTCACATTTAACATTATTAGGTTTTAATGGAAGATTTTGAAATAAAATCTTTTGGATTTTGAATTTAAAATGTTGAAATGTAAACAAACTGAAAGGTAATATCTACAGATACTATTTTTGTGAGAAAACGTGCCAGAGGATCATATCAGTTTAATGAGACATATCAGCTGCACCGTTGATCTAAGAAACACTTAGTTCAAACAATTCACGTAGATTGTTGATATTGTTGTCTACTTAAACTAAATCTAAAAACTTTCGTAATGCTTACCGATACGTTAAAGTACATTAATTTGCACTAAGTTCTTATGGACCCCATAATCTCAGCATATCCCCTCATCATGTAATACACTAACTCAAGTAATTCCTTTAAACTTTCGTCAACTGTGATATGTGTAAAAACAACGTAAATGTTTAAACATTAACAATCAGGTCGATCTTTCGATACACATAGAAAGTTCAATGTTAAACAAAACAATAAATAAAATTTTTTTTTGAAATTGTTTAGATCTTAACCAACAGTTCGATATTCACATATACACAGAGATGATCCAAGATTTAAACGAAACACCAAGTAAAATAAAGGCAGAATCGTTCAGGCACTAACATCCAGTTCGATACTTTCGTAAACGCAAAGGATGTCCAATGCTTAAACAAAATAAAGAAATAAAACAAGTTTAAATCTTTGCAAAATGAACTACATAATCACAGTGACTTTTTTCAGTAAGTTGTAAAAATTCACAAACTAACCGGTTTTTATGCTTTGCAGCATTCAACAATTACTAAGTAGGTACATAATCACGAAGGACAAAACTAAGTACTCTGCTTTCAGTCGTGTTTCCCACTAGAACTAGGCTTTTCTATTTAAGTTTGTATCGTTTTCGCAAAAGTAGTAGTCTAGCTGAGCCTACCGACACATCTTTAGTGAGATTGTTTAACCATTTTAAATTTTAAACATTACATACCTGTAGCATGCACTGATAGTCCACAGATGTACTATCATTTCCTCTTTTTGCACAAGTATTCCCATTTTTATTTTTTTTAATGTTTTTAACGTTATGAGATTTTCTATTGTTTTTGGCTTTTTGAAAATTTTTATCTATCTGAAATGATTTTGAAATGATGTTTTCGACTTGATAGAAATTTTGATATTTTAAAAAAATTTTCTCCCCCTCAAATTGAAAACATCTTTTCGAAATCGAAAATAAGATCTTCCATTTTAATAGTTTTACGACTTTTAACAATAGTGAACACGAGACTATCATTTTGTTTGTGTGGAATACAAACTCTTTCATTCCTTCACACTTTGCATGAATAACCACTGCTTCTGAGTAGGCGTTTGCTTGTAAACTGGTTATTCTGCACATTCAAACAAACTTCAATTAGTTTTGAATTGGAACCCAATCTATACCGGATATAGGTTTACCAAATTCATCAACATATGACATGAACGACCTCTCAAAATCTCTTTTATATTCAAACACTTTTATAAAAATTTTATCTGAAAATTTAACTTTCTTTGATTTTTTAACCGTTTGATTAACCAATTTTTCCTCCACTATTCTCTCTTTTGTCCTCAAATTTGTATCTAATGAATTCGTTTTACTTGACTAATCATTCTTTGGAGAACAAAACGATTCATCAGAACTAGTATCTGAATCCACGGTAGTATCCAAGGACAAAATGTAACACCCATCTAATTATTACTTGAATTTAATAAAAATTCATACGATTTATATAAAAGGTGTCTAAATTAAAACATAGTTACCAAAACAAAGTTCCAAGTAATCATTACTAGTCAACAAACGACTAGTTAAAACATTCATGACCCGATTAGCAAGTTGTTTACATTCAAAAGAAATAGAAACATTGTTTAATAAAGTTATGAAATCCCGGAAGCTTCAAAAGTTGTGTTCGGTTCTTCAAAAACTTGCTTGACCGCCATCCGTATACTTGCAATACCTAGAAACTGAAAATTTTTAACAAAAACTAGTATTAGAGTTCTTAGAAATATTACATAATCGAAACTACGCTCAAAAACGGATTCGATTAACAAGGATATGCAAAATTTAACATAATGGTCAGGGCTCTACCGTAACTTACGGTAGCCACCGTAAGTTACGGTAGACGCTTGATCCATTTGGTCTACCGTAAGGCACTATAGAACTGCCGTAATGTTTTTATTCTCTACCGTAAGTTACGGTAGCTCCCGTAACTTACGGTAGTCCCTGAAAGTCTATGTTTTGTCTGATTTTGTTTATTTCACCCAAAACCCAAATCTTAGATTTCTCATTTTTAACGCCCACGCTCCCATCACCGGTTTGCGTGTTTAGTATTTCGCTACCCGTCACTCGGGCTCAAAATCTACAAGTAAGGTACTACCGTTATTCGATCCATACCTTCTCTTAGTGACCCATTTAGTTCTCCCTTATGGACATTCATCATTCTAACAAACCAACACGCTAAATTCTCGTATTCTAATATGTCATTTATTAACAATCACAAAAGACCAATTTAACCATATTACGAAGCATTAGCCACGCATTATTTGATTATTCGACCCGTTTGGCTCATCTACGGAATCCTCCATTATGATGACTAACAACGAGACCTAACCAATTCTTGACCTATTATTCAGTATAGCGAACATTATCGCTTAAAATCAACACAACTTTTATTCTACAATTCGACTACACATATGCTAATTACCAAAATTCACCCAATGTATCGAATCAAGTTATATACTTACATAATTCATCAACATTGGTTTCTAACCATAACTACCCATTCCCGGGCTTGTCAATCTTAGCGTATCACGTCCATTCCATGGTTTACGCTTTTATAACTCCAATTTAATGAGTGACGTTTAAGTCACTTCGAACACTACCATTTCGACCATTATTTTAACTTGTTTCTTTATCTAGTGAGTTACATCACTTTATTTACATTCCATACATGACTAATTAAACAATATTATCAACCAACATTTCTAGTTAACTATTTTGACCCGTTTGGTTTGTCGAGCGAACTTCGTCACTTCTATGACATACCAAACTCGCAATTGACACTACAATCTCATTAACATTTCTAAGACTATTGTTTATGCATAATGTAACGAAACCGAAGTTACGTACCTTTAGTGCTTTTCCTTTAAGCGCGCATCAACTCCGGCTCGTCCGCTTGAAGATTCAATTCCTTTGCCTATAGAGTTCAATCAATGACTTGTTTAGAACTCGTATTATTTCATATAACGCATAATTCACCATAACATTCAAAATGCGTTTTTACTCCAAATTTTAACATCTAGTTTTCTTTTAGGCATTTCAACAAACACCTAAGGGGCATAGTTTTGCTAAATCAATAACCAAGTTTCATAACTAGTCATTTAGCCAATTTTGAGCATTTTTCACAAATTCAAATGTCTAGTTCTATATCAACACCTAGACTTATTTCATGGAGCTCAAATAACACTAGATTAATAATCATAATTCTAGTGTTCATCATCTTTTTACAAAACCCATTTAACACATAAATGGGTAAACATGAATATTCATAGTTTGAGCACCAATTTCACAAATTATTAGCTAGGGTTTACATCTAAACTTGTTTTTATTACAAGTTTCATCTAAACATCCCTTATCAAGCTCCAATTTTCGATTTTTATAATATACTTGGAATATGAGTTGAATCAAAACAACATAATTTAGCATACCTTATGATCCCTTCAACGAGGTGATCATGAATTTTTGCTTGAAAATTGATTTAGAGATGATTAGAACCTTCAATTTGAGGGAAAGCTGCATGAACTAGGGTTTGTGGGGAACCCTTATGTCTCCCCTGGGTTTGGATCGACCAGACACACTCCTTTTTGTGTGTTTGGTGTGATTTATTTTGTTTTATTGTTTTAAGTTTCTAATTTAACAAGTTTAGTCCCTCAACAATCACTTGGTTCTTATTTTAGGTATTTTAACCCACTTACATGCTATCAGAAGACTCATAACTAACTGGGTTATTTATTTCCTAGTTAGCTTATTCTTGTTTATTTTATACTTTATAATTCTAATATAAACTTTATATTTTCGGGGCGTTACAAGTCTACCCCCCTTAAAGAGGTTTCGTCCCCGAAACCTTCGTTAAGTAGTTCTTTGGTTTGGACCAAACTACTTTAGTTTCATTTGCCTTCACGCATGCATTTTCCGCATGTAAGTCCTCATGGACTTTATCTTGTGTCTTGTGTTTCTTATTTTATCACCTATTTGTCCCAATTGTCATTTGGCCACCCAATAGTATGAGTTTGCCCACATGTTTACTTTATACTAACTCTATATTGACAAGGGTTTTGCATAAATCCCACCACTAGTCTGACTTCGAACGGGCCCATCAGCTAGACTGATTTATCACCGTCACTTAATGTCCTGTTAATTTCGGGTCTACCCCTCTTTCCCATAGTCGAACTTAAGTAAGTTGATGATCTTCAATCCCATAACTCATGTTACGACATGACTATATTCTATATCACTTTTCTTAATCGTGATCGTATCACGTCGTGTTTAAGTTTTGATAATATTTTCGTTATCAATATCTTCTTCCTAAAATATCGTCTTACACCCATCGGTGTTAAGACCCATGTCCTTTATTATTAACTATTTTCTAATTTGTCTCATAGCATTCATTTTTGTTAAACTTTGTTCCTCACTAACACTGAATTTCTGTTTAACGTTTATCTCTTTTAACTTATGTCAATTATCCATATCCGAGAATTGACGACAAGAATTTATTCTTATCCGCTATTTTATTACGTGGGGAGTCATATCCAGCCCTCTTACTATACCCCGAGTGTCCCGAAGGTTCTTTTGCTTAGCCTCGTAGGTTATTTCTTAGGCTTTCATCCCTTTTTGGTTCATTTCCTTCTATTGCTGATGTCAGATTTATTTAGTCCTTTAAACCCTTACTCTGTTTATAATTCCAAAGGTTATGACGATCCCGCAGATCATCTTTGCTTGTGAAATTTTCGTATACTTAGAAATACATTTCTGGTGTCAAGGCACCCTTCTCAAGCCTAGAATTAATTTATTTTCGAATTTTATTGATTCGACCGTAGTCCAAGGCTACACCCGCTTTCTTTCGGATTATCTTTCCAACTCTATGACTTCTTATGTCCCTTTCGCGTCGGTTTGTTTCGCTCATACCGTCATTCGATTTACGCCCCTATTCCTTTCAACCCATTACCCGGGTTCTTTATCTTAATGTTTTTAACACTCCGGTTTTATTGGTTTGCATTTTCCTTTCCATACTCTTTTACGACCTATCACACAGATTCAGTAATATTTCGCACTTCCATTATTCGTTTTGCGCTTACTTGAAATATTAGGTATTATACTTTATTCAGCCCGTCCGGCATTGCAATAGTTGAACATAACTATCGAAATTTCTGTTTTGCGAAATTTCATCGTCTTTTAGTCATAGCTCTTAATCCGAGTCTTTTGACTTTTAATATGCGTCACCGTCTCTTGGTTTATGCATATATTCGTAGTCCTACCCATCTATCGGTTATTTTACCGAAGTCATTATTAGAGTCATCATTCCGACATGCATTAAGATTTCGTTTTGATTTATTCGGTGGTATTAGCGTAACCCGTCGCCTTTATTTCACCAATTCCCTAATTCTTCCATTTATTTTATTTGACTTGTTCTGATGAACTTTATTACTTATAATAGTCAAACTTTATCCTTGTGCCTTAACATTCTTGTTTGTTAGTTTATAATTTTAATTACCTTGATTCTTATCCCATCCCTTGGGCTCATTACCTTAATGTAATACGCTCCCGTTATCCGGCTTCCGTTTACCTTTATTATCACGCATTTTACTTATTTGATCCGAACACCGCCTTTCTTTTGTTAGCGACCCTTAGGTCTATTTCTTTTGCTAATGTCCCGAAGGCCCATTTCTCAAGTCTTATTTGGTAAAACTACTGCTATTGTTATTCGGCTTTTGGGGTTTGCCCGTCCTTATTCTAATACTTTCATAACGTTTATTTTACTAATCTTTTATATAATCACCTCCATCGTTGTGATCATCATCCTTCCTCATAAAGGTTTGATTAATAATGTGTTATTTGGATGGTTACCCATACCCAAGTTTCCAAATTTTCATTTATTGATACTTTATTATTCATAGTAGCGAATAACACGTATCATTCATTTGACTTCTTTCTCGAGGATATGTTTGGTCCGAGTCATAATTTCTCATCTTTAACCTTAATCCTATTGTAACCATAACAGAATCAATTCGTTTCATTTTATTATTCCATATCATTGTATGAAATTTATCCACATCGTTTATTTATATAACAAAGTTTCTGCATATTTTATTTGGTTTGGCCAAGTCTATAACCTTGTCCTTGTCATCTATTTTTATTGCAAATTTCCGGGTTCGGGTGTTATTACACTCCTTCCCAATACGTCAGTTATTCACTTTATTAAGTTCCCGGGTTCGAGTGTACGCGCACTCCTTCCCACGACTATATTGACCGTGATTACTTTTGCCTTGGTTTCACATGCTTACCATTATTTATTTTCTTATGCATATATATTTCTTTCACATAATTCGGCCGTTTCACTACTCATGTATGCTCCTATCCAACAATTGTTCACACTAGTATTGAATAAAATTTATAGTGAAATTAAATCTTTAATAAGCATACCTGGACTACCAACGAGACCTAACCAATTCTTGACCTATTATTCAGTATAGCGAACATTATCGCTTAAAATCAACACAACTTTTATTCTACAATTCGACTACACATATGCTAATTACCAAAATTCACCCAATGTATCGAATCAAGTTATATACTTACATAATTCATCAACATTGGTTTCTAACCATAATTACCCATTCCCGGGCTTGTCAATCTTAGCGTATCACGTCCATTCCATGGTTTACGCTTTTATAACTCCAATTTAATGAGTGACGTTTAAGTCACTTCGAACACTACCATTTTGACCATTATTTTAACTTGTTTCTTTATCTAGTGAGTTACATCACTTTATTTACATTCCATACATGACTAATTAAACAATATTATCAACCAACATTTCTAGTTAACTATTTTGACCCGTTTGGTTTGTCGAGCGAACTTCGTCACTTCTATGACATACCAAACTCGCAATTGACACTACAATCTCATTAACATTTCTAAGACTATTCTTTATGCATAATGTAACGAAACCGAAGTTACGTACCTTTAGTGCTTTTCCTTCAAGCGCGCATCAACTCCGGCTCGTCCGCTTGAAGATTCAATTCCTTTGCCTATAGAGTTCAATCAATGACTTGTTTAGAACTCGTATTATTTCATATAACGCATAATTCACCATAACATTCAAAATGCGTTTTTACTCAAAATTTTAACATCTAGTTTTCTTTTAGGCATTTCAACAAACACCTAAAGGGCATAGTTTTGCTAAATCAATAACCAAGTTTCATAACTAGTCATTTAGCCAATTTTGAGCATTTTTCACAAATTCAAATGTCTAGTTCTATATCAACACCTAGACTTATTTCATGGAGCTCAAATAACACTAGATTAATAATCATAATTCTAGTGTTCATCATCTTTTTACAAAACCCATTTAACACATAAATGGGTAAACATGAATATTCATAGTTTGAGCACCAATTTCACAAATTATTAGCTAGGGTTTACATCTAAACTTGTTTTTATTACAAGTTTCATCTAAACATCCCTTATCAAGCTCCAATTTTCGATTTTTATAATATACTTGGAATATGAGTTGAATCAAAACAACATAATTTAGCATACCCTATGATCCCTTCAACGAGGTGATCACGAATTTGTGCTTGAAAATTGATTTAGAGATGATTAGAACCTTCAATTTGAGGGAAAGCTGCATGAACTAGGGTTTGTGGGGAACCCTTATGTCGCCCCTGGGTTTGGATCGACCAGACACACTCCTTTTTGTGTGTTTGGTGTGATTTATTTTGTTTTATTGTTTTAAGTTTCTAATTTAACAAGTTTAGTCCCTCAACAATCACTTGGTTCTTATTTTAGGTATTTTAACCCACTTACATGTTATCACAAGACTCATAACTAACTGGGTTATTTATTTCCTAGTTAGCTTATTCTTGTTTATTTTATACTTTATAATTCTAATATAAAGTTTATATTTTCGGGGCGTTACACAAAATCTTTTCTAAATACTCTCTCGCTTTCTTTCTTTTCTTTCTCAGTCTATATTTCTGCCCTTGTGATAATTTGACTTTTTGATCTCTGGGCTTTTCTTCTGCTTTAACTGATTTCTTTTCTTCTTTCTTTTTCTTATACGTTTTATGAGATTCAACCCTCAATCTTCTCTTTGATCTCATTCGGCAGTCTCGGGCAATATGACCTTTGTTTTGACATTCATAGCATTTTCTTGTTTCATATCTTTGATTCTGGCAGTTAACAGCAATGTGTCCTTCGATTCCACACTTGTAACACACCTTGTTATCGTACCATTCTCCTCTTTTAAATCAAACACTCAAATCATAACACTGATTTGACTTGTAGTATTCATCATTTCTCTGTTTTCTATCGTAGTAATGATTTCTCTCTGAATAATCTTCATTCCATCTTCTCCTGTAAACTTGATTTGTCTCGTGAGCATTGTGGTCAAACCTGCACCATTTATTACCAAGTTTTTGTGAGTTTTAATTTTCAAATTTTTGTTTCAAAAACGGATGTACCTGATAACACGAAAAACAAAATTCCCTTAGTGAAAACTCCAATAAGTGATGATGTCACAAATTATAACAAAGTCATAATTGAAGATTGTGATGATGAATCTGATGATGAAAATGAAAATGAATATATTTTTGAAACTAAAAGAAAATTTAAATAAACTATTCCACAATTTGCTGAAAAGGGGGAATGTTCAACTTCTAAGCAAAATGGGGAACGAAAACAAAATGTTAAAAATTTAAAAAAATTAAAAAATGTTCAAAATCAAAGATCATCAGTTCAATCATCAAATCTCTATAAAAACAAAAATTCACAAAAATTTGAAAATCAAAACTCACAAAAAGTTGGTAATAAATGGTGCAGGTTTGACCACAGTGCTCAAAAGTTAAATCAAGCTTACAGGAGAAGATGGAATGAAGATTCTTCAGAGATAAATCATTATGATGATAGAAAACAGAGAAATGATAAATAATACAAGTCAAATCAATGTTATGATCTATGTGTATGGTTTGAAAGAAAAGATTGGTGTGATAACAGAATATGCTATAATTGTGGATTAATTGGGCTTGTTGCTGTGTAGTGCATGAAACCAAGGAAGTAACAGAGACAGAGAAATGATATGCGGAGATGCTTTAAATGTCAAATAAAAGGTCATATCATCAGAGATTGTCTGATAAGTTTGAGAAGAGAATCGTCGGATAAATCTCAGGGGGAGAAAAAGAAAGTTGTGAAGAAAACAATGAAAATTGAAGAAAAGCCCAAAGAACAGAAAGTGAAATTATCACAAGGGCAGAAAGATAGATTGCGAAAGAAGAAGAAGAAGGCGAGAAAGTATCTAGAAAATATTTTGTCCTCGGATACAACTGATAAGCCAGATAACAGTTCTGAAGAATCGTTTTGTTCTCTAAAGAATGATCAGTCAAGTAAAACGAATTCATCAGATACAAATCTGAGGACATAAGAGAAAACGGTAGAATAGAAAGTTATTCTTCAAACAGTTGCAAAACCGAAGAAAGTTTGGAAAGCTAAGGTTTTGAATGACCCAGAAGAAATTTTGAAACTGTTTGATGACAAATGAGACTGTGAATGGACTAATGTTCCTTTTGATGATGAATCTGGTCAACCCAAATCCAATATGGATTGGGTTCCAATTCAAAACTAATTAAGTTCATTTGCATGTGCAGGTGTTTCGGAAGACAATTCAAGTTCAGCATGAATAACAGAACAGCCTGGCACACAAGGAAAAAACCTGTGTTACAACAGGAAGTGATTGATTTTAATTGAAAATTTTAATTTTGAAAATTAAAAAAGGAATACGCCGAAGCCCTCACGACTGAACAAACATGATTATTTCACAAGTGGTTGAAAATGGTTTTAACATTGTTAAAAATCAATGTGTTGTAAATCATGGGGGTACTTTATGCCAAACAGAGCATGTGATGAAGAAATGGATGGCGAGATGAAGCTATCTGCATCGGGTTGTCAAATTTTCTTTAAATGTTTTGAATTTTAGGGGGAGTAAAAATTTTGAAAATAAAAAAACATTTGAAAAAGTTCAAAAACATGAAAAAATTCAAAAGCGTTTTGTGTAAAGAGAGGAAATGATAGTACATCAGTAGACAATCACAACATGCTAAAGAAATGGAAAGTTAAAATGTGATAAACGGTCTCACTGATGATATGCCAGTAGGTTTTTACACATTCAGTAGATTGATTTCGAGATATAAACATAAAAACAATATCTTGCTTATCTCGTGGGGAACATATCTCGGATATATGGATAACCTCCGAAATCTCATTTGAGAGGTTGCTTGATTCTGAGATACCAGGTCTTTATATTGTTTGATATCTTGGGTATTGTACCTAGTCTTCTGATTTTGCGTCAGCAATGGCCTAGACCTTGTATAATACTTTATGCGCTTTAAAAAGCTTTCCCTCTGCATAAAAATTGAGAAAATATCAAAAGATATAAATCAAGTGCAGTTGTAAAGAAGATCCCTAAGTGGGACACACCTAAAGTCGAGCCTTCATCTCTTTGACTGAACGGAAGTTCTAACCTGAGTTCTCAAGGTCTCGCACTACCCAGAGAATAGATATCAATATAGTATATTCACCTATAAGACTGAATTTAGGGAATCTTGATACGGGAGTATATTCTGACGTGGGACACGCGAATAAGTTAAGTTCTTAAAACACTAAATCTCGTATCTCGGAACAGTTGAACTTTGTGTGAAAATTTAAGTGGATCAGTATAGTATACTGACAATCTAAGTGAATCGTTTAGAACTTAAAGTCTACTAAAGGTCAACGGTGCTAGTGATTTGTCATAAACTGATATGATCATCTGACACGAACTCAAACAAAAATATTGCTTGTAAATATTTCTTTACTACTTTTTTTTGGGTAAAGGGTTACCCCGATGATTCTATATATTCACAACCAAATAAAACAAGTAGAGTGGATAAGCCCACTATAGTTCAAACATGAGAGATGCTCCATGAATGTAAACCAAATCCAAAACCAAAAACAAGCAAACTACACAACTAGACTAACATCTAGAACAATAGAACATAAAAACCTGAGCTACTCAGCCATGATCATGCTCCAAGCTATCGCCATAAATCTCCCATTCTCCTAGCAAGCTCCTCACATTAGCACAATCCTTGAACTTTACTCCCATCAATTTGTATCGAACCGTCTTCAAAATTATTGCACAAATGGTATCTGGAGGTCTTGTTTGATTCTTGAACAACCTAGCGTTACGTTCCTGCCAGAGATGGTGTAAGCCGCCGCCCCGACCAGCAACCGGCTAACATAGTTGGCAGCCGACTTAGATCGAGACCGAGCCTTTAACCAATAGGTAATCGCGCTCCATTTTGGATCAACTGTACCCATACCCACCTTCCCTCTAATCATACTCCAAACTTGAGACGAGAACTTACATTCAAAGAAAAGATGATCATGGGAATCAACATTTGCATAACAAAGTAGACAACACATAATATTCATATTTCTCCTCCTGGACAAATCCCACTTTAAAATTTTATCCTGAGTCAGCAGTTTCCGCCGCATTATCAGCCACATTAAGAAAGCATGCCTAGGGATGCATTGATGAAACCATACAATGTTAACCCAATCAACCTCCGGCTCTCTTGAATGAAGTGAATGCCAATCAGTTGAGGAAGACTGACCATGTATATCATCACCCTCCTTCCAGCATAATTGGTCCTGTGTATTAGCAAACAGTTGCATTTGATCGAGCTGAATCAACACGGGGAACAAATCCCTCCATGCCGTCGGCTAGGACCAAGAACCATCAACAAAAACCTCCGCCACCGTAGCATCCAGCCTAAATCCAGCATTTGAAATGACCCGAGGCGACAAAATGCTAGATAGCGGCCCCAAGTGACTCCAAGTATATACCAGGTTGAAGTATTGCTACCATCCCCCATTTTACATAAAAATTACAAAAATATTTTCGGAGAGTTTTAGCATAAATTTTGTAAAAATGCAACAAGATTTTGTTTCTACTTTATTTTCGACAACCGATGATAGAAAGCTGAATTTCAAAATCTGAAGATGCTGAACATAAACAAGTTCATTAATTTGAAACTTGAATTTTAAAATGAAAATTTAAGAAGTCGATAAGTTGGATAATCAAGGTCATTAATTTGAACTTGATCATCTGTGAGGGTTACTGAAATTGATCATGCTTAAATGTTATATATGATAATAGACATTTATATGTTTAGAAATCTCTCACCAGTTGAATCTAAAATGTTTATTTGAATAATGATAAGATTTAACATGAAGCTAAATGAAAGGGGGAGCAAGATTAATTGTCAAATCTAAAAAAATGTTTAGTGATTCAGAGCATTAGTCAAGGGGGAGCTTACAATTTTACTTTGATTGCTTGAATATGTAATCCGAGGCAGATCAAGGCTAAACTTCACAGATTTCTAAGCTATGTCCAAGGGAGAGTCTGTGAGTGCATTTTGTATGTCCATACTTAGAAATCTGTCTGTATTTGTAACGTTTAAAGTCTTGAGTCTGTATCATACTGGACAAAGGTTTCACTAGGTATTACTAGGTGTCGTTAGGTAATGTCAGGTCAGTATTCAGTACGGCACGATACGATACGAAGAGAGAGGTTTTGAACAATCATGATGTCATCATACAAGATGATAGCATCATTGTCCTACATCATCATATATACAATATTGAACACACAAGAAGTTTGCAAGTAAAGAATTGGATCAAAGGTCAACATGTAAGTTTTACGAAAACTGTGATATACTTGGCATTGTACGAACCGGAAAATACAAAGCATGGCTCCGTACGAACGGAGAATTATGGATTCGTACGAAGCTACTACAACTATAAATATCTCCATGTCTCTTTGTACAAGATAACTCAGAAGATATATCAGAGAACACACATCACTCCTTCGTACGAACCCGTGTTCATTAACTGTTCTTAAATTTCAAATTGATACGTTCATTTTCAATTTTAACCTCTTCAATTTGAAGTTTCAAAGTTTCCATTTCATCCAGAAGAGTATTAAGTTGTTTTTCCTTTTCTTGAACAACAGATTTTAATTGTGAATTTTGTTGACGAACTTGTGCATCACGTGCATCAACATCTTTGATTGACTTTTTCAGTTTTTCATACGCTTCTGTTATTTTTCTATCTTCAAGAATAAGCATTTCATTTGTTTTTTTTTTTGAAATTTTCAACCTCTTTTTCATCATTTTTAATCTTTTCTTCTAAAGGATCAATTTTCTCTTTTGAACTTTTAAGAATTTTATCTCTCAAAATCATGTTATCATTTAACGTATTAATTTTCTCTTTAAGTTCCTCAATTCTGGATTTCGATGCCAACTCTTTTGCATTACAGACCTTGCATGATTTCATGCAATTTCTGTAATGATTTTCAGTTTTATAATCATTATTCTTATGTGTTTCATCACTTTGACCTACTGAACTGACCTGTTTTGACGACTCAGACTTAGACCCAGTTTTGGTATCTACCTCAAGAGCCTTTGTCATCATCGCCTGTTCTGCCATCTTTGTCTGATTTTCATCAGTCATTTCCTGGTTGACGTCTATGATTTCCTTCACAAACTTCTCAGGATTCTCTCTTCTCTCCTTCTCCTCTTTTTCTCTTCTGATTCTATGAAAGTACTCTTTGTGCTCTTCTTTTTCAGTTGGGATTGTGTTAACAAACGCTTCAAAATCGATAGTACTCGGATCAGTAAGAATATTTCCTTGAGGATCCAAGTAATATTCCTTCTTAGCATCCCACCGATTAGCTCTTTTTGCATCCAACCATTGCTCTTTCACGGTTAAAGGTCCCTGGTGTTGTCGTGGCTACGAATCAGATCCTTCATCTGGAATATATTTATTCAAGTTGAAGCCCTCATCATCATGAATCACAGCCAACGCCCTGGATTTCTCCTTCACGGGACCTTTGTGAATTCGAACCCTGGATCGAATCTTAAACCGATGAATGCATACCGACACGTGATATATGCGGAATCCAATCACGTGTGTGGATGAGAACACGAGGATGTAACTAATGCTGATTTCTATTAAGACTTTAACAGTACAAAACCACGAAATCAGTTGGGCAGAGCTTCGCCTCAAGAATACCCAAAAGTTACAAATGAACTAGACAAGACACCTATTTATAGACCTGTGGGTTTGAACAAGGACTGCTGTGGCTTTGTACGAAGGCACACTTGAATGATGTCATGGCTTCGTACGAAGCTCCCTTCGAACGAAGACATTCTTAGTCAATGGTCTTCATGATCTTCTCTGTATAGCACCAGTCTTGTCTCGTTTGTTTCAGCTACGTTACGCGATTGACACAAGAGATAGGCATATGCACTCACAGACTCCCCCTTGGATATTGCTGCAGTCAATCTCGTAGCTTTTGTCTTTCTCCGAGTCTTTTAAAAGTCTTTAACAAAGTCAGCAACCATAGACTCCCCTTGAACTAACATAATTCCCCTGGATCTGTTTTCAGCTTCAGCTGCTCCCCCTTTCATTCAACTCTATCTTCAGGCTCCCCCTTGCTTTAAGCTTCCATGCTATCAGCTTTCGGATCGACACCTACCCACAAGCTCTACAAGTTCCTCCAGGTTAATCACTTGGCTCTTTGTTAACAAGCTCGTCTTCAGACTCCCCCTTAAGCTCAGCTATCGGGATTGTAGTCTGGCAAAACATCTACAGAAACTCAAACATTTATAAGATTTTTGACAATTTTAAATCAACAAACTAGCTCTAAACATATAACAATGAATAAGCTGGAGCATTTCAAATATGTGACAACACAGGACATCGTTTGATCACAGAAATCTGGAATTTATATTTAACAATGAAAACATTTTTTATTTTCCAGAATTGATGACCTTGCTCACTCCCCCTATCAAACAACTTCATATTTGACATTTTAAGAATCCAAAATCCTCATGATTATCATCTAAGTCCAATTTAATGACCTTGGAGATTTCACAAACTGTTTTTGATATTTTCATTTTAAAACTTCAAGTTTCAAATTAATGAACTTGTTTTATTTTCAGAAACATGTTCAGCATACTTAGATTTTGGAACTCAACTCTCAAACATCGGTTGTCGAAAATAAAACAGAACCAAAATCTTTTTGTATTTTTTCTGAAATATAAAGAAGTAAAGAAATATTTACAGACAATATTTTTGTTTGAGTTATGTTAGAGGATCATATCAGTTTATGACAAATCACTAGCACCGTTGAGCTATTAACACTTTAAGTTCTAAACAATTCACTTAGTTTGTCAGTATGCTGATCCACTTAAATTTTCACACAAAGTTCAATTGATACGAGATACGAGATTTAGTGTTTTAGAAACTTAAACTTATTCGCGTGTCCCACCTCAGAATATACTCCCGTATCAAAATTACCTAGATTCAGTCTTACAGGTGAATATACTATATTGATATCTGTACTCTAGGTTAGTGCGAGACCTTGAGAGCCCAGGTATGAACTACCGTTCAGTCAAAGAGATGAAGACTCGACTTTAGGTGTATCCCACTTAGGAATCTTCTTTACAACTGCACTTGATATATATCTTTTGATATTTTTCAATTTTTATGCAGATGGTAAGCTTTAAGCACATAAAGTATTATGGGAGGTCTAGGCCATTGCTTCCGCAATATCAGAAGACCAAGTATAATACCCCAGATATTAAACAATATAAAGACCTAGTATCTCAGAATCTGGCAATCTCTCAAACAAGATTTCGGGGGTTACCCATATATTCGAGAGATGTTCCCCACGAGATAAGTAAGTAACTGAAATTTAGGTTTATATCTCGAAAACAATCTCCTAAGCGTGTAAAAACCTACTAGCATATCATCATTGAGACCGTTTATCACATTTAACTTTCCATTTCTTTAGCGTACTATGATTGTCTACTGATGTACTATCATTTCCTCTTTTTACACAAAACTCATTTTCATTTTTCATGTTTTTTGGCTTTTTCAAAATTTTCAAATGTTTTTGTATTTTCTGAAATTTTTACTCCCCCTAAAATCCAAAACATTTAAGAAAATTTGACAAACCGATGTAGATAGCTTCATCTCACCATCCATTTTCTACAATTACATGCTCTGTTTTTTCATAAAGTACCCCCATGATTTACAACACATTGATTTTTAACAATGTTAAACCATTTTCAATTGTGAAATAATCACGTTTATTCAGCCGTGAGGGTTTCAGCATATTCAATCAACATATTTTTTTTTTAAAATTTTTGATTTTTGACAAAATTAAAAACAAACATATTTTTATTGTTCAATTTTTGACAGAATAAAAACATATTTTTTGTTTTTAAATTTTTCAATTTTTAGGATTTTACGAATATGGTTTATTTATGTACAGAAAACATAAACTCCTTGTTTTCAGTTGCAGGGACGACCAGCCTCCTCCAGTGCCAAGTTGCTCTTCTCCTTGATTTGACAACAACATCTGTCTGGAGCATCTGCACATTCACTTAATTCAATCACTTGAACAAAGCAATCCAAGCCTGCTTTGACTCAGGTAGCTGAATGTTTATCTTTCCAGGTAGAACTGGATAATTCCTATCATTCTTCTAAAAAACATTTTCATTTTTATTATCACTCACATAAGTCTGTTTCTTTTCCACCCAAATTTGACCTTTTGAAACTTTTCTTTGATAAAATCTTGGATCAATTTTTGGTTTCCAGATTTGTTTTGGTTCAAACTTGGATGTTTTTTATTCCCAAGTTTGTTTTTTCTTTTGAAAATCAACCTTTTGTTTCCAAATCTGTTTAGATTCAACTCTGGATGTTTTTTATTTTGGTTTCCAAGTTTGTTGTGATTCAAACTTGGTTGACTTCTGTTTAACAGCTTCAGTTTGCTGTCTCTTTTGTTCAATATCAACAGGTTTCAGATTCGGACATTTGCGACCAATATGTCCTGTTTGATCACATTTGAAACATGTTTTCTTTGAAACATCTTTGACCTATTGTTGTTGTTTCTTCTTTTGAGCATAGAACTCTTCATTAGACTGCCCTCTAAATTGGAGTTCTTTCTCCTCCTTTGAGCTTGTTCCGTGAACAAAGTTTGTCTTTTTCGGAACATTTTGTTTTTCAGCTCTTTTCTTTTGATATTGTTTCTTTTTATAACCAAACCCAGCCTTCAAATTTTTCTTTTTGTAACTAGATTTGTTATAAAAAAAACTTTTTGCTCTTTCCAGCAAATTTATCAATTTCATATTTTTCAATCTCTACCAATTTAAAAACCTTGTCAACCTTTTTCAAGATCACATTCTGAATCGGGAGTTCAATATCTGAGAATAATTTGTCCGATCCAATCATGGTATAAACCAATCCTTTGGAATCATCATTCGCATCTTTCTCAGATTTTGAATTTTTAAGATAATTTTCATGAAAACTTCCCTCATTTTCATCCTGTGATTCGGACTTATCTGTTTTGATAGAATCATCTTGCAAAACACTTTCAACGACCTTACCAACCACCTCTGAATCATCAGAGTCATCAGATTTGGAATAGGTTATGTCAATATTATCTGGCAATTGATCAACCATGTTGAAAGCTTTTTCCACCTTCTCGCCATCATAGAATGTGAATTTTTCCTCAAACGGTGGTGGAACCTGATGATATTCTGAGCCAATACCTCCCTTGTTTTTCTCAGAATCGTTATCATTTGGTTTTAAATTGAAAATACGTTCAAGAACATACGATGAAGCGTGATAACTATGAAACTTGTTATTATCTTGTTCTAAATCAGCTATTTTACGTTTAAGCTTAGCACCATCTTCAATATAAGAATTTACAACTTGTTGTTTTATTTCATACTGTCGCTTAAGTGTATAAGATGTTTCAGAACAATGTTTCAATCTCGATTGAACAAGTTTCATTTGACTTTTCACATCTTTATATGACTCTTTTGTAATATGATATGCAAGTTTTATTGAATCATATTCTTTTTTCATTTCTTGAAACACATTTTCTTTTTGCAAACACTCTTCTGTCATTGCTGAACACTTTTCTTTCAAAATCTCATTTTCTTTTTCTAAAACTTTACATTTCTGTGTCAGCTTTTCATCATTATCTTTTAACATCTTTTCATTTTCAAACATTTCTTTACATTTATCTTTGAAAACTTTTTCAATTTAAGTAAATTCCATATCTCTTGTTCTGAATTTTTCATCTTTTTCAGTACAAGCACTGCACGTTTTCATGCATTTCTTGCACTGTTCAACAGTTATATCCAAGACTTTAAAATATTCAGTTGAAGTATTTACCTCAGTAGTTGACACCTTGGCTCTTGCTGCTGTCTGTTTCTGATCAGCTTCCTTCTCCTGTTGTTCCTCAGCAACAGCTTCACCTCCATCAACTACTTCAACCATCTTTTCCAGCTTCTCATCAGCTTCCTTTTATTTCTCCTCATCAACTTCTTCTTTCTTCTTCAAATCCTCTTCATTCTGTTGTTCTTTAGTAACAGTTTTTTCTGCTGGTTTTTTTCTTCTTCCCCAGCTGCTTCTTCCTTTTCTACTTTCTCTTTCTCTTCTTCTGCAACCTTTTTCAGTTCATCCACCAGATTTTCAACATTCTTCTTCATACTCTCTTCATCTCTCTGTTTCAGACTTGCTGTCATGACATCTCTGATGATTTTATCCAGCTTTTTAACATAATCTTTATCTTTTGCAACATTTGAATAGTATTCGCCGGACAGAGGGATTACTGCAAGAACGTCGTTATACACCACTTTGCTTGGATGGACAACCGATTCTCTTTTGTTGTTGACATAACACTCTTGTTTCTTATCACATCTTCCATAACTCCTAGCTTCTTCAACTCTCTCTCCATTTCTTCAATTCTGTAATCAACAATACATCTTTCTCTGTATGTTTTCTCTTTCAGAATCTCTTCTTTTGTTCTTTCTTTCCCCACAGCTACAAATGCACTCTCTTTCACTTTAGCCACTAAAGCAGTTCCATCATCATTTATATAATCACTCCAATTAAACCCTTCATCATCATGAATGATCCTGTGTTTGGCATGTTCAATTTTTTGTTTGGCATGATCATGTATCAGTAGAGCTTGTGATTTTCTTTTGATGAACTACCAGTAATCCGCTTTAGACTTAAGTATGCTCACCGGTTTTATGATAAATTTCCTTTTTGTAGTAGTCATCATGGAAAGGATTACCATGATCAGCTACTTCTCGGTTAACACACTCTCTTTTGAAGTGACCCTTTTGCTTACATCGAAAACATGTCACTTTAGACTTGTCAAAACCAAGCTTTGTGCTTAACAACCCCCCCAATTCCTGCCTGCCTGTTATCTCCATGAACCTTTGAGCTCTCCGAATGCCACTAGCCAAACACCATCTAATATCAATGAGTTCCATCTCCTCCAGATCTATCTGGTCATAATCTTCCTTTGTCAGCTCGGGATTTCTTATTCTCCCTGCTACCAGACTCTCGTATGATTCCAGAATCAATGCTAAGAAACTCATTTGTTGTTTAGCCGCATTGATGCTCATTGCCGGAGAATTTTTCAACTTTAGAACAATATTGCACAGAATCTCATCGGGTTCTTCTGAGTTTGAAGATGTGGAAGACGAATGATACCCTGGATTGTAGCTAGATGAGTTTTTTTGTGAATCTTTAGACTTTTCCACACTGAAGGCTGTCTTTGGTGACTCATTGGGCGATACTGAAGGTACGCTACCCCTGTAATAAAGACCCACATTCTGATGATATGAAGAACTGCTCATCTTGCTTTGCTTTTGTAGCTCAAGCTCATGACTCTCAATCTTCTCAATCAAAGAATCCAAAGTAATCGTATCATACAATACATCATTTTTCAAAAAGCACGTGGTAAAGCTTCAATGATTTTATCAATGATTTCCTCACGAGTTTTTGTTATTCCGAATCTGTCAAGTTCAATTTTAAGATGACAAAATCTTTCAATCATTTGCCTTACAGATTCACCTTTTATACAGTCAAACAAATCAAGTTCTTTTTTAAGCAATGATATTTTATTCTTTTTGATTTGCTTCCCACCCTCAGCTTTTACCCGTAATGCTTCCCACACTGATTTTGATGACCCATCGTGATTAAGCAATGCAAATATGTCATCTCTGATTGACTATTGTATTAAAGCAATCATTCTTTGTTCATACAAAAAATTCTTTTTGTCTTCAACTAATAAGCTTTTAAGTGGAATTTCTTCATTTTTATCATCAACTGGTCTACTATACCCGAATTCCATACAAAACCAACTCTCATGCGCATAAGATTTTGCCCCGTTAATAAATCTTTCTTACCACCAAGTATAATCTTCAATACTATCAAGTTTTGGTGGTTTCGAATTAGTTCCGTAAAAATTATCATGATTTATATTTTCAGTTATAGCTTTAGAAATGCTTTTTGGTGCAACAGTTGATGTTTCGAAAGACTTTGAAGTATAAGCTTTGTAGAACGTGTTATAGAACTCTTCAACCATGATAACCTGCAAACACAATCAAACACTTGATTAATTCTGAAAACAACACAAATACCCTACGTTCGTACGAAGGTGGAATACTGATTTATCCGAAGCTTTAATTCTGCGTTTGTACGAGGCTGAGTTCATACGAAGACATGATAACCTTGGGTTTGTACGAAGCCAAGATTTTTCACAAAACATAATTTTGAACCGAGTTCGTACGAGGCCAAGATACTTAACAAAACAAATACTGTAGTGAGTTCGTTCGAAGCTACTCTGCGATGAACATGGTTACGTTTTTCATAGTTTTTCACTGATTTGATCTTGATTTTGTTTGAATTTAGATCTGAAAATTTGTAGGGTTCAAAAACAAATTTCACACAACATACTTAAAAATCAGTCGTTTTCAACCGTTAAAACTTCTTGAATCTGAGTTTTAAGTTTCAATAGAAAAGTATAAGAAGTGTAGAAGGAGAAATGAGTAGAAAATGATGAATTCTTCTCTAGATTTGATGTAGAAGCTTGTATCTTCATGTTTCTGATCTGTGCAAACAATCACCCGCTCTGATACCACTTGTGAATTCGAACCCTGGATCGAATCTTAAACCGATGAATGCGTACCGACACGTGATATGTGCGGAATCCAATCACGTGTATGGATGAGAACACGAGGACGTAACTAATGCTGATTTCTATTAAGACTTTAACAGTACAAAACCACGAAATCAGTTGGGCAGAGCTTCGCCTCAAGAATACCCAAAAGTTACAAATGAACTAGACAAGACACCTATTTATAGACCTGTGGGTTTGAACAAGGACTGCTGTGGCTTCGTACGAAGGCATTAGCCTTCGTACGGAGGCACACTTGAATGATGTCATGGCTTCGTACGAAGTTCCCTTCGAACGAAGACATTCTTACTCAATGGTCTTCATGCTCTTCTCTGTATCGCACCAATCTTGTCTCATTTGTTTCAACTATGTTACGCGATTGACACAAGCGATAGACATATGCACTCATAACCTTCCTAGATCTGCTTCATTTTAGGCAACTACTCTTTGTTTCTATGGTAAACTGCCTTCCGATAGTAGTCATCATGGAAAGGATTTACTAATTCATCTGCAACTTGATTCTGACATTCCCTCTTAAAATGACCCTTCTGCTTGCATTTGAAGCAAGTCACCTTCGATTTATCAAACCCAAGTTTTGTAGACGGACCACCGATACACTGTCTGCACGTGATCTCCATAAATCTCTGTGCTCGTTGGATAACACTCGCCATACACCAGTGGATATCGATCAACTCCATTTCCTTAGGGTCTATCTGGTCGTAATCCTCCTTTGTCATGTTTGGGTTGCCTATCTTACCCACAACTAGGCTTTCATATGATTCGAGGATTGAAGCCAGGAATACCATCTGTTGTTTTGCCGCTTCAGAACTGAGGCTTTGTGCGTTGTTAAGGTTCACGACAATAATGCATTGGACAACGTTCTGGTTTGAGTTGGTCGGAGCATTTTATGCAGAAGATGACTTTGTGTTTGACCCCGATCCTGAATAACCAAATCCACCTTCGGATGATGATCCACCACTTTGAGGGGTTTTTGATGTATCATTTGTGTTATCGACACTAAAAGCTGTTCCTATTTTCGGTAACGGAGTGTTAGAGATCATGCTACCCCGATAGTACAAGTTTACATTCTGTTGGTAGTTCACACTATTCATTTTGTTTAGTTTTCTGATTTCCAATTCATGACCTTCTAGTTTTTCTATTAACCAGTTTAGAGTCATGTCATTAATTGGTTTAATGTTTTTCAGAATCATAGCGTAATACTACCAGTCCTGTTCATTCGGGAGTGACTCGAATAACGTGTCAATGATTTCTTCATGATCTTTCGTTACCCCGAACCTCTCAAGTTCCAGCTTTAAGTGACAAAATCTTTCAATCATCTGGCTCACGTTCTCACCTTTCAGACAAGCGAATGGATCAAACTCTTTCTTTAGTAAAGATCGTTTGTTCTTTACTATCTCTTCACCACCGGTACATTTCTTCTTCAATGCTGCCCACAAACTTTTGGACGTGTCATCATAATCAAGCAATCAGATAATGTCGTCTCTGACTGATTAATGGATAAGAGCAATAGTCTTTTTGGATTTGTGTCATCATAATCAAGTAGTAAACGATAAGTTTGGATTTGTGTATCCCACCTGAATCATCTTCCAGCTCTGGTAAGCATATGCCTTTAACCAGTTATCAAATATCTTCTCCCACCAGTTGTAATCTTCGATGTTCATAAGCTGTGGCGGCTTTTGGTGGGTTCCGTACGCGTTGTCGGCGTTCAACGACTTGGAAATAACCTTTGTCATGTTCTTTGGATTTGTATCAGAAGGTGATGGATCCGAAGTAGTGAAAGCGTCAAAGAATTCGTTGTAGAACTCACCTTCCATGATCAACACCTGAAAATGACAAACACTTAGACAATTTAAGAGTGGAAATAACCAATACAGTCACTTCGTACGAAGGGACTTCAAATTCACAAAGACCTGTTTTCTGCTGGGTTCGTACGAAGCTACAACAGTAACTTCGTAAAAATCAGATTCTGTAAAAAATCACAACTAAAGATGTGGATTCGTACGATGCTTGAATGTCTGGCTTTGTACGAAGCTAACCTGCAAGGAAACTTGTTGTGTTTTGCATGGTTTTTATAAGATTATATGAGATTTAAGTTGAATTTAGGTCTGAAACTTTGGAGGATTGATTAAAAGTGAGTTTTGCACAATATATCACAAATTCAGCCAAATTTGTCCCTGAATTCGACGTGAATTTTGATTTTAAGTCTGAAAAAGTTCAAAAAGAAGAAGTAGGAGTATAAATGAGATGAAATCTGATTCGAATCAGCTCGAATTAGATAGAAATTGCCAATATCAGTTGATCTTAAGTCACGAATCCGATCTTCAAGCTTTGATACCACTTGTTGTGACATCTGTTCCTCCACGACCATTGTACAAATACAAAACCAATGAAATCTTGTGTTTCATACTTGAGATTTGTATAAATATGTGTATCATTTGCACATATCAATTCTTGTTCAATTTTGAGCTCTAAATCGCTTTCTGGAAAGTTATATACGAACCGATGTGTAAACGTAATCAGTTTAAGAATAGTGACATAGGCTTAACATACCTTAAATAACCTTTACATAACTTAGAAATAAGTTTTGAAGGGTTTGGTATGGCAAAAACAAGTTTATTCGATCGCAGGGACTATTTGCGTCAAACTGCAAAAGTATACCGAATCGAATGGTAACGAACATTTCAGAACTTGATCATAAGTTAAAAATACCCTAAATATCCTTTACATAGCTTAGAAATAGGCTTTGAGGGGTTCGGTGTGCTAAAATAAACTTTTTGATCAATCAGGGACTAAAAGCGTCAAAAAGTGCATAAGTTTGCATTTTCGCGCATATCTTACATTCTGATTATATCGGGGCATCCAAAAATTTTTGTAATCATTAAAGTATTTTATTTTAGTGATTTGAATGCTAAAACTTCATTCGTTTCGCAATTTGGATCGTTTTCGCGTCCGTTACAATTTCCGTTGTAATTAACCGAACAACGTAACCGTACAGCCAATCCGTGACATTTTTGAGCATATTTCAAGTTCCCTATGTTTTAACATCCTTTTGGAGGTTAAAAATGGGTTTGACGGGTGTTAGAAGTGCCAAAACGCATCAAAAATCAAGTTCGGAGTCACAGGGGCCTGTTCTGCCAAATTGCGAAACTTACTGCCAGCAAACAAGCACCATACGGACCGTATGGAGTCCTTTACGGTCTGTAAGCCATCATCAGGTCAGCAGAAACCATTTTTATAAACAGTAGCTAAATTCTGGGTTTTGTACATGGTTTCTTTCAAACCTTGAGCTGGTTTTGGACTCCCATAGTATTGAAAATCAGTGGGTACACATGGAGGGCCAAGATTGAAGCTCGAATTCCAAGAAACAATCCTAACGGTTGTCCGAAATCTATAAATACCCACCTTGATTCATTTCATTCCTCATATTTGTTCTCATTTCTGCTCTAAGTTGAAGCTCTCAAGCTTCATACCTGAGCAATTTGACTTCAAATCTTCAAGGCTTGGACCTTTTGTAAGTTCCTTTCATATTTTTATGCATTTTAAGCATGAAAGTCAAACAGTGTTTGACTTTCTACTTTGACCAGTCAATGGTCAACACGAAGTTCGTTTGAACTTCGCAACGTGAGCGTAATCACGATGGTCATAGTCCCTTGTGACTATACCTACTGATTACCACGTTGATTAGGTGTAGTGACGAGTCATAGTTTCGGTCAAAATACGTGTTTATGCGTATTTTGCAACCAAACTATTCTTGGGTATCAAAACCCTTTGTTTTGATATCAAACTTATTTTCTAACTTAGTTAAACATGTTTTAACATGTTTAACTCGTCACTTTTAGTTTAGTGCTTATATAGGGTCGTAAGATAGGCGGTCTATACAACCGCTTAGACTTTCGAACCCCACCCGTTTGGTCGATCATTAGGATCCGACCAAACATATACTGTGACCATAGTTGTATAGGGAATAACCTTCCGAGGTTATACCTTATGGTCACTTAGTTTAATTAGTTGTATGATAGGTAGATATATGCCTTAGGAAAAATGACCAAAATGCCCTTTTTGCGCATAAATTCATTTTAAGCATATGTAACTTAAATTTTAACATCTAAACTGATTAGGCAACATTAGTAGACATGTTAAGGCATATAATACTTGTCATAGGACTAGTTAGGCGGTCCGAACGTGTTTTACGCGAAAGGACGCGTTAAAGTAGCGTAGACTACCTTAACGAGTCGTAATGGGTCATAAGCACTTAGGATAGTTTCCGATTTAGTATGTAGGCTTTGTTAAACCATATCATATGAGTTCCGATACTCATTTGGTTTACGAAACCTCATCCTATCCGATCTTCCGATTTAGGTCCGGTTTATTAATGTAGATACATATATTAGGTGCCGATTGATTCCGTGATCCTTCTAGCGTTGCTTGGTTGTTATTCAAGGCTTCTAAGCTATCTCAAGTGAGTACATAGACCCCTATTTTACTGTTTTCAAATGTTTTGGGGTGAAACACATGTGCCTACTTGTTTACTTTCGTGCTTTTCATGCTTGTATAACATATACTTGCTATGTTCATATAGTACACGTATAGTACATGATTTCATCCATGTTTTGCTATGTATGTTTAATTAACATGCTAGTACATTGATTTCATAAACACATTTGTTTCATATGTTCATTTTAACATATGTAAACATTGATTTACATCGCATTCATGCTATGTATGTTCATTTAGCATACTTAGTACATTGTTTTCACATAACATGCTTACATTTGGTATGACATTTGGTTTGTTTAACGGCTAAAAAATACGTTCATTAACATTGATCACGCCGCTCGGTAGTAAGTAGTGGTACCATAGAAATTGACAACTCCCATTCCTGAAATCCTAGGTTTGTTTGTGTGGAAGGAATGACTAAATCCGCATACAGAATTTTGATAAATCTTTAACTTGTTAAGGGTTTGTCTCCACTGTCGCAAGGCTTGAATGTATACGTTTAACATTACCGCATAGATGTTTGTATCAATAAAGCATTGATTTTACAAAACATAACCTTTGATTTAAACTATGATTTATTCAAATACATTGTTTTGTACATTTTACATATGGTTTGAATAGACACTTTTTATTTTTCCATACATAACATTTGATTATACATGAACATTTTAACGTTGGTTTAAACATTACATTTTGGTGGTTTGTTTGGGTAAGTAAATTAAATAACGAGGCGTGTGTAATGTGATAAAAGCATGGTGGATACGCCGCTGATACTTCCTATATATAAATGCTTTTATGATATTACATATCGTAGCGTTATTTAAACCATTTCAATTTAGACATATTACATTTTTCACAAATAACATATCTTCGTAAAACATTGTTTTACAAACAACATATTTTATACAAACTCATTTTTACTTAGTTATTTACTTAACTATGCATTATTCTTTTATATCATCTGATTTCTTATCGATTTTCGTATGATTTCTAAAAGAAAACATTTTTATAAGGTTCATGACTATTTTCGTTACACATTCTTTTAACTTATAAGTCATGAATCCTGCATCAATAAAATCTATGAATCTCACAGGCATTTTTATGCTTACGTATCTATTTTCACACGTGTTTTCAGGAGCTGATGCATAGGGTTGATCAAGATACACTTAGGCAAACTTGGGCCTTAGTGACATTAAAAGATGCAAGACTAGTTAATTATGTTATGTTTCTTTGTTTTCAAGACATTGTAACCTCTTTTAATTCAATAAAACAAAACTTCAATTACCATGTGTTATGAAACAATGATTCTGTTACTCCACTCCCCGACGTTTCCGCCGCGGTTGTTGTTTTACGCGGTCGGGGTGTGACACTTGTGAGTTCAGGATAGGATAGTAAACGATCACTAGTTCTGCGATGAATTTGATTTAACGTGCGGAATCCGTTAAATCAAACCGTAATCGTGTGCTAAAAGGTAAATAAACGTCGTTTTATTACCGAACAAACGACAACCGGACAGAGTTTCAACTCGATCTACATACAAGACACTCGAAATCTAAGATACATGATGAAACCGAGAGTGTTTTGTATGATGTTGATGAAACTCTGTGAAGAACAATTGATGAACACGGGTTCGTACGAAGGAGTGATGTGTGTTCTCTGATATATCTTCTGAGTTATCTTGTAGGAAGAGACATGGAGATATTTATAGTTGTAGTAGCTTCGTACGAAGCCATAATTCTCCGTTCGTACGAAGCCATGCTTTGTATTTTCCGGTTCGTACGACGCCAAGTATATCACAGATTTCGTAAAACTTGCATGTTAACCTTTGATCCAATTCTTTCCATGCAGACTTCTAGTGTGTTTAATATTGAATATGATGATGTAGGACAATGATGTCATCATCTTGTATGATGACATCATGCTCGTTCAAAACCTCTCTCTTCTTATCGTGTCGTACCGAATACTGACCTGACATTACCTAACGACACCTAGTAATACCTAGTGAAACCTCTATCCGGTATGAAACAGACTCAAGACTTTAAACGTTACAAATACCATGGTAAACTTGTGGAAACACTCCTAGAGGTGTTCCAAGCTTTGTAGTGAAAGAAAAGATGAAGAAAAGTGAGATTAAGCTCACTTTTTCACTTGGAGAATTCTACCTCAAACTTGGATTTCCTGCTGATTTAAGAGTATTTTGAGTGTGTAGATGAGTTGGGAGTGAAAATGGGAGGATGCAGGCTTGTTTATATAGAGATAAGGTAGGGTTTGTGTTAAAGGAGCTTGAATAGTGATTAGGGAAGGAGAAAATGGCCAATACATGAGCTGAAAACATGTTTCTGCGGATTAAGGGGCTTGGTGCTACGCCACGGTGAATTGGGTTTGTGGTCGCATAGCGCCACGCCTCTTTTTGCTAGATTTTTGAGTTTATTGCAATTTAGTCCATGAACTTTGATTTTTTCATCATTTTATGCTAAAACTGTGTATTTTAACATGTTTTCAAGTATATAAAATGTACGTGAGTATAAATCAGGTATTGCGAATGTATGTATGAGTATTTGCACGTAAAATAAGTATCGGTTTGCAAGTAATGATGTATTTAAACGATTGATTGCGTGTATAATAAGTATGTATAAAATAGGAATTTCATTATGATCGAAGTCTCGAATTACAAATCTGGAAATGAATTACGAACAAGATACAACTACAAGTTTCCAAAAATAGAAATACGATTACACTTTCTAAATAAGGAAAGTACAAAATCCGAAGCGTTACAAAACATCCTATCTAATCATCAAAAATAATCCCCTAATATCAATATCTGGTCAAAGAAACTGTCCACTTAGCTAAAACACACATAATAAACACACTTTATAACCAAATTTGTACATAACCACCAACAACTAACCATCTCTTTCAACAAAGTGTTTCCATCCTTTGTCAATTTAATATCTCCAGCTCCACCAACAAGCCTGCAAAAACACATCATAACAAAAACAAATCAAACAAAAAACGTAATAACATAATAATCATTTAAAAACATAGAAACAACTAATAGCTTAAAGTGCCTTTAGTTCCAAGATTGCTCTTTAAAACATCTTGTGGACCTTTGGCAAAGTGCAACCGATTTGTTATGGTTCAAAACTCAAAGAGACATGTTGTGGACATATATGAATTAACTGGATCAATTGTGTACAGTGGCGATGACGAGGCGAGATGAAGACCAGAGGATGAAATGGGGGAAGTTCATCGGAGTGGGAGGGTTCAGGGGGTTCTGGATTGTAATATAGAATATGACACCACCATTACCGTTACTAATAAACCCATAAAACCACCATCACAGTCTTTCTTCCTTACAACCACATAATCAATGTCAAATCTGCCTCCAACAACCATAATCAGCACGACCATCTTCATTATCACCTATCATCGTCGTTATCGGAGGCCATAGCCGGACGAGTTTTGCAGTTAGAAAAGGTATATAAACAGAGAAGGGGGAAAGGAGAAGGGGGTGGGGTGGGGGTGGGTCTAATAATAATAAATAAGGATTAGAGGCAACATCAATTCTAACGGAATCTTGATGAAGGGACTCAAAGTGTAGCGCTTTTCAAACCACATGGATACACGTTTCCATTTTTGCAAATAGAGGACTCAAATTGATTTTTGCCGCATATCACAGGGACGTAAATTGAACTTTACTCATTTTGAAATAAAGGACACCTAAATGCTAAGGCTTTTACAAATGCAGATTGGGGTGGTAAGCAAAATGATATACAATTAATTTCAAGGAATTTTAACCTAGTTGATGGAAATAAATTGTTTGGCTGAAAAAACTAATGAAATAAATTGTTTTCCACTAAAAAATCTTACTCCGCTGGTTTGTGGGAACGCGATTAGCATTTTAGAGGATCAAGTTTAACATGTGGAAAAAGATTATAACTTTATAGTAGAAGGATTAAAGATGGAAATTTAGAACTACCTTTTGTAAGATTTGAGGACCAACTAATAGATATAGTCACAAAAGCTGTTACATGGAAAGTATTTGAATCATTATTGAACAAGGTAATATTAGAGAATCCAATACACAACTTGAGAGGAAGCAATCAAATATCCTAAAAAAGGAAAAATTTTCTAAATTAATAATGTTCTCTATATATGTATCAATGTAAAAGGTGTAAAAACTAATTAGCCTATAGGGTGTGGTCATGACCCTCATGATCACAATGATCCTCTACGCCAGTGCCCTATCATTCACCTTTAATCCACAATCAAAAACCACGACCCCAAGAGTGTGGTCATGACCAAAACCGCTATCCCCTTATTTATTTTAATTTGTCTTTGTCTAAAAAAAGAAAATGATTACTTGAAAAATGGAAAGGAGGACCATGGTTGTCATGATTTAATCCATGCAAACCATGGTGGATTAGAGAATGGGGTGTTATAGCCTTCCATTCATATTCCTACGTAGCAAATCATGTCCCAACCATGACTCCACATCCTTTAGCCTTTCAACAAGTCTCTTTTAGATTAAATTCGGCATGGTTGTATAATTTTAGAGTTAAAACAGAGAAAATGAAAAATAAATAAAATATTCATATTCCTACGTAGCAAATCATGTCCCAACCATGACCCCACATCCTTTAGCCTTTCAACAAGTCTCTTTTAGATTATATTCGGCATGGTTGTATAATTTTAGAGTTAAAACAGAGAAAATGAAAAATAAATAAAATATTCAAGATAAATATTAATAGGCCGTGTTCAAGTAAACCATGAGATTTGAGTTGTGTAAATTTTTTGTGTTATATTGGGATGAACCCACCAACCTCCAAAATAGCCACTTTAACACTCTTTTACCAATAATAGAACCGAACTTCGAGTCCTGACAAGTTGGTATGATTGTTAGTCACTTGATTTCTTTCTTTGAGGTGCTAAGTTCAACTCTCACTAGTATCACTTTGAAGGACATCGGTGGTGGCAATGAAGTTTAGAACTAGGCCTCACTAGAGGTCGCTAGTTCGAAATCGAGCCGAACCGGGTTTTACCGCAGTGGACCTTAGGGCGGGCGGGTTTTCCCCGGAACTGGTGGCTTGGTGGCTCGGGTATGCATCCAACTCTGACTGTTATGAAAAAGGGATGCATTTGCTCAATTGAGGGAATACCAGAATTCTTATCCGGTGATTTAGTTGTCCGTTCAAAAAATAACCGAACTTCGAGACCCTAAAGCCTTCCGAGATTTTTAAAAGGAAATCTAATTGCCTTTCTGGTAAAAAGGAATGAAAAAGTAGTGTAGTTAGTAGGCGGTTTATTATTGGAAGTTGGAAGTGAAGAAAAAAAATTTAATGGTGAAGTGTCTATCTGATTCAAGGCATGACCCATTATTTTATCATCCTCCGCCAACTACTCTCTCCCTCTCTCTCTCTCCTCTTTCTATATAGCTTAAATGTGGTGCTAGGGTTTCCCATCAATCTTCTTCCTATCTCTCCCTGTGTGTATATATATATATATGCATATGCATATGTGTCCATCTCTCTATGTAACACTAGATGGTGGTCTGAGATTATAGAAAAGCTTAAGAAACCATCAGTGGTTTGTGGGGAATGTTGGCTGGCTCGATGCATTCACTTACCGGAGACAAAAATGAGTTTTATCTCTAAATTTCTTCAGGAAATGTGACGGCATCGGACCAGGCTTCATTCCTCTCAAACCTCTTTGCAAATTCATCCTGTTTATATTCTTAGTAACTTTGTTATTGTTATTCTTTCAGTATCAAGATTCTTGTTTGTTGCGGTATGTTTTAGGTTTTATCCATTTGAAATATGAAGTCATTTAAAGTTAAAACAGTAGCAGCACAAGTTCATGACGAGTTTTAAGAAACTCATAACATTCTGTGGAGATACATAATCATTTCCTAATCATTGAATTCCAAGTCCTTATCTACAGTTCTTGGGTACGGTGTTTTTAAGATTAAAACCTAGATCCAGGTTTCTTTGTAATCCATCGAACAATACCCATAAATTTTTAGATTGATTTAAGTTATGATGTTTAGACGTATTTTAGTTCCTTCGAAAAATTTATCTAATAGCTCTACACATATTGTATGAGTCACCTTTAATCGTATAAACAGGTACCCTACTGAAACCGTCTGAAATCTAAACGGTTAGGTCGATATATGTAAGTTGTAAACACATATTCCTTTTAGAAAGAAGGCAAATTATACAAAAACAGTCCAGTACAATAGTACACAAACCATGGCAGTCATGAGTTTCAAGATCATAAGAAACATTTGCATAAACTTGTAAACATGTATAGACAATAAGCTATAGATGGCCAGTTGTCATTAATATGTAAATCCAGATTCTTTCTTGAACACCAAAAACCTCGTAAATTGTGTATTAAAATTATTTTTCTTGTTTTGCATACAGTGTCGTAGTTAGCTGTCGGAATATACATTATTTGATTAATCTCAATTTAGAACCAACGATATAATACATTGGTAGCCTCCTCACTTTTCAATGTGGAGGTCATAGATTAGAGTCTCATTTAAGTCAAAATTGCTCTTGGTGAAGCAAGGGTTTTACTAAGCGGGCTTCCAGCAGTGAGTTTCCTTAGTAATGGGGATGTGCCGGTCACCAACGTCGTCTGCATTTGCGAGCGTGGGTAGCCTTTCATCATTAGGTTTACCCGGGCAATATGGCTTAGTTGATTGTTCAAAGAAAACATCAATTTAGGGCTTTTCATAAACAACATTGTGCTGGTGATTCATTTAATGATATCTTTCTAGGGGAAAAGGACGCCCCGTTTGCGGTATGCGCATATAATGTATATATGTGTGGGTGCTCGGAGGTCAAAAGTAAAAGTGCACATTTTTAACGTTATTTTACTAATAATTTCGTGAAAATAACGTTAAACGAGGGGAATGGTTAATCACGCATCATGTGGTGGCGTTGATAGTTGGAAGACACGGGGGTACATGCACTAATCGGCATTTGTCTCAATTGTTGGGTGTTATGTGCCTTATGTCCAAGGCTTGATACAAAACTACTATCAAACTGGGGGTCTTACTAGAAGTAGCCTCTCTATTCTTACGGGGTAGAGGTAAGGCTGTGTACATTCTATCATCTTCAGATCCTATCTTAGCTTTGTTATTGATGGGATTTACTAAGTATGATGATGATGATGATGATTTCTTAGGTGAAAAGGGTTTAGGGTAAGCTAGGGCTAATTCTGACCAGAAACAATACCTAAAAAATAGGTTTTTGGTTGGTGAGTTTAACCCTTTAACATACAACACATCTATCTCCAACATGTTTACTAAAAGTGTTGTGTTTGGGATGTACTAAAATTAAACGAGTCAACACGTTATAACCCCTCAACCCGTTTCTCTTGTGTACAACTTTATTACAATTCAATTACAATTGGTTAATCCGTTTGACTTGTCTAGATAAATTGGTAAAATGAGTCATGATCGAGCCATATGGTTTTAAGTGTGTCTGGGTATGTTCGGATTTAACAATTCAATCTGTCACACACCAACCTAATACGATTTATACCGCTTTAATGTAAACTAACTCTGAAGTTTTAAAAGCTGGATTTAAGGATTCATGAGCAAAGACCTAGACAA
Organism: Helianthus tuberosus; assembly: GCA_030545235.1. Taxonomy (NCBI): domain Eukaryota; kingdom Viridiplantae; phylum Streptophyta; class Magnoliopsida; order Asterales; family Asteraceae; genus Helianthus; species Helianthus tuberosus. Next base: position 156,546 of record JARYGA010055520.1, read on the forward strand.
GGGAACTTGCTAACAACATACCTAGCTATGGTTACCACTGCATTGTTTTCACCCTGACCAACCTTTTTGTTTATCTATGCTGAATTTATTTACCCTCGACAACTTCCAAAACCCCATTGACCGTCTTGGCTTTTGCAATGCATAAAAGGCCTACAACTTTTTAACTTGGGGGCTTCTTGATTCTCTCAATTTCAGTCTTCATTTACTGTGTTTGACGTCTTTCATAAAGTATGTTTGACAAGAGATCTTGTGATGATAATATTAGAATAATCTTCATATGTTTGACAAGAGATCTTGTGATGATAATATCATCATATATTTTCCACTAGCAGCATATAGATTAAAAATGAGTTTTTATATTATATTATATTATTTAAAATAAATAAATAAATAAATAAAATCAATTATTCATGTACTAGTATTAAGCACTCGCGTTGCGGCGGAGACGTAAAACCATGTCAAGTAGCATTAATGTCATACCACTGTCAACGACTATAACACCGGAAAAGCTCGTAAAAACAAAATAAATAAAAAAAGGAAAAGGTAAAACCGAACGAAAAGCAAACGTAAAATCGTTGAACCACACCCACCCGTTACAGCATGTTATTTCAAAGAAATTAGTCCGAAACGTAAAACATAGAAAAATAACTAAGTCGATATAGCGTTGCGACGAACATGTCAAACCGGAATATATACAAAACTTGCGGCGGGCATGTCAGACGAGAAAAAATAGACAAAAAAAACATTGACCCTCTCTCGCACGTTGCGGCCTGTTAATTCACAAAATTTAGAACTAAACGTAAGACAAAAAACTTACGAAAAAGTATGGGAGTCCAACGTTGAAAGTAAAAAAGTATTTAGGTTAAAATGCAAAAAAAAAAAGTTTTAGGTTAAAAGTAAAAAAAAAATCAAAGAGGTTAAATTGTTAAAAATAAGAAGTTTTGGGTTAGAAGTGAAAAATCATTTTTTTGAAACCCCTTAAACATAGGGTACACCGCTACAAAACACAAAAAAGTTACAAATTAGTTGTATGGAAAATAAAATTTCGGTTACATTTTATACTTAATAAATATGTTTTTTTTCTTCATATTTTACGATAATATCTTTAAATAATAAAAAATATAAAATATAAAATAATACCTAATTACTTGTTATAACTTTAATGTTCAAGTAAATCAACATATCCGAGATATTTATATATATTTATACTAATTCAAGAGATATTAATAATTTGTTAGATATTAGATATATTAAAATATTATTAATTAATATTTAATAAGTTGAAGGAGAAAATGTCATATGCCATTAATTGCAGTCTTTTATTTATATTTAGATATATATCCGTCAACCAAATGTATTTATACCCTCTTGATCACACATTACCAAATGTATTATATTATATTATTGAACTCGATGAAGATTTTAAACTAGTCGAGTTGATTAGAGTCTAGCAAAGTTTGGCCCGTGCTTAAAGTTGAACAATTTAACAAAAGCTTAAATGTTGATCAGCTCAAATCAAACATACAGATAGATTGAGCCAGCGTGTTCATTTTTAAAATTTATTTGTTTTCTAAAATTCTGTAACAAGGTCGAGTAATTTGGGTTTATTCCATGGCTGCCAACTTCCAAATGGGGGACCTGAATATTACTCATATGTGCTACGCGGATGATGTCCTATTTATCGGAGTTTGGTCGGAGCAAAATGTTATTGCCTTGAACCGCCTCTTAAGGTGGCTTAATCTTGTTTCAGGCCTTAAAGTCAACCGTCATAAATGTAAATTATTCAGCATAGGAGTCAATGAGTCTTAGGTGGCTCGCCTAGCGCAACTGGTCAAATGTGAAGTTGGCTCTCTCCCATTTACGTATTTGGGCATCCCTATTGGGGTTAATATGAAAAGAGCTAAGTATTGGCAACCGGTTTTGGACAGATTCATGTCTAAATTATCAAAATGGAAAGCTAGATACCTCTCATTTGTGAAAACCCGAATTTTCAAGGTTAGCTTTACCAAACTCCACGACCTTTTACTTGTAACCGTTACGTTTCAAAGTATATTTTGCTGGCAAATAAATTGTTTGAATATTGGATGAATCCAGTCGCACATCACTCTAGTGACCGTACACCTTTCTTTTAGTCGGGCTGTCCATCGGTCCAAGTTCTTACGAGTTCGAACTGAAGCCAAGCTGGGTTCAGCCCACTCGTTCCAAGTGTTTACATGCACACGGAGGTTAGAATGGTTTTCATATCTTTGCAAACACAAGAACAACAAACCCTTTCCTTCCTCTCGAGATCGACGGCAACCATCCCCATCTTTGAAGCCTTTTCTCTCTCGAACTAGCACATCTCTAACACTCTTTCGGTTAGTATAAACATCATCGTTTGGTTTATTTTTCCTGTTTTCTTGATTATGTGTTTAAGTGTGATTAATGTTAGTGTGTACAAAGAGAAACATGATCTAGCATAGCGTTTATAGATTGATCATTAGAATGTGTTGAATGATTGATATGGATGATTTGAATGAAATCGGAGGTTACCATGATGAACTGATAGATCGAGTTTAGTGGTAGATTTGAATGTCGATGAACTGATTGATCAATGTTACATATTCGGAAGACGATTTGTGATAATTACTGTTAATGATTTAGTGATGATTTTAGAGATGCATAATGATGAAAAACTGTTGAGAATGTTGTTTGAATCAATTTGAATGTGGGTGATTATAATGTTAGTTACTGGATAACGATTAGGGTTCATGAACTTCAAATTTTGTAACTGTTTGATCGGATTTGGATGGGTTCTTGTTGTTAATTGTTGTTATTGAAAAATAAACTAATGATTAGGATTTATGAAATTTATGTAAATGGCTGTTAAAGTGCGTAAATCATGGATAATTACTGTTTTGGATTCCTAATTCACGGCAAAGGGGTAACTAACCTCGTACACTCCCAATCGCACACTGCATGAACCGCACACCATTGTGCTGCACAATATACTTGTACCGTATACTCAAATAAAGCACATCGCACACCACAGGACCGCACACTCGGGTGGTGTACAATCCTTAGTGCATATTTTACAAGCAGACTATGCATGACCGCAAACTATCAGGTGGCCGCACACTCCCTGTCGTGCCGCACACCTGATAGTGGGCCACACACTTTACTTGGACTTGCAACTAATTGGGCTTTATACATTTTGGGTCGCACACTAGTCTATGGGCCACAAACAGAAAGTGAACCACACACGATAGGCGGGTTGCACACTTGAGCGTGGACCGCACACTCTTTAAATGGGTCATACGTTGATGGGCCACACACTAGGATGTACGATTTTAAATATATGTGTTTCTGTTCATCTGTGTGGAATGTGAAACATGATTATTTGTGTAATATTGTTGGAATACGTGAACTAATACATGGTTTAACTGGATACGAAACTAATTGCTATTGGTAACCACATTAGGGTTTGGTTGACCAACTTGGAACACGTAACTTAACTTACCGAACAAACCTAAGGTGAGTTCACTGCTCTTTTCACAAGCATGCGTCCTGTGGGGACAAATAAACAAACTTGCATCCCTGTAGGGGATACTTTATACACTTACATTGAAATTTTAACATAACCCATGTTATTTACTGAATAAAATAATGGTTATACTCATGATAGTGTAGGTCTTAAGTAAAGCACATAAATCATGCAAATTTCACATATTTTACCACTTTTTAAGCTATATGTACAACATGCAAAGCTATCAAACCTATGTCAAAGTTTCATGCCATTATGTTATACCAAATAATGTTATTTTTAGTGTTTATAACCTGTTCAAAAACACTTTTGTCATACAACCATTTTTATCACTTTTTGAGCTTTAAATCAACATGTATCCTCATGTACAAGTGCCTAAAGCATACTATCATAACATCAACATTTTATATGGGTTTAGATGCATCAAATATGCAAATTATTTATATTTATTTGCTGAAGTAATTTAACATTTATCATATCATGCATAGATCATTAAACACTTGCATTTTAACTATCATTCAAGAACAAGCAACAACATAAATAAGTACTTATAAAAAATAAAGCTTAAAATTCATACACACATGTATATATATGTACGGTTATATATACATATATAACACTACCATTTTTACTTGTATCATGACCCATTTCATTTTAGATTTCAAGTTTAGTGAAAATTCCAAGATTCAAGAGAAACTTCAAATTATCAAGAACAACCAAGAATCTAAAGTATGATTTAAACATAAATGTTATACCTTCAAGATTCAAGTAGGTTGTGGGATGAGATTTTGATGATAGGAGGATTGGAATCACTTGAAAACACCTTGGAAACGCCTTAGTATCTTCACACCACTTGAAACATGCTTGAAAGGGAGTTTGAATGTGATGAACAAAGCTTGAAGATATGAATATGGAGAGAGAGAGAGAGAGAGAGAGAGAGAGAGGAGAGAGAGTGATGAAGATTGAGTTTGATCTTGGTTGATGTGAAGATATAAGTTGGAGATATGGAAAGATTTAGATGGAGCATGCAACTACAAGTGTCATGCAAGATCTAAATAGAATATTTTTCAAGATTTAATAAAAATTTGTTGGGGCCATACACTAAGTGACCGTAAACAAGCAAGGGGGGGGGGGGAGGGGTAGAGTGTAATTTTTGAGGGTAAGTTAGATAAAAATAGGCATTTAACTGGATACCGGGTATTTTATCTAGCGTTTAAATCCTGATTTATGGCGTTCTAAATCATTTTTATTAATCTATAAAAATAAACTCGCCAAAATATTACTGAAATAAATTTCAGTTGCCAAGACTGGCTGCGTTGTCGGCGTTTTGCAGTAAAAGCACTGTGTTGCGCAGAAACACGCGGTACGCGCTTAAACTTGAAAAATAATGTTTTTAAGCGTTTTAATTTATTTTTCAACACGACCCTGATTAAAAATGAAATTTTAATCATAACAGAATATTTTTGGGATTTAAATATTATCCGGGCGGTCACCAACGTTCGTTCCGCAGTTTTATCGTAAATAGTTCTTTAGTTCAAATAAACATGTTTTTGCCATACCGAATCCTTCAAAACTTATTTCTAAGTTATGTAAAGGATATTTAGGGTATTTTTGGCTTACGTCACAGTTCCGGAGTGTACGTCGCGTTAAACTGATTGCGTTTATGCACCATTTTGCGTATAACCTTCCAGAAAGCGATTTAAAGCTTGAAATCGGAATCGAATCAAATTGTAAAATTAATAAACACAATTACACATATAATAACACCAAAGCACATTGTTTTATTGATAATCAACATTGTTTTACATTATACGATGATTACAGAACACAGTTGTCACACTTGTGTCCTTGGACGACCTCGGTATCTTACCAACACTATACTATGCTCACGATGGGTACACTTGCCCATATGTGTGTTTAGTGTTAGTAGAATATCATGTTTTATAAATTTAAAACTTGACTAAAGTGTTAAAAGGGGCTAAAAATATAATTAAAAATATATTCACACCGACACACATCAAAGTCGCCTATATTTTGGGAATAAAGATCTATAGGGATAGATCAAGGTGCTTGATAGGTTTAAACCAAAGTGCATAAATTGACAAAATCTTGAAAAGGTTTAAGATGGAAAACCTTAAAAAAGGTTTGGTACCTGTTCAAAAAGGGGACAATATTGAATGCGTCTCAATGTCCAAGCTCAAAGGATGAGCAAGAAAGAATGAAAGGAATCCCATATGCGTCAGCTATAGGATCCATTATGTATGTAATGATATGCACTAGTCTGGACATGTCATGTGCATTAAGCATGACGAGAAGATACCAGCGAAATCCAAGTAACGATCATTGGATGACTGTTAAAAGTATATTGAAATACCTTAGAAGAACTAAGGATATGTTTCTAATATACGGATCTGGTGAACAGGAACTCGTTGTAAAGAGTTACATTGATACGAGTTTCCAAACTAATCGAGATGATTCTCGATCACAATCGGGGTAGCATTGTCCACTACAGAATCAGAATACATCGCCGCTTCATTGATCGAGATATTTCATATGGATCTGCCACTTGAATTATTGTCAATCTAGGGGTAGTCCCTACCATTCAGGACCCCTATAGATCTTTGTGATAACGATGGTGCGATTGCTTAAATCAAGGAACCTCATGCACATCAAAAGACTAGGCACATTGAGCAGAGTTCCAACTACAAAAGGGATGAAGTTGAAAAAGGGAAGGATATGTATTCGCAAAGTTCACACTGATCAAAATATTGCGGATCCATTCACGAAGCTCCTTGAACGGGCAAAGCATGAAGGGTCATACTTGTGCCTTAGGACTTCGATATTCTAGTGATTGGATTTGATCTATTTTGTATTTGGATATTGGAACAATTGTTATTTTAACTCTCTCACATGGTATGTTGAGTTATGTTCCATTTTAGCATGTTTAAATCCATGAATAAGTTACTTATTCTAAATGTCCGTAGTCGATCATACTCGTGGGAACAAATATGAATGTAAGACTATTATGATTTGGATTGGTGGATATTCATTAAGTATGAATATAGAGCAAAGTGTTGCTGCCAAAGTTCATAGATATTTGTGGGATACAAATATTGGACTGACTCGCTCTCAAATATTACTGCATCGAATCATTTGTGATTGATCATAAGTAAATTTGAGTAAAGGAGAATATCATAGTATCCTCTGACCTGAGATACATATTGGGTCTTGATATTCACCAAGTATTATACCTTGACCTAGTTCTTTGCTGTCTGTAATAAGGCAGTACATAAGGCTAAACTCAGGTGTGGTACAAGGTGATTGTGAGAGACGTATGTAGTCAAGAAGGGGTTTGTTCCTCTTATTCGTTGAGAGTAAGATGTCTAAGTCCTGCTAAAGTTAAATCAACAGAGAGTGATCACTCTATGTCTCTGGATTTGACATGACATCTGTAACGAAAGGATAAATGATAGATTCACCTAAATCGTGTTCAAGTAAGGGACATGAAGGGGATGATGTTATTGAATGGGACATATAGTCATATGTATTGGGGGTAGTAAACTATAGTTAGGTGGTCTTTACTACTTGCATCAATCTTCTATGTATCTTGTGTAAGTGGGAGATTGTTGGATTCTGTATGCCCAAGACACATATTAAATTGATGTGGCTAGTACGTTATGATCCAAGTCGAGTCATACCCAAATAAAAGCTAGACAAATACTTATAATATTTATTTGTGATATGATCAAACAAATAAATATTAACACTTAGAATATTTAGAAATTGGTTTTCTAAATAATTGCACTTGACAAACTATTAAATTATATGAATAATTTATTTTGAGAGAATATTTTATCTTGTTATTTAATGGGTTAAATAACATTATAAAAGCTTGTGAGATATTATATAAGTCTTATAACATATGATGTTATATTTTATAAAAGTTATAAAATATACATAAGACTTAAATAATTATTAAAAGAAATTTTGATTTTTTTTTATAAAAACCCATGTGGGCCACCCCAACATGTTCTTCCCAAGACCTTTTTTTGGTCCAATGACAATCCATGCATTTTGCATGGCTAGATGGCATTTGATTGGGCAAAGTGGGTGGCAATATCTCCTACAACTTTAATAGAATTTTGTATGACAAAATTAAGGAAGATGAACTTGAAAAACACTAGAGAATTCTGTCTAGAAAATCGGCCAACATGTGGTGATCCAAGGGTTTTTTCAAGTTTGAACTTCAAGTGCAAAACTCCAAGAAATGCTCTCTAAATGTTCGGCCAAGGGTTGGTTCCAAGAGGGGATTTTTCAAGTGAGTTTATGAGTGTAAAATCCTAGCTAAACTTAAAGTGTTTGTTGGAAGGCTTGGGGTATACAAGCTTGAGGTATTCTACACTTGAAGACTACCATTCAAGAAGCATCATCTTCTTCATATCTTTTACTCCTTGCAAGGTAGTATTCTTGAAACACCCTATGGTTGTGTTTTAATTTTTGATAGCATGCATGTTCATATATGGATCCGGGTATTGGGTTTTACATATAAAATGAATTTTATATCTTGTAAGTAACATGTTTTAAATAATCTTTCCGCTGCGTTTTTATTTTATACGGATAAAATAGCTTTGATAAACATGTGAAAAACCCAGCAGGGAAAATGATGGTATTGGCACAAGATTTCAACGACAACAACTTCACAAGCCATACTTCAAATCTTGCAATTTTCAACAAAAATTAAAGTGGGTGGGACCCACTTGACCAATTTCAAGAAGGGGGGGGGGGTAATATGTAATTTTTTTTATAAAAGTTATTAATTTTCTAGATATTTAGGTGTTTAACCAAAGTATGGTGTTTAGGAGTTTCTTGCACCATTAGGGGGTAATTAGGGATTCGGAATGTTAATTGTCGTTAACTAGTTCACTAGACTAGTAGAAATTGTATTTTGATACCTTAAACGGCTTCCGTTTAGTCGTCGGTTCGATAACGACACTTTTAATTTATACTGACGAAGGTTTTCTGCAAGTTGTTATTCCGCAACCAAGAGGTTTATGAAGTTATTTCGAGTTCCAAATTAGACTTAACTAGCTCGCTAGGTTCTTCGTTTGGTTGTTTTGGCGTCGAAAATATCATTTACTAGTTCACCGGATCGATATCGAACTAGTTTACCACATAGCGATGTAATATCGAAAGCTTATGGTTTTGGACACTACAATGATATTCCCAAAGTGTTTTAGTGTATATCTCATCAATGGTCATAGTTCCGGAGTCCCGATATGTCAAATTATAGTTTTGGACGAATTGAAATTGTCATATTTTTGGCGAAACGGACGTTTTAGTATTTAGGGCGTTGTACCGGAAAGTTCTAGATTTTTGCAAGATATGTTTTCTCATTGGTGTTTTCTTATGTAAATGGACTCAGTTATGTTATCTGTGTGTCGATTTTCATTGTTTCGTTCTGTTTTCACGGTTTTGCTTACATGAATAGTGTAACCGTGAATAGTGCACGCAACACTTTTGTGACAACCCTCACCAAACCAGGTATCCGTACGAATTAATTAATATTTAATTAATGCTTAATTAATGTGCTTGCTTACAGTTGTGATTAAACTGCTACTTGAATTCTGATACATACACATACATGCATCATACTTTATTGCTGTCATTCCATTATTTACACAGAACTATAGTGACAAACTTGATGCACAAAAGCACAGTAGCACCATGAACGGATAACCCAGTAAACATGCTGACATAGCCAGCATCAGACAGGCACTGTCTCTGAGGCCAGTATGAGCCGGGAATAGATTACTACACTAGTAGGGAGTGTAGGGAGGTGAGGATTGTAGAAATGCCTCACTAGGTGATAGTTATAGTGACCGGATGTGCCCGAAACATGCTTTAACTACAAAATCCTACACTTTATTACAAAATTCAGCATTTAAGCTAACTAGTAAAGTGCAAAAACATGGGAAAATAATACTAGACACTTTCCAAAGTGTCGGGAATTCATTGTGTCACTAAAACAAATATTAACGACACCTTAAATGCTTATTTAGCACTTTAACGGATTAATATCCAACCGAACAACCGGACTTTACCCGGAACATAAAAATATTGTCAATGACATTGTTTTTCCTTTTCTGAGCCAGTTAGGGTCCCCGAATACCCTAACACCCGTTATATTTCATAACACACTAGTAAATTATTAAGTTCCTAACTATCCTAATTAAACACTAACTATATAGTTCAAACCAAACCATGACCCCTTCCCCCTTGACCGAATCGGTCCCCCAAGGGGACACACCCTTACATTTTATGATTATTTTAATTGCCTATGTCTAGTATCAAGATAACATATTATCTTATGGTTAAAGCTCTAAAATGGGTTATAAGTATAACCAAGAGTTTAGACTTTCATTTACATCAACAACACAAAATTTGGCACTCATCTCTCTCCCTCTCATTACTCTCGGCCGAAACCAAGAAGCACCACCACCACCATCATTTGATCTTTCTCATGCAAACCATCTACATACAAGTGTGCTAGAGTTCATACAAGGAGGCTCGGTGTTCTCGGAAACGCAAGGACCTCTCTCGTTTTCTTTTATCCACCACTTTTATGCTTTGAAACTTCCCTAGCCTTGTGCTAGTGGTAAGCACTTAGATCCTTGTATTTTACTTGTTATTTAGGTGGTTAATGATGTTTAAAGATCAAAAACATAAGAACTCTAAAGAACATCATCAAAGTCTTGATGTTTAAACAAACTAGAGAAGAATGTATGGTTAAATGATGTTGAAATCATGTTAAATCTGAAATAAACAAACCATAATCTGCTGTAACAGACTTATGATCTGATTTTAATCATATTAGAAAGGATGGCGAACGTATGAGTGCGTTTTAGTAACATTTAACCTTTAAACAGCATGCTGATTTGCACTTCCAGCCGACTTTAACTGGCTGTAAACAGGTCATAACTAAGCGAAAAACTGATTTTCTTGAGTCTACAACGTGTCATTATGAAATACGGTTCTAATGGCACCGGAATCATAATTTTTGGACTCCGTTTACTATTTTTAAAGTGCCATAATGTAACAGCAGCTCAAGCTGCATTTTTACAACAATAAATGAGAGTCATAACTTGATTTCTGTGTAGAGTCAGATCATAAAATTTATACTGTAGATGAACACCAATGTATTTGTAACTCTCTCACTGGAATTTCTTAAATCGGACTCTCGATGAATTTTAAATAAATTATTCCGCGGACTGAAGTCAGAAAAAGATAAATCTGATTTCGGTCCGGAAAATGATTTTCTATAAAATATTGGTGATGATTTGGACCCTGATATTTTTACACAATAATTTTTGGTTCGTATAAGACATTCTATAAAATTTTGGGAATTTTTGGAATAAGATAACTATTTTATTAAAATACTCGAAAACGGCCCAGTTTTGTATATTAAAACTGAAACGATATAAGTAGTGTTTTGCATGTCTAAATGTCGGGTTGGTTAATTGAGAACTGATTGAATGGTTTTACAAAAGAAAATGATACGCTAGTAAGCGTGGATGCCTCCGTTTACAGAGGAAACTCTGGCGAAATTTTTCCAGAAAATATAACACTTAGAAATGTTTTTGGTGACAAGTGTTATAAATATATTTTTAACTTGTTTTCAAAATATAAATTTCGCCATGATTTTTATTACAAAATAACCAAGTGTCGGAGGTGAATTTTCATAAATACAACTTGTTAAATATATATTGAGAATATATATTTCGTAATAAGACGCTTGTGTGCTTACGTGTTTATTTTGGGAACTAGAGATATATTATTTTTAGGGTAAAAATAATATTACTTGATATCTATCATGAAAATACGACTCCAAAATAATACCAACGCCCTCACAAATAAATATTTAAGTTACATCAGTATTGTTTATACAACGCGAACTCTAAAATGTAACTTGCGTATTTTCGGAAAATACTCTTAAATGTGTATTTTGATAAAGTATTATTTTGGAAAATTGTATGAAGTAAAATATAATATTTTTGGGAAAAATATGTATATTTTGGAAACAGAATATTTTAGACAAGTGAATTAAAATATATTTTCAAGTGAGACTTAAAAATATATTTTCGAAATTATAAAACGCACATGCATTAATACCCCATCCTTGGGAAGGAATATATTTATTTAATGATTAAGAAGTGTAAATACGAAATAGTTGTCTAACTATTTCCCAAAAACGTTAAACCCTAAACCAAGGCACGGCCACCCGTCTAATAGGAATTAGTACGTGTAGGTCGTCACGCAGCAGATAGAGTTGGAGATTGACGTTGCTGGATACGCACTTCAGTGAGTTCATGTCCCACCTTTTCTCTTAACTGTTTTCAGTTTTTATACTTCGGGGGTGAAATACATGTTACGATTATTACGAACTTTTACTTACATGGTATGGTTAGCTTAAGGAGGGTTACTACTTAGATCATGTGAGTGGGTAGGCGAGAACTGGAGGCCATTAATCCTCATTATAGGACCGAGGGTCAGTAGCGGTAGATCTATCTGGGTGTAGCGAGCCCAACCCCTGAGCCGGCTTAGTGGACCAGGTGGTGACTTTGAGCTCGACGCATAAATCTGCTAGGTTTGAGTCTTCCTACAGCACTTCACACATATCATTGGCTTTGCAACCCAATGGTGATCTCTTTTTCCTTAATTGCTACATACTAGGGAATTTTATACATACTTACAACATTTTCAAATGTTTGTACATACTCACTTACACATGAACTCGCTCAACTTTATGTTGACTTTTCAAACTACATGTATTTCAGGAAACTAACGGATCTGGCACGGTATGCACGTATTTTCAAGCTGCGTTTGAATAAAGAAGTCATCCAGGGTTTAGAAGGTGTAACCCCTTCCTGGACGGGTTACATATCCCTAAACCTAGTATTGTTTAAAGTCTTTTGCTAAGTCTTTATGAACTCAATTAAATAAAGTTAAGGTTTGTAACTTATTTTGTGATTGTTGAAAATGGGATTTTTCTAAACTTTATTAATGGATGAATATATCATGTTTTTATCATATAGCATTGTTATGATTGTTGCTATGGTATTAAGAAATCACACCAAATAAACCCACGCTTCCGCAAAACCAGGGTGTGACAGCTTGGTATCAGAGCCTCGATCATAGCGAACTAGGATTCTTTCTCGAGTCTAGACTATGATCATCAGGACTCTCACGAAAACGTTTTCAAACATTTTTACATTGCATACACTATACGTCCAGATCCAGGGAACAGACCTTTTTACAAAAAAAAAAAGGCACAAATACACATTCCCAAATTTAAATTTATAGCTCAGTCGGGGAGACTGAGGGAGTCCTGTCGGGGAGACTGGGGAAAAATTAGGTCGGGAGACCAGGAAAAATTAGGTCGGGAGAGCAGGAAAAATTAGGTCGGGAGACCAGGAAAAATTAGGTCGGGGAGACCAGGAATTAGGTCGGGGAGACCAGGAGATTAGTCTGAGAGACTGGGAGATTTTAGACTGAGAGACTGAGAATTTAATCTGAGAAATTGGGAGATTTTAGTCTGAGAGACTGAGAATTCAATCTGAGAGATTGGGAGATTTTAGTCGGAGAGACTAGGTAGTTCAGTCTGAGAGGCTGAGAGGATAGTCTGGGGAAGACTAGGATGATTACATGCTTACATTGTTACTGCTTAATTGATGATTATTGATATACGTGCACACGTGGTGAATATTTGCATACACTAATTGTTAATAACCACTATGGGTATACGTACTATGACTATTATGAACCAGCACACACGTCGCACTAATTAGAAAGCGAGTTATCAGACATTGATAACCCTACGGCCACCGCCACGGATAAGGAGACTGCATCTGCGCCAGAGATATTTACGGCAGACACTGAGAGTGATCCTGATATGCCGACCAAGGTCGAGGACGACTTCTAATAGTCCGTGCTACCAGATTCTGGTAATACTTTACCCTTGCTGATGGCTTCTCTGACAAGAATCCTTCTGTCACTCTTGTTTTGGTCCATGACCACTTCGTCACTGGACATCCCGATGATCAGCACACCATGGATCCGAATCCTATACAATGCGCCTGTTGTGGACATTCCTTCCGAAGGTTGATTACTCGGCGAACAATTGATAACGATATCAACGGGATATTGATGGTCCTTCTGGTAACGCCCATGATGATGAAAAGTTAGATGAGAACCTTATTACTGATTGCACATTTTGAGATCCCTGCTGTCAAGCTACCCTCTGATTCTAATATACACTCGGTTTCAGACTCCTTTGAGTATGTGACATCTGCAGCCTTACAGACAGCTGGAGTACAGCATTCTACTATTGACACAAGACGACGACGACATGGCTGCTGCACTATCACCTGCTCGAGGCACCACACCGTTACACGACCCAGGGCCTGCTGCTGAGCTAGCTTCTACACCTTTTGGGTCAGCTCGATGTTACGCCTGCTGAACCTACACCATTACATGATCACGATCCTGTTACTTTTTGGTCTGCCAGACATTGCACCCCTTATATCTACCTGCATCGGGCAATCTCCTCATTTGTTGAAATGTTTGTTTTTACACCCGCAACCGCTGACATTGCTCCTTTTCCCTATGAAGACCGACTTCCATTGCGCCAAGGCGCCTATCGCTTTCTATCAAGACATACCTGCGCCCCGGAAAGGTACTCCAGGTCAGTACCCACGTAACGATCCTTTTGCTACAGCAGCATTTTCTACGGCCTTACAGGCCGCACCGTTTACTCCTTTCACCTCTACATCGCTGTACGAGCCGATTTGATGGATCCTATAATACACTATGCAGATTTTAGACCCTTACCATCCCTCACGTAATGGAGGCCACATACGAGCTGAGTTGCTCCTGTAACACCAACTACAGTTTGAGGATATGAGTCGCAGAATGTTGGAGCTTGAGCTGACACCACAATTGGCAACTTCAGATGCAAAACATTACATAACCGAAAACAAGATTTAAGTGTCTACATCACAAGACAGCATTTTGTCAGAAAAGTTTATGTAAAACACCACGTCCTCCACCCTGTCTATCACCAGCATGCTTTGATCCGCCACATACATCAAGATTCCTTTGTTCTCTTGACCTTTGCTATTTCACCATTCCCGGGATTCTGATGCTCATTTCTTTACTAGCGAGCGGCATGGCAGATAATTACTTCAACGTATATACAAGCTCGAGGAGGGACACACGCATGTTAACAATTTACTTTTCTTTCCTCCTCCACCTCAGTCACCAGTATAGTTGGTTTCTGGATTATGCGGATTGCATTACCCTTGGGTAAAGAAACTAATGATAAGCCGGGATTGCGGAGACTTTTGAGGACCACTTCTGACTACGTAATTTTGATGCACTAATATACTTGTTGGACAAGGGTAGGGTGACCCTGTGTCCCTTCTGATGTGAAGCATTTTGTAAAACACAGTGATTGTGGCAGGAGGATAATGAAAGCCCGATCATCTTTAAACACGCGAAAGTACATATGACTAATGACTAACGAAAAACTCCGTCGCTATGTCTCCACTAAGCACGTCATTGATCTATGTGTGTGTATAATACTACGTGCTTACTTGCTATGCTCTCATTAAACATAATTACCGAATCACTTGGTCATACTATGATTATACTATTATTTGATTGGTTGGTATGGTAACCTGTTATGTGTATGTACTTATGACCACTAAACAACCAAATGCACGCACGAAGCAAATTAGACCTGACCTAACCGACCTTCTTCTAGGAAGATGTCGACTCAAGGGAACACCGATAACAACAACCCTTTACCGACAACAGAGGCGGAAATGCAAGAGCGCCTCCTACAGGCCATCGCACGGTACGAGGCCCGTCGCTCCGATTGCAGCGGAGGTACCTCAGGAAATAACCCCCCCCCCCCAACGGTAATGTCTAGTCCTTTAAGACACATTACAAAACGTTTGGACATTTCCACGAGTGCCTTGCTAAGGCCTTAAGCGAATGATGTTGCTTACATCGCAGGCTGCACCTACAAGCAGTTCTTGGACCACAAACCTCGAGAGTTTGACGGCACTGGGGGTGCCATAGCCTTCGAGCGCTGGGTTGAAAAGACAGATTCTGTTTTACGATTGAGTAAATGTGACCCCGAACATCAAGTCAAGTATATAACTGGACTATTGGTGGATGAGGCTCTGTCATGGTGGAACCATCAAGTTCGGACAACGGGCGAGACCGCTGCGTATGCTATGACGTGGGACGAACTGAAAGATCTGATGCGTAAGAGATATTGCTCGAGGGCAGAAGTCCAGAAGTTGGAAACAGAACTGTGGAACTTGAAAATGGAAGGACCAAAGATAGCGGAGTATGTGCAGAGATTTAACGAATTATCACAAGTTGCCTTACTCCTGGGGGCACCAGAGTTTAAGAGAATTGAACAGTTCATAAGGGGATTGGCACCTCAGATTCTAAGCCTGGTAACAACATCTAAACCTTCAACGATCACCGAGGCTATCAACATAAGCATGGCACTCACGAAAGAAGCAGTTAGACGAGGAGAATTTTCCACTGCGGAGGAGAAAAAGGAGACTGCTATAAAGGCATCTGGGGATAACAAGAGAAAGCTCGTAAATTTCAAGATGGTTACTCGGGGAAGTAGCAAGAAGAAGGCCAAAAAGGGAAAAGACTACTAGGGTATCTTGCCTAAGTGCGACAATTGTTTACGTTATCATGTCGGACGATGTAAATATGGAAAATGTGATAATTGTGGCAAGAGGGGGCATCCTAAAGAAACTTGTTGGCAAAATACTGAACGTGGTAATGGGGGCCAAGACGGTAGTGAGAATCACGAAGGGGACAACGACAATGACAATTGTCAAGGCGGAATGACTGATAAACGGAAACGTGCTCAAGGTTGTTTTAACTGTGGAAGCAAAAAAAAAAAAAGGCATTTCAGAAAATATTGCCCTAAGAACGATCAGGCACAAGGATGAAAGCTCCACGCCGGAGCTAGGGAAGTACGCCAGGAGTTCTGGCGAGGATATCGGTACGTCCCATATTACTCAATATTATGCATCTGTATTGCCAAATACTGTTGCAAATTTTACGATTCGCACTTCTAGAGTTCGAGAGCATAATTGGTTTAAGTAGCGAGTAAGTAGATATTCCAGTACCCATTAGAACTAGCTTAGGGGAAGCTAGTGGAAGCCAACGCAGTATCTGGAATCGGCAAGATAGAACCCGGAGAGCGTAAGTTTACGCTAGATCTATTGCCAGTTGAGTTGGGAAGCTTCAACGTGGTAATTGGATGTATTAGTGGGCAAGCGATCGAGCGGAGGTTGATATCCGCACCTCGATGACGAATGAAGGAACGATTGTGACTCACGAAGCAGGATACGCCACCACCGATCACGAATTACTTAAGGCACGAAAGTTGTTGTGGGAAGGATGTGTTGTTTCATGGCTCATGTCGGGGACAAGGGAACCGAAGAACTAAAACTTAACGATACCCCTGTGATCGGAGAATATCATGAAGTCTTCCTCGGAGACTTGCCAGAATCACCTCCTCAACGATTAGCCGAGTCTCGCATCGATTTAATCCCAGGCACCGCGCCTGTAGCCAATGAATCGTAGCGACTTACACTTCCGGAGATGCAAGGATTGACAGTGCAACCTCAGTGGTTGATAAAGAAGGAAGATAACAGACCAAAACTTTTGTTTTGGATAACCTCAGTTCTGCTCATCAAAAGAAAGGACGAATGACTTTCAAATGACCGGGAGTCGGACGAGCTAGCCAACCAGAGTTGGTGGCTCTTGCTGAGGATTAACGAACTTCTTACATAACTGACTGTGAGGACCCAACTACTATTACACGATTGGTCGACAATCGAGCGTCGTTAGCAGTGAATTCAAGAAGAAAGTTTACCGGTGAAAATTATGGGACAATGACTAGTTCTTAGACGTACACAAAAACGGTGCTTCCTACACAATGTACAAACCGGATCCACACGGGACACGAAATCTGGAGGATTTAGAAAACATATATTTAGGACCTCTGGGAACCCAGGTCCAAACTCGTAAGGGTTTTTATTTAGGAACCATATCTGTCAACTCAATCAATCACCATTAACCTGGCGCATATGCCAGTTCCGTTGACCAAACAGAGAGTACTTGGATTTCTTTTACTTCTGGCGAGTAGATGTTTGCATCTCTACTCCTCTTAATGGTAGTTGCATCACAATAATTTTCTCGCTGAGAGCGAACACACATTTGTTTCGATATCTTGTCATTTCTTCACTTTAGCAAATACTCGTTGTTCCTTTTCTTGGAAACTTACCTGACATACATGCATCATTTGCTACGCATGTGATTTCGTTTTGAACAAACACTTCATTGGAATTTACATATTATTTTGCTAAACCTAATTACTGATTCCTGATTCGAATAACCTACATTATTGTTATTGTTGGCTCTTTTGTCACCAAGCCAACACACTTTCTTGAAACCGCTTTCTTTCAAGTTACATTCATGGTTTATTTTGCTACCATGCCGAGAATTCCTTGTTGATACATACATTGTCGGGTTACGTTGAAACCAAGTTCAATTGCTTGAACTTATCCAGTTCACAGGTTTAACTTGAAACGCTATATGATGTATTGGGAGCATCATATTCAACTATTTTTGCAGAAATTCTTTCATTTCGAGTCGTAGTAGAATTGGTTGGTCTATGACTCCACTAAAACGTTTGATTTGTTTCGATACCTTGCGGTGATATTTTCAAGAAATTGAAGCTTGCGCTAATTTGGTTACTTACTTCGTACACAGATTCAATTCTCTATTTAGTTGTTAACAATCCATTTTGGATCTTCACGAGCAAAGCGGTCTCAACACAATTGTGTGTTAAGGCAATGGTACATATATTCATTTCATAAGCACAATGTACCTCCTAACGATTCTTTCGTTGTCAATCAAATGCCATGCGATACTTATTACTTTTCATCTTCGATTGGAAACAGTGGTTCTTTGATGTTCCGTATTTAATTGGAAACTCTATAACATGGTATAAATCAAACCTTCAGATTGTCTCAGTACACTTTCATTTGATTTCAAACGCGGTGAACTTGTTCAGTCACCACTATTATTGGATAATGCCATTACGACACCTTGTGGTGTCATCATAAACTTGTAGCTTGTGCTATTCATGGTTAACCGTTTCACACGAGACCACACATACTTTTGTTTGATTTATCATTTAAACATTTCTGATGCAACTACGAATCAAGACAATGATACACCAGATTCGATTGTATTCATTCGGTGTATCTTCACCATTCAAAAATGTCAACACACTAAACCTTACCAGACATTTATTCAGGAGTTGACAGATCATTTTACTAATACGTTGAGTTGTTGCTTTTGAGTTCATATAGCGGGTGCTATGGTTTGTGAAAACTAGTTTGCATATTGCAACCGATCATTTAAAAATCTTATTAGTCAAAACTCCACTTTTGTGGAAACCCTGCTAGCTGGATTACACTAGACTATACGTCAAATGCGTCTTGTACCTTTGACATCCAATGCTAGAAGCACACACCTTCCAACCCTAGGATTCAGGTTGTTATATATTCTTGGACTCACCTAATGTGAGTAATGTTTGTTTCAATTTGATGATTAACTACTTCGATATTATTCATATACATACGTGTGTGACTTAACCATAAGAAGTAAGATTGTACAAATTTCGAGGACGAAATTTCTTTAACGGGGGGAGAATGTGACAACCCTCACCAAACCAGGTATCCGTACGAATTAATTAATATTTAATTAATGCTTAATTACTGTGCTTGCTTACAGTTGTGATTAAACTGCTACTTGAATTTTGATACATACACATACATGCATCATACTTTATTGCTGTCACTCCATTATTTACACAGAACTATAGTGACAAACTTGATGCACAAAAGCACAGTAGCACCATGAACGGATAACCCAGTAAACATGCTGACATAGCCAGCATCAGACAGGCACTATCTCTGAGGCCAGTATGAGCCGGGAATAGATTACTACACTAGTAGGGAGTGTAGGGAGGTGAGGATTGTAGAAATGCCTCACTAGGTGATAGTTTTAGTGACCGGATGTGCCCGAAACATGCTTTAACTACAAAATCCTACACTTTATTACAAAATTCAGCATTTAAGCTAACTAGTAAAGTGCAAAAACATGGGAAAATAATACTAGACACTTTCCAAAGTGTCGGGAATTCATTGTGTCACTAAAACAAATATTAACGACACCTTAAATGCTTATTTAGCACTTTAACGGATTAATATCCAACCGAACAACCGGACTTTACCCGGAACATAAAAATATTGTCAATGACATTGTTTTTCCTTTTCTGAGCCAGTTAGGGTCCCCGAATACCCTAACACCCGTTATATTTCATAACACACTAGTAAATTATTAAGTTCCTAACTATCCTAATTAAACACTAACTATATAGTTCAAACCAAACCATGACCCCTTCCCCCTTGACAGAATCGGTCCCCCAAGGGGACACACCCTTACATTTTATGATTATTTTAATTGCCTATGTCTAGTATCAAGATAACATATTATCTTATGGTTAAAGCTCTAAAATGGGTTATAAGTATAACCAAGAGTTTAGACTTTCATTTACATCAACAACACAAAATTTGGCACTCATCTCTCTCCCTCTCATTACTCTCGGCCGAAACCAAGAAGCACCACCACCACCATCATTTGATCTTTCTCATGCAAACCATCTACATACAAGTGTGCTAGAGTTCATACAAGGAGGCTCGGTGTTCTCGGAAACGCAAGGACCTCTCTCGTTTTCTTTTATCCACCACTTTTATGCTTTGAAACTTCCCTAGCCTTGTGCTAGTGGTAAGCACTTAGATCCTTGTATTTTACTTGTTATTTAGGTGGTTAATGATGTTTAAAGATCAAAAACATAAGAACTCTAAAGAACATCATCAAAGTCTTGAAGTTTAAACAAACTAGAGAAGAATGTATGGTTAAATGATGTTGAAATCATGTCAAATCTGAAATAAACAAACCATAATCTGCTGTAACAGACTTATGATCTGATTTTAATCATATTAGAAAGGATGGCGAACGTATGAGTGCGTTTTAGTAACATTTAACCTTTAAACAGCATGCTGATTTGCACTTCCAGCCGACTTTAACTGGCTCTAAACAGGTCATAACTAAGCGAAAAACTGATTTTCTTGAGTCTACAACGTGTCATTATGAAATACGGTTCTAATGGCACCGGAATCATAATTTTTGGACTCCGTTTACTATTTTTAAAGTGCCATT
Source organism: Helianthus tuberosus (assembly GCA_030545235.1). Classification (NCBI taxonomy): domain Eukaryota; kingdom Viridiplantae; phylum Streptophyta; class Magnoliopsida; order Asterales; family Asteraceae; genus Helianthus; species Helianthus tuberosus. The sequence continues at coordinate 177,463 of JARYGA010055520.1, forward strand.
ATGTAACAGCAGCTCAAGCTGCAATTTTACAGCAGTAAATAAGAGTCATATTTTTAGTCATAACTTGATTTCTGTATAGAGTCAGATCATAAAATTTATACTGTAGATGAACACCGATGTATTTGTAACTCTCACACTGGAATTTCGTAAATCGGACTCTCGATGAATTTTAAATAAATTATTCCGCGGACTGTGGTCAGAAAAAGATAAATCTGATTTCGGTCCGGAAAATGATTTTCTATAAAATATTGGTGATGATTTGGACCCCGATATTTTTACACAATAATTTTTGCTTCGTTTAAGACATTCTATAAAAGTTTGGGAATTTTTGGAATAAGATAACTATTTTATTAAAATACTCGAAAACGGCCTAGTTTGGTATATTAAAACTGAAACGATATAAGTAGTGTTTTGCATGTCTAAATGTCGGGTTGGTTAATTGAGAACTGATTGAATGATTTTACAAAAGAAAATGATACCCTAGTAAGCGTGGACGCCTCCTTTTACAGAGGAAACTCTGGCGAAATTTTTCCAGAAAATATAACACTTAGAAATGTTTTTGGTGACAAGTGTTATAAATATATTTTTAACTTGTTTTCAAAATATAAATTTCGCCATGATTTTTATTACAAAATAACCAAGTGTCGGAGGTGAATTTTCGTAAATACAACTTGTTAAATATATATTGAGAATATATATTTCGTAATAAGACGCTTGTGTGCTTATGTGTTTATTTTGGGAACTAGAGATATATTATTTTTAGGGTAAAAATAATATTACTTGATATCTATCATGAAAATACGACTCCAAAATAATACCAACGCCCTCACAAATAAATATTTAAGTTACATCGGTATTGTTTATACAACGCGAACTCTAAAATGTAACTTGCGTATTTTCGGAAAATACTCTTAAATGTGTATTTTGATAAAGTATTATTTTAGAAAATTGTATGAAGTAAAATATAATATTTTTGGGAAAAATATGTATATTTTGGAAACAGAATATTTTAGACAAGTGAATTAAAATATATTTTCAAGTGCGACTTAAAAATATATTTTCGAAATTATAAAACGCACATGTATTAATACCCCATCCTTGGGAAGGAATATATTTATTTAATGATTAAGAAGTGTAAATACGAAATAGTTGTCTAACTATTTCCCAAAAACGTTAAACCCTAAACCAAGGCACGGCCACCCGTCTAATAGGAATTAGTACGTGTAGGTCGTCACGCAGCAGATAGAGTTGGAGATTGACGTTGCTGGATACGCACTTCAGTGAGTTCATGTCCCCCTTTTCTCTTAACTGTTTTCAGTTTTTATACTTCGGGGGTGAAATACATGTTACGATTATTACGAACTTTTACTTACATGGTATGGTTAGCTTAAGGAGGGTTACTACTTAGATCATGTGAGTGGGTAGGCGAGAATTGGAGGCCATTAATCCTCATTGTAGGACCGAGGCTCAGTAGCGGTAGATCTATCTGGGTGTAGCGAGCCCAACCCCTGAGCCCGCTTAGTGGACCAGGTGGTGACTTTGAGCCCGACGCATAAATCTGCTAGGTTTGAGTCTTGCTACAGCACTTCACACATATCATTGGCTTTGCAACCCAATGGTGATCTCTTTTTCCTTAACTGCTACATACCGGGGACTTTTATACATACTTACAACATTTTCAAATGTTTGTACATACTCACTTACACATGAACTCGCTCAACTTTATGTTGACTTTTCAAACTACATGTATTTCAGGAAACTAACGGATCTGGCACAGTATGCACGTATTTTCAAGCTGCGTTTGAATAAAGAAGTCATCCAGGGTTTAGAAGGTGTAACCCCTTCCTGGACGGGTTACATATCCCTAAACCTAGTATTGTTTAAAGTCTTTTGCTAAGTCTTTATGAACTCAATTAAATCAAGTTAAGGTTTGTAACTTATTTTGTGATTGTTGAAAATGGGATTTTTCTAAACTTTATTAATGGATGAATATCTCATGTTTTTATCATATAGCATTGTTATGATTGTTGCTATGGTATTAAGAAGTCACACCAAATAAACCCACGCTTCCGCAAAGCCAGGGTGTGACAACTTTCTACCAACACTTTTAGGACAATGTTTGATTGGTTTCGAAATACGACGAAAACCAACATATGTTTTTGCATTGTTTTCTTGTCCTAACACTATTATCTAATAAATGACACAGTTACGTAATTAAATTACACTAAATGCATGAGATTATGTAAATAAAATAGTGATTAGTTTGTACGGAATCACCGGTTATTTGCCATTTTTCACAGCAAGACGGTAAGGTGCTTTAGCAATCGGGTTGGCATTAGGTACAAGATCAATATGAAATTCGACTTGATGAACTGGAGGCAAACCAGGCAGTTCATCAGGAAACTCCTCTGGGTAATCGCGAACAATCGGAATATCTTGAATATACTTGCTCTTGCCTTTCTCCTCTACGACATGTGCTAGAAAGGCCACATAACCTTTTCGTAGGTATGTTTGGGTTTTAGTACACGACATGAGTTTCAAACCATTCGAAGGTTTCTCGCCACGAACTACTAGAACTTCACCAGTGAAAGAGGAATACGAACAATCTTATCGAAACAAACCACCTCAGCATGATACTTAGTTAACCAATCCATTCCTACGATAATGTCGAAACTTCCAAGTTGCATCGGTGTGAGGTCAATAGGAAAAAGATGGTTATCGAGTGTTCAATTGGCAATTGGCAATTGCAAATGACAGAATCGAGTACGAGAGGTTAACCAGTAGCAATCTCGACAGATAAAGGCTTTCCTAGTTAAGCTCTAGGCATTGCAAGTAAAGGCTCAAAGGCTAACGATACAAACTTCTATCGGCACCAGAATAAAAAAGAATAGATGCAGGTTGATGATTAACAAGGAACGTACCATTAACAACTTCGTTATCAGTACGGGCCTCGTTAGCGTTTATATTGTATGCTCGTCCACGAGCGGGATTTGCATTAGCTTTCGCATTTGCAAGTTTCGGACAGTTGTTCCTAAAGTGACCCATTTCTCTGCAGTTAAAACATGAACCAGGTGGGAATGGAGGCCTAGCAGCATTTCCCTGAGCTTGTGCGGGGTTTTGTGCAGCTTGGTTAGGAACAACTCGACAAATATTGGCCGTGGGCCAAGTCTACCACAAGAGGTAAACTGTCGACAAACTAGCTATGCCGAATGATGACCATTGCACAGATTACAGTAAGGTGCAGTACCAGCATAAGGTTTCCTCACAGGAGGCTGTGCTAGTTGGTTCTGTGTGTTTGGGTTAGGTTGTGCGGTAACAGCAAAATTCTGGGAAGCCTTACGCTTCCTCGACCTCTTTGACAATTCACCCTTCTTCTTGTCTTTCCCCTTGTCTTAAGTGGCTGGCTATTTCTTATCACCCTTGCGGGTTAGTTTTCCCTTCCTGACCTGAGACTCAGTCAGGGTTGCAGCCAACTCGATGGCCTGACGAACAGTGGTAGGGTTGCTACCAGTAACAATGTCTTGCACAGGGTCAGGTAAACCATCGATATACCTCTCAATCGCTTTATCCAACGGGGTAACCATAGTAGGACAGAGCAAACTCAACTCCTCATAACGATCCATATAAGCACGGTGTTCTCCCCCATCCTATTTCAAATCGTCAAATTCCCTTTCTAGTGCCCTTATTTCGTGTCGGGGGCAGAACTCTTTCAACATGAGAGCCCGAAGCTCTTCCCAAGTTTGTGCCATTGCCACATTGGCAACCCTATCTCTCATCACTCCGTTCCACCATGTTAAAGCACGTTTCTCAAAAAACACTGGATGCAAACTCAACCTTTCGCTCATTTGGACAGTGAACATGTCAGAATGTGCTTTCCAGACTCTCGAACCATTGTAGGAGCGCAGTTGCTCCTTAAGACCCAGAAAATTTCAGTGGTTTAGCAGAATTGAACATTTTGAAACTGCACTGAGCATTGTTATTGTTGTTATTTGCCTGTTTTATCTGAGTTATGAGGTTCGGAATCACAGCAGCAATCTGCTGAACGACTAGGGTTGCGAGTGCAGCATCCTGTGTTTGATCACGTCTAAAAAGAACATGGAAACATGAGAAACGAGTGAGATTGACAATTGGATAAACAAAAGAGGTATTGAAAACATTACGAAACATAAGGAAGGCGATCATTCGTTCGCTACCTCGAACAAACAAACGACACACATTGACTTATCAAAGTAAATGGGTCATAATAATGTATTGCGAAGACATGCTTTAGCCTATAAGTGGACACTCACCCAAGAGTTCCCAGATAAGTGTGACTGGTCTGATTATGTGGATTTGTACAAACACTCTAGCCTTAGACAGAAAACTCGGGATACAGGCACCCACCCTTCCAGATTGCACGTGTTCACATTATAAAGACCTAAACTTTGACGAGATTTTGAAAACTTTGAAGGCTTGAAGCCTAAAGCAAATCATCTAGGAATAGATGATTGATTTTCAAAACGGGTTTGTAATTTGTGTTCTTGTTATGGTTATCACCTAAAGATAGGTGACGGTATTGTTTTAGAATCTAAACACAAAATAACTTGTGTTAGGGTCCTAGGAAAGTTATAGTCTAGGTCAAAGCATTACTAATAACCTAATTCCCTATAACCATGAGCTCTGATATCAACTCTTCTGTCACACCCCGACCACGTTAAAACAACAAAACCATGGCGGAAACGTCAGGGAGTGGAGTAACAGAATCATTGTTTCATAACACATGGATTAAAGTTTCGTTTTATCGAATTAGTTATTACATTGTCTTGATATTTAAAAAGCAAAAAACAAGCATATTGTCTTTCATTGTTATTAAGTCACTAAGGCCTCGTCCATTCCTATGTGAGCATGCGTCAATATCATCATCATACAACAGCACCTGAAACATATGTGAAAATAAGTCAGCATAAAATGCCGGCGAGTACATAGGTTTTGTGAGTGTGTCAAATTCATGGCTTGTATACATATTGCAATACGTCGTACGACTACTACTCGATTATTGAAATCCTTGTTTTGAAAAGTGTTTTGTATTACAGTATTATTAACCAACCTAAACAAGTTGGTTAAATGTTTAAGAAAAACCTTGTTGCCATGAATCTTGACCCAAAACATTTGCTTTTGTAAACCAAGTTGTAAATCGTTCTTGTAATAAAACTCGTATGGTTTATATCATTTAGTAAACATTGTTTGTGTGTCATCATTTGAAATCATTCATCCAAAATCGTCCAAAATCGTTCAATTTGTTCGTGTTATCATAACCAATCTTTCAAATCGTTCAACTTGTTCATGTTATAAACAATCGTTCAATCGTTCAAAACATTCAAATCGTTCAAATCCTTCGTGTTTTAATTGTGAAAACTAACTTTTGGTCATTCTCGTTGAATACATTCAAACCTGTGTTCTGACTCGCATATACCACCAAAGGGTACAATCATTTAACAAACCACCAAAGGGTTTGTTAAAATTCATCAGGTTCTGTCATTACCCACATTACCCCATAACCATGGCGATAGTCCGATAACGAGATTATGTTTCAACGCACCAACAAGTTTCATCCACATTATTGAAATCGTTGTGTTTAACATAAACCATAGTATTCGTTTTTGAAAACTTGAAATCGCTTTAGCACATATGAATCACCCCAAAACAATTGAAAGCAGTAAAATAGGGGAACTATGTACTCAGTTGAGATTGTAAGGTATCCTCGATTAAGTGAACTTACAAAGCTCGGGCAATCAAGGAATCAAGTGGCACCTAGTATCGGATCACTATGTTAATAATCGGGACCTAAATCGGGAGATCGGGTAGAATGAGTTCTTGTAAACCAAATGAGTGTTGGAACTCATATGATATGGTTTAAACAAGCCTACTTTCTGATTTGCAGCTTTCCTAAGTGCTTTTGACACGTTATGACCCGTTAAGGTAGTTTATGCTACTTTAACGCGTCATTTGCGCAAAAGCGCATTCAAATAGCCTAAGTAATCCTATCACAAGTATTATATGCCCTAACATGTTTAATATTGTTGCATAATCAGTTTAAGTGTCAAAATTTAAGTTACATATGCTTAAATTTAAATTATGCTTAAATTCAAACTACCTATCATACAACTAATCAAACAAAGTGACCATAAGGTATAACCTCGTAAGGTTATTCCCTATACAACTATGGTCACAAAATATGTTTGGTCGGATCCTAATGATCGACCAAACGGGTCGGATTCGAAAGTCTAAGCGGTTGTCAAGACCGCTTGACTTACGACCCTAAATAAGCACTAAACTAAAAGTGACGAGTTAAACATGTTAAAACATGTTTAACTAAGTAAGAAAATTGTTTTGATATCAAAACAAAGTGTTTTGATACACGAAAATAGTTTCATCACAAAATACACATAATCGTGCATTTTGACCGAAACTTTGACTCGTCACTTCGACTAATCAACGTGGTAATCAGTAGGTATAGTCACAAGGGACTATAACCATCGTGATTACGCTCACGTTGCAAAGTTCAAACAAACTTTGTCTTGACCAAATCATGGTCAAAGCTGAAAGTCAAACATTGTTTGACTTTCTTGCTTAAATAAATAACAAGACATGAAACAACACTTACAATTGTCCTAAGCTTGGATAGATGACTAAGAAAACTCAGATTTGAAGCCTCCAACCAAGTGTGGTAGCCTTAATAGAGCAGAGATGAAAGAAAATGAAGATGAGCAAGTTGAAGTGTTGAAAGGCCTTGCTATTTATTGGAATTTAAGCACTATTGGATCATTTCCATGTGTTTTTGAGTTGATCAAAGAATGATTATCACACCCCCAAAATACCACATGCGGAAACCCCCATGAGGCGTGTGATGTACCAGGATCCAAGCCACCAATCACATTGAACTCATAAATATATTTAAATTAAACTTTCATTCAATAGCATAAAGTGTTACAAACGTTACATATCATTCATTGTATACAGCGGAAGCCTAACTCATTTGTTAAGTGTTTCATAAACCATGTGTACATAAACAATTAAGCTTGTATTGCGATTCCATGTATCTCGACCCATGACCACTCCAGCATCCCAGACAGCAAGTCCCAATGATATAAACCTATAGACCTGCAAGCATGCAGACAAGTGTGTCAGACAACGCTAGTGAGTTCAAAGTTTGTTAACGTGTTTAGATACCAGTTACCAGATTAAAACATTTCACGGATTTGATTTGATGTTGTTATTAACTCGATTACCACAGATGGCAGCTAGATTTGTTTGCCCAACCCCAATGTCTCTATCAAAACATTGGTCAAGTGGTTAAGGTAATTATTTCACGCCCGTCCTCCCCGGTACGGTGTGAGGGTGCCAAACCTAACAGCGCTATCAACTAATAACCTCGTTGCCTCCCCGACAACTAATCGGTAGATGTAAGGGGTCTTATCGATAGAAATGAGTGTAATAACCAACATCCCAATAACCTGACATTCCTCCCCGGAACGTTACCCGATATCCCTCCCCGGGATGCATGCTTGGAAAAAGAGCAGTGAACTCACCTTTGGTTTGCTCGGTGAGATTAAATACTTTGTTACCGTTGATCAACCAAACCCTAATATGGTTATCGATAACAGTCAGTTTCAAAACATGTAATGCAATTTGTAACACATAACCAAAACACGTATTCATCAAATCACAAGTAATACATAGAAGATGTTCAGATTTCATACACATTCATAGAATAAGTTCTCGCTCCCAAATAACCTCAGTTCCATACTAATCAAGTTACTTATTCCACACAAATTGCATTCATCAACAGGTCACTATATAATATATAGCTATTACTCAAGTTCACAACAAACCATACCCCATATGCTTATCATGTACACACATTCAGCAGTTGATTCGGTTAATCACATCAGACGGTTTACCTTAGGCAACTCATACTAATCTATACAAGTTTCCCAGTTCTAGGTAGCCTTAATATCAAGCAACCAACTCAACTGTCAAATAACACATACACATAACCATTCCCTGTTCCAGTTATAGCCTATACGACGAAAGTCCAGTCATGACGAAAGAGTATCTTCCGTCGGGTTCAAGGGTGGCGAAAGACCTAAGGGTTGTGGATAGGTACACTGACGAAAGGCCAAGACTTTTCGTCACGCGTGAGTTCGACGAAACTCTTAGTGCATGTCGACGAAACATCAAGACTTTCATCACTAGTGAGTTCGACGAAACTCTTAGTGTTTTGTCCAAGACCCACCGACGCAAAACTCCCACAGTCAGTTATGGTTTCAGAATTGCAAGAACACAAATCAACACCAGCAAGTTATCTCTAATCAATTTATATTTCAATCAGGGTATCCATGTTTCTGAGTATTAACAAATCATCATTAACCACATGAAATCTTGTTTCATTAATCCCATTCATACAATCGGTCAAATACAGAATGATATCTAATAAAACCCTAGTTCACATTATTACCACTGTTTGTGATCATCGGCCTAAATCATTGGCCATTTCCTTTATATAAAGTTCTATAGTTCCAACATGATGTACAGAAACCAAAGCAATTCCACTATAACGAAAAGCACACATCAATATAGGAAGATCACCCTTTAATTTATGCATATAACGATAACAATTAACACATATATTCACAACTTAGCCCACTAAAGAATATAAATCAAACAAGGTAGATATACTAACCAGATTATGAGATGCAGATTATGAGATGCTGGAAAGGTGCTAGAATCAAAGAGGGAGCCTCGAGAGGGAAAAGTCTGCCGTCGAGGGTTAGGGTTTGCAATAACAAGGATTTTTGGGAGTTACGTGCGAGTAAGAGGTTAAATAGGTTAGCTAGGCCCTACTGGGCTTCGAATGTTTTGGGCCGGCGAAACTCTTCTACCGACGAAACCTTTCACAAGTCGACGAAACTCTCCCAACAAAGGTTATCTTTCGTCGAGGACGGGTTGGCCATGAATCATTAATGTTTCGTCGTCGTGAATTGTGTGCGGCCCAAATGGTATGTGGCCCAAGATTTAAACGAACACAATACACACTATGACCCATAATGATTCAACACTAAACAATCACTTAGGTTTCCATTTAAACAACCAAACGTGACAACATTCAACTATTCGCATACTATGCACCAAAATACAATGTTAGTAAGTAACACGTAGAGTAAAGACCTAAAAATCTCGAGTTGTCATAATGATCATGACCATACACATGTTAAGCACTGATTTGGGGACTTGGAGAGCACACAAACCAGCCCACAAGATTCAAAAACTAGCATTAAAATAGGTTGCAACAGCTGGGTTTGGAAGAAACTGGATTCTGATGTGCTGGGGCAAGCTTACGGACCGTAAGGTCATTCCCATACGGTCCGTATGGGACTTGCAGAGCAGCAAGTTTTGAAATTTGGAAGTTTTAGTCCCTGTGTGTGTTTCGTCGCGTTTTGGCACATGTAACACCCGCCAAGCCCATTTTCAAGCTCCATGATGAAGTTAAAGTATATATAACTTGAATTATGCTAAAAAATGTCACGGATGTCGGTTCGTTTGGCTGTTCGGTTACGTTTTTTTTGGTTAATTACGACGGAATCGTAACGAACGCGAAAACGACCCAATTTGCGAAACGAATGGTATTTTTGCCTTCCCATCACTAAAATACAATATTTTTGTGATTAAAAAATTTTTTGGATGTCTGAATATGGTCAGAACGCAAGATATGCACGCATATGCATACTTTTGCAGTTTTGACGCTTTTAGTCCCTGTGATCAAATAAGCGTATTTTCGCATACCGAACCCCTCAAAACTTATTTCTAAGCTATGTTAAGGGTATTTAGGGTATGTTTAGCTTATGATATTGTTCCGGAGTGTACGTTGCTATATGAATTGGTAGACTTTTGCAGTTTGTCACAAATAGTCCCTGTGATCGAATAAACTTGTATTTGACACACCAAACCCTTAAAAACTTATTTCTAAGTTATGTAAAGGTTATTTAAGGTATGTTATGTCACACCCGCTCGTAGCGGAAGCGCGAGGTGTGATCTGATCGGTTCTCATTGCATAACAATATAAGTGAACATACTTAATGAATAAAAACAAGCTCTAATGCCATTGTCATAATCGTTTCAAAAGAACGCAACATAAGTTAAATGTATTGGTTACAAACCATCAAATGAAAATAAGTTGACATTGTTTTATACATCAAAATGTATGTCTTAAAATGTCAAGACTTTGACCACTATATTACCTCAAAGAGGCGGTATATAACGGGCAAACCCTTCAAATGATGGCATGGAGTCTTGATACTTGCTTTCCTTTACTCAAATGTCTGCATGGTCCACTAATTCCCTGAAATACATGTGAGTTTGAAACATCAACAAAAGTTGGCGAGTTCATGCAGTTTAGTTGTATAAGATGTATCTGTAAAATGTGAGTTGTATAAAATGTATATGTAAAATGTGAGTTGTATAAAATGTATCTGTAAAATGTGAGTTGTATAAAATATATCTGTATTTAAAGATGTAGTATGTAAAGCGTCAATGAAATCGTTGATCATTAATGTTTTGCGAGGACATTAATATGTGTGACAAACTAGGAAGCAATCCAAACCTAGACGATTTTGTGTCGACTACTATCGACTGGGACACAAACGCACTCTTCTGTATGGGTCCATGACCAAGAGTGGGGCTCGCCAAAACCCATTAGATCTAACCCTCTGTACCTAGGTCAGTTGGTGCTTAGATGTATAACCCTATTCGCACATGATCTAAGGTGTTTCATTCCATGACTTTAACATACGATTGAACATGTATTTTCCCCGATAGTTGTAAAGCATTTAAAATGAATAGGGGACATGAACTCACAGAATTGCATCCGTGAATAGTAGATAATTGTGATCTCGTGTTCGGTCGTCCTGAATAGTATCACGACCTACAAACGTTCTATATTTTTTAGACACTTCGGTCTTGTAATGACTTGAGTACAAGTCTTTTATCTTGAATATGTGTTAAGACTTGTATGTCGTTGTTATTCGTTGAACTGTGTTTTATATGTAGTAACTGATAATTGTTTAGTTTATATATATTTCGCCAAATATATATATTCTTGTGTCGTGATGTCACGCCCTGACTTTTGCTGTAGCGTATTATGTGTGACTTGCTTAATATCATTGCATTCAATTATACCAAACAACTAAATGATTAAAACCACGATGTTCATCCATAAATATGATTCAAAATATTACAACCCACATTGTTTAAGTACCAATCACAGACTTCGAGTTTAATAATACAAACCAACCAAATGTTATAAGTTCCATAACTGTGACAACCCTCACTAAACCAGGTATTCGTACGACTTAATTAATAATTAATTACTGCTTAATTACTGTGCTTGCTTGAACTTGTGAATAAACTGCTACGTGAATACTGATACATGCATATACCTGCATCATACTTTACTTACCGTCACTACATTATTTACATGCTGAACCTTAGTGACAAACATGATGCACAAAAGCACAGTAGCACTATAAAACGGATAACCTATTGAACATGCTGATAAAGCCAGCATCAGGCAAACACTGCCTCTAAGGCCTGTATGAGCCAGAAATATTTTACTACACTAGTGGTGAGTGTAGGGATACAAGGGTTGTAGAACTGCGTCTCTAGGAATAAGTTACAATGACTGGATGTGCCTAAAACGTACTCTAAGTACAAAATTCAGCACTTTACATAAACAATTCAGCATTTAGCTACCTAATAAAGTGCCAAGACATGAGAAAAATATTACTAGACACTTTCCAAAGTGTCAGAAATGAGTTGTGTCACTAAAAAGAGTATTACCGACACTTTAAAGCTTTGTTAACGCTTTAACGGATTACTATCCAACCGAACAACCGAACTATACCCGGAACATGAAAATATTGTCATTTTCATTACTTGTCATTTTCTGAGCCAGTTAGGGTCCCTAAATACCCTAACACCCGTCATAACACACTACACACTAGTAACCGGGTTAATCACCTAACTAACCTCGATTAACCTAACTTATGTCTAACTAGTTAGTTGAAAATGGACTAGAACCCCCCCCCCCCTCTCTAACCGTCCCCAACTAGAGGGGACACCCCTTGTCCTTGCAAGATTATAATAATCTTTCATGCCTAATATCTAATAGACATAACATCCAATGGTTAATAATCTTGTTAATTGTCTATAAGTATAAGCTTAAACCCACATGATCATTCACACATCACAACTCAACACAAACAACTCTCTCTCTCTCTAAAGAAGCTACGGCCGAACACCCCCTCTTACATACATCCATTTTCGAGTTTTGTTCATCTCATTCCAAGATCATTCAAGCGTTAAGGATCGCGTATAAGGAACCTTGGTGCAATTGGAAGGCGAAGGACCTCACTCTATTGCTTTTATCCACCCTATTTGCGCTTAGATTCTTCCCTAGCCTCGAGCTAGTGGTATGTTGCTTAAATCACCTACTCGAACTATTTTGAAGTGGTTAATATGATTTGTAACGGTTAAAAGACATGAACATACAAGTTGAAGCTTAAAAGTCTACTAAAAAATGCTATAAGTGTTGGATAAAAGCTCACATGTTGTGTAAATCATATAGTATTTGATTTGTGTGATTATTTGGACCCGATCTATGTTGTGGTAGCTCGGATCGTCATTTAACCCGGATTGGTCACGATCATGGATCATGACATAAGGTTGTTTTGGAAGTAACAAGGGTTAAAGGATGAAACTCTACCACACACGAATCATGAACTTGTGTAAAAGCGATTTTGCTTGTGAAATAGTGTTTAAAACTAGTAGATCCACGGATCTACAAGCGGTATTTTCAAAGGACCACGTGTCAAGAGAAAACATACTTTAAAGACGGATCTTACACTAACACGAATGGTTTTTAGAACACACAATTATGTAAACACTTGTGTAACACAAGGTTTCGGCAAAATAACTATTTTTGAAAAAGATGACGAGAAGTTGTAGAGACGGAACTTCCCTAAAAACGAGGTTTTTTACAAAATCGGATTGTTTTATATAAAGATCCACTAAAAATGATGGAAAGATACTACATATTTTGGAAAAACCACAAGTTCATGAAATTTATGCGATTTATATACATATTTTGACTAGTTTGTGGTTTGAACATTGTTTTGATTGAATGATAAAAATGGTTGGTTTGATTTATAAAAGAAAATGATACGCTTGAAAGCGTGGCCGCCTCCAGTTACAGAGGAAACTCTGGCGAAATTTTTCTAAAAACCTAACACTTAGAATTATTTTCACTATAAGTGTTAGAAATACATTTTGACTTGTTTTCAAATTATAGATTTCGCCACGACTTATTTACAAAATACCGGGGGTGGGGTTTCACAAAATAAAATGTGATACATATATATATCTAGTATATATTTTTCACAACATCACTTGTATAAGTGTTTATGATTATTTTGTGAACTACGTAAATATTATTTTTAGAGTAAAAATAATATTACTAAGTATTATTTTGGGAAAATCACACGTATTAAAATATAATATTTTTGGGAAGAATATTTATATTTTGGAATTAGGAATAAAATATATTAAGTGAGACTTAATAGTGTAATCCGAATTATACGAACGCACATGTATTAAATCCCCCATCCTTGGGAAGGAAAATGACTACCAAGTATATACAGAATATAAACACGAAATAGTTGTCTAACTATTTCCCAAAAACTTAAACCATAAAGCTAAGGCACGGCCGTCCGTCTAATAGAGTTAGTACGTGTAGGTCGTCACTCAGCTACTTGATTTGGAGGCATACTTGGTAAAGACGCACCACAGTGAGTTCATGTCCCCCTTTTCTCTTAACTGTTTTCAGTTTTTAACTGCGGGGGTGAAATACATGTTACTTTGATTACAAGTACTTTATACATGGTATGGTTAGCGTAAGGAGGTCTACTACTTAGATCATGTGAGTGGGTACGCAGAAACTGGAGGCCATTAATCCTCATTGTAGGACCGAGGGACGTAAGCGGTAGATCTATCTGGGTGTAGCGAGCCCAGCCCCAGGCCCAAACAGAACGGACCTAGGGGTGACTTTGTGCCCCAACGCGAAATCTGCTAGGTTTGAGTCTTCCTACTTGCACTTCACACATATCAATGGCCTTGCAAACCATTGGTGATCTCTTTTTCCTTATTTGCTACATACCAGGATTTTTATACTTACAAGTGTTTTACATACTCACTTACACATGAACTCGCTCAACATTATTGTTGATTTTTCAACTTACATGTATTTCAGGAAACTAAAGATCTGGCGCGGTATGTTATGTTTTCCCGCTGCATATGGGTTACGAGGTCATCCGGGTTTGGGGAATGTGACTCTTTCCTGGACAAGTCACAGTCCTTAAACTGTGTTTATGTCATGTTGATGTTTATGTTTGTTGAACAATGTCATTAGGATGTGTTTCCGTTAAGACAATGTTGTTGTGTTTGGTTTTTAAAACTTAATCTATGGATGATCTTGCATGGTTTTATTTTATATAGCTTTGTTATGGTTAAGCTATGGTATTAAGAAGTCACACCAAAATTAACCACGCTTCCGCAAAGCCAGGGTGTGACAATAACGGACTTTGACAAAAGACACTAATAAAACGAGGCTTTGATTCATGTATCTTATCAAAGATAAAATACACGATTCAAACCCTCCAATACTGGATGACATCGTTTCTTGTGGACACATCTTGAAAACCTTGAACGCCCGCCAGATCCATTATCAATTTCCTGAAATACATGTAATTTGAAAACATCAACAAAAGTTGAGCGAGTTCATGTGTTTTGTATGTGAGCTCGTAATAACTTGAAAACAGTTGGGAGAATTCCTTTGATAACCGGTATGAAAGCGTCTTTGAACAGATCATTAATGTTTTGCAAGGACATTAATATGTGTGGTGCATAGGAAGTGCTCAAACCTAGCGGATTTCCTCCGATCCATCCGGCGGGAACGACATAGTCACCACATGCGGCCACACAAGGACCCATGGGTGGGGCTTGCTACACCCAGATAGATCTACCACTCATGCCCCTCAGTCTTAAACTAGATTAATGGCACTTAAGAGAGATACTATATCATCCACGTGATCTAACAGTTCATTCCTTAGCCAAACCATACCATTGAAACATTTGAACACTTGAAACATTGAAACATGTATTTCACCCCCGAAGTTATAAACCGAAAACAGTTAAAGAAAAGGGGGTCATGAACTCACAATCTTGCATCCTGCAAACTGGTGTAACTCAAAGATCATGTCCCGAAGTCGTGCAACTACCTACACACGTGCTACGGTTTATTAGATGGCTAGGTCGTGCCATGACTTTTAGTCTTAATTGTTATGACTTAGCATTCCTTGAGTTACGTCTTTGGTGTAATAAATATTATTCCAAAATATATAATTATTGGTTAAAATAATAATATTTTAACTTAAATTATATTTAACAATTATTTGGAATATTAGTTAATATAATATATTTTAACTTATTTGTTTAGTAATCCTTCATGAATATTTTCCCAAGGATGGGTATACTTATACTTGTATTTTTAGACTTGTGTATTTTGCCAAGTATTGATGGCGTATTCCGGTGTGCATGTGTACGTATGAGGATACGTATGTATTTTCTTGTATTTATTAAGTATTCTCATACTTAATTTTTGTATTTAAATTTCTGGAATATTATTTTTAATCAATAAAAATCACCAATTTATATTCTTAAAATATATTTATTTTAATTAAACTTTTATAGAAAATTATCTATAATTCTTCCTTGGCAAAAATAATTATGTTTTCATATAAACCTCAAAAATAATATATTTTCAAGATTATCTTAGAAAATATTTAATAATCCATTTTTCACCCAAAAATAATATATTCTAAATTTGTTTAAGAAAATATATATTTTCTTCCAAAAATAATATACCTTCTAATAATTCTAGAAAATATATATATCTTTTCTCTACTAAAAAATAATGTATTTTCTTTTTGACAAAAAATATGACTAATATAACTATATATTTGTTTTCTTTGGTATTTTGGTAAGTTATATTATTCTCAAGTCCTAAAATAATATAACTAATACACATAATATACAAGTAATCACACAAATTGTGACATCTAAATATACATTTTCCTAAATATATACTTAGTCATTTTTATTTGTCAAAAACAACCTCCAACATTTGTAATTTTTGTAACAAAAATTATGGCAAATTTTATATGAAAAATCATGGTTAAAATTTACTTATAAACACTTGTTTAAAAATATTTTTCTAAGTGTTTAAATTTTACAAAAAATTTGCCATAGTTTCCCCTTAAAAATGGAGGTTTCCATGCTTTCAAAGCATATCATTTTCTTTTAAAATCATCACCAATCAATAACAATTCAATCAACACTTACCATGAGCCAAAATCATGCAATTTACACTACATCATGAACTTGAAATTTTGTAAAAACTTAACTTAGTATGTTATTAAGTAGGTTTAGTTACCCTTAAAAATGTGGTTAATTGTTTATAAATCATCTTCTTAATTAGTCCTTTACAACTTACTTGAAGATTTTCTAAAAATGATTTTTCTTGTATTCTTCTTGTTAACAATATGCTTCTAGTCTTGATTTAGCACTAAAAATGTGATTAGTTTCTTAAAAATTCATGATCTTGTAAATCTTGCAAGTAACTTTAGTTTCTTGAGAAAACTATTTTTGAAATCATCCTTTTACAAGACTTATAACATGTTTCAATCATCACCATACACAAAAACATCTTCATTTTCAAGTTCATGTTCCACATAAAAGGATGATCATTTTGATTTCTACAAGATCCATCCTCTCACTTGCTAGATCATGTGTTTAATCACAATCTAGCAAGCTTCTTGTGATGATTAACATCATAATCACAAGAAATCAACAATGAAGATTCACACATACACTAAAACAACATAGATTCTTATGATTTTAAGCTTTATGTTAGAGTTCATCTTCTTGTTTCTTCATGATCTTCATGTTTAATCATTAACATAATCTTTTAACCATCAATATAAGAAGTAAAATCAAGTTATGAGGGTCTTACTACTAGCACAAGGCTAGGGAAGAACTCAAGATGATGAAGATGATAAACTAGGTGGATAAAAGCTCTAGAGAGTGGTCCTTCAAACTCCAATGGCTCCAAGTTCCTTAATCTTGCTTCTTGCACCTTGGAATCACTTTGGAATGGATGAAATTGAAATGAAAGTGGTGGTGGTGTGGGTGGTTGTTCACGGCCGAGAGGGAGAAGGAGGGAGAGGAGAGTGAAGTGTTTGAACTTGTGAAATGAGTTTATGTTGTGTCTTGTGGTCTTTAATAACAATTTTCCAACATGGTGTTATCTAATGGTCATAATGTCTCCAAAAGTTATCAACAAGATCAATTAAACAACTGAAACAAATCAAGGGTGGGTCCACCCTTGGTGACCGTCGCCCATGGGGGGGGGGGGGGTATAAGGTTGAGTTTCAATGGTTAGTCAGATGTTAGTTAGAATCTAAGTATAGAGTTTAGTGTTATATGTGTGTTATAATGATTTAGGGTGTGATATGATGTTCGGTGACCATAACTAGTTTAGAAATGATAAAACAATGCTTCTAGTGAAAATTTGGTGTTTCGGGTAGTGTCCAGTTGTTTTGTTGGTTACCGGTTCATTAAGGTGCTAAATTACGCAGTTTAGTGTGCTTTATGTTCCCTTTTGTGACAGTTTTGATTCCCGACACATAGGAAGGTATTATGGACCATTAAACCATAATTCTGCATTATATTTTAGTGTTAAAATGCTGATTTTTGCTGAAAATTGCAGAATTCTGCAGTTTGTGTGAGTTTTAGGCACTTTCCGGCACTTAAACTATCACTAGGAAGGCAGTTTTACGATACTTACTTTCCTACACACTATACTAGTGTAACTCTTGGTTTCTGGCTCATTCTGTGTCTTAACATCACGTCTGTCTGAGTACTGAACTCCCGCCAGTACTTCTAGTTTGTCTGATAACTGTGCTAATTGTGTTTCGTGCACCGTTTGAATCATAATGTGTTGCATGCAATATTAATATGAAATCATGCAACGTGTAATGCACTTGTATGTATATGACAATAATCAGAAACCATTCATGTCATTAATTCAGATCAAGCACAGTTATTAAAGCACTAATTACTGTTTAACATGTACGGAATCACATGAAAAATTGACAGTTGTCACATTCTCCTCGCGTTAAGAAAATCTCGTCCCGAAATTTTAAGCTGCGTTATCGGTTGCAGGGGAGTTAGGGAACAAGTGTTGATACTTTGATTTCATTCGATCTTCACGCTTCCAGGTAAACTCTGGGCCGTGATTAGGGATGGCAATGGGTCGGGTTCGGGTCGGGTATAGGTATTCCCATACCCATACCCGGTTATAAAATCGTGTCCCATACCCGACCCAATACCCATCGGGTATTTGTCGGGTAATTACCCGTCGGGTATCGGATATACCCGCGGGTATCGGGTATACCTATTAGTTTGTTAAAAGATATACGTTGGGATTTCTAAGTATATTTCTTTTACTATCGTAATTTTATATTATTTTATTTATACAACTATTATAAATTAAAAATGTACACTACATACATATAAGTTTTATCATAAATTAATAATTACTTTATAATACTTATACACTTACATGTATATACTTTACAACATACAAAATATAAATACTATTATCAAAATATAATCCCATACCCGCGAAAATTTTTAAAACTAATCCCATACCCGGCCCAATACCCGTCGGGTATCGGGTATACCCGTCCCATTTGTGTCGGGTTTCGGGTATACCCGTCGGGCTCGGGTATTTTTGCCATCCCTAGCCGTGATGTGAGTTCCAACGAACCTTGACCAGCTTAACACTACTCCTCCGAGTCTTGTTGACTTTCCAGTCTGTAATCTCAACGGGTTCTTCAATAAAATGGAGAGTGTCGTCGACATGCGCTTCATCCGCAGGGATGATAATTGTCTCTTGAGTTAGGCTTTTCTTCAGGTTTGATACATGAAATGTATCGTGAACACCGTTTAGTTCCTCTGGTAATTCCAACTTGTACGCTACGGTACCGACCCTTTCCAATATCCTGAATGGCCCAATGTAACATGGATTTAACTTGCCACATTTTCCGAATCGTGCTACACCTTTCCAAGGCGAGACCTTTAACAAAACCATGTCTGCTACTTCAAATTCCAAAGGTTTCCGTCTTTGATCTGCGTAGCTCTCTTTTGTCGATCACGAGCCGCCTTGATGCGCTCTCGGATCTGCATGATCTTATCAGTTGTTTCGAGAACTAGTTCAGGACCAACCATCTGTCTATCTCCAGCATCTTCCCAACACAACGGTGAGCGGCACTTACGGCCATAAAGAGCTTCGAGCGGTGCGACTTGAATACTCGTATGGTAGCTCTTATTGTAGGAAAACTCAACTAGAGGTAGATGAGTATCCCAACTGCCACCTAAATCCATCACACATGCATGAAGCATGTCTTCCACGGTTTGAATAGTTCGTTCGCTCTGACCGTCTGTCTGCGGGTGAAAAGTCGTACTCAGATTTAACTGAGATCCAAAGGCTTCTTGAAAGGATTGCCAAATCCTTGATACAAACTGTCCATCTCTATCTGAAATTATCAAGATAGGTACTCCATGACGTGCTACTATCTCCTTAAGGTAAAGCCCAGCTAGCTTCCCAGTGCTATCCTTTTCTCGAATCGGTAGGAAGTGCGCATACTTTGTCAATCGGTCCACTATTACCCATATCATATCATGTCCTCTAGGTGTCCTGGGTAACTTTGTTATGAAGTCCATCGAAATCTGTTCCCACTTCCACATGGGTATTTCAGGCTGTTGCAAGAGACCTGAAGGCTTCTGATATTCGGTCTTGACCTTAGCACAGGTTAGGCAATTCCCAACATAAATAGCAACATCACTCTTGAGTTTTGGCCACCAATAATAATCTTTCAGGTCTTGGTACATCTTGTCCGATCCTGGATTGATCGAGTACCTCGACTTATGAGCTTCATAAAAAATAACCTTTCTAATACCGCCATAAAGCGGAACCCAAATGCGTCCCATGAAATACAAGGTTCCTTCCTTGTTAGGCACCAACTTCTTCTCCATTCCTTGGAGATATTCAGCCTTAAGATTCTCCTTCTTAAGAGCTTCTTGTTGTGCATCACGTATACGTGAAGTGAGATCCGTCTAAATAATCATTTCTAAAGCTCGAACCCTTATGGGCTTAACCCTTTCCTTTCGACTTAAGGCGTCTGCTACCACATTCGCCTTTCCAGGATGATACTTGATCTCGCAGTCATAATCATTCAACAACTCAACCCATCGTCGATTTCGCATATTAATCTCTTTCTGATCAAATATGTGTTGTAGGCTCTTGTGATCCGTGAAAATAGTACATCGAGTACCATAGAGATAATGTCGCCAAATATTCAGAGCAAATACCACTGCGCCTAGCTCCAAATCGTGAGTGGTATAGTTCTTCTCATTTACCTTAAGTTGGCGTGAGGCATAAGCGATAACCTTTTGGCGTTGCATGAGCACACAACCCAATCCCTGACGCGAAGCGTCGCAGTATACCACGAAGTCTTCTATGCCTTCGGGTAGGGATAGTATCGGTGCATCGTATAGCTTGTTCTTGGGAAGCTGAAAGGCTTCTTCTTGCTTGTCACCCCATTCATACTTTTTGTCCTTCTGAGTAAGGGAAGTGAGCAGTTGAGCTATCTTGGAGAAATTCTCAATGAACCTGCGGTAATAACCTGCTAAACCCAAAAATTGTCGGATTTCAGTCGGTGTCCTTGGAGTTTCCCAGTTCTTGATTGCCTCAATCTTTGTGGGATCCACATGAATGCCATTCTCGTTTACCACATGACCGAGGAATTGTACCTCACGTATCCAAAATTCGCACTTCGAGAACTTAGCATAGAGCTTTTCCTTCTTTAATAGCTCTAGAATGGCTCTTAGATGTTGCTCATGCTCTTCCTTCGTCCGCGAATAAATCAGAATATCATCGATAAATACATTGACAAATTTATCAAGATATGGTTTGCACACACGATTCATCAAATCCATAAACACTGTCGGCGCGTTAGTCAATCCAAACGGCATCACAAGGAACTCGTAGTGTCCATAACGAGTTCTGAATGCGGTCTTCGGTATGCTATCCTCTTGAATCCGCAGCTGATGATAACCTGATCGAAGATCAATCTTGGAGTAGTAGCTTGATCCTTGCAGTTGGTCGAATAAATCATCAATCCTCGGTAATGGATACCAATTCTTGATTGTTAACTTGTTCAGCTCCCGATAGTCGATACACATACGAAAGCTACCATCCTTCTTCTTGAGGAACAACACTAGAGCTCCCCAAGGCGAGAAGCTCGGCCTTATAAATCCCTTGTCCAATAACTCTTGAACCTGCGTGGATAATTCTTACATCTCTGAAGGCGCAAGTCGATAAGGTGCCTTGGCCACAGGCGCGGCGCCTGGAACCAAGTCAATGTGGAACTCGACTTGTCGTTGTGGAGGTGATCCCGGCAAGTCTTCAGGGAAGACCTTAGGATATTCCCTTAACACAGGGATATCTTCAAGCTTTGGTTCTTCGGCTTCCTTATCCAATACATGAGCTAAGAAGGCAACACATCCTTTGCGTAGAAACTTCTGTGCTTTCATATAAGTGATAATCCGCATGGGCGTATCATACTTTTCCCCATGAATCATAATAATCTCCTCATTCGCCATCGGAATGCGAATGTCCTTCTCATGGCACACTATCTCCGCATGATTGCTAGACAACCAATCCATCCCAACTACGTCATCAAAACTTCCCAACTCGACTGGCAGAAGATCTATCAAAAACTCACACTCACCAAGCTCCAAAATACACCCTCTAATCACCTCGTTCGCCTCTACTAACTTTCCATTAGCCAACTCTATCGAATACGGGACATCTAACTTATTCGCAACTAAACCAAGTATATTCTTAAAGTCTAGAGATACGAAGCTAAAATCAGCACCAGTATCAAACAGCATAGATGCATAACGTTGATTAATAGGGAACGTACTAGTAACCACGTTTGGATCCTAGCGTGCTTCCCTAGCTTCGATGTTAAACACCCTTCCACGAGCTTGATTGTTCTATGGGTAGTCTTTCTTGAAGTGCCCCAAATCGCCGCAACCATAATATCCTTGGCCGCGTCCATTCCCATTACTACCGTGGTTGTTGTTGTTATTTCCTCCACGATTTCCATTACCCGCTTGGTTTCCATTCCCGTTCCTGTTTGCATTACCTCCTTGATTGTTATTTCCTCCTTGGTTTCTGTTTCCATATCCATTCCCACCACGGTTACCACTACCGTTACCACCCTAATTTCCATTCCCGCGCCCTGTGCCAAACGAGCATGTATCCTTAGAATGCCCAGTCTTTCCACAACTCTTGCACTTATGGTTCCTGCACGGACTGGTGTGATGGTATTGACATCTATCACACTTGGGTAAGAATCCTGCATACCCTCTTCCCTTATTTTCAGCGTTCCCAGTGCCAGTCTGTGCCTCAGCTGGCTGATTGGTGTCTCTGCGCCTGTTGGTATTGTTGTTGTTCGCTCGGGTGCTTTTCTTGAAACTAGTAAACTTCCTTTTGTTATCCCTAGATGACTCCACATGGGTTTCTTTCTTCTTCGTTTCAGAAATCAAAAACTTTCCCAACCGACCTGCTTCCTCCGTAAGCGCCACACTTAAGTCAATAGCCTTAGAAATAGTTGGAGGCTTGGAAGCTGTCACCATGCTTAGAATCTAAGGCGCCAATCCCCAGATGAAACGTTCAATCCTTTTAAACTCTGGCTCCACCAGATAAGGAACAACTCTTGACAAATCATGAAATCTCTGAATATATTCCGCCACCTTCGGACCATCCATTTTCAAGTTCCAGAATTCCATTTCTAACTTCTGGATCTCTGCTTGAGAACAATACTTTTTACGCATTAACTCCTTCAGTCTATCCCATGTTAATGCATACGCATCAGCTTCACCCAATGTCTATACCTGGAGGTTCCACCACGACAGCGCTCCGTCCAGAAATAACCCAGAAATATACGTGACTCTTTGCTCTGGAGCGCATTTGCTCATTCTCAATAAAGAGTCCGTCTTCTCCAGCCAGCGTACGAAGGCGACAACACCCCCAGTGCCATCGAAATTTAGGGGCTTGCAGTCCAAGAATTGTTTGTAGGTACAACCTGTAACACAAGCAGCACCATTCACAGAAAGCATTAGCAAAGCACAATTGGAAATGTCCAAACTAATTGTAATGTGTCTTAGGTGCCTCAACATTACCGATTGGGGGGTTATTCCCAGAGGTACCTCCGCTATGTTCGGAGCAGAGTGCCTCGTGCTGAGCGATGGCTTGTGAGATACGCTCTTATAGCTCTGTCTCAGTCGTTGGCAATGGATTGTTGGTATTGGTGTTTCTTCGAGGCAGCATTGTTCTTCTAAGAAGAAGATCGGACAGGTCAGGCCTTATTCGTTAAATAAATAAATAATTGTCTAGGTGTCGTGTGTATGTATAACATATAAGCAATCATCATAGAAATCAACCATGCAACAACATAACCATAGCGTCAACATGTAATCCAACATTGTATTTAATGAGAACACGACTAATGAGCTTTCATTAATGACCAACCACAAGTTACATTGTTTTCACATTGTATCATACCACAAGAGACATAGGGTCACACTACCCTTGTCAGATAAGTCTGTCAATATACAAAAATAATATAGTCAAAAAGTGGTCTTCCATTCTTCACAATCTCGGCTCAATTGTAGTGCTCTCACCAAAAGTAGTGCATCTGCATAAAACCAAAAACCTACGGTGCTGATAGCGGAGGAGGAGGAGGAGGAGGGAAGAAAAGCAAACTGCGGACATGTGCGAGCTCCTCCTCGAGCTCATGAACTCTGCAAATCAAAAAGCTAATCTGCTGCTCGAATGTGAGAAAGCGGGCATCAAAACCCGGAATAGGTGCGGGAGCAGCAGGTGGAGGTATAAAGGAAGCTGACGATGAATGTGGAGGGACAGAAGCGGAATGACAGGGACAGGGTGACCGTCGGGCACCCTCACCGAACTCCAACTCGAGAACTCTACGACTCAAAATCTCAAACTGCACCTGTAAGGACAAAAGTAGCTCATCACTAGTGTAACCTCCATAATGAGAGGGATGGTAAGGGTCAGAGATAGGCATGGTATATGGAGGGAACCATAGAAATGGCTCATCAAGCGATGCAGATGTAAATGGGGTAAAAGGTGTAGTCTGTGGGATCAGAGGGAAATCAGCTAAAGCAAACGGATCAAATCTCGGGGGCTGTCCCGAGGTACCCTCCCCTGGTCGGGGAGCGGGGATCTCCTGGAGGAATACAATCGGAAGATCAGTGCAATGAGCATCAGACACGAATGGAGGTAGGGGGAAACATCAGCGGGTGGAGGTGGTGGAATGAATGGATCAACAAGTGGAAGCTCAAGTGGTGCAGGAATCCACTCTGGGACTAGTGGTGCAATATCAGGCAGACCAAACGGAACAGGGCCTGGCTCAGGAACAGGCTCTGGGACGTGAGGAGGTGTAGGGACTCGAGTAGGGGATAATGGTGCAGCAGACATCGCAGTGTCATTATCTGAATCAGTGGCATAGACCTACAGTCCTGCCGCCCGCAGGGCTGAGGAAGTCACAAACTCAAAGGAGTCTGCAACTGAGTGTATGCTCGAATCTGAGGATATCTCGATAACAGGTATGACAGGTGTGACACCTGTGTCACTTCGACCATTATACAAATACCAAACCAATGAAATATTGTATTTCATACTTGGGATTTGTATAAATATGTGTATCAGTTGCACATATCAATTCTTGTTCGATTTCGAGCTTTAAATCGCTTTTTGGAAGGTTATACGCGAACTGATACGTAAATATAACCAGTTTAATGCAACAAACACTCTGGAATAGTGACATAGGCTTAACATACCTTAAATAACCTTTACATAACTTAGAAATAAGTTTTGAAAGGTTTGGTATGGCAAAAACAAGTTTATTCGCTCACAGGGACTAATTGCGTCAACTGGCAAAAGTCTGCCGTTTCGTAAGGCAACGTACAGTTCGGAACATGATCATAAGCTAAACATACCATAAATAACCTAAACATAGCTTAGAAATAAGCTTTGAGTGGTTCGGTGTGCGAAAATATGCTTATTTGATCTTAAAGGGACTAAAAGTGTCAAAAACGGCATAAGTTTGCATTTTCGTGCATATCTTACGTTCAGACCACATCTGGACATCCAATATTTTTGTACACACTAAAATATTTTTATTTTAGTGATCGGCATGCAAAAATACCATTCGTCGCTTAATTTTGATCGTTTTCGCTTCCTTTCGAGTTTCGTCATAATTAGACGAATAACGCGACCGTACGACCAAACGAGCCGACATCCGAGATATTTCCGAGCATATTTTGAGTCCTCTAAACTTTAATGACCTTGTAGAGCCTTGAAAATGGCTTAACGGGTGTTAAAAGTGTCAAAAATGGGCTCAAACACATGCAGGGACCAAAGCTGTAAATAATGAAACTTTGGCTGAGCTGCAGGTATTAGGCAGCCCGCGTAAGGCCTGATCCTACTCCTACGCGCCGCGCCTAAAACTTCCGAGCGATCAAAAATCAGTTTTCAGCAAACTGTTGCAACTTCAGGGGTTTTTCTTGCAATTTTCTTGTGTGAAGGCCAAGTTTAAGTGCTCTCCAAGGCTTCTAATCACATTCCTGTTGTCATGGAATGTCAGAAACCAATATTTTATCCAAATAGGGATTGCCTTCGTGGTATCTCTATAGTCTCAATTGGTGTAGTTTGATACACTAAGGTTTGGTTGAATTCTTAAATCACATTTTTGTTGTATATTTTGTTATACTCCCAAAGGTATAGTTTGATATACTCTCATGTGTGATATTGTACAAAACAACATATATTTTGTTAATTATTAAAAAACATAGTTTGATATGTTATTTACAAAACCAAAGCATAGTTTAATATGTTATTTATAAAACCAAAGTATACTTTTGATATACTACTGAAAACTAATATTTTTATACTAAAGTATATTTAATATACTATCTGTTTAATGATTTTGGAACTGAAATATATTTTAATATATTACTTATTCGACTTTCTTTAAACCAAAGTATATTTTTATATATATACTACAAACCTTTTTATCAAAACATTGTTTACAAACAACATATTTTGTACAAACTCATTTTACTTAATTATTTATGCATTATTCTTTTATATCATCAAATTTCTTGTAAAATTTCGCATGATTTATAAAGAAAACGTTTTTCTAAAGTTCATGACTACTTTTGTTAAAACATTCTTTTAAACTTACAAAGTCATGAACCCTGCATTAATAAAACCTATGTATCTCACATGCATTTTTATGCTGACGTACCTATTTTTACACATGTTTCAGGTTCTGCTATGTGATGATTGTTGATACATGCTATACATAGGATGGACTCGTGCCTTAGCGACTTTAAAATTTGAAAGACAATATTTGTATTCATTTAATTTGTAATAAAACAATGAGTTCAATAATCCAATAAAACGAAATTATTTAATCCATGGTTATGAAACAACGATTCTGTTACAACACTCCCCGACGTTTCCGCTACGTTTTGTTGTTTTACGTGGTCGGGGTGTGACAGAAAAGTTGGTATCAGAGCCAATGGTTATCGGGAATTAGCTTATTAGTAATGCTTTGACCTAGACTATAACCTTCCTAGGACCCTAACACAAGTTATTTTGTGTTTAGTTTTAAAACAATATCGTCACCTATCCTTAGGTGACAACCACAACAAGAACACAAAATTTCGAATCCTCTTTGAAAACCAATCATCTGATCCAGGATGATTTATTGTAAGGTTTTGGACCCTCAAAGTTTTCGAAATCTCGTCAAAGTTTGGGTCTAAATAATGTGAACACGTGCAAACTGGAAGGGTGAATGCCTGTACCCTGAGTTTTCTGTCTAAGGCTAGAGTGTTCGTACAAATCCGCAGTATCGGACCAGTCACTCTTACCTGGGAAATCTTGGGGTGAGTGTTCACTTATAGGCGAGCATGTCTTCGGTGATACATTATATAGATCCATTTACTTTGATTAGTCACCGCATGTCATTTGTTTGTTCCAGGTAACGAACAAATGATCGCCTTCCTTGTGTTTTGTCGATGTTTTCAATACCTCTTTTGTTTTTCCAATCACCAACCTCACTCGTTTCTCATGTTCCCTTGTTCTTTTTAGACAATGCCTCCTTGACGTGATGCTCAACCTTTTACTGCTGAAGAAGTCGCAGCCCTTGTCGCTCAGCAAATGGCTGCAGTACTTCCTAGCATAGTAACCCAGATCCATGAGTTATACAACAACAACAATGCACAGTGTAATTTCAAGACCTTCAACTCTGCTAAACCTTTGAAGTTTTCTGGGTCTCAAGGAGCAACCGCGCTCCTGCAATGGTTCGAAAGTTTGGAGAGCACATTCAGGCATGTGCAATGTCCGAATGAGCGTAAGGTTGAATTTGCATCCAGTGTGTTCGAGAAGCGTGCTCTTACCTGGTGGAATGGTGTGATGCGTGATAGGGGTGCTGATGTGGCACTAGCTCAAACTTGGGAAGAGCTTCGAGCTCTAATGAT
This sequence comes from Helianthus tuberosus, assembly GCA_030545235.1. Classification (NCBI taxonomy): domain Eukaryota; kingdom Viridiplantae; phylum Streptophyta; class Magnoliopsida; order Asterales; family Asteraceae; genus Helianthus; species Helianthus tuberosus. The sequence continues at coordinate 205,312 of JARYGA010055520.1, forward strand.
GAAGGGGTTCTATCCTCGTCATGAGCTTAGAGCGTTGGAAAGGGAATTTGCCGATTTAAAGCAAGATAGTGGTGAACATCAAGCCTATACTGACCGTTATGAGGAATTGAGCCTGTTATGTCCTACCATGGTTACGCCTGTGGATAAGGCGATTGAGAAATACATTGATGGTCTTCCTGACTTTGTTCAGGATATAGTTACTGGCAGCAACCCTACTACCGTCAGACATGCCATTGAATTATCTGCCACCCTGACTGAATCTCATATCAGGAAGGGTAAGATTTTTCAAAAGGGCGACCCAAGACCATCTGACAAGACTGCACAAGTTGAACCAAAGGAAAAACAGGTTGAGGTATCCAATAAGAAGAAGCGTAAGGCTTCTCAAAACTGGGCCATAACTGCTCAGAACAATCAGGTTGCACCAAACCAGCCGGCGCAACCTCGTAAAAGGAAAAATTATGTTGGTACCGCACCCTTGTGCAACAAATGCAACCGTCATCATCTGGAGCAAGAGCATTGTCACAAATGTACCCACTGTGGACGGTTGGGACATTTGATCAATACCTGCCGTTATGCCAACCAAAACCAAGCTGCTGCAAATCCTGCTGCTGTTCAAGCACGGTTCCCACCTGGGTCATGTTATAACTGTGGTGACCTTACTCACTACAGAAACAATTGCCCAAGACTTGTTAACGCAAATCCAGCATGTGGACGAGTGTTTAACATAAATGAGGCAAACGCAAACAATGATGCAGCAGTGAACAATTAGTCTTTTAAAATTCCTTGGTTGTTATCTTTCGATGTTTGAATCGACTCAGTTGTTATATAAATAAAATTTGTTGTTTCAAATTTTTATTTTGTGAAACTGATACGATTGTGTGAATGTTTGATACAACCCTTCGATGCCAACACCAAGGAATTGTGTTCCTTATAAGACAAACTACTCATGTAGTTCTGTCATTTTTATGATCACTTGTGATCTCCCCGAAAATCGTAAATACTCGTTTCTTTTAAGAAACAAAGCCAAATTCCTATTAAGATCTTTCTATCTTCATAGTTAGATTCTTATGTTTAAAGTGCCAAATAAAATCCATGGATTGGATTCCAGGTGTGCTTTAAATATCCGTGTACAAAGATAACAAATTAAAGATCAAGATAAATAATTACGTGATTATGTGCTTATGTGTTTTCTTATATGTTTCGTGTTTTTATGTGATTCATCCAAATCCTCATAGAATCCTCCATATTTCAATATGAGGGATTCATAGTGGGATATCCAAAGGTACTACCTTAAATCCTAAATGGACTTCTACGTTATAGTTAAGTTCCTTGGATTATAAAGTACTATTCCATAATTAGACCCCTTGAGTGGTCTAGTTAAACAGATTGATCCAAAAATCTGGTTAGGAATATCATGTGATGATATAGCTGAAAGGATCCCTTAAGTTGTCTATTTAATGAGATCATACGACGGTCTAGTTAAGGAGATCATGTGTTGATCTAGTTAAAAAGATCGTTCGTTGATGTAGTTAAAAAGATCCTTTGGTGGTCTAATCAAGTCACTCCATGTTTATTCGATTGATTTTTTCCCTACACATTATGAAATGAACTGTGTGGATTGTGCAAGGAATTACGTAATTATGGATGCATACATAATTATGGAATTCAGTGCACAGAAACCACATCAAATTTTGTCATGTGTTAAGACCTATAGTGATAAGAATAACGAAACAGGAACAATGTAAAAAGGGGCATGGTGGATACGCCTCTGGTACTTCCTATATATAAGTGTTCCTTATTACATTACGAACGTAGCGTTATTTAAGTTACCTGAAGTCCTGGACCTTGACCAATATTATCTTATCTTACACTCTCCGACTCTGATTTCGTGCACACAAGTCTCCTCTAAAATTAAATTTCGGGACGACATTTCCTAAAGTAGGGGAGACTGTGACACCTGTGTCACTTCAACCATCATATGAATACCAAACCAATGAAATATTGTATTTCATACTTGGGATTTGTATAAATATGTGTATCAGTTGCACATATCAATTCTTGTTCGATTTCGAGCTTTAAATCACTTTCTGGAAGGTTATACGCGAACTGATGCGTAAATATAACCAGTTTAATGCAACAAACACTCCGGAATAGTGAAATAGGCTTAACATACCTTAAATAACCTTTACATAACTTAGAAATAAGTTTTGAAAGGTTTGGTATGGCAAAAACAAGTTTATTCGCTCAAAGGGACTAATTGCGTCAACTGGCAAAAGTCTGCCGTTTCGTAAGGAAACGTACAGTCTGGAACATAATCATAAGCTAAACATACTATAAATAACCTAAACATAGCTTAGAAATAAGCTTTGAGTGGTTCGGTGTGCGAAAATATGCTTATTTGATCTTACAGGGACTAGAAGTGTCAAAAACGGCATAAGTTTGCATTTTCGCGCATATATTACGTTCAGACCACATCTGGACATCCAAAATTTTGGTACACACTAAAATATTTTTATTTTAGTGATCGGCATGCAAAAATACCATTCGCCGCTTAATTTGGATCGTTTTCGCGTTCGTTCGAGTTTCGTCGTAATTAGACGAATAACGCGACCGTACGACCAAACGAGCCAACTTCCGAGATATTTCTGAGCATATTTTGAGTCCTCTAAACTTTAATGACCTTGTAGAGCATTGAAAATGGCTTAACGGGTGTTAAAAGTGCCAAAAATGGGCTCAAACACATGCAGGGACCAAAGCTGTAAATAATGAAACTTTGGCTGAGCTGCAGGTAGTAGGCTGCCCGCGTAAGGCCTGACCCTACTCCTATGCGCCCCACCTAAAACTGCCCAGTGACCAAAAATCAGTTTTCAGCAAACTGTTGCAACTTCAGGGGTTTTTCTTGCAATTTTCTTGTGTGAAGGCCAAGTTTAAGTGCTCTCCAAGGCTTCTAATCAGCTCTTAACACTTGTATGGCCAAGATCATTCCCTCTTTAGCATGGAATGATGCTAATGGTTGTGGAAAAACTATAAATACCCAACACCTTTCATTTTTGCAACTCACAAAATCTGATTCATTTGCTCTAAGTTGGGGTCTTGCACCTCATACCTGAGCTATTTGAATCAAGATTTCCTAGCAAGGACCCTTTGTAAGCTTCCTTCGTTCTTTTATCACTTTTCTAGCGTGAAAGTCAAACAGTGTTTGACTTTCTGCTTTGACCAGTCTTTGGTCAACACGAAGTTCGTTGAACTTCGCAACGTGAGCGTAATCACGATGGTTATAGTCCTTAGTGACTATACTTACTGGTTACCACGTTGATTAGGTGTAGTGACGAGTCGTAGTTTCGGCCAAAATGCGTATTTAAGCGTATTTTGTAACCAAACTATTCTTGGGTATCAAAACCGTTTGTTTTGATATCTAACTTGTTTTCAAACCTTGTTAAACATGTTTAGCTCGTCACTTTTAGAATAGTGCTTATGTAGAGTCGTAAGTCAAGCGGTCTAAACAACCGCTTAGACTTTCGAACTAGACCCGTTTGGTCGATCATTAGGATCCGACCAAACATGTTTAGTGACCATAGTTGTATTGGGAATAACCTTCTGAGGTTATACCTTATGGTCACTTCGTTTAAGTAGTAGTATGATAGGTAGTTTATATGCCTTAAGAAAATGACCAAAATGCCCTTTTTATGCATAATTGGATTTTAAACATATGTAACCTAAACATTTGTCACTTAACTGATTATGCAAATAATTAAACATGTTTAGGCATATAATACTTGTCATAGGACTAATTAGACATCTCAAACGCGCGTTTGCGCGAACGACGCGTTAAAGTAGCGTAAGCTACCTTAATGGGTCGTGATGGGTCGTAAGCACTTAGGATAGGTTCCGTTTTAGAATGTAGACTTCGTTAAACCATATCACATGAGTTCCAATACTCATTTGGTTTACGAAACCTCATTCTATCCGATCTTCCGATTTAGGTCCGGTTTAATTACATAGTTACCTATATTAGGTGCCGTTTGATTCCGTGATCCCTCTAGCTTTGCTTGGTTGTTATTCAAGACTTCTAAGCAATCTCAAGTGAGTACATAGTCCCCTCTTTTACTGTTTTCAATGTTTTGGGGTGAAATATGTGTACCTATTTGTTATGTTCATGTTTTCAAAAGTATAATTTGATTATACATATTAATAGTTATCTTTTGACAAACTGAATGATTATTTATGGTTTAAACTCTAATATTTCAAAGATTATAAAATTAATTATTGGACTAGACACCCCATTCCTGTTGTCATGGAATGTCAGAAACCAATATTTTATCCAAATAGGGATTGCCTTCGTGGTATCTCTATAGTCTCAATTGGTGTAGTTTGATACACTAAGGTTTGGTTGAATTCTTAAATCACATTTTTGTTGTATATTTTGTTATACTCCCAAAGGTATAGTTTGATATACTCTCATGTGTGATAGTGTACAAAACAACATATATTTTGTTAATTATTAAAAAACATAGTTTGATATGTTATTTACAAAACCAAAGCATAGTTTAATATGTTATTTATAAAACCAAAGTATACTTTTGATATACTACTAAAAACTATTATTTTGATACTAAAGTATATTTAATATACTATCTGTTTAATGATTTTGGAACTGAAATATATTTTAATATATTACTTATTCGACTTTCTTTACACCAAAGTATATTTATATATATATACTACAAACCTTTTTATCAAAACATTGTTTACAAACAACATATTTTGTACAAACTCATTTTACTTAATTATTTATGCATTATTCTCTTATATCATCAAATTTCTTGTAAAATTTAGCATGATTTATAAAGAAAACATTTTTCTAAAGTTCATGACTACTTTTGTTAAAACATTCTTTTAAACTTACAAAGTCATGAACCCTGCATTAATAAAACCTAAGTATCTCACAGGCATGTTTATGCTGACGTACCTATTTTTACACATGTTTCAGGTTCTGCTATGTGATGATTGTTGATACATGCTATACATAGGATGGACTCGTGCCTTAGCGACTTTAAAACCAAGAAAGTTCAAAAACTTGGGCTCCAAACAAAAGAAACCATAGGCTGAAACAATTTTCTACATCTGATAGGGTTTGGCTACCCGTGAGGATTTGGCTTAGGGTTTCACGCCCCACCATACCCTCCAGACTGATTTTTGAAAGTTGGCAGATTTGGCCCCTGGACTTGTTTCGTCGCGTTTTGTCACTTTTAATACCTTTTAACCCAATTTTTAGGCTCTGTAAGGATGTTAAGGCATATGTAACTTGAATTATGCCCAAAAATGCCGTGGATGTCGGTTCGTTCTGTTGTACGGTTGCGTTTTTCACGTAATTACGATGAACGCTATAACGAACACGAAAATGACCAAAAATTCGCAACGATTGATATTTTTGCATTCTTATCAATAAATACAAGATTTTAATGATTACAAAATTTTTTGGATGTTTGTACATGGTTTGTATTTTGAATGTGAACCATTCAGTGGACTTTCGAAGTTTGTCGCAAATAGTCTCTGAGCTCGAATAAGCATGTTTTTGCTATACCAAACCCTTCAAAACTTATTTCTAAGTTACGTAAAGAGTATTTAGGGCATGTTTAGATTATGTCCTTGTTCTGGAGTGAACATCGCGTTAAACTAATTACTTTTGCGTAACAGTTTACGATTTCACTTCCAGAAAAGGTTTGAATGAATGAAATTGTACAAGGACTAAAACGTGCAAATGTCATATGTAATTATACAATCCTAGAAATAAAACACAATGTTTCATTAAATACAAATTTGTTCGGAATTGTGCAATGATTGAAAGACACAAATGTCACACCCACCAAAATTTAACCCAAAGGGCAGAGAATTTGAAGTGAAATGTGATTAAAAACAAAATTCAATTCTGACCATCCAAATTACAAGAGAAAGACATAAATAGAGACTGAAATTCGAAATGGCCACAAACAAGCCCAAAAAAATGCATAAAACACCAAAAAAACATAAAAAATGCATAAAACTCCCTTTAGAATGCGCTTTTTGGGGCGATGTCACACCCCGACCGCGTTAAAACAACAAAACCACAACGAAAACATCAGGGAGTGGAGTAACAGAATCATTGTTTCACAACACATGGATTGAAGTTTCGTTTTATTGAATTAAGTTATTACATTGTCTTGATATTTAAAAGCAAAACTCAAACATATTGTCTTTCATTGTTATTAAGTTGATAAGACCTCGTCCGTTCCTATGTGAGCATGCATCATAATTATCATCAAACAACAACACCTGAAACATATGTGAAAATAAAGTCAGCATAAAATGCCGGCGAGTACATAGGTTTTGTGAGTGTGTCAAATTCATGGCTTGTATACATATTGCAATACCTCGTACGACTACTAGAGTCGATAATTGAAATCCTTGTTTTGAAAAGTGTTTTGTATTGCAATATGATTAACCAACTAAAACAAGTTGGTTATATGTTTGTGAAAACCTCGTTGCCATGAATCTTGACTAAAACCTTTGTTTTCGTAAACCAATAGTAAATCGTCCTTGTAGAAAACTTGTATGGTTTATATCATTTAGTAAGCATCGTTGCGTGACATCATTTGAAATCAATCATCCAAGTGAACTAAATAACGCCATGGTATGTAATCTGATAAAAGCACTTATATATAAGAAGTACCAGTGGCGTATCTACCATGCTTTTATCACATTACACCCGTCCCGTTATCTAATCACGTACCAAAAACCAATCGTTCAATTTTACTTGTTCTCAATCGTTCGTGTTATCAAAACCATTTGTTCAAATCGTTCAACTTGTTCGTGTTAGAAACAATCGTTCAATCATTCATGTCATAAATCATCGTTCAATCGTTTGTGTCATAAAACCATTCGTTCAATCGTTCGTGTTTTAATTGTGAAACCTAACTTTTGGTCATTCTCGTTGAACACATTCAAACCTGTGTTTTGACTCGTCTATACCACCAAAGGGTATCTTTAATCTACTAACAAACCACCAAAGGGTTTGTTAAAAATCATCAGGTTCTGTCGTTACCCACATTACCCCATAACCATGGCGATAGTCCGATAACGGGATTTATCAGATCCTATAGTACCATAACATACTACTGGTCAGCTCGGCCAAAGCTAATGAATGTCATTCGTGTTATGTATCAACGCACCAACAAGTTCGTTCACATTATTGAAATCGTTGTGTTTAATATAAACCATAGCATTTGTTTTGAAAAATCGAAATCAGTTTAGCACATATGAATCACCCCAAAAACAATTGAAAGCAGTAAAATAGGGGAACTATGTACTCACTTGATATTGCAAAGTATCCTCGATTAGGTGAACTACCAAGCTCGGGAAATCAAGGAATCAAGTGGCACCTAGTATCGGATCACTATGTTAATAATCGGGGCCCAAATCGGGAGATCGGGTAGAATGAGGTCTTGTAAACCAAATGAGTGTTGGAACTCATATAATATGGTTTAACAAAGCCTACATTCTGATTTGAAACCTATCCTAAGTGCTTTTGACCCGTTATGATCCGTTAAGGTAGTTTACGCTACTTTAACGCGTCATTTGCGCAAAAGCGTGTTCGGATGGTCTAACTAGCCCTATGATAAGCATTATATGCCCTAGAAAGTTCAATAAAGTTGCATAATCAGTTTAAGTGTCAAAAACTTCGTTACATATGCTTAAATTGAAATTATTCGTGAAAAGGGCATTTTGGTCATTTTCCTAAGGCATATAAACTACCTATCATACAACTAATCAAAAGAAGTGACCATAAGGTATAACCTCGGAAGGTTATTCCCTATGCAACTATTGTCACAAAATATGTTTGGTCGGATCCTAATGATCGACCAAACGGGTAGGGTTCGAAAGTTTAAGCGGTTGTCGAGACCGCTTGACTTACGATCCTATATCAGCACTAAACTAAAAGTGACGAGTTAAACATGTTAAAACATGTTTAACTAAGTTAGAAAACTGATTTGATATCAAAACAATGTGTTTTGATACCCGAAAATTGTTTTGTCGCAAAATGCACATAATCATGCATTTTGACCGAAACTTTGACTCGTCACTTCGACTAGTCAACGTGGTAATCAATAGGTATAGTCGCAAGGGACTATAATCATCGTGATTACGCTCACGTTGCAAAGTTTAAACGAACTTTGTCTTGACCAAATCATGGTCAAAGCTGAAAGTTAAACACTGTTTGACTTTCTTGCTTGAAATAAATAACAAAGTATGAAAGAACACTTACAAGTGTTCTAGGCTGGAAAAATGACTAAGAAAGCTCAAGTCTGAGGCCTCCAACTAAGTGTGGTAGCCTCAATCATATCAAGAGGGAAAGAAAATGAAGATGAGAAAGTTGGGAATGATGAAGAACAAGTGTTTGTGTGATGATCAAGGAATGATCACACCTTACACTCGTTAGGTACTGATTAGGGAACTTGGGGAACACATAAACCAGCCCACAATAATCAAAAACTAAGTTTCGTTTTATTAAATATTAAACAATGTCTTAAAGTTAAACAAGCAAGTCAAACATAGTCTATCATCGTTATTAAACCACTAAGGCCTCGACCGGTCATAAGTGAGCATGCACCCTATTCGCAATCAACATGAAGCAACATCACCTGAAACATATGTAAAAACAAAGTCAGCAAGAAATGCTGGCGAGCACATAGTTTTTGTGTGAGTGTCTGATTCATGGCTCGTTGAAATATCTCGTACAACTTCGTTAATCGATATTTGAAACCTTGTTTTGTAAAATGTTTGTATTGTAAAATGAATAACCAAATCAAGCAGATTGGATATAATTTATAAACCTCGATGCCATGAATCTTAACCCAAAACATTTTTTTATGTAAACCAAATCATAAATCGTTCTCGTAATAAAACTCGTATGGTTTATATAGTTTCGTAAACATCGTTGTGTGACATCGTTTAACTGGTTCTCGTTATAGATCATCGTTCATTTGTTTAAATCATTCATAATCGTACAATCATTTAATATCGTTATCGTTCCAATCGTTCTTGTTTTAATTGTGAAAAACTATTTTTGGTCGTCTCGCTAATAACATTCAAACCTTCGTGACTCGTTCATCGTTCAACTCGTATTAACAAACCACCAAAGGGTAAGTTAACAATCATCAGGTTTAGTCGTTACCCACATAACCCACACATAACCATGGGTGCAGTCTGATAATGGGATTTGTCGGATCCTATGGTACCATAACCTAATACTGGTCGGTTCGGCCAAAATTAATGAATGTCATTCGTTATGTAACTATAACCAACAAGCTCGTTCACATTGTCGAAATCATTATTAGTTTAGTATAAACCATCGTAATCATTTTTGAAACCATCGTTAAAATATCGAAATCGCTTTGATACATATGAATCACCCCAAAACAATCGAAAACAGTAAAAAGAGGGGATATATGTACTCACCTTTGGGTGTGTTTTTATATGTTAACACAATCCCATAAATTGTTTATTCATCCTAAATTAAATAAGAATGATTTAATAATCAAAACTCACAAAAATACATGAGTTTTTCCGATACTTAGAATTTTCACATAACCTTGAGGTTTTTCTCAAAAAGTTATTATTTTTGATTATCTTGGTGTATTTATATATATGTACTCGAGCGTAAAACACATAACCTTGTCAACACTAACACATTATCATACACATATTGTAAAACACATAGCACATCGTAACACATAAAATTTACCCATGAACAACCCATTCTAGTATATGTCGAAAAACACTTATTTTTGCGATTCGGTAACATTTTTGGGCGTCGGAAGTCACGTATGACCAACCAAACACCAAGTAAACTTAATATAAATTAAATTACTTATTTTTATAGTAAAAATATCAGTTTGGTTACTGATCTAAAACAGTTTTATAAAAACCCCCCGAAAAGGCGATTTTTAGCCGTTTTACCGCATAGTTTTGCATCAAACGTTACCCGAACCATCCCAAATCGAAACGACTTGAAATTTTAACATAACCCATGTTATTTACTGAATAAAATAATGGTTATACTCATGATAGTGCAGGTCTTAAATAAGGCACATAAATCATGCAAATTTCACATGTTTTACCACTTTTTAAGCTATATGTACAACATGCAAAGCTATCAAACCTATGTCAAAGTTTCATGCCATTATAATATACCAAATGATGTTATTTTTAGTTTTTATAACTTGTTCAAAAATATTTTTGTCATACAACCATTTTTTATCACTTCTTGAGCTTTAAATCAACATGTATCCATATGTACAAGTGCCTAAAGCATGCTATCACAACATCATCATTTTATGTTAATCTAAATGCATCAAATATGTGATATATTCAGGTTTATTTGCTGATGTACTTGGTCATTTAACATATCATACATAGATCATCAATCACTTGCATTTTAACTAGTATTCAAGAACAAGCAACAACCTAAACATGTACTTATCAAAATCGAACTTCAAAACTCATACACACATATATATATGTACGGTCATACACACACACATGAACATTACCATTTTTATTTGTATCATGAACCATTTCATTTTAGATTTCAAGTTTGTGAAAATCCCAAGATTCAAGAGAAACTTCAAATTATCAAGAACAACCAAGAGTCAAAAGTATGATTTAAAAATAAATGTTATACCTTCAAGATTCAAGTAGGTTGTGGGATGAGATTTTGATGATAGGAAGCTTGAAATCATTTGAATGCACCTTGGAAACACCTTTGTATCTTCACACCACTTGAAACATGCTTGAAAGGGAGTTTGAATGTGATGAACAAAGCTTGAACATATGAATATGGTGAGAGAGAGAGAGAGAGAGAGAGAGAGAGAGGACGGTTGGGAGAGAGGAGAGAGAGTGATGAAGATTGAGTTTGATCTTGCTTGATATGAAGATATAAGTAGGAGATATGGAAAGATTTAGATGGAGCATGCAACTACAAGTGTCATGCAAGATCTAATAGAATATTTTGGAAGATTTAATAAAAATTTGTTGGGGCCATACACTAAGTGACCGTAAACAAGCAAGGGGGGGTAGAGTGTAATTTTTGAGGGTAAGTTAGATAAAAATAGGCATTTAACTAGATACCGGGTATTTTATCTAGCGTTTAAATCCCGATTAATGGCGTTCTAAATCATTTTTATTAATCTATAAAAATAAACTCGCCAAAATATTACTGAAATAAATTTCAGTTGCCAAGACTGGCTGCGTTGTCTGCGTTTTGCAGTAAAAGCACTGTGTTGCGCAGAAACACGCGGTACGCGCTTAAACTTGAAAAATAATGTTTTTAAGCATTTTAATTTATTTTTCAACACGGCCGTGATTAAAAATGAAATTTTAATCATAACAGAATACTTTTGGGATTTAAATATTATCCGGGCGGTCACCAACGTTCGTTCCGCAGTTTTGTCGTAAATAGTTCTTTAGTTCAAATAAACATGTTTTTGCCATACTGAATCCTTAGAAACTTATTTCTAAGTTATGTAAAGGATATTTAGGGTATGTTTGGCTTACGTCACAGTTCCGGAGTGTACGTCGCGTTAAACTGATTGCGTTTATGCACCAGTTTGCGTATAACCTTCCAGAAAGCGATTTAAAGCTTGAAATCAGAATCGAATCAAATTGTAAAATTAATAAACACAATTACACATATAATAACACCAAAGCACATTGTTTTATTGATAATCAACATTGTTTTACATTATACGATGATTACAAAACACAGTTGTCACAGTCTCCCCTACTTTAGGAAATTTCGTCCCGAAATTTTATTTAGAGGAAACTTGTGAAAAAAAATACGGATATTTCGTCTTCATCTGGTCCTCACGTTCCCTAGTAAACTCGGGGCCACGTTTGGATTCCCAGCGAACTTTGACCAATCGAATTCGTTTGTTCTTCAACTGTTTGAATGCGCGGTCCACTATCTCCACAGGTTTCTCGACAAAGTGCATTGTTTCATCGATTTGAATCTCGTCGAGAGGAATGTGAAGATCAGCATCAGCTAAACACTTTTGCAAATTGGACACGTGAAAAGTCGGATGAATATTTCCAAGCTCTGGGGGTAGCTCTAGTCGATAGGCAACCTTTCCAATTCTTTTAACAATCTTAAATGGTCCAACATATCGTGGTGCAAGTTTTCCTTTCTTTCCAAATCTCACCACTCCCTTCCAAGGTGACACCTTGATTAGGACACGGTCTCCGATTTGAAATTCTAAGGGCTTGCGTCGTATATCTGCATAACTCTTTTGACGGCTTCTAGCTGTCACAAGATTATCGCGGATTTTCTTGATTTTGTCTGTTATTTCCAGAATGAGCACAGGTCCAGTAAGCTGAGCTTCACCGATCTCATTCCAACATATAGGTGAATGACATTTTCGACCGTAGAGAGCTTCGAATGGTGCCATATTAATACTAGCATGATAACTGTTGTTGTAAGAGAACTCGATCAATGGAAGATGAGAATCCCAATTACCACCAAAGTCTATCACGCATGCCCTAAGCATATCCTCCAAAGTTTGAATCGTTCTCTTAGATTGACCATGTGTTTGGGGATGATAAGCAGTGCTTAGATTTAGTTGGGTTCCCAGAGCAGATTGCATGGTCTTCCAAAAATGAGATGAAAACCGAGCATCACGATCGGAAATGATATCCAAAGGAACACCATGTCGTGATACAATCTCATCAACATAAATCTTTGCAAGTTTATCAGCAGATAGATCCTCGCGAATCGGTATAAAATGAGCTGATTTCGTTAATCGATCAATAATAACCCAAATAGCATCGTGACCTTTAGACATACGCGATAACTTAGTGATGAGATCCATTGCAATGTTCTTCCACTTCCAAACCGGTATCTCTGGTTGTACAAGCAAACCAGAAGGTCTTTGATGTTCAGCCTTGACTTTGAGACAAGTTAGGCATTTCGATACATACAAGGCAACATCCTTCTTCATACCAGGCCACCAGAACTGAGTACGAAGATCCTTGTACATTTTATCAGCACCAGGATGGATAGAATATCGAGACTTGTAGGATTCGTCCATTACCAAGGTGCGAAGATCGTCTTGTTTCGAAATCCACAAACATTCCTTGAAATATAGCAACCCATCGTCCTTCGTTTTGAGTTTAAGTTTGAGTTTAACTTTGAGTTGCTCGTATTTCAATAAGTCCTTGATCACACAAGATCGTTGAGCTTGAAGGACACGAGATTGAATATCAGATAGAGTTCGAACAGAATGAAGCTTGACTCGTTCCTTTCGACTAAGCACATCGGCTACGACATTCGCCTTACCAGGATGGTAGCGGATCTCGCAATCATAATCGTTTAAAAGTTCAACCCAACGTCGTTGCCTCTTGTTCAGCTCCTTCTGATTGAGAATATGCTGGAGAGTTTTGTGGTCTGTGAAAACCACACACTTCGTTCCATAGAGGTAGTGTCTCCAGATTTTAAGTGCGAAAACCACAGCTCCTAATTCAAGATCATGAGTCGTATAGTTCTTCTCATGAATTTTCAGCTGTCTAGACGCATAAGCTATGACTTTACCACGTTGCATAAGAACGCAACCAAGTCCTAGATTCGACACGTCACAATAGACAACAAAATCATCATTTCCCTTAGGTAGTGATAAGACAGGAGCATCGCAGAGTTTCCGTTTCAGCGTTTGGAACGCTTCTTCTTGCTTAGGTCCCCACTCAAAAGGCTTATTTTTCTGAGTCAAAGCAGTGAGTGGAACCGCGATCTTTGAGAAATTAGAAATGAATCGACGATAATAACCAGCAAGACCAAGAAACGATCGAATCTCTGTAGGTGTCGTCGGTGTATTCCAATCCTTAATAGCTGCTATTTTGCAAGGATCCACATGGATGCCCTGCTCGTTGACTATATGACCCAAAAACTGAACTTCTCTAAGCCAAAATTCACACTTGGAGAATTTAGCAAAAAGTTGCTCCTTCTTCAGAAGCTCCAAGGTCAAACGAAGGTGTTGCTCGTGATCGGCTCGAGACTTCGAATAAATGAGAATATCATCGTTAAACACAATGATGAACTTATCTAAATAAGGTTTACAGACCCAATTCATTAAGTCCAGAAGATAGCTGGGGCATTCATCAAACCAAAAGGCATGACAGTGAACTCGTAATGCCCATATCTTGTACGGAAAGCAGTTTTGGGAATATCTTCTTCGAGAACACGAAGTTGATGATACCCAGAACGCAGATCGATCTTGGAAAAACATGAAGCACCTTGCAGATGGTCGAAGAGATCATCAATTCTAGGTAGGGGATATCGATTCTTGATGGTAAGCTTATTAAGTTCACGATAATCGATACACATTCAAAAAGATCCATCTTTCTTTTTCACAAAGAGGACAGGAGCTCCCCAAGGCGAAAAGCTTGGACGGATGAATCCTTTATCAGACAACTCTTGAAGCTGTTTTGATAACTCTTGCATCTCCGACGGTGCAAGACGATAAGGTGCCTTCGCAATCGGGTTGGCATTGGGTATAAGGTCAATATGAAACTCGACTTGACGAACTGGAGGCAAACCAGGCAGTTCATCGGGAAACACCTCTGGGTTATCTCGAACAATCGGAATATCCTGAATACTCTTGCTCTTGCCTTTCTCCTCGGTGACATGTGCCAGGAAAGCAACATATCCTTTTCGCAAATAACTTTGGGCCTTTGTACACGACATAAGCTTCAAACCACCAGATGGCTTTTCACCACGAACTTCCAGAACATCGCCAGACGGAAGAGGAATACGAACAATCTTAGCGAAAAAACCACCTCAGCATGATGTTTGGTTAACCAATCCATCCCCACGATAATATCGAAACTTCCGAGTTGCATCGGCGTGAGGTCAATGGGAAAAAGATGGTTATCAAGGTTTAACTGACAATCACGAATAACAGAATCGAGAACAAGAGGTTTACCAATAGCAACTTCGACAGAAAAGGGTTTCCTCAGTTTAGTTCTAGGTATCACAAGCAAATGTTCAAAAGATAATGAAACAAAACTTCTATCGGCACCAGAATAAAAAAGAATAGATGCAGGTCGATTGTTAACAAGAAACGTACCATTAACCACCTCGTTGTCAGCCCTCGCTTCGTTAGCATTCAGATTGTATGCTCGCCCACGAGCGGGATTCACATTTGCATTGACATTTGCGTTCGCATTTGCATTTGCATTCACCAACCTCGGACAGTTGTTGCGGAAGTGACCAATCTCCCCACAATTGAAACGTGAACCTGGTGGGAATCTAGCAGCATTCCCCTGAACTGGAGCTTGAACCTGAGCAGCTTGATTCTGACCTAAACAACAGACGTTGGCCATATGCCCAAGTTTACCACATGTTGTGCATTGCCTACAAGCTTGTTGTGCAACATGATGACCGTTGCAGCGAGCACAATGAGGTGCGGTACCAGCATACGCTTTCTTCGCAGGCGGTTGAACTGGTGGGTTCTGAGGGTTCTGAGCAGTAACTGCAAAGTTCTGAGCACCCTTTCGCTTTCTCGACTTCTTCGATGACTCACCTTTCTTACCCTTACCCTTTTCCTTGACAGATTCGGTCGACTTCTTCTTATCACCCTTGCAGGTAAGTTTACCCTTCCTGACTTGCGACTCAGTCAGGGTAGCAGATAACTCGATCGCTTGACGAACCGTAGTAGGATTGACGCCAGTCACAATATCTTGTATGGAATCGGGTAAACCATCGATGTACCTCTCTATTGCTTTCTCCAACGGGGTAACCATAGTAGGACACAAAAGACTGAGCTCCTCAAATCGATCCGTGTAGGCACGGTGTTCTCCCCCATCTTGTTTTAGATGGTCAAACTCTTGTTCCAAAGCTCGGATTTCGTGATGGGGACAAAACTCTCTCATCATGAGAGCTCGAAGCTCTTCCCATGTTTGTGCCAATGCCACTTCGGCACCCCTATCGCGCATCACTCCGTTCCACCACGTAAGAGCACGCTTCTCAAACACACTTGATGCAAATTCAACCTTACGCCCATTCGGACATTGCACATGTCTAAATGTGCTTTCGATACTTTCGAACCATTGAAGGAGCGCAGTTGCTCCTTGCGACCCAGAAAACTTCAACGGCTTAGCGGAATTGAAATTCTTGAAATTACATTGTGCTTTGTTATTGTTATTGTTGTTGTACAGCTCATGGATTTAGGTCACAACGCCTGGAAGCACAGCAGCCATTTGCTGAGAGACAAGGGCTGCGATTTCTTCAGCAGTAAAAGATTGTGCATCACATCGAGGAGGCATTGTCTAACAATGAAATATGAGAAACGAGTGAGGTCGACAATTAGGAAAAACAAAAGAGGTATTGAAAATATCAACGAAACATAAGGAAGGCGATCACTAGTTCGTTACCTCGAACAAACAAATGACACGCAGTGACTAATCAAAGTAATGAATCAAAATAATGTATCATGAAGACATGCTCGCCTATAAGTGAACACTCACCCCAAGAGTTCCCAGGTAAGAGTGACTGGTCCGATTATGTGGATTTGTACGAACACTCTAGCCTTAGACAGAAAACTCAGGGTACAGGCATTCACTCTTCCAGTTTGCACGTGTTCACATTATTTAGACCCAAACTTTGACGAGATTTTGAAAACTCAGAAGGCACTAAGCCAAAATGAGTCAAACTGGAAGGGTTCAAAACCTTACAATAGAGGGTTCAAAACCTAGTAATCAACCATCCTAGAACGGATGATTAATTTTCGAAGCAGATTCGGATTTTGTTTTTAAAAATCTAAACGCAAATCAACTTGCGTTGGGGTCCTAGAAAGTTATAATCTAGGTCAAAATATTACTAATAACCTAATTCCCTATAACCATTGGCTCTGATACCAACTTCTTCTTTCACACCCCGACCACGTAAAACAACAAATCATGGCGGAATCGTCGGGGAGTGTTGTAACAGAATTATTGTTTCAAACCATGGATACAAAGAGTTTCGTTTTATTAAATATTAAACATTGTCTTAAAGTTAAACAAGCAAGTCAAACATAGTCTATCATCATTATTAAACCACTAAGGCCTCGACCGGTCCTAAGTGAGCATGCATCCTATTCGCAATCAACATTAAGCAACATCACCTAAAACATATGTAAAAACAAAGTCAGCAAGAAATGCTGGCGAGCACATAGTTTTTGTGTGAGTGTCAGATTCATGGCTCGTTGAAATATCTCGTACAACTTCGTTAATCGATATTTGAAACCTTGTTTTGTAAAATGTTTGTATTGTAAAATGAATAACCAAATCAAGAAGATTGGTTATAATTTATAAACCTCGATGCCATGAATCTTAACCCAAAACATTTGTTTATGTAAACCAAATCATAAATCATTCTCGTAATAAAATTCGAATGGTTTATATAGTTTCGTAAACATCGTTGTGTGACATCGTTTAACTCGTTCTCGTTATAGATCATTGTTCATTTGTTTAAATCGTTCATAATCGTACAATCGTTTAATATCGTTCTCATTCCAATCGTTCTTGTTTTAATTGTGAAAAACTATTTTTGTTTGTCTCGCTAATAACATTCAAACCTTCGTGACTCGTTCATCGTTCAACTCGTTCAACTCGTATTAACAAACCACCAAAGGGTAAGTTAACAATCATCAGGTTCAGTCGTTACCCACATAACTCACACATAACCATTGGTGCAGTCTGATAACGGGATTTTTCGGATCCTATGGTACCATAACCTAATACTGGTCGGTTCGGCCAAAATTAATGAATGTCATTCGTTATGTAACTACAACCAACAAGCTCGTTCACATTGTCGAAATCATTATTAGTTTAGTATAAACCATCGTAATCATTTTTGAAACCATCGTTAAAATATCGAAATCGCTTTGATACATATGAATCACCCCAAAACAATCGAAAACAGTAAAAAGAGGGGATCTATGTACTCACCTTTGGGTGCGTTTTTATATGTTAACACAATCCCACAAATTGTTTATTCGTCCTAAATTAAATAAGAATGATTTAATAAACAAAACTCACAAAAATACATGAGTTTATCCGATACTTAGAATTTTCACATAACTTTGAGGTTTTTCTCAAAAAGTTATTATTTTTGATTATCTTGGTGTATTTATATATATGTACTCGAGCGTAATACACATAACCTTGTCAACACTAACACATTATCATACACATATTGTAAAACACATAGCACATCGTAACACATAAAATTTACCCATGAACAACCCATTCTAGTATATGTCGAAAAGCACTTATTTTTGCGATTCGGTAACATTTTTGGGCGTCGGAAGTCACGTATGACAAACCAAACACCAAGTAAACTTAATATAAATTAAATTACTTATTTTTATAGTAAAAATATCAGTTTGGTTACTGATCTAAAACAGTTTTATAAAAATCCTCCGAAAAGGCGATTTTTAGCCGTTTTACCGCATAGTTTTGCATCAAACGTTACCCGAACCATCCCATATCGAAACGACTTGAAATTTTAACATAACCCATGTTATTTACTGAATAAAATAATGGTTATACTCATGATAGTGCAGGTCTTAAATAAGGCACATAAATCATGCAAATTTCACATATTTTACCACTTTTTAAGCTATATGTACAACATGCAAAGCTATCAAACCTATGTCAAAGTTTCATGCCATTATAATATACCAAATGATGTTATTTTTAGTGTTTATAACCTGTTCAAAAATATTTTTGTCATACAACCATTTTTTTATCACTTCTTAAGCTTTAAACCAACATGTATCCTTATGTATTAGTGCCTAAAGCATACTATCATAACATCATCATTTTATGTTAATCTAAATGCGTCAAATATGTGATATATTCAGGTTTATTTGCTGATGTACTTGGTCATTTAACATATCATACATAGATCATCAATCACTTGCATTTTAAATAGTATTCAAGAACAAACAACAACCTAAACATGTACTTATCAAAATCAAACTTCAAAACTCATACACACATATATATATATATATATATATGTACGGTCATACACACACACATGAACATCACCATTTTTATTTGTATCATTACCCATTTCATTTTAGATTTAAAGTTTGTGAAAATCTCAAGATTCAAGAGAAACTTCAAATCATCAAGAACAACCAAGAATCAAAAGTATGATTTAAAAATAAATGTTATACCTTCAAGATTCAAGTAGGTTGTGGGATGAGATTTTGATGATAGGAAGCTTGAAATCACTTGAATGCACCTTGGAAACACCTTTGTATCTTCACACCACTTGAAACATGCTTGAAAGGGAGTTTGAATGTGATGAACAAAGCTTGAAGATATGAATATGGTGAGAGAGAGAGAGGACGGTTGGGAGAGAGGAGAGAGAGTGATGAAGATTGAGTTTGATCTTGCTTGATATGAAGATATAAGTAGGAGATATGGAAAGATTTAGATGGAGCATGCAACTAAAAGTGTCATGCAAGATCTAATAGAATATTTTGCAAGATTTAATAAAAAAATTTTGGGGCCATACACTAAGTTACCGTAAACAAGCAAGGGGGGGGGGGTAGAGTGTAATTTTTGAGGGTAAGTTAGATAAAAATAGGCATTTAACTGGATACCGGGTATTTTATCTAGCGTTTAAATCCCGATTTATGGCGTTCTAAATCATTTTTATTAATCTATAAAAATAAACTCGCCAAAATATTACTGAAATAAATTTCAGTTGCCAAGACTGGCTGCGTTGTCTGCGTTTTGCAGTAAAAGCACTGTGTTACGCAGAAACACGCGGTACGCGCTTAAACTTGAAAAATAATGTTTTTAAGCGTTTTAATTTATTTTTCAACACGACCCTGATTAAAAATGAAATTTTAATCATAACATAATATTTTTGGGATTTAAATATTATCCGGGCGGTCACCAACGTTCGATCCGCAGTTTTGTCGTAAATAGTTCTTTAGTTCAAATAAACATGTTTTTGCCATACCGAATGCTTCGAAACTTATTTCTAAGTTATGTAAAGGATATTTAGGGTATGTTTGGCTTACGTCACAGTTTCGGAGTGTACGTCGCGTTAAACTGATTGCGTTTATGCGCCAGTTTGCGTATAACCTTCCAGAAAGCGATTTAAAGCTTGAAATCAGAATCGAATCAAATTGTAAAATTAAAAACACAATTACACATATAATAACACCAAAGCACATTGTTTTATTGATAATCAACATTGTTTTACATTATACGACGATTACAGAACACAGTTGTCACACCGCGAGGGCTTACTGTCCAGAAGTTTCAACTTTTGTCAAAAACAGTCCCTGCAGCCCCAAAACTTGTTTTTCGATGCATTTAACCCCCGTTAACCCATTTTCAAGGCTCTATAAGGATGTTAAAGTATAGGGGACTTGAAATATGCTTGGAAATATCACGGATGTCGGTTTGTTTGGTCGTACAATCGCGTTTTTCAGTTATTCACAAAAATAAATGGGTGAAAATAATAACCATATCTAATAATAATTTTTGACAAAAATTATATTTTTTGGAAACTCATCAAGTATATGTATTTTGTGCTATGTGTATGTGTGACAACCCTCACCAAATCAGGTATCCGTACGAATTAATTAATATTTAATTAATGCTTAATTACTGTGCTTGCTTACAGTTGTGATTAAACTACTACTTGAATTCTGATACATACACATACATGCATCATACTTTATTGTTGTCACTCCATTATTTACACAGAACTATAGTGACAAAACTTGATGCACAAAAGCACAGTAGCACAAAGAATGGATAACCCAGTAAACATGCTGACATAGCCAGCATCAGACAGGCACTGTCTCTGAGGCCAGTATGAGCCGGGAATAATTTACTACACTAATAGGGAGTGTAGGGAGGTGAGGATTGTAGAACTGCGTCACTAGGTGATAGTTATAGTGACCGGATGTGCCTAAAACATGCTCTAATTACAAAATTCTGCACTTTAATATAAAATTCAGCATTTAAGCTAACTAGTAAAGTGCAAAAACATGGGAAAATAATACTAGACACTTTCCAAAGTGTCGGGAATTCATTGTGTCACTAAAACAAATATTAACGACACTTTAAATGCTATTTAGCACTTTAACGGATCAATATCCAACCGAACAACCGGACTTTACCCGGAACATAAAAATAATGTCAATGACATTGTTTTTCCTTTTCTGAGCCAGTTAGGGTCCCCGAATACCTTAACACCCGTTACAAAACACTACACACTAATACCTTATTTAAAGTTCCTAATTAACAAACTAAACACTTAACCATTTGGTTGGAATCAAACCAATTACCCCCCCCCCTTCCAACCGAATCGGTCCCCAAGGGGACACACCCTTACACATTTGAATATTTTATTCTCTTGTGTCTTGTATCTAGAGAACACATGATCTTTTGGTTAATGAGGATGCATGGTTTATAAATATAACTTCAAGTCACATTATCATTCATTCAAAACACTTAAGCAAAATTTCACAACTCTCTCACCCTCTCATTACTCTCGGCCGCAAGCTCCCACACACCCACCACCACTTTCAAGTTTCAATCTTGCCATTTTACATACTTACAAGTGTGCTAGAGTTCATACGAGGAGACCCGGTGCTCACGGAATCACAAGGACCTCTCTACATCGCTATTAACCACCTTGTTTTCGCTTTGATTCTTCCCTAGCCCTGAGCTAGTTGTAAGTGATTCTAAACACTCTCTTGATCTTGTCTAAAGTGGTTAATAAGAAGTTTAACGGTTAAAACTCAAGAACATGCGAAAATGAAACTTAAAGTCTTGTAAGAAATATGAACATGGTGGTTAAAGAGTGAATAATGGTGTAAAACTTGTTTTGTTATGATTATTTTATGTTGTTGGTTGCTAGTAGTGGGACGGATCGTCATCCAACCACGCTAGATCATGTTCATGGAACATGATCTAGCATTATGTTAAGTAGGAAAATTACAAGATGACGAACCCTCTCATACATGAACATAAACTTGTGTAAAAATAGTTTTTCTTGTGAAATGGAGTTCTAAACTAGTAGATCTAAAGATCTACAAGTGGTATTTTCGGAGAACCAAGTAAAATATACAAGTCTTACTTTGAAGCCGGATCTTTCATAAACTAAAGATGTTTTTGTGAACAAACAAGTGTGTAAACACTTGAGTCACAAAAGGATTTAACAAAGAAATATTTCCGTAACTTTTGACTAGAAGTTGTAAGGATTACATCTTCTTTAAAAATAAAGTTTTCAGGAAACCGATTCATTTTTAAAGATAGAAAGATCTACTAAAAATGTTGGAAGATTACTACATACTTTCACACAATTTACAAGTTCATGTGTTTGCGATTTATGTTGATTTTGACTAGTTTGACGATTGAACTTGAATATTGATGATTGGAAAATTGTTGGTTGAATTTTTAAAAGAAAATGATACGCTAGTAAGCGTGGCCACCTCCAGTTATAGAGGAAACTCTGGCGAAAATTTTCCGGAAATATAACACTTAGAATATTTTTGGTAACAAGTGCTTATAAATACATCTTTGACTTGTTTTTCCAAATAAAATTCGCCATGATTTTTATTACAATATAACCAAGTGTTCGGAGGTGGGTTTTCATAAATAAAACTTGTTAAATATATATTGAGAATATATATTTCCTAATAAAACACTTACGTGATTTTATGATTATTTTGTGAACTATATATTATTTTTAGAGTAAAAATAATATAACTGGAATACATTGTGAAAGCACGACTCCAAAATAATAACCAACGCCTTCACAAATAAATATTTAAGTTACACCGGTATTATTACTACCACACGAACTGTAAAATGTAACTTACGTATTTTTCGGAAAAATACTCTTAAATGCGTATTTTGACAAAGTATTATTTTGGAAATTGTATAAAGTAAAATATAATATTTTTGGGAAAAATATGTATATTTTGGAGATAGAATATTTTAGACAAATGAATAAAAATATATTTTATTAAGTGAGACTTAATAATATATTTTTGGAATTACGAAAACGCACATGTATTAAAACCCCCATCCTTGGGAAGGAATATAACTATAAGATAATTACGAAGTGTAAATACGAAATAGTTGCCTAACTATTTCCCAAAAATGTTAAACCTTAAGCCAAGGCACGGCCGTCCGTCTAATAGAAGTTAGTACGTGTAGGTCGTCACGCAGCAGGTTATTTTGGGACGGACTATTTCGAGACGCACTTCAGTGAGTTCATGTCCCCCTTTTCTCTTAACTGTTTTCAGTTTTTATACTGCGGGGGTGAAATACATGTTACGATTATTACGAACTTGTACTTACATGGTATGGTTAGCGTAAGGAGGGTTACTACTTAGATCATGTGAGTGGGTAGGCGGGAACTGGAGGCCATTAATCCTCATTGTAGGACCGAGGGTCTTTAGCGGTAGATCTATCTGGGTGTAGCGAGCCCAACCCCAGGCCCAAGAGTACGGACCTCGGGGTGACTTGGTACCCGACGCAAAAATCTACTAGGTTTGAGTCTTCCTACTGCTCTTCACACATATCAATGGCCTTGCAAACCATTGGTGATCTCTTTATTTCCTTATTTGCTACATACCAGGAATTTATACTTACAAAGGTTTTACATACTCACTTTCACATGAACTCGTTCAACTTTATGTTGACTTTTCAACTTATATGTATTTCAGGGAATTAGGGATTTGGCGAAGTATGCTACGTTTTCACGCTACGTAAGAGTTATGAGGTCATCCACGTTTAGGGATTGTGACTTTTACCTGGACGAGTCACAAGTCTTAAACGGTGTTTATCTTATGTTTGTGGTTATGTCGTATGAACAATGTTTTTATTAAGATGTGTTGTAAACTCGTTGCATGTGTCAACTCTAAAACAATGTTGTGGTATTTTACTTTTAAAACTTGAATCAATGGATGATCTTCATGGTTTTATTTTCATATAGCTTTGTTGTGATTAAGCTATGGTATTAAGAAGTCACACCAAATAAACCCACGCTTCCGCAAAGCCAGGGTGTGACAGCTTGGTATCAGAGCTTTGATCATAGCGAACTAGG
Organism: Helianthus tuberosus; assembly: GCA_030545235.1. Taxonomy (NCBI): domain Eukaryota; kingdom Viridiplantae; phylum Streptophyta; class Magnoliopsida; order Asterales; family Asteraceae; genus Helianthus; species Helianthus tuberosus. The sequence continues at coordinate 229,475 of JARYGA010055520.1, forward strand.
ATTCCTTCTCGAGTCTAGACTATGATCACTAGGGCTCTCACGAAAACATTTTTACATTGCATACCCTAAACGTCCAGATCCAGCTCACAAAACATTTCCCAAACAAAAGAGTGAGCACATTTTATTTATTAGTTATAGCTCAGTCTGAGAGGCTGAGGGAGTAGTCTAGTGGGACTAGGAGGCTCAGTCTGAGAGGCTGAGGGAGTAGTCTAGTGGGACTAGGAGGCTCAGTCTGAGAGGCTGAGGGAGTAAGTCTAGTGGGACTAGGAGGATCAGTCTGAGAGACTGAGGGAGTAGACTAGTGGGACTAGGAAGTTCAGTATGAGAGGCTGGGAAGGTAGTCTGAGAGACTAGGAGATTCAGTCTGAGAGGCTGGGAGGTTAGACTAGTGGGACTAGGAGAATTACTTGTTTGCTTATTGGTGACTAACATGTTTATATGATTGATTGATTGTGCATATGTGTGTTTGTGTTACAGACATCATGCCTTCATCCAGTACTGGGGAGTCGGACACTACAGACCCCATGGCCATAGTATCAGACGACATAGTTTCATCGGAGCACGAGGTGTACACTTCCGATACTACCAGCACAGACGATGACGACTTTTAGCCCTTTGCGCTGCCTGATGTCATAGCAGAGCCTGCTGATGGCCATCTTGTTGGGGATTTGCCACTCATGGTGATCCCTGCTCCTGTGCCCCTTGCCACTTATCCCGTTGTTGATGTGCCCCTCGACGTTGTCTCTGACGACGATGTCGATCTATTTGAGGAGGACCCAGTTGAGGGCGAGGCCCATATTGCTGACGGTGATATCCTACTTCTTGCTGATACTCCTGCGGAGGAGGCTCCCGTACATTCACCTGTTCCAGACTCCTTTGAGTCTGTGGCATCCGCATCTTTACACGCACAGGGAGTGCAGCATCACTCACACGACGCCGACCCGGACATGGCGTCATCCGCTGCACTTGCTCATGCGCACAACTTTGAGTTCGATCATGATGTTGATGATGATTCAGATCCTATTTTTCCACCTGGCTTTGATCCAGACCAGGACATTGAGTTCGTACACTTAGACCAGCACTTGGAGGATCCTGTAGCCCCTGTCGACCCTATGTTTGCTGATCCAGCTGATTTTGAGATGGAGTTTGTTGATCCGGAGCCAGCTGTGGTCCCTGAGCCAGGCGTTGCTCCTGACCCCGCATTCGAGCATGACCCTGTTCATGCCGATGCACCTGCTGTTGTTCCTTTGGTTGATTATATACCTGTTGATGATCATCCTGTTGCTATTCCACAGTTGGTGGATGATCATGCTGTTGATGCTCATGTTGATGCTCCACATTTGTTAGAGGACCCCGTTGTCGCACCACATCCTGATCCTATGCCGGTGATGTTCGACCGCGCACCTTTCGTGACCCACATTGATCCACGATACGCTCACACCCACAATGGGTGGATAGATGATGACGATGATTACCCACCTTTCGTGATACCAGTTACACCACCTGTAGGCCCTATTTCAGCTCCTGTTTCAGCTCCCATTGATGTTCCTTTGCTACCCACGCACACCACAGATACTCACCGCACAGATCTCCCGGTAACTTATCTCCAGGACATTCCTCTGCCACGTCTTGGGGAGGGTTCGTCACGTCATCCGTTTGGTCATACACCTTTCGTGTCAGGAGGAGATCAGTTTGTACCTCAGGTTTCTCATCCCACTGTTGTTCCCACTGTTGCACCATTTACTGTGCCATCCTTCGCTCCATCTAGTGAGCCATTCCTCTGGACCACGCCCCCCATTATGCCACCAACGGATCCGTATCACCCATATCACGTGGGGTATTCTACTGAGGATGTTCTCACATCTTTCATGATTCAGCAGGAGGCACTGACCCGTCACGTACAGGAGCTAGAGAGAGCTCAGTGACTCCCGTGCCAGTGCTAGACCCCACCTGCCGTATCACACCCTCCTCGACCACTTTCACCGGATTCTGCCGCTCGTTTTTGGACTCCCGAATAGCAGATAGCTTACTTACTACGCTCTCATCACGCTATGGAGGAGGACTGGCTTCATATGCGACTTTTACTCTTTTCTCGTTTTCCCCCTCCTCCACCGCCATCAGCTTAGGGCCATTTTGTACGACTCGGGTAGACTTTTGATGAGACGACCGCGATTGTGCAGACTACACAGCTTTTGGAGACCGCATTTTTGATGATTATGACTTTTGATGATTTGTATATTTGATGTTGTTGTCACTGACTAGATAGTTTGGACTAGGGCGATGTGGCCCTTAGTCACTGATGATGTATGATACAGTTATGAACTTGTAAACCTTACATTGTGGTCTTGATTTATGACAGCGCAATCGCAGTATTCTCATCATTTATAATGTTTGATTGATTGTTTATGTTCTATAACATGAGATGTTATGTGGTTGATTTATTTATAACATGAGATGTTATATGGTTGAATTATTTATAACATGAGATGTTATGTGTTGATATTGTTGAATACATACGTACACTTTACTTACTATGACCTAACCAACACGATCATCTTTTAGAAGATGCCATCGAAACGCGATCCGCTCATGCCTACCAACGAGGCAGAACTCCAAGGAATCATCGCTGCCACCATAGCGCAGTATGCAGCCTCAAACGGAGGAACCAGCGGAAGCAGTTCACAGCACAACAGCAATAACAATCCACCAAATGGTAATGTTAAGTCATTGAGACAAACTACGATACAATTGGATATTTTTAGCACGTTCGCTAATGCCATTTGTATATTCTAACGTATGTGCAGGGTGCACTTACAAGCAGTTCCTAGACTGCAAGCCTGTGAACTTCGACGGCACTGGAGGTGCTGTTTCTTTTGTAAGATGGGCCGAAAAGACGGAGTCTGTTCTCCGAATGAGCAAGTGCGCTCCAGACCAACAAGTGACTTACATTTCTGGGCTATTTTTGGACGGAGCCCTGTCCTGGTGGAACTTACAAGTGCAAACTCTTGGTGAAGCCGCTGCTTACGCGTTGAGCTGGGCTGAGTTAAAAGAATTGATGCGAAGGAAGTATTGTTCTCGTGCTGAGATACAAAGGTTGGAGACTGAGTTCTGGCATTTAAGGATAGATGGTCCCAAGATTGCCGTGTAACATCTGTGCTTGTAATCATTGTGAACAGTTCAATTATCAATAAAATAATGTTATTTGATCCCAATGTTTGTTTGGTTGTGTTTTACATTTTTCATGTTTTGACTTTTATTCAATTTCAAACTCTATATCACTTTCTGGAGAGTTATACGCAAACTGGTGCGTAAACGTAATAAGCTTAATGAGACAAATACTCCGGAACATCAACATGTACTTAACATACCTTAAATAACCCTTACATAAATTAGAAATAAGTTTTGAAGGCTTTGGTATGGCAAAAACAAGTTAATTCACTTACAGGGACTAAACTTGACAAACTGCGAAAGTATGCCAATTTGAACAGTAACGAACATTCCGGAACATGACCATAAGTTAAACATGCCATAAATATCCTCTACATAGCTTAGAAATAGGCTTTGAGGTGTTCGGTGTGCTAAAATAAACTTTTGGGACATTCAGGGACTAAAAGCGTCAAAAAGTGCACAAGTTTACACTTTCGGGCATAACTTACGTTCTGAATACATCCGGACATCCAAAAATTTATGTAAGCACTAAAATATTTTATTTTAGTGTTTAGGCTTGAGAAAAATCCATTCGTCGCGTCATTTGGATCGTTTTTCGCGCTTATGCACATTCCGTCGTAATTAAGCGAACATCGCGATCGTACGGCCAAACGAACCGACATCTGAGATATTTTTGAGCACATTTTAAGTTCCCTATACTTTAACTTCATTTTAGAGCTTTGAAATGGGGTTAACGGGGCTTAAACGTGTCAAAAAAACGCATCGAAAACCAAGTTTTGAGGTTGCAGGGACTGAAACTGTAAATCTGCCAAACTAGGTCCGTAAACAGGGGCCAGATGCAGCAAAACGTTTTTTTCAGCTGTTAACAGCCCTTAACACTCTCCAAAGGCCAAGTGCCAAGTGTCAAACTCTTATGGTGGATGGCAAATGAGTTACCACAACTTTCCAACAAGTGTACGGCTTAGATCGTGCCCCCTTTTCCAATAAATGATCCTAATGGTGAACCGAAAACTATAAATACCCACCTCCACCCTTCACTTTACCTCACAAGAATCTGATCTAATGTGCTCTAAGTTGAAACCTTTGTTTCATACCTGAGCTATTTTGATCTAGATTAGCATTCGGGGACCCTTCGTAAGTGTTCCTTCGTTCTTTTATTTCTTTTCGACTTTGTTTGACTTTCTGCATTGACCAGTTTATGGTCAATGCGAAGTTCATTTGAACTTCGCAACGTGATTGTAATCACGATGGTTATCGTCCCTTGTGACTATGCCTACTGATTACCACGTTGTCTAGGGTCGTAAGGGTAAGCGATCTGATAAATCGCTTATACCTTCGAACCCGACCCATTTGGTCGATCATTAGGATCCGACCAAACAAATTAGGTGACCATAGTATATAGGGAATAAGCTTCTGAGGTTATACCTTATGGTCGCTTCGTTTAAGTAGTTGTATGATAGGTAGTTTATATGCCTTAGGTAAATTACCAAAATGCCCTTTTGACGCCAAAATTCATTTTAAGCATATGTAACATAAATTTTGGTATCTAAACTGTTTTGGTAACAATATTAGATATGTTAAGGCATATTTTACTTGTCATAGGACTAGTTAGGCGGTCCGAACGCGTTTCACGCGAACGACGCGTTAAAGTAGCATAAGCTACCTAAACGGGTCGTAAGCACTTAGGTTAAGTTTCATTTTAGTATGTAGACTTTTTTAAACCATATTACATGAGTTCCTACACTCATTTGGTTTACAAACCCTCATGCTACCCGATCTTCCGACATAGGTCCGGTTTATTAACATAGTTACCTATATTAGGTGCCGTTTGATTCCGTGATCTCTAGCATTGCTTGGTGGTTATCTTAGGACTTCTGAGCAATCTTAAGTGAGTACACAGACCCCTCTTTTACTGTTTTCCAAACTGTTTTGGGGTGAAACACATGTGCCTACTTGTTACTTTCATGCTTTCCTGCTTTCACATCATATACCTGCTATGTTCGTTAGTACATTATAGTACATGATTTCATTACATTTCATGCTATGTATGCCCATTATGTGCGTATTTAGTACATCGTTTTTCATTACATTTCATGCTATGTATGCCCATTGTGTGCGTATTTAGTACATCGTTTTACATTACATTTCATGCTATGTATGCCCATTGTGTGCGTATTTAGTACATTGTTTCACATTACATTTCATGCTATGTATGCCCATTGTGTGCATACTTAGTACAGTTGTTTTCATCACATGCTTACATTTTGGTATGACATTTGGGTTGTTTAACATGGAACAATACATTCATTAACATTAGCTACGCCGTTCGTTAGTAGGTAGTTGTACCATAGGAATTGACAACTCCCATTCCTGAAATCCTGGGTTTGTTTGGATTGGAAGGAATGACTGAATTCGATACACATAACTTAGATAAACCTTTAATTTGTTTAAGGGTTTATCGCCACAGTCTCAAGGCTTGGATGTATGCATTTTCACAATACCGCATAAATGTTTGTATCAGTATAGCATGCATTTGTTCCACAAAACATAACTTTGATTTAAACCATGTTTTACTTCAATACCTTGTTTTTGTGCATTTTACATATGGTTTAGTTGATATATTTCACTTACCATACATGATATTTTTGCGTACACATTACATGATCTACATTAAACATAAACATTTTGACATGGATATACACATTTAGTGGTTTACATTGGACATAGACATTTCGATATGGTTTACACATTAACACATGACAATTCATTTATACATAAACAATTTACATTGGTGGTTGGTTTGAGTAAGTGATTTGAGTAACGAGGCGTGTGTAATATGATACAAGCATTGTGGATACGCCGCTGGTACTTCCTATATATAAGTGTTTGTATGACATTACATGTCGTAGCGTTACTTAAATCATTTCAATATTTGACATATTACGTTTTACATAAACAACTTATTTTCACAAGACATTGATTTACAAAACAACTTATCTTATACAAGCTCATTTTACTTGGTTATTCGTTTAACCTTACATTATTCTCCTATTAATACATATCATCGCTTTCTAAATGATTTACAAAACAAAACAATTTACAAGGTTCATGACTGACTGTTACTAAACAACTTTTTCTTAAACTCAAGTCATGAATCCTATTTTCACAAAACCTATGTATCTCACAGGCATTTTTATGCTGACGTACCTATTTTCACATGTGTTTTCAGGAGCTATTGCGTAGGATGATGATCGTGACACTAGGGCGGACCTGTGCCTTAGAGACTAAAAATGAAGATAGACTAGTTTAATTATGTTATGAACTCTTTGTTTCCTGTTTAAGACAATATAACTCTCTTGTTTAATAAATAAAATACAACTTTGAATGCCATGGTTATGAAACAATTAATTCTGTTACAACACTCCCCGACGTTTCCGCCGCGGTTGCATGTTATACGCGGTCGGGGTGTGACAGAAGAGTTGGTATCAGAGCCAATGGTTATAGGGAATTAGGTTATTAGAAATTCTTTGACCTAGACTATAACTTTTCTAGGACCCTAACACAAGTTATCTTGTGTTTAGATCTTAAAACATGCACATCACCTATCCTTAGGTGATTATCAAAACAAAAACCAAATTTTCCGAAACTATTTTTGAAAAACAATCATCTGTTTTTGGATGATTTATTACAAGGTTTTGAACCCTCTATTGTAAGGTTTTGAACCCTCTGTTATATGGTTTTGAATCCTTCCAGTTTGGTTTTTGGCCTTGTGCCTTCAAATTTTCAAAATCTCGTCAAAGTTTTGGGTTCTAAATAGTGTGAACACGTGCAAACTGGAAGAGTGAATGCCTGTATTCTGGGTTTTCTGTCTAGGCAAGCACTTCGTATATATCTCATCAGACACGAGACCAGTTGTGCTTACCTGGGAATTCTTGGGATGAGTGTTCACTTATAGGCGAGCATGTCTTCGCGATACATTATTTTTGATCCATTTACTTTGATTAGTCACTGTGTGTCGTTTGTTTGCTTGGTAATGTGGACAAATGACCACCATCTTTTCTTTTGTTAATTTTGTTTCATCTCATTCTCTTCATCCAATCATCTCACTCGTTCCCTTTCATGTTTTCCTCTTTTAGAATGCCTCCTCGACGCGAAAACCAGATAGCGACTGCCGAACTGGCAGAAATCATTGCGCAGCAGATGGCTGCTCAATTCCCAAATCTCTTTGCTCAATGGAACCAAGCCAACAACAACAACAATGCTCCATGAAAATACAAGGATTTTAACTCGGCTAAACCACTCAAGTTTAGTGGTTCTGAAGGAGCGACTGGCTTCTTCAATGGTTTGAGAGCATTGAGAATACTTTTCGCCACGTGCAGTGTCCTGACAATCGCAAGGTCGAGTTTTCTTCGAGTGTGTTTCAGAAGAGGGCTCTTACATGGTGGAATGGGGTAATGAGAGACCGTGGTGCAGAAGTTGCTCTAGCACAGACATGGGCTGAACTCAGAGCTCTTATGATGAGGGAGTTTTGTCCTCGTCATGAACAACGAACGTTGGAGAAGGAGTTTGATGACTTGAAACAAGATAGTGGCGAGCACAGGGCATATACTGATAGGTTTGAGGAGTTAAGTCTGCTTTGCCGGACTATGGTTACCCCACTCGACAAGGCTATCGAAAGGTACATCGACGGCCTACCTGACTCAGTGCAGGACATCATTACTGGTAGTAACCCTGCCACACTCCGTCAGGCGATCGAGTTATCAGCGACATTGACTGAGTCGCAGATTCGGAAGAATAAATTACACTGGAAGGGTGACAAGGGCGAGAAACAGGCGTCTGACAAGGGGGATAGCAAGAAAGGTCAAAACAAGAATGGAAAGGATTCTGGTTCATCGAAAAGGGCAAGGAAGCGTAAGGCTTCCCAAAACTATGCTATCACTGCCCAAGCTAACCAGGCAGCTCCCAACCAACCCGCACAGCCTCCAGCGAAGAAACCCTATTCAGGGAATGCACCTTTGTGCAATAGATGCAACAGTCACCATCAGCTGCAACATCAGTGCCGTTTCTGTACTAACTGTGGGAAGTCAGGTCATCTTGCCGATGTTTGTCGATTTGCTCAGAATCGGGCAATTCAGAACCCGGCTCAACAAGTTGCTCAGCCTCCTGCTCAACAACAGGGCCAAGCTGCACGACCACACTACCCACCGGGTGCTTGTTATAACTGTGGGGATCTGACCCACTACCGTAACCAGTGCCCAAGATTGGTGAATGCAAACCAGAATCAGGCTCAGGCTCGAGGGCGAGCTTTTAACTTGAATGCCCAAGAGGCGCAGGCGGACGATAATGTGGTGAACGGTACGTTCTTTATTAATAATCAGCCTGCATCTGTTCTTTTTGATACGGGTGCCGATAAGAGTTTTGTGTCATTGTCTTTTGAGCCAATGCTTCGCGTGTCTAGAACGAAACTAGGAAAACCCTTGACAGTAGAAGTTGCTAGTGGTGAACCCATTGTTCTTGATTCTGTTCTTCACAACTGTCAGTTGAACCTTAACGACCATCTTTTTCCTATTGACCTCACGCCAATGCAACTTGGAAGCTTCGACGTTATAGTGGGTATGGATTGGTTATCTAAGCATCACGCAGAGATAGTTTGTTCTGAGAAGATTGTTCGTGTGCCGCTTTCGACAGGCGAGATCCTACAGGTCCATGGTGAGAAACCTACAGGTGGTCTCAAGCTCATGTCTTGTTTTAAAGCTCGAAAATATCTGCGGAAGAACTATGTGGCCTTTTTAGCACATGTTACAGCAGATAAAGGCAAGGGTAAGTCTATTTCAGATATTCCTGTCGTTCGGGATTATTCTGAAGTTTTCCCTGAAGAGTTACCTGGTCTACCCCCAGCACGCCAAGTCGAGTTCCGCATTGATCTCGTACCTGGTGCAAATCCCATTGCCAGAGCTCCATACCGTCTTGCACCGTCTGAGATGCAAGAGTTGTCTAAGTAGCTTCAGGAACTCTCTGACAAAGGTTTTATCCGTCCTAGCTTTTCACCCTGGGGTGCTCCCGTTCTTTTTGTCAAGAAGAAGGATGGATCATTTAGGATGTGTATCGATTATCGTGAGCTTAACAAGCTTACCATCAAGAATCGATATCCCCTACCGCGCATAGACGACCTCTTTGATCAGTTACAGGGTGCTTCTTATTTTTCGAAGATTGATCTACGTTCTGGGTATCATCAACTTCGGGTGTATGAAGAAGATATTCCCAAGACAGCGTTCCGTACTCGTTATGGGCATTATGAATTCACAGTCATGCCATTCGGTCTGACTAATGCTCCTGCTGTTTTCATGGACTTAATGAATAGGGTCTGCAAACCTTATTTGGATCAGTTCGTCATTGTTTTTATTGACGACATCTTGATTTATTCTAAGACGCGAGCTGATCACGAGCAACATCTTCGTCTTACTCTGGAACTCCTAAAGAAAGAGCAACTTTTCGCCAAATTCTCCAAGTGTGAATTCTGGCTTAAAGAGGTTCAATTCTTAGGACATATTGTCAACGAACGAGGCATTCATGTTGATCCCTCCAAGATCAGTGCGATTAAGGATTGGGATACGCCTACTACTCCTACTGAAGTTCGTTCTTTTCTTGGTCTAGTGGGTTATTACCGCCGTTTCATTGAAAACTTCTCAAAGATTGCAGTTCCTCTAACTGCTCTAACTCAGAAGAACAAACCCTTTCATTGGGGATTCAAGCAAAAGGAAGCTTTTCAACACTTGAAGCAGAAACTTTGTGACGCGCCTGTTCTAACTTTCCCTGAGGGCAATGATGATTTCGTCGTTTATTGCGATGCATCTAAATTGGGTCTTGGCTGTGTCCTGATGCAAAGGAACAAAGTCACAGCATACGCATCGAGGCAGTTGAAGATACATGAGAAGAACTACACCACTCATGATCTTGAGTTGGGTGCAGTTGTTTTCGCTCTAAAGATCTGGAGACACTATTTGTACGGTACAAAATGTGTGGTCTTCACTGACCACAGAAGTCTTCAACATATCTTGAATCAGAAAGAACTCAACATGAGGCAACGACGTTGGGTTGAGCTCCTAAACGACTATGACTGCGAAATTCGCTACCATCCTGGTAAGGCGAATGTCGTAGCCGATGCATTGAGTCGTAAGGAACGTACTAAGCTTCATTGTGTTCGTGTTTAATCTGTTATTAAAGCTCGATCTGATATCCAAGCCCGCATTTCTCAGGCTCAACAATCTTGTGTTTCACAAGGTTTGATGGATAAGGAATTTCCCTATCACATAACACCTGATCTGGAACTGAAGGATAATGGATCGTATTACTTCATGGACCGTTTGTGGGTCCCAAGCCAGGATGATCTTCGTACCTTGCTTATGGATGAAGCCCATAAGTCTCGTTATTCTATTAATCCGTGCTCAGATAAGATGTATAAGGATCTTCGTATTCAGTATTGGTGGCCTGGTATGAAGAAAGACATTGCCTTATATGTATCAAAATGCCTTACTTGTCTTAAGGTTAAGGCTGAACATCAGCGTCCTTCTGGTTTATTGGTGCAACCAGAGATCCCAGTTTGGAAATGGGAAAACATTACTATGGATCTTGTTACCAAACTTCCACGCATAAAGAAAGGTCATGATGCCATCTGGGTAGTCGTTGATCGTCTTACTAAGTCAGCACATTTCTTTCCAATCCGTGAGGATTTTCCTGCTGACAAACTTGCTAAAATCTATGTGGATGAAATTGTAGCTCGACATGGTGTTCCCTTGAACATCATTTCTGACAGAGACGCTCGTTTCACTTCTCATTTTTGGAGAACCATGCAATCTGCTATGGGGACCCAACTTAATCTGAGCACAGCTTATCATCCGCAAACGGATGGTCAGTCTGAAAGAACAATCCAGACTCTGGAGGATATGCTTAGAGCTTGTGTGATCGATTTTGGTGGTAGTTGGGATTCACATCTTCAGTTAATTGAATTCTCCTACAACAACAGTTATCACACCAGCATCAAAATGGCTCCTTTCGAGGCTCTCTATGGTCGAAAATATCATTCACCAGTCTGCTGGAATGAGATCGGCGAGGCTCAGCTTACTGGACCTGCCCTCATTTTAGAGACAACTGACAAGATTAAGAAAGTTCGTGATAACCTTCAGACAGCTAGAAGCCGTCAAAAGAGTTACGCGGACCCGAAACGCAAGCCTTTGGAATTTCAAGTCGGTGATCGAGTATTACTTAAGGTCTCACCTTGGAAAGGTGTGATCATATTTGGAAAGAAAGGAAAACTTGCACCTAGATACGTTGGACCATTCAAGATCGTCGAAAGAATCAGAAAGGTAGCCTACAGACTTGAGTTACCTCCTGAACTTGGAAATGTTCATCCAACTTTTCACGTGTCCAATCTCAAGAGGTGTTTAGCTGATGAGAACCTCCACATACCACTTGACGAAATTCGTGTTGGTAAAACACTGAAATTTGTTGAGAAACCTGTGGAAATCATGGAACGTGAAGTCAAGTGGCTCAAACGCAAGCGCATTCCTTTGGTCAAAGTTTGCTGGGAAGCTAAACGTGGACCCGAGTTTACTTGGGAACGCGAAGATCAAATGAAGGCGAAGTATCCGCATCTTTTCCCACGAGTTTCCTCTAAATAAATTTCGGGACGAAATTTCCACAAGTAGGGGAGACTGTAACATATGTGCTTGTAATCATTGTGAACAGTTCAATTATCAATAAAACAATGTTATTTGATCCCAATGTTTTTTTGGTTGTGTTTTACATTTTTCATGTTTTGACTTTTATCAATTTCAAACTCTATATCACTTTCTGGAGAGTTATACGCAAACTGGGGCGTAAACGTAATTAGTTTAATGCGACAAATACTCCGGAACATCAACATATACTTAACATACCTTAAATAACCCTTACATAACTTAGAAATAAGTTTGGAAGGCTTTGGTATGGCAAAAACAAGTTAATTCACTTACAGGGACTAAACTTGACAAACTGCGAAAGTATGCCAATTTGAACAGTAACGAACATTCCGGAACATGACCATAAGTTAAACATGCCATAAATATCCTCTACATAGCTTAGAAATAGGCTTTGAGGTGTTCGGTGTGCTAAAATAAACTTTTGGGACATTCAGGGACTAAAAGCGTCAAAAAGTGCACAAGTTTACACTTTCGCGCATAACTTACATTCTGAATACATCCGGACATCCAAAAATTTATGTAAGCACTAAAATATTTTATTTTAGTGTTTAGGCTTGAGAAAAATCCATTCGTCGCGTCATTTGGATCGTTTTTCGCGCTTATGCGCATTCCGTCGTAATTAAGCGAACATCGCGATCGTACGGCCAAACGAACCAACATCTGAGATATTTTTGAGCACATTTTAAGTTTTCTATACTTTAACTTCATTTTAGAGCTTTTAAATGGGGTTAACGGGGCTTAAACGTGTCAAAAAAACGCATCGAAAACCAAGTTTTGAGGTTGCAGGGACTGAAACTGTAAATCTGCCAAACTAGGTCCGTAAACAGGGGCCAGACACAGTAAAACGTTTTTTTTCAGCTATTAATAGCCCTTAACACTCTCCAAAGGCCAAGTGCCAAGTGTCAAACTCTTATGGTGGATGGCAAATGAGTTACCACAACTTTCCAACAAATGTACGGCTTAGATCGTGCCCCCTTTTCCAAGAAATGATCCTAACGGTGAACCGAAAACTATAAATACCCACCTCCACCCTTCACTTTTCCTCACAAGAATCTGATCTAATGTGCTCTAAGTTGAAACCTTTGTTTCATACCTGAGCTATTTTGATCTAGATTAGCATTCGGGGACCCTTCGTAAGTGTTCCTTCGTTCTTTTATTTCTTTTCGAGTCCGAAAGTCAAACTTTGTTTGACTTTCTGCATTGACCAGTTTATGGTCAATGCGAAGTTCGTTTGAACTTCGCAACGTGATTGTAATCACGATGGTTGCAGTCCCTTGTGACTATGGCTACTGATTACCACGTTGTCTAGGGTCGTAAGGGTAAGCGATCTGATAAATCGCTTATACCTTCGAACCCGACCCATTTGGTCGATCATTAGGATCCGACCAAACACATTAGGTGACCATAGTATATAGGGAATAACCTTCCGAGGTTATACCTTATGGTCGCTTCGTTTAAGTAGTTGTATGATAGGTAGTTTATATGCCTTAGGTAAATTACCAAAATGCCCTTTTGACGCCAAAATTCATTTTAAGCATATATAACATAAATTTGGGTATCTAAACTGTTTTGGTAACAATATTAGATATGTTAAGGCATATTTTACTTGTCATAGGACTAGTTAGGCGGTCCGAACGCGTTTCACGCGAACGACGCGTTAAAGTAGCATAAGCTACCTAAACGGGTCGTAATGGGTCGTAAGCACTTAGGTTAAGTTTCATTTTAGTATGTAGACTTTGTTAAACCATATTACATGAGTTCCTACACTCATTTGGTTTACAAACCCTCATGCTACCCGATCTTCCGACATAGGTCCGGTTTATTAACATAGTTACCTATATTAGGTGCCGTTTGATTCCGTGATCTCTAGCATTGCTTGGTGGTTATCTTAGGACTTCTGAGCAATCTCAAGTGAGTACATAGACCCCTCTTTTACTGTTTTCCAAACTGTTTTGGGGTGAAACACATGTGCCTACTTGTTACTTTCATGCTTTCCTACTTTCACATCATATACCTGCTATGTTCGTTAGTACATTATAGTACATGATTTCATTACATTTCATGCTATGTATGCCCATTGTGTGCGTATTTAGTACATCGTTTTTCATTACATTTCATGCTATGTATGCCCATTGTGTGCGTATTTAGTGCATCGTTTTACATTACATTTCATGCTATGTATGCCCATTGTGTGCGTATTTAGTACATTGTTTCACATTACATTTCATGCTATGTATGCCCATTGTGTGCATACTTAGTACAGTTGTTTTCATCACATGCTTACATTTTGGTATGACATTTGGGTTGTTTAACATGGAACAATACATTCATTAACATTAGCTACGCCGTTCATTAGTAGGTAGTGGTACCATAGGAATTGACAACTCCCGTTCCTGAAATCCTGGGTTTGTTTGGATTGGAAGGAATGACCGAATTCGATACACATAACTTAGATAAACCTTTAATTTGTTTAAGGGTTTATCGCCACAGTCTCAAGGCTTGGATGTATGCATTTTCACAATACCGCATAAATGTTTGTATTAGTATAGCATGCATTTGTTCCACAAAACATAACTTTGATTTAAACCATGTTTTACTTCAATACCTTGTTTTTGTGCATTTTACATATGGTTTAGTTGATATATTTCACTTACCATACATGATATTTTTGGGTACACATTACATGATCTACATTAAACATAACCATTTTGACATGGATATACACATTTAGTGGTTTACATTGGACATAGACATTTCGATATGGTTTACACATTAACACATGACAATTCATTTATACATAAACAATTTACATTGGTGGTTGGTTTGAGTAAGTGATTTGAGTAACGAGGCGTGTGTAATATGATACAAGCATGGTGGATACGCCGCTGGTACTTCCTATATATAAGTGTTTGTATGACATTACATGTCATAGCGTTACTTAAATCATTTCAATATTTGACATATTACGTTTTACATAAACAACTTATTTTCATAAGACATTGATTTACAAAACAACTTATCTTATACAAGCTCATTTTACTTGGTTATTCGTTTAACCTTACATTATTCTCCTATTAATACATATCATCGCTTTCTAAATGATTTACAAAACAAAACAATTTACAAGGTTCATGACTGACTGTTACTAAACAACTTTTTTCTTAAACTCAAGTCATGAATCCTATTTTCACAAAACCTATGTATCTCACAGGCATTTTTATGCTGACGTACCTATTTTCACATGTGTTTTCAGGAGCTATTGCGTAGGATGATGATCGTGACACTAGGGCGGACCTGTGCCTTAGAGACTAAAAATGAAGATAGACTAGTTTAATTATGTTATGAACTCTTTGTTTCCTGTTTAAGACAATATAACACTATTGTTTAATAAATAAAATACAACTTTGAATGCCATGGCTATGAAACAATTAATTCTGTTACAACACTCCCCGAAGTTTCCGCCGCGGTTGCATGTTATACGCGGTCGGGGTGTGACATGCCGAGTACGTTCAGAGATTCAACGACCTGTCTCATATGGTACCGTATATGGTTACACCGGAATTCAAGTGTATCGAGCGCTTTATCTGGGGTTTAGCTCCACAGATCATGAGTATGGTCACTACTTCCAAGCCTGCAACAATCACAGAGGCTATCGATCTGAGCGTGTCTCTTACTGAGGAGGCCATTCGCTTAAACAAGTTTTCGAACGTTGAACCAAAGAAGAAAGAGACTCACGTAGAGTCGTCTGGTGAGAATAAGAGAAAATTCTCGAACTTCAAGCAGGGTACTAGCGGCGTTGGTAAGAAAGGAGAATCAAGGAGGTAGAGTCGTCTGGGTACGCATCCCAAGTGTAACACCTGCCAGCGTCATCATTCTGGCCGATGTGGGCCAAAGGTATGTGAAACTTGTGGAAAAGTTGGCCACCTGAAGGATAACTGCTGGGCTAGTGCAGGCCGGGGAGGCCAAGGAGGTTTTGGTAGTAGGAACAACAACCGTGGTGGTAATGGGAACCACCCACATGGAAATAATGGATGCAATGGAAATCGAGGGAACAATGCAAATCAAGCTGGGGACGCGAATCGAAATCAAAACAACAATCAAGCGGGGAACGGAGGAGGTAATGGTCAAAGATTGGGTTGTTTTAACTGCGGTGACATTGGGCATTTTAAGAGGAACTGCCCAGGATTGAATCAAGCCCGCGGAAGAGTGTTTAACACTGAGGCGAGGGAAGTGCGCCAGGATCCCAACGTAGTCACTGGTACGTTCCCTATAAACCAATGCTTTGCATCCGTTTTGTTTGATACTGGTGCCGATTATAGCTTCGTGTCATTAGAATTTAAGAATATACTTGGGTTGACGCCTAGTAAGTTAGACGTTCCATATTCGATCGAATTGGCGAATGGAAAACTAGTTGAGACCAGTGAAGTTGTCCGAGGATGTGTGATTGAACTAGGAGGACACGATTTTACACTAGACCTGCTACCTGTCGAGTTGGGAAGCTTTGATGTGGTAGTGGGAATGGACTGGTTGTCCAGCAACAAGGCTGAGATCGTTTGCCATGAGAAGACCATCCGCATCCCACTGACGGATGAAGAAACAATCGTAGTGCACGGAGAGAAGCGTGATACGCCGTTGAGAATTATTAGCTGTCTAAAAGCTAGAAAGTGCTTAAAGAAGGGATGTGTTGCATTCTTGGCACACATCGTGGATAAGAAAGCTGTTGAGCTGAAGATCGAAGACATCCCAGTTGTCAACGAATATCCGGAAGTCTTTCAAGAAGACCTGCCAGGATTACCGCCTCCAAGGCAAGTTGAGTTCCACATTGATTTGGTTCCAGGTACCGCACCTGCAGCCAAGGCACCCTATAGACTTGCGCCATCAGAGATGCAGGAGTTGTCGACACAACTCCAGGAGTTATTGGACAAAGGATTCATCAGACCAAGCTTCTCACCTTGGGGAGCTCCGGTTCTGTTTGTTAAAAAGAAGGACGGTAGTTTTCGTATGTGCATAGACTACCATGAGCTTAATAAGTTGACCATCAAGAATAGATACCCTTTACCGAGAATCGATGACCTATTTGACCAGTTGCAAGGCTCAAGCTTTTATTCGAAGATCGATTTGCGATCTGGATACCATCAACTTAGGATACAGGAGGAAAGTATCCCGAAGACAGCCTTTAGGACTCGTTACGGACACTACGAGTTCCTAGTTATGCCGTTCGGGTTGACAAACGCGCCTGCAGTTTTCATGGACCTAATGAACCGAGTCCGCAAAGCCAGGGTGTGACAGCTTGGTATCAGAGCACGAACATGTTACACCTAATGAACCGATTCCGGTGCAATTTAGCACTTAAACGAACCGGTACATAACCGAACAACCGGACTTTACCCGGAACATCAAAATAATGCTTGAAGCATTGTTTTTATTTTTCAGAGGTAGTTAGGGTCCCCGAACACCTTAACACCCACTAAAATATATTGTAACTATCATGAAAAACTATATGTTTGGAAATGAACTATCATCCAACTACATGGTTCATATTTACATATAGACCCCCTCCCCCCATGAGTAAAATCGGCCCACATGTGCAAATAGGGAGATTTTGTTGATTTGTTTAATAGGATATGTCATGTACTAACCCAAACACAAGACCCTTTAGTCCATCACATGTTGGGGGATTATAAGAATGACCAAAGGAACTTGATTACACTTATCACCAACATCACAATTCACTCAACTCTCTCTCCCTCCTTTCTCTAGTTCGGCCTAAGCCAAGCACCACCCTCACCACCATCATACAAGCCTCATCATCCATTCTAAAGGCATCCAAGGGTGTAAGTGTTCATGCAAACAAGCTTGGTGCGTTCGGAAGTTGAAGGACCACTCTCATTTTCTTTTATCCACCACTTTTACGCTTTAAAACTCCCCTAGCCTTGTGCTAGTAGTAAGTGTTCTAAATCTTCATCTTGTTCGTGTCTTTGGTGGTTAATAGATGATAAGAATGATAAAAGTTAAGAAACTTTAAAGATCATGAACAAATGTTGAACATGATGTGTTAAAAGGTGGATAAAGAGAAGATATATGTGTAAAACATGATAAATCTGAGTAATACAAACACTAATCTGCTGTAAATAATATATGTTACGATATAAATCATTATTAGGAAAAATGGTGATCGTATGTGTGCGTTTTAGTAACCTTTAAACTAAAAACAGCATGCTGAGTTGTATTTTCAGCCGACTTTAACTGGCTGTAACAGGACTTTAATAAAATGAAAAAATGTAATTTCTGAAGTCTAGATTTATGTATTATGAAATACGGTTCTAATGGCACTGGAATCATAATTTTTGGACTCCGTTTACTATTTTTAAAGTGTCTTTTCGTAACAGCAGCTAGAGCTGCATTTTTGCTGCTGAAAATGTGCGTCCTGTTTTCTGTCATAACTTGTATTCTGTGCGGGGTCTGATCACAAAATTTATACCATAGTTGACCACTGATGTATTTGTAATTCTCCCACTGGAATTTTGTAAATCAGACTCACGATGAATTTTTAATGAATTATTTCGTAAACTGCAATCAGAAAGCAACAAATCTGATTGCAGTCCGGAAAATAAATTCTTATAAAATATTGGTAATGAACTGGACCCCGATATTTTTACACAATAATTTTTAGATCGTTTAAGACGTTCTGTAAAAATTTGCGAATTTTTGGAATAAGTTAACCATTTTATTTAAATGTCCGAAAACAGCCCAGTTCATATATATTAAAGCTGAAACGACATAAGTAGTAATTTGCGTGTCTAAATGTCGGGTAGGTTATTTGAGAACGATCTAACGTGTTATATGTTAAAGAAAATGATATAAGTAAGTCACTTAGTTAAAAATATAAATTATTTTTAATACAAAAATACATACATAAAAGATAGTGACTTGTACTTGTGCGTTACAAGTCTAGTGACTAACGATAATAAAACACGTTTAGGTCACGACGCTCTATGAGCAAAATCCGGTGAAGTTTACGACGCAGGAACGCAAAGTTGTGCGTTCATGCTCCCCCTTTTCTTTAACTGTTTTCAGTTTTATAACTCTCGGGGGTGAAATACATGTTACAAATATTACAATTTTTACAAATGGTAAAAATACAAGAAGCACTCTTGGTGAGAACGAGTACCGAGTGCAATATGATTTGAGAATACGAGAAGCACTCTTGGTGAGTGCAATATGATGAGCTTTAAGAAATGCCTAGAAAATACTAGATCATGGGAGCTTAAACTAGATATTGAAATGCCATTAATACTTAATTAGGGACGAGGGTTAGATCTAACGGGTACGGCCGAGCCCCACTCATGGTCCTTATGTGACCTCTTGAGTGCTTCGGTGTCCCAGTCGAGGGAAATCGACACAGTCGAGGTTAATCGACACAGTCGAGGGTAATCGACACAGTCAAGGGAAAATTGACACGGTCGAGGTTAATCGACACAGTCGAGGGTAATCGACACAGTTAAAGGAGAAAATGCTAATGCTTCTTATGTCCTCACATGCCTTGAGGGAGAAAACACTAATGCTCCCTATGTCCTCACATGCCTTGAGGGAGAAAACACTAATGCTCCCTATGTCCTCACATGCCTTGAGGGAGAAAATACTAATGCTCCCTATGTCCTAACGTGCCTTAATGTCCTTGTATAAACAATCATTTAATACGTGGGGTACTCAAGAAAACTTGAATGATACTTGAGTACGTGGGGTACTCAAGAAAACGGGAATTATACTTGAGTACGTGGGGTACTCAAGAAAAACTTGAATTATACATGACACATACTATGTTTTCATACAAAGTATACAAACGTGAAATACCAAAACGCATGAACTTGGTCAACTTTATGTTGATGTTTTCCAAAATTACATGTATTTCAGGTGACAGGATGGATCTTGGGCGCATGTGACACCTGGGTCACTGCGACCAGCAAACAAATACCAAATCAATGAAATATTGTGTTTCATACTTGGTATTTGTATAAATGTGTGTATCTTTTGCACATATCAATTCTTGTTCGATTTCAAGCTTTAAATCGCTTTCTAGAGAGTTATACGCCAACTGGTGCGTAAACGTAATCATTTTATTGCGACAAACACTCCGGAACATCAACATATGCTTAACATACCTTAAATAACCTCTACATAACTTAGAAATAAGTTTTGAAGGCTTTGGTATGGCAAAATCAAGTTTAATCGCTTACAGGGACTAAATTCGACAAACTGCGAAAGTATGACGATTCGTACTGGAACAGACATTCCGGAACATGACCATAAGTTAAATATACCATAAATACCCTTTACATAGCTTAGAAATAGGCTTTGAGGGGTTCGGTGTGCTAAAATAAACTTTTGGGTCATTCAGGGACTAAAAACGTCAAAAAGTGCACAAGTTTGCATTTTCGCGAATAACTTACATTCTGAATACATCCGGATATCCAAAAATTTATGTAAGCATTAAAATATTTTATTTTAGTGTTTGGCATAAGAAAAATCCATTCGTCGCGCAATTTGGATCGTTTTTCGCGCTTATGCGCATTCCGTCGTAATTAAGCGAATAACGCAACCGTACGACCAAACGAACCGACATCCGAGATACTTTTGAGCATCTTTTGAGTTCCCTATACTTTAACTTTATATTAGAGCCTTTAAGTGGGGTTAACGGGGCTTAAAAGTGCAAAAAAATCAAGTTTTACAAGTGCTGGGACCATTTTTGAAATTTCTGACCAGATTCAATGAACCTAGTCCATTTTGAAGTGTTGATGGTTTAACCCATGGTTTTGCAAAACCATGGGCTGGTATTCAATGAACCTAGTCCATTATTAGGGGCTCCCATGGTTTTAGAAAACCATGGGCACACATGTAAGGTCCAGATCAAAGCTCAGTTTTCGATGAACGATCTTAACGGTTCTTGAATTCCTATAAATACCCACCCTCACTTCCTCCCAAAGCACACTTGAATCTGATTTTGGCTCTCTAAGTTGAATTTTATGCTTCATACCTGAGAGTAAATCGGATCAAGAGCTTGCGGGGACCTTCTGTAAGTATTCTTTCGTTCTTTTCATTCCTTTTTGTCGTTAAAGTCAAACTGCGTTTGACTTTCTGCTTTGACCAGTTTATGGTGAACACGAAGTTCGTTTGAACTTCATAAGGTGAGCATAATCATGATGGTTATAGTCCCTAGTGACTATACCTACTGATTACCACGTTATCTAGGCTCAGTGACGAGTCGTAGTTTCGGCCAAAATGCGTTTTCTCGCGTATTTTGTAACCAAACTACTCTAGGATATCAAAACCATTTGTTTTGATATCAAAACTTGTTTTCTAACTTAGTTAAGCATGTTTTAACATGCTTAGCTTGTCACTTTTAGTTTTGTGCTTGTCTAGGGTCGTAAAGGTAAGCGATCTAATCAATCGCTTATACTTTCGAACCCGACCCGTTTGGTCGATCATTAGGATCCGACCAAACATGTTAAGTGACCATAGTAGCGTAGGGAATAACCTTCTGAGGTTATACCTTATGGTCACTTAGGTTTGATTAGTCGCATGATAGGTAGTTTATATGCCTTAGGTAAATTACCAAAATGCCCTTTTTACGCCAAAATTCATTTTAAGCCTATGTAACATAATTTTTGATATCTAAACTGATTTAGCAACAATATTAGACATGTTAAGGCATATTTTACTTATCATAGGGCTAGTTAGGCATTCCGAACACGTTTTACGCGAACGGCGCTCTTAGTAGCATAAGCTACCTAAACGGGTCGTAATGGGTCGTAAGCACTTAGGTTAGGTTTCATTTTAGTATGTAGGCTTTGTTAAACCATATTACACGAGTTCCCATACTCGTTTGGTTTACGAACCCTCATTCTATCTGATCCTCCGATTTAGGTCCGTTTATTCACATAGTTACCTGTATTAGGTGCCGTTTGATTTCCGTGATCTCTAGCATTGTGTGGTTGTTACTCAAGGACTTCTAGGAAATCTCAAGTGAGTACATAGACCCCTCTTTTACTGTTTTCCAAACTGTTTTGGGGTGAAACATATGTGCCTACTTGTTACTTTCATGTTTTCCTGTTTTCACGTCATAAACTTGCTATGTTCATTAGTACACTTATAGTACATGATTTACATTACATTGTTTTACTTTACATTTATGCTATGTATGTTGACGGAGCATGCTAGCACATTGATTTACATTGCTTTTCTGCTTTGTATGTTAACTTAGCATACTTAGTACATTGTTTTACATTACAATTTGTTGCATATGCTCATCCAGCATATGAACACATTATATTACACTTTGAACCGTTTGTAACTATTTGACCATGTGAACCGTTGTAACCACTTGACTATGTGAACCGTTGTAACCATTTGACCATGTGAACCGTTGTAACCACTTGACTATGTGAACCGTTGTAACCATTTGACCATGTGAACCGTTGTAACCACTTGACTATGTGAACCGTTGTAACCATTTGACCATGTGAACCGTTATAACCATTTGACCATGTGAACCATTATAACCATTTGATTATGTGAACCATTTGTAACTGTTGAACCGTGTGAACCGTATTTGACCATACATAAACATTTCTACAATTGTTAAACATTACATTTTGGTGGTTGTTTGGGTAAGTGATTTAAGTAAGGAGGCGACGTGTAATACGATAAAAACATGGTGGATACGCCGCTGGTACTTCCTATATATAAGTGCTTTTATGGTATTACATATCGTAGCATTATTTAAACCATTTCAGTTTAGACATATTACATCTATAATACAATCTTCACATAAACATCGTTTTACAAATAACTTAACTTATACAAACTCATCTTACTTGGTTATTCACTTAACCATACCTTATTCTTTTATATATATATATATATATATATATATATATATATATATATATCATCTGATTTGTTCATCGCTTTTCAAATGACTTATGAAAGGAACCACTCAACAAGATTCATGGCTACTTTTATTAAACAGTTTCTTTAAACACAAGTCATGAATCCTATTTTCACAAAACCTATGTATCTCACAGGCATTTTTATGCTGACGTACCTATTTTCACATGTGTTTTCAGGAGACTATTGCATAGGATGATCGAGACACACTTAGGCGGACCTGTGCCTTAGTGACTTAAAACGAAGCAAGAACTAGTTAATTTATGTTATGTACTCTTTGTTTCTTGTTTTAAGACAATGTAACTCTCTTGTTTGATAAATAAAATGTAACTTTAATTTCCATGGTTGTGAAACAATTAATTCTGTTACAACACTCCCCGACGTTCTGACAACCCTCACTAAACCAGGTATCCGTACGACTTAATTAATATATAATTACTGCTTAATTACTGTGCTTACTTGAACTTGTGGATAAACTGCTACTTGAATGCTGATACATGTACTTACTTGCATCATACTTTACTTGCTGTCACTCCATGTTTTGCTTACAGCACCTTTGTGACAACCTTGATGCACCAAAAGCACAGTAGCACAAGGAACGGATAACCTATTAAATGTGCTGTCATAACTAGCACCAGGCAGGTACTGCCTCTAAGGCCTGTAAGAGCCTGAGATAGTTTGCTACACTAGTGGCGAGTGTAGGGATATAAGGGTTGTAGAACTGCGTCACTAGGAATGAGATTACAGTGACCAGATGTGCCTAAAACGTACTCTAAGTACAAAATTCAGCACTTTAACTAAAAATTCAGCATTTGGTTAACTAATAAAGTGCCAAAACATGAGAAAAATATTACTAGACACATTCCAAAGTATCGGGAATAAGTTGTGTCACTAAAAATAGTATTAACGACACTTCAAAGCTTTGTTAAGCACTTTAACGGATCACTATCCAACCGAACAACCGGACTTTACCCGGAACATAAAAATATTGCCATTGACATTGTTTTCTTTTCTGAGCCGGTTAGGGTCCTCGAATACCCTAACACCCATTATAAATTATAACAGAAAAAAAAAAAAAAAAAACTAATCAAAGTCTCTAGCAAACTAACTAGTACTTCACCACCTAGTTCAAAGTCAACCAAATACCCTCTCCCCTTGAACGAATTCAGTTCCATGAGGGGACACCCTCTTACACACTTTAATATTTTATTCATTTGTGCATATTATCTAGTTGACACATTATCTCTTGGACAATCAAGTCTTATGGTTAATAAATAAGACTTTTGGATCACATTACAACCATTCCTTCACTTAACAAAAAAATGCAACTCTCCTTCCTCTCCCTCTCTTGATCGGCCGAAGATATACCCACACCCACCACCACTTTCCAATTTCAACCTTGCATTTCCAAGCATCTACAAGGGTTAAGGATCGCGTATAAGGAACCTCGGTGCACTCGGATTGCGAAGGACCTTACTACATTGCTTTTATCCACTCGATTTCCGACTAGTTTCTTCCCTAGCCTCGAGCTAGTAGTAAGTGACTCTAATCGCCTTCTTGATCTATTCTAAAGTGGTTAAAATGAACTTTGTCGGTTAAAAATCATAAACATACAATATGACATACTAAAAGTTTACAAAAATGATAAACTTGTTGGATAAAAGCAAAGAAATTGTGTAAAACTTGTGAGACTTGTTTTATTATGATTATTTAGTGTTGATCTATGTTGTGGTAGCTCGGATCATCATCTAACCCGGATTAGTCATATTCATGAAACAAGACATAGAATATGTTAAGAAATGAAAAGGGTTAAATGATGAAACTCTACTACACACTAAACATGAACTTGTGTAAAATCGATTTTACTTTTGAAATGGTGTTCAAAACTAGTAGATCTACGGGTCTACAAACGGTATTTTCAAAGGACCACGTGTCAAGAGAAAACATACTTTTAAAGACGGATCTTTCATAAACAAGAATGATTTTTAAACAAACAAGTGTGTAGACACTTGTGTAACACTAAGTTTCGACAAAGAACTAGTTTTGTCAAATTTTACAAGAAGTTGTAAAGATGGAATTTCTTTAAAAGCGAGGCTTTTACGAAACCGGATGGATTTATATAAAGATACACTAAAAGTAAGGAGCTTTACTACATATTTTTGGAAAAACTACAAGTTCATGAAATTCTGGCGATTTACTTATATATTGACTAGTTTGATGCTTTGAACATTGCTTTGATTGAATAAGAAAATTGCTGGTTTGATTTGTAAAAAAAAAAAATGATACGCTTGAAAGCGTGGCCACCTCCAGTTACAGAGGAAACTCTGGCGAAATTTTTCCAAAAATCTAACACTTGTAAATATTTTTATCACAAGTGTTATGGATATATTTTAACTTATTTTTCCAAATAAATTTCGTCACGATTTTTATTACAAATTAAGCAAGTGTCGGAGGTGGGATTTTCACAAAATAAAACTTGCTAAAATATATATTTAGAATATATATTTTCATAACAACACTTGTGTAAATTTTTGTGATTATTTTGTGAACTACGTAAATATTATTTTTAGGGTAAAAATAATATTACTAAATATTAACGGCTCCAAAATAATACGAACGCCTTCACAATAAATATTTAAGTTACAACGGTATTATTATTACCACCCGATCTATATCCGTAACTTACGTATTTTCGGAAAATACGCATAAGTGTGTATTTCGTTAGAAGTATTATTTTGGGTAAAATTATATGGAATAAAATATAATATTTTTGGGAAAAATATTTATATTTTGGGGATAGAATTTAAATATGTTTTAGTGAGACTTAATAATATATTTCGAAGTTATACGAACGCACATGTATTAAATCTCCCATCCTTGGGAAGGAATATATTTACCAAATAATTACGAAGTGTAAACACGAAATAGTTGCCTAACTATTTCCCAAAGACATTAAACCTTAAACTAAGGCACGGCCGTCCGTATAATAGAAGTTAGTACGTGTAGGTCGTCGCACAGCAGATTTCTGGGAGATACTTTTAGAGACGCACTTCGGTGAGTTCATGTCCCCCTTTTCTCTTAACTGTTTTCAGTTTTATACTTCGGGGGTGAAATACATGTTACATACTGCTACGGACAATTACGAATGGTATGGTCAGCTAAGGAAGGAACTGTTAGGTTATGTGATTGGGTAGGTGAAACCTTAAGAACATTAGTCCTCGTAGTACGATCGAGGGATACAAGTGATAGGCCTATTTGAGCATAACAAACCCCACCCATGCGCCCTAAGGTTGGACCATGTGGTGACCTTGTCGTAACACCACCCATGCGCCCTAAGGTTGGACCATGTGGTGACCTTGTCTTAACACCACCCATGCGCCCTAAGGTTGGACCATGTGGTGACCTTGTCTTAACACCACCCATGCGCCCTAAGGTTGGACCATGTGGTGACCTTGTCCTATCCCCTCCCATGCGCCCGCAGGTTGGACCATGTGGTTACACATTAACTGATATGTTTCCTTATTTGCTTTCATACCAGAGTTTACAAAACATTCATACTTACAATGATTATAAAGGTTTATTCGCGCGCACATACTAAACACATGAACTCGCTCAACATTATTGTTGATTTTTCAACTTACATGTATTTCAGGGAATTAAAGGATCTGGCGCGGTATGACACGTTTTCCCGCTGCACTAGTTACGAGGTCATCCGGGTTTGGGGAATGTGACTCTTTCCTGGACAAGTCACAGTCCTTAAACTGTGTTTATGTCATGTTGATGTTTGTGTTTGTTAAGACAATGTTGTTGTATTTGGTTTTTAAAACTTAATTAAATGGATGATCTTGCATGGTTTTATTTCATATAGCTTTGTTATGGTTAAGCTATGGTATTAAGAAGTCACACCAAATTAACCACGCTTCCGCAAAGCCAGGGTGTGACAGCTTGGTATCAGAGCTCTGATCATAGCGAACTAGGATTCCTTCTCGAGTCTAGACTATGATCACTAGGGCTCTCACGAAAACATTTTTTACTGCATACCACTCAAGTCCAGATCCAAAACTTTTTACAAACAAATGTTGAGCACATTTATTTATTATTTATAGGCTCAGTCTGGGAGGTTGAGGCTCGGTCTGGAGGACCGAGGCTCGGTCTAGGAGACCGAGGTAGTTGGCTAGTGGGACTAGGAAGAGCAGCCTAAGAGGCTGGGAGAATAGGCTAGTGGGACTAGGAAGAGCAGTCTGAGAGGCTGGGAGAGTTTGGCTAGTGGGACTAGGAAGAGCAGTCTGAGAGGCTGGGAGGCTAGTGGGACTAGGAGAACTATTTGATTGCTTATTGGTAACTAATATGTTTATATGATTATATGATTATATGATTAATTGTTATACGTATGTGTGTTTGTGTTACAAACGTCATGCCTTCATCATGTACTAGAAAGATGGACATTACGAATCCCATGGCCATAGTATCAGACGACATAGTTTCATCGGAGCACGAGGTGTACATTTCCGATACTACCGGCACAGACGATGACGACTTTCAGCCCTTTGCGCTGCCTGATGTCGTAGCAGAGCCTGCTGATGGCCATCTTGTTGGGAATTTGCCACTCGCGGTGATCCCTGCTCCTGTGCCCTTGTCGCTTCTCCCGTTGTTGATATGCCCCCTGACGTGGTCTCTGACGACGATAACGATCTATTAGAGGAGGACCCATTTGAGGGCGAGGCCCTATTGCTGTTGGTGATAGCCTACTGCTTGCTGACGCTCCTGCAAGAAGAGGCTCATGCCTGTAACACCTGTGCCTCCACGGCCATCAAACAAATGCCAAACCAATGAAATATTGTATTTCATACTTGGGATTTGTAAAAATATGTGTATCGATTTCACATATCAATTCTTGTTCGATTTCAAGCTTTAAATCGCTTTCTGGAGGGTTATACGCGCTCTAATGTGTAGATATAACCAGTTTAATCCAACGAACACTCCGGAATAGTGAAATAGGCTTAACATACCTTAAATAACCTTTACATAACTTAGATATAAGTTTTGGAAGGTTTGGTGTGGTGAAATCAAAGTTTAATCGCTTACAGGGACTAAAGTTGACAAACTGCGAAAGTATGCCAATTTGAACTGTAACAGACCTTCTGGAACATGACCATAAGTTAAACATACCATAAATATCCTTTACATAGCTTAGAAATAGGCTTTGAGGGGTTCGGTGTGCTAAAATAAACTTTTGGGTCATTCAGGGACTAAAAGTGTCAAAAAGTGCACAAGTTTGCATTTTTACGCATAACTTACGTTCTGAATACATCCGGACATCCAAAAATTTATGTAAGCACTAAAATATTTTATTTTAGTGTTCGCCATAAGAAAAATCCATGCGTCGCGTCATTTGGATCAGTTTTGCACTTTCGGGACCAGATTCGATGTATTAGCCGTTGTTTAATTCACAACCACACATTCTAACAATGCTTAGTCAACACATGTGTGGATGGAATTTAAACACCTAAACACCATGACATTTCAACACATGTGTGGATGGAATTTAAACACCTAAACACCATGACATTTCAACACATGTGTGGATGGAATTTAAACACCTAAACACCATGACATTTCAACACATGTACGGATGGGATTAAGGCACGTTTTCCATGAAACGATCTCAACGGTTCACCGAAAACTATATATACCCCATGCCTTTCATTGTTTTAAGGCACTAGAATCTGATTAGTTGTGTTCTAAGTTGAAACCTTGTTTCATACCTGAACTATATTGATCTAGATTAGCATTCGGGGACCCTTCGTAAGTATTCTTTCGTTCTTTTCCTTATTTTTACTGCTTTTCGAGTCAGAAAGTCAAACTTTGTTTGACTTTCAGCGTTGACCAGTAATGGTCAATGCGAAGTTCGATTGAACTTCGCAACGTGAGTGTAATCACGTTGGTCATAGTCCCTTGGGACTATGCCCACTGATTACCACGTTGTCTAGAGTCGTAGGGTAGGCGATCTAATAAATCGCCTATACCTTCGAACTCGACCCAGTTTGGTCGATCATTAGGATCCGACCAAATACATTAGGTGACCATAGTGTAGGGAATAACCTTCCAAGGTTATACCCTATGGTCACATCGTTTGAGTAGTTGTATGATAGGTTGTTTATATGCCTTAGGTAAATTACCAGAATACCCTTTTCATGCATAATTGGTAATTAAGCATATGTAACCTAAACTTTTGTCACGTAACTGATTTTGTAACATGTTTAGGCATATAATACTTGTCATAGGACTAGTTAGGCGGTCCGAACGCGTTTCACGCGCACGATGCGTTAAAGTAGCATAAGCTACCTAAACGGATCATAATGGGTCAATAAGACTTAGGTTAAGTTTCATTTAGCATGTAGGCTTTGTTAAACCATATCACGTGAGTTCCGACACTCACTTGGTTTACAAACCCTAATGCTACCCAGTCTTCCGATATAGGTCCGGTTTATTAACATAGTTACCTATATTAGGTGCCGTTTGATTCCGTGATCTATAGCATTACTTGGTGGTCATCTTTAGACAACTGAGCAATCTCAAGTGAGTACATAGACCCCTCTTTTACTGTTTTCCAAACTGTTTTGGGGTGAAACACATGTGCCTACTTGTTACTTTCATGCTTTCCTGTTTTCACATCATATACTGGTTATGTTCATTAGTACACTATTAGTACATTGATTTACATGACTTTTCTGCTTCGTATGTTAACTTAGCATACTTGGTACATCGTTTTACATGACATTTCATGCTAGGTGTGCCCATTGTGTGCATTACTTAGTACATTGTTTTACATTGCCTTTCTGTTGCATATGCTTATCCAGCGTATGAACACATTATATTACATTTTGAACCGTTGTAATCATTTGACTATGTGATCCGTTGATATCTGTGAACCGTTTGTATTTGTAACCGTTGAACCATGTGAACCGTTTGTAACCGTTGAACCATGTGAACCGTTTGTAACTGTTGAACCGTTTGTATCCATTACATGATTTACATTAGACATGAACATTACTTTGGTGGTTTGGTTTGATTAAGTGATTAAGTAACGATGCGTGTGTAATATGATACAAACATGGTGGATACGCCGCTGGTACTTCCTATATATAAGTGTTTGTATGGTATTACATATTGTAGCGTTATTTGAATCATTTCAGTTTGAGACATAGAACATTTTTATACAAATAACATACTTTTCACAATACATTGTTTTACAAGCAACTTATCTTATACAAACTCATTTTTACATGGTTATTCATTTAACCATACATTATTTATACATATCATCTGATCTTATCGATTTTCAAATGATTTACAAAACAAAGCAAATAACAAGGTTCATGACTAAACATTTTCTCAAACAAAAGTCATGGAACCTATTTTCACAAAACCTATGTATCTCACCGGCATTTTTATGCTGACGTACCTATTTTCACATGTGTTTTTCAGGAGCTGTTGCATAAGATGATCAAGATACACATAGGCAGACTTGGGCTTTAGTGACAATAAAAGATGCAAGACTAGTTAATTATGTTGTATTCCTTTGTTTGTTGAGACATTGTAACACTTTTATCAATAAAACGAAACTTCAATTGCCATGGATTTGAAACAATTAATTCTGTTACAACACTCCCCGACGTTTCCGCCACGTTTTGTATGTTCCACGTGGTCGGGGTGTGACAATGCCCATTCACCTGTCCCAGACCCATTTGAGTCTGTGGCGTCCGCATCTTTGCATACACCGGGAGAGCAACATCACTCACACGACGCCGACCCCGATATGGCGTCATCAGCTGCACCAGTTCTCGCATACAGCATTTGAGTTTGATCACGATATTAAGGATAATCCTGTTCTTCCACCTGGTTTTCATCCAGACCATGACATTGAGTACATACACTTAGACCAGCCCTTGGAGGATCCTGTAGCCCTTGTGTTTGTTGATCCAGCTAACTTTGAAATAAAGTTTGTTGATCTGGAGCCGGCCATGGCCCCTGAGCCAGGCGTTGCTCCTGACCCCGCATTAGAGCATGACACTGTTCATGCCGATGCATCTGCTATTGCTCCTTGATTGATCATCTGCTTGGACGAGAGAAAATTGGGGTAACTGTGCAAGACAATTTATTATTACGGGGGCCCACGTAATAATGACTTGTAGTGCACAGAAATCCTGGTGGACTCTGCGGGTCAAGCTAGTGAAAACCAATGTAGCAGGAAATAAGTTAAACACGAATGACCAAGGCGTTGTAGCCTCGAATAAGCCAAATTGGCAAGCCTATGTGAAGGCTCAGAAACTATTACCTCACTCATACATTGAGTATATTTACGTGTGAAAGTGGGTGATTACATGATGGCTTATGGTGCTATGTATCTCATAGACAACTGAAATGTTGTCTAGCCCGCTTCATACCACTTCGACAGAAGAGAATGCCACCCAGACGTGACACAAACACCAGTACGTTGCCAAGGAGAGAAGCCGAGCTGCAAGAGCGCATCTCACAGGCAACTGCACGACGTAAAGCCCTCCGCTCTAAGCACAGCAATGGCACCACTGGGAACAACCCCCCCCCAACTGGCTGCACCTATAAGCGGTCCCTGAACTGCAAGTCTTTGAACCTTGACGAAACAGGAGGCGTCGTGGCATTTGTTCGTTGGTCCGAAAAGACCGACTCCATTCTAAGAATGTGTAACTGTTCGCCCCAACAGAGTGTTACCTATATCTCGGGGTTATTTCTAGATGGCACACTCTCATAATGGAACCTCCAGGTTCAGACCCTTGGTACAAGATACTGCTAATGCACTGAGCTGGGACGAGCTCAAAGGAAGGATGGAGAAGAAATACAATTCTAGGGCTGGAAACCAGAAGCGTGAGGTAGAGTTCCGGAATTGAAAATGGACGGACCAGAGATTCCTGAATACATCCGGCAATCTCACGACTTGTCTAGGGTCGTCCCCTACTTAGTCAAACCGGAGTTCAAAAGGATGGAACGATTCATTTGAGGATTTGCACCCCAGATCAGGGGCATGGTTACTACCTCGAAGCCCTCAACCATTGCAGAGGCTATCAATATGGGTGATTGATTTATAACATGAGATGTTATGTGATTGATTTATTTATAACATGAGATGTTGTGTGTTGATATTGTTGTATACTTACGTACACTTTACTTACTATGACCTGACCCATACGATCATCATTTAGGAGATGCCTCCAAGACGGGATGTACGCATACCCACCAACGAGGCGGAACTTCAGGGAATCATTGCTGCAGTCATCGCACAATACGAGGCCCATCACTCCGAGCGCAACGGAGGTACCTCAGGAAATAACCCACCCAACGGCTGCACCTACAAGCAGTTCTTAGGCTGCCAGCCCCTACATTTCGACGGCACTGGGGGTGCCGTAGCCTTCGTACGCTGGATTGAGAAGACGGACACTGTTTTGCGTGCGAGTAAATGCGCCCCAAGAGATCAGGTCACGTACATTTCTGGGCTGTTCCGAGATGGGGCTCTGTCATGGTGGAAACTTCAGGTTCAGACAATGGGCGAGGCTGCTGTGTATGCTATATCATGGGACGAGCTGAAAGAGCTAATGCATAAAAAGTACTGTTCGAGAACAGAAAGCCAGAAGGTAGAAACTGAGTTCTGGAACTTGAAGATGGAAGGTCCAAAAATAGCTGAGTATGTGGAGAAGTTCCAAGTTCTATCGCGTATCGTTCCTTACATGGTAGATCCGGAGTTTAAGAGGATTGAGCGTTTCATTTGGGGATTGGCACCCCAAATCATGAGCATGGTAACGACATCAAAGCCTGCAACAATCACTGAGGCCATCAATCTAAGTGTAGCCCTGACGGAAGAGGCAATCAGGATGAACAAATTTTCAACCTCTGAGGAGAAGAAGGAGACTCATGTAGAGTCATCTGGGGACAACAAGAGGAAGTTGGCGAATTTCAAACAGGGTACCCAGTCGAGTAGCGACGACAAGGCCAAAAAGAGAAAAGAGTACACGGGTATCCTACCAAAGTGCGACAACTGTCGACGTCACCATAACGGGCGGTGTAGATATGGAAAATGTGGTAACTGTGGCAAGGTGGGACATGTCAAGGAAACGTGTCGGCAAGGTACTAAACATGGAAATAGAGGTCAAGATGGTAGCGGAAATCGCGGAGGAAATAACGACGACAACAACTATCAAGGCAGGGATGGTGACGATCAAGGCTGTGGCCAAGCATGTTTTAATTGCGGTGATGTGGGGCATTTCAGGAAGTATTGCCCTAAGAACACTCAGGCACGTGGATGAAAGCTCAACAGCGGGGATAGAATCCAAGCGTGGATATCGGTACGTCTCATAATAGTCAATGTTATGCTCTATTTGACAGTATTGTCAAATTTTAGCTTCAGAAAATATAGTTGTTTTAGTAGTAAGTAACCTAGATACCCAGTTCTCGATAGAACAAGCCTAACGGAAACTTCGATGTGATAATTGGGATGGACTGGTTGTCGAACAACCCGGCGGAGATTGTCATCCGCGCCCCGACGACGAACGGAGAAATGAGTGTGATTCATGGAGCAGGATATGCTCCTACGGATTATCAGGCAAAGAAGACACAAAAATTCTCGCACAAAGGATGTGTTGCATTCTTGGCTCATGTCGTGGAAAAAGAAGCCGAAGAACCAAAACTCGAAGGTATCCCTGTGATTGGAGAATACCCCGAAGTCTTCCTCGAAGACTTGCCGGAATCGTCTCCTCAACGATTAGTCGAATCCCGCGTCGATTTAATTCCAGGCACTGCACCCGTAGTCGATGCATCGTAGCGACTTACATTTTCGGAGATGCAAGGATTGACAGAGAAGTTTTAGCAATGGATAGAGAAGGAAGATAACAGACCAAAATTCCCTTTTGGGGTAACCCCATTTCTACTCGTCCGAAAGAAGGATGATGATTTTCAAATAAATATCAACTACCGGGAGCTGAACAAGCTGACGATCAAGAATAGATACCCTCTGCCAAGAATTGATGATCTGTTTGACCAACTGCAAGGCTCAAGCTTTTACTCAAAGATCTATTTGCGATCTGGATACCATTAGTTCAGGATACAAGAGGAGAGTATCCCGAAGACAGCCTTCAGAACTCGCTATGGACACTACGAATTCCTTGTTATGCCGTTTGGTTTGACAAACGCACCTGCAGTGTTTATGGACTTGATGAATAGAGTTTGCAAGCCGTACTTGGACAAGTTCGTGATTGTGTTTATCGACGACATCTTGATTTATTCAAGAACAAAGGCTGAGCACGAACAGCATATAAGAGCTATTTTGGAACTGCTAAAGAAAGAACAGCTGTATGCCAAATCCTCTAAGTGCGAGTTTTGGCTACATGAAGTCCAATTCCTTGGGCACGTGGTAAATGGAGATGGAATCCATGTGGATCT
This sequence comes from Helianthus tuberosus, assembly GCA_030545235.1. Classification (NCBI taxonomy): domain Eukaryota; kingdom Viridiplantae; phylum Streptophyta; class Magnoliopsida; order Asterales; family Asteraceae; genus Helianthus; species Helianthus tuberosus. The sequence goes on from JARYGA010055520.1 coordinate 263,797, forward strand.
CACCAAGATCGAAGCGATTAAGAATTGGGAAACGCCAAAGACGCCAACCGAGATTCGACAATTCTTGGGTTTGGCTGGCTACTATCGAAGGTTCATTGAGGATCTTTCAAAGATCGCTCAACCATTGACGCTCCTCACACAGAAAGATAAGAAGTTTGATTGGGGAATCAAACGGGAAGAAGCGTTCCAGATATTGAAGGATAAGCTCTGCAATGCGCCAATATTAGCACTACCGGAAGGTACAGATGATTTTGTGGTATACTGTGATGCTTCGCGTCAAGGATTGGGCTGTGTGTTGATGCAACGCCAAAAGGTTATTGCTTACGCATCACGCCAATTGAAAGTGCACGAAAAGAACTATATCACACATGATTTGGAACTTGGCGCAGTGGTATTTGCATTGAAGATCTGGAGACACTACCTATATGGTACGAAGTGTACAATCTTCACAGATCACAAGAGCCTACAACACATATTCAACCAGAAGGAGCTGAATATGAGGCAAAGACGATGGGTTGAGTTGCTGAACGATTACGACTGCGAGATAAAGTATCATCCAGGGAAGGCGAATGTGGTCGCCGATGCCCTAAGTCGAAAGGAGAGGATCAAGCCCATAAGGGTTAGGGCTTTAGAAATGATTATCCGAACCGATCTTTCCTTGCGCATTCGTGCCGCGCAGAAAGAAGCTCTCAAGGAAGGAAACCTTGAAGAAGAATATCTCCGTGGGATGGAGAAGCTTTTGGTGCCAAATGAGGAAGGAACGTTATGTTTTGAGAAAAGAATTTGGGTTTCTCTGTTTGGTGGTTTAAGGAGAGTTATTTTTGATGAAGCTCACAAATCACGGTACTCTATCCATCCAGGAGCGGATAAGATATACCAAGACCTCAAGGATTATTATTGGTGGCCTAGGATGAAAGGCGATATTGCTGTTTATGTGAGCAAATGTTTAACGTGTGCTAAGGTGAAAGCAGAATACCAGAAGCCTTCAGGACTTCTGCAACAACCTGAGATTCCCAAGTGGAAATGGGAACAAATCTCAATGGATTTTATTACAAAGTTGCCAAGAACGCCGAGAGGCCATGACACTATTTGGGTAATAGTGGATCGATTAACAAAGTCAGCACACTTCTTACCTATCAGAGAGAAGGATAATACGAGCAAGTTGGCCGAAATTTACATGAGAGAGATCGTCGCACGTCATGGAGTGCCTCTCTCGATCATCTCTGATAGAGACGGAAGGTTTGTGTCAAGGATATGGCAATCCTTCCAAGAAGCTTTTGGCTCACAATTAAATCTGAGCACTGCGTTTCATCCGCAAACTGACGGTCAAAGCGAGCGAACGATACAGACTTTGGAAGACATGCTGAGAGCGTGTGTTATGGATTTGGGCGGTAGCTGGGATAAGCATTTGCCATTGGTCGAATTTTCATACAACAACAGCTACCACACCAGTATTGGTGTCGCGCCATTCGAAGCTCTTTACGGACGCAAGTGCCGATCACCCCTATGCTGGGCTGACGCAGGTGATAGGCAGCTTGCTGGTCCCGAAATCGTCCAAGAGACGACAGACAAGATTGCGCAGATTCTAAAACGCATCGAAGCAGCTCGCCACAGAAAGAAGGCCTATGCAGATCCAAACCGGAAACACTTGGAATTCCAAGTTGGAGAAATGGTTTTATTGAAAGTTTCACCCTGGAAGGGTGTGGCACGCTTCGGAAAGCGTGGGAAGTTAAATCCGCGCTACATTGGTCCTTTCAGAATTTTGGAAAGAATAGGACTAGTAGCATACAAGCTGGACTTACCTGCTGAACTCCATTCAGTCCACGATACATTTCATGTATCCAACCTGAAGAAAAGTCCAACTCAAGATACCATTGCCATTCCCATCGACGAGATTCATGTTGACGACACGCTCCATTTCGTTGAAGAACCGGTTGAGGTTACGGATTGGAAGGTAAACAAGACCCGCCGGAGCAGTGTCAAGCTCGTCAAAGTTCGTTGGAATGCCAGACATGGTCCTGAATACACCTGGGAGCGTAAGGACCGAATGAAAGAGAAATACCCCCACTTATTTCCTAAGAACCCTGCATCTACAAGCAGAACTTAAAATTTCGGGACGAAATTTTTCTAACGGGGGGAGAATGTGACAACCCTCACTAAACCAGGTATCCGTACGACTTAATTAATATATAATTACTGCTTAATTACTGTGCTTACTTGAACTTGTGGATAAACTGCTACTTGAATGCTGATACATGTACTTACTTGCATCATACTTTACTTGCTGTCACTCCATGTTTTGCTTACAGCACCTTTGTGACAACCTTGATGCACCAAAAGCACAGTAGCACAAGGAACGGATAACCTATTAAATGTGTTGTCATAACTAGCACCAGGCAGGTACTGCCTCTAAGGCCTGTAAGAGCCTGAGATAGTTTGCTACACTAGTGGCGAGTGTAGGGATATAAGGGTTGTAGAACTGCGTCACTAGGAATGAGATTACAGTGACCGGATGTGCCTAAAACGTACTCTAAGTACAAAATTCAGCACTTTAACTAAAAATTCAGCATTTGGTTAACTAATAAAGTGCCAAAACATGAGAAAAATATTACTAGACACATTCCAAAGTATCGGGAATAAGTTGTGTCACTAAAAATAGTATTAACGACACTTCAAAGCTTTGTTAAGCACTTTAACGGATCACTATCCAACCGAACAACCGGACTTTACCCGGAACATAAAAATATTGCCATTGACATTGTTTTCTTTTCTGAGCCAGTTAGGGTCCCCGAATACCCTAACACCCATTATAAATTATAACACAAAAAAAAAAAAAAAAAAAAAAAAAACTAATCAAAGTCTCTAGCAAACTAACTAGTACTTCACCACCTAGTTCAAAGTCAACCAAATACCCTCTCCCCTTGAACGAATTCAGTTCCATGAGGGGACACCCTCTTACACACTTTAATATTTTATTCATTTGTGCATATTATCTAGTTGACACATTATCTCTTGGACAATCAAGTCTTATGGTTAATAAATAAGACTTTTGGATCACATTACAACCATTCCTTCACTTAACAAAAAAATGCAACTCTCCTTCCTCTCCCTCTCTTGATCGGCCGAAGATATACCCACACCCACCACCACTTTCCAATTTCAACCTTGCATTTCCAAGCATCTACAAGGGTTAAGGATCGCGTATAAGGAACCTCGGTGCACTCGGATTGCGAAGGACCTTACTACATTGCTTTTATCCACTCGATTTCCGACTAGTTTCTTCCCTAGCCTCGAGCTAGTAGTAAGTGACTCTAATCGCCTTCTTGATCTATTCTAAAGTGGTTAAAATGAACTTTGTCGGTTAAAAATCATAAACATACAATATGACATACTAAAAGTTTACAAAAATGATAAACTTGTTGGATAAAAGCAAAGAAATTGTGTAAAACTTGTGAGACTTGTTTTATTATGATTATTTAGTGTTGATCTATGTTGTGGTAGCTCGGATCATCATCTAACCCGGATTAGTCATATTCATGAAACATGACATAGAATATGTTAAGAAATGAAAAGGGTTAAATGATGAAACTCTACTACACACTAAACATGAACTTGTGTAAAATCGATTTTACTTATGAAATGGTGTTCAAAACTAGTAGATCTACGGGTCTACAAACGGTATTTTCAAAGGACCACGTGTCAAGAGAAAACATACTTTTAAAGACGGATCTTTCATAAACAAGAATGATTTTTAAACACACAAGTGTGTAGACACTTGTGTAACACTAAGTTTCGACAAAGAACTAGTTTTGTCAAATTTTACAAGAAGTTGTAAAGATGGAATTTCTTTAAAAGCGAGGCTTTTACGAAACCGGATGGATTTATATAAAGATACACTAAAAGTAAGGAGCTTTACTACATATTTTTGGAAAAACTACAAGTTCATGAAATTCTGGCGATTTACTTATATATTGACTAGTTTGATGCTTTGAACATTGCTTTGATTGAATAAGAAAATTGCTGGTTTGATTTGTAAAAAAAAAAAAAATGATACGCTTGAAAGCGTGGCCACCTCCAGTTACAGAGGAAACTCTGGCGAAATTTTTCCAAAAATCTAACACTTGTAAATATTTTTATCACAAGTGTTATGGATATATTTTAACTTATTTTTCCAAATAAATTTCGTCACGATTTTTATTACAAATTAAGCAAGTGTCGGAGGTGGGATTTTCACAAAATAAAACTTGCTAAAATATATATTTAGAATATATATTTTCATAACAACACTTGTGTAAATTTTTGTGATTATTTTGTGAACTACGTAAATATTATTTTTAGGGTAAAAATAATATTACTAAATATTAACGGCTCCAAAATAATACGAACGCCTTCACAATAAATATTTAAGTTACAACGGTATTATTATTACCACCCGATCTATATCCGTAACTTACGTATTTTCGGAAAATACGCATAAGTGTGTATTTCGTTAGAAGTATTATTTTGGGTAAAATTATATGGAATAAAATATAATATTTTTGGGAAAAATATTTATATTTTGGGGATAGAATTTAAATATGTTTTAGTGAGACTTAATAATATATTTCGAAGTTATACGAACGCACATGTATTAAATCCCCCATCCTTGGGAAGGAATATATTTACCAAATAATTATGAAGTGTAAACACGAAATAGTTGCCTAACTATTTCCCAAAGACATTAAACCTTAAACTAAGGCACGGCCGTCCGTCTAATAGAAGTTAGTACGTGTAGGTCGTCGCACAGCAGATTTCTGGGAGATACTTTTAGAGACGCACTTCGGTGAGTTCATGTCCCCCTTTTCTCTTAACTGTTTTCAGTTTTATACTTCGGGGGTGAAATACATGTTACATACTGCTACGGACAATTACGAATGGTATGGTCAGCTAAGGAAGGAACTGTTAGGTTATGTGATTGGGTAGGTGAAACCTTAAGAACATTAGTCCTCGTAGTACGATCGTGGGATACAAGTGATAGGCCTATTTGAGCATAACAAACCCCACCCATGCGCCCTAAGGTTGGACCATGTGGTGACCTTGTCGTAACACCACCCATGCGCCCTAAGGTTGGACCATGTGGTGACCTTGTCTTAACACCACCCATGCGCCCTAAGGTTGGACCATGTGGTGACCTTGTCTTAACACCACCCATGCGCCCTAAGGTTGGACCATGTGGTGACCTTGTCCTATCCCCTCCCATGCGCCCGCAGGTTGGACCATGTGGTTACACATTAACTGATATGTTTCCTTATTTGCTTTCATACCAGAGTTTACAAAACATTCATACTTACAATGATTATAAAGGTTTATTCGCGCGCACATACTAAACACATGAACTCGCTCAACATTATTGTTGATTTTTCAACTTACATGTATTTCAGGGAATTAAAGGATCTGGCGCGGTATGACACGTTTTCCCGCTGCACTAGTTACGAGGTCATCCGGGTTTGGAGAATGTGACTCTTTCCTGGACAAGTCACAGTCCTTAAACTGTGTTTATGTCATGTTGATGTTTGTGTTTGTTAAGACAATGTTGTTGTATTTGGTTTTTAAAACTTAATTAAATGGATGATCTTGCATGGTTTTATTTCATATAGCTTTGTTATGGTTAAGCTATGGTATTAAGAAGTCACACCAAATTAACCACGCTTCCGCAAAGCCAGGGTGTGACAGACGTTTCCGCCACATTTCGTTGTTTTACATGGTCGGGGTGTGACAGAAAAGTTGGTATCAGAGCCAATGGTTATAGGGAATTAGGTTATTAGTAATGCTTTGACCTAGACTATAACCTTCCTAGGACCCTAACGCAAGAAGATTTGCGTTTAGATTTTTAAAACAAAAACCGTCACCTATCCTTAGGTGATAACCGCAATGAGAACATCAATTCCGAATCCGCTTTGAAAATTAATCATCTGTTCATGGATGATTGATTACTAGGTTTTGAACCCTCTATTGTAAGGTTTTAAACCCGCTGTTATAAGGTTTTGAACCCCTTTAAGTTTTCAAAATCTCGTCAAAGTTTTGGGTCCTAAATAGTGTGAACACGTGCAAACTGGAAGAGTGAATGCCTGTACCCTGAGTTTTTTGTCTAAGGCTAGAGTGTTCTTACAAATCCACATAATCGGACCAGTCACTCTTACCTGGGAACCCTTGGGGTGAGTGTTCACTTATAGGCGAGCATGTCTTCGCGATACATTAATTTTAACCCATTTACCTTGATTAGTCACAATGTGTCATTTGTTTGCCTTGTGGTAACAAACAAATGACCGCCATCTTTACTTTTGTCAAATTTTGTATCACCTCATCCTTTTCATCTAATCATCTCGCTCGTTTCCTTTCATGTTTCACTCCTTTTAGAATGCCTCCTCGACGCGACAATCAGATAGCGAATGCCGAACTGGCAGAAATCATCGCGCAGCAAATGGCTGCTGCTTTCCCGAATCTTATTGCTCAACTGAACCAAGCCAACAACAACAATAATGCTCCACGCAATTTCAAGAGTTTCAATTTGGCTAAGCCACTCAAGTTTAGTGGTTCTGAAGGAGCAACTGGGCTCCTACAATGGTTCGAGAGCACTGAGAGTACATTTCGTCACGTTCAGTGTCCTGATAATCGCAAGGTCGAGTTTGCTTCCAGTGTGTTTCTGAAGAGGGCTCTTACATGGTGGAACGGGGTGATGAGAGACCGTGGTGCCGAGGTTGCTTTAGCACAGACTTGGGCCGAGCTTAGGGCTCTTATGATGAAGGAATTCTGTCCTCGTCATGAGCTAAGGGCTCTAGAAAGGGAACTTGATGATCTTAAGCAAGATAGCGGTAAGCATCGAGCCTACATGGACCGTTATGAGGAGTTAAGTCTGTTATGCCCAAACATGGTCACGCCTTTGGATAAGGCAATCGAAAAGTACATTGATGGCCTCCCTGACTCAATACAAGACATTGTGACTGGTAGCAACCCTACTACAGTTAGACAGGCCATTGAGCTAGGTGCAACCTTGACTGAATCTCAGATCAGGAAAGGTAAACTTTTTCGAAAGGGTGACAAGAAACCAATCGAGGAATCAAAGACCATGGATGAACAGACTGGATCCCCTAAGAAGTCAAAGAAGCGAAAGGTTTCTCAGAACTTCGCCATGGTCGCTCACAATGGTCAAGCCGTCCCCAACCAACCAGCTCAACCCCCTGCTAGGAAGCCCTACAACGGAACTGCACCCTTGTGCAACCAATGTAGCCTACATCATCATGCTGGTGCAAAGTGCCGCACATGCCAATTTTGTGGACTTATAGGTCATACGGCGAGGGTTTGCCCAACAGCAGCTGCACCAAATCAAGTTAACAACAATCATGCTCAAGGTCGTTTTCCACCAGGTTCTTGCTTCAGCTGTGGTGAGATGGGCCATTTCCGAAGAAACTGCCCAAAGCTTGCTAATGCGAATCCAGTGCAGGGATAAGCATCTGACCGAACGGAAGACAACGCTGTTTAGAAATAATCACGTCTTATGTATTATTTTCTTTTGTTGTCAAGGTCCATGAAACAGTTGTTATCGTTTTTTTATAAATAAATCTTTTACTTACATTGCAATATGTTTATTGTGGTTGCATGAATAAACAACATATCCCCTATGATACCGACAATCAAGGAACTGTATTCCTTGAAGAACAGACTACCCCCAAATTTCTTCCATTGTATGATCTCTTGCGTTTTCCACGAAAATCCTAAGTAACCGTTTCCTCCAAGGAAAACGAAGTACAAGGCGCAAGTTACAACTCTGGACGAATACCCAGTCCTTAATGGGGTACCTAAGGATATTTCTGTAAGTCCTTAATTGTTGTATACCTTAATCCGAATGTGGTGATTCCTTGTAAAAATCGAATTTTTAGAAGATCATCCTATCTTTTCAGATAGATGCTTGAGGACGTTGAAGTCCATCAACTGGGTTCCTGGTATGCCTTGAATACCCATGTTCAAATCAACTCCAAGTTAATAACAATCAATAACAAGATAATAACAATTAATAACCAAGAAAACAATTATGTGATTATGTTCTTATGTGTTCCCTTTTATGTTTTTGTGTGATCCAAATTAGGTTATCCAAATCCTCGTAGAATCTTCCATATCTTCGCATAAGGGATTCATAGTAGGATACCCAAAGATACTACCTAAAATCCTTAATGGGCTTCTACGTTGTAGTTAAGTCCCTTGGATTATAAAGTACTACTCCATAATTAGACCCCTTTAGTGGTCTAGTTAAACAGATTGATCCAAAAATCTGGTTAGGAATATCATGTGATGATATAGCTGAAAGGACTCCTTGGTGGCCTAATTAAAAAGATCATTTGTCGATCTAATTAAAAGGACCCTATGGTAGTCTAGTCACCCTCATCACAGGTTTGATTTGTCACACCCCCAAAATCCACATGCGGAGTACCACCGCTTGGAGGCGTGATTGACCAGGATCCTGCCACCAATTATACTGAGCATTAGTTAATAGTAAGACCAACCATGATAGTTAGTAAACATCATAGTTTAAAGTTCAAAAGTTCAAGTTCAAATAACAGTTTAAGTAAGTAGCGGAAGCATAGGCAAAATAATTTAAACAAGGTTCGTAGTTCAGGTTATTTAGGACCCAGCACATGGGTTAGACGACCACTACACATTCCCAAGCTGCAAGCTCCTGAGTCACTGGGTACCTGCAAAGCATGCAGTAGGGTATCAACAAAAATGTTGGCGAGTCCACGAGTTGTCCAGTTTTAATTACCAAAAACTTGTTTCACCAGTTAATTAATCCGTTTATACATGCGATGGGGAGCTACCCCATAAGTAAGCGACTAAACTGTTTTTACAATACCGAATACTTACTTAACCGTACGTTTTCGTAGTGCCCCGTTTGTCAATGTTCTATCATCATTGACGGTTTGCCAGAGTACATTAGTTCACTCCCGTTCCCAGTAACAAGGGTCGGTGTGAGGCTGGTTACACCTAAATAGCGCTATCAACTAATAACCCGTTCGCCAGGCCCCGGCGACTAATCGGTATTATGTAGTGAGGACTTAAGTGATAGAGTTTCGTTTAGTGTTGCTTGTTTGCATTACCGTATAAACGATAATTAACTAAGTTTGTATCCCAGTAACAAGGGAAGAAAAGTAAGTTTGTATCCCTTACAAAGGAATAGTGTTGTTTTCAAGACCGTTTCCCAACCACCGGGAATGCATGCTTTAAGTTGTGAACTCACCTTGGGTTGCTCGGTAGACAGTCTACTTGGTCAAATACGTTGGTCACCACGTCCTAATATGGTTACCAGTATAGGTCAGGTTTGGGTACAGAGAAGTCACGTATATTCTACACGTATCTAACACATAGCATGCACGACATAAAATTAACAGTAATCAGCACATGGCATACTTGAACAGATACAAGCCCAAAACATATAGGTCACCTATTCCAGTTTAAATAGTAACAAGCATGAACAGTTCATACATTTTGGCCCAATAACGGAAACAGGCAGCCCAGTCGAGGTCTCGACTCGAGAACACACAGTTTCGAGTCGCAACCGGAGGTTTCGACTGGTCATGGTCTGGTTTCGAGTCGCAACCGGAGGTTTCGACTTGTCATGGTCTGGTTTCGAGTCGCAACCGGAGGTTTCGACTTGTCATGGTCTGGTTTCGAGTCGCAACCGGAGGTTTCGACTTGTCATGGTCTGGTTTCGAGTCGCAACCGCCGTAGTCTCGAGTGGTCATGTTTTGGTTGCGAGTCGCAACCGGGGGTTTCGAGTCGCAACCTCGGATACGTGCACAAGAATCCTTCTAGAACCTCTGATGTACTAACCAATGAGATTGCAATTTCATGAGATTTTGTACTAACCAACCAGAATGCTTAAACATGTTTTATTGTCTAAATGCAATTCAAAACAGATCAAACCAAACATATTTCAAATATTCAACAACATTCATAACATATTCATCAAGTTCTTCATTTAGGTTTTTATCATCATCCTTTATGAACTATAGCATGAACAACAATAGAAACACATCAACAACTAATCCGATTTCCACATGTGTGCAACCTTTTTAACAAGCCTTTGATTTCTTAGCCTAAGAGCATATAATCCGATTAGTCATGAACGCTAAGCAACCAAATCTCATGATCATCAACAACTCATGGTTTAAACCACATTCAAACACAAGATAACACTAACTCATTATGTAATATATCCGAAATCAAGACATGTTAACCGATTTCTATATAAGAAACACCTTCATTACATAAAAACAACAACCATCTTCATGTATTATGTAACTAATCAACCTAAAGGAAACACTAACCGATAGAGAAGAAAGCACCAAGTCGAGAAGGAGGATGAGGAATTGAAGTATCCGGGAGATGATTACGAGCTTGACCGAGTCTTGATGCTTCCGGTTTGAATCCGAGAGAAGGGAAGAGAGATTTGGTGGTGGTGTTCTTGGGTTTTAGTGAGAAGAGAGTGTGAAAGGGAGTGTGTGAGGGTTTTAGGTGCAAGTAAGATGTAGTGCACCCAAAGTGGGTTCTAGGGTGGTTTCGAGTGGGAGGTTTTGGGTGGGCTAAAGTTACGGCCCAACCGGCCCGGCCCGTGGTTACATTGTTTACTCGAGACCGGGTGGTCTCGAGTCATGGTTTCGGTTCGCACACACATATATATACACATACATACCACACATAGCACATTAAGGTAAAACGCAACTTTTCATTTAATAACACATATATACACACAACGTAACTACAAGGTGCTTGCTCGGAAAACCTAGAGTGTCACATTATCCCCAAGTTTTAAGAACTTTCGTCCCGAAAGTTAAGGCAGCCACTGACAAGCTAATGTAAATACGAACGTTTCAACGGGATGTCACATCATCCCCCCGTTAGTTTGGAATTTCGTCCCGAAATTCAGTTATAGCTTCAGTGCTGGGGGTTTCATTTGGGAACAGCTGGGGATACTTGCGCTTCATCTGGTCTTCCCGCTCCCAGGTAAACTCGGGGCCACGGCGTGAGTTCCAACGAACTCGTACGAGAGGTATCTGGCTACGTTTGAGGGTTTTGATTTCACGGTCCGTGATCTCAATCGGTTCCTCAGTAAAGTGTAGCCGTTCGTCAATAGTAAGTTCCTTGTAAGGAATGACGAGTGTTTCATCTGACAGGCACTTTTTCAGATTAGACACGTGGAAGACATTGTGCACAGCACTCAATTCTTCAGGCAGATTCAACCTGTAAGCGGCCGTACCGATCTTTTCGGTAACTTCAAAGGGTCCGACATATCTTGGATTAAGCTTGCCCCGTTTTCCAAAACGAACCACACCCTTCCAGGGTGAGACCTTAAGTAGAGCCCGTTCACCAACCTGGAACTCTTGCGGTTTCCTATCTTTGTCAGCGTAGTGCTTTTGACGGTCACGAGCTGCCGCCATGCGTTGCCTAATCTGGGCAATCTTTTCTGTGGTGTCGACTACATGTTCCGGGCCTGTGATTTGGCTGTCACCTACCTCCGCCCAGCAGAGAGGCGATCGACATTTACGACCGTACAATGCCTCAAAGGGTGCCGCCTGAATGCTGGTGTGGTAGCTGTTGTTGTAGGAGAATTCCACTAACGGTAGGTGCTTCTCCCAATTTTTGCCAAAATCGATCACACACGCCCTAAGCATGTCTTCGAGGGTTTGGATGGTACGTTCGGATTGCCCATCCGTTTGCGGGTGATAAGCGGTGCTCATGTCTAAACGTGAGCCAAAAGATTTGTGCATGGCTTGCCACAACTCAGAAGTAAAACGCGCGTCTCGATCGGAAATGATAGAGGTTGGTACTCCGTGCTTCGAAACCACTTCTTTTAGGTATACTTCTGCTAAGGTAGAGAACTTGTCTGTTTCTTTGATAGCCAAAAAGTGTGCAGACTTAGTTAAGCGATCCACTATTACCCAAATGGTGTCATTTCCGCGTTGAGACCTAGGCAGGCCAGTAACAAAATCCATGGAAATCTGCTCCCATTTCCATTGCGGGATCTCTGGCTGTTGGAGTAGGCCTGATGGTTTCTGATACTCAGCCTTGACTCTTGGACAAGTTAAACATTTTCTGACATAGGTTGCTATGTGGGCTTTCATGCCAGGCCACCAATAGGTAGCCCTCAAGTCGTGGTACATCTTATCTGAACCAGGATGTACTGAGTAACGGGACTTATGGGCTTCATCCATCACAAGGTCACGTAAATTTCCATAAAGCGGAACCCATATGCGTCCGGCTACGTAGTGAGCACCGTCTTCTTTTTGCTCCAATCGCTGTCTTGATCCTCGTAGGGATTCAGCCCTGATGTTCTCGGCTTTCAATGCTTCAACCTGAGCGTCTCGAATCTGGTTAGGGAGGTTCGAGTGGATAGTGAGCTGTAAGGCACGAACACGCTTGGGTTTGGTCTCCTTTCTGCTGAGGGCATCGGCTACCACATTAGCCTTGCCTGGATGATATCTAATTGCACACTCGTAGTCATTTAGGAGTTCAACCCAGCGGCGTTGCCGCATATTTAACTCCTTTTGTTCCATTATGTGCTGGAGACTCTTGTGATCAGTGTAAATCGTGCACTTGGTGCCGTACAAGTAGTGTCTCCAAAGCTTGAGCGCGAAGACCACAGCTCCAAATTCTAAGTCATGCGTCGCGTAGTTCCGTTCGTGGATCTTGAGTTGTCGCGAAGCGTAAGCAATAACTTTCTCGCGTTGCATCAACACGCAACCAAGCCCTTGAATAGAAGCATCGCAGTAAACAACAAAGTCGTCGGTACCTTCAGGTAAGGAAAGAATAGGAGCACTACAAAGATTTTTCTTTAGCTCCTGGAAGGCAGATTCCTGAGCATCGCTCCATTTGTAAGCAACACCCTTCTAAGTGAGGGTCGTAAGTGGTTGAGCGATCTTAGAGAATCCCTTGATAAATCTTCGATAGTATCCCGCCAATCCCAAGAATTGGCGAACTTCGGTCGGAGTCTTAGGTACAGGCCAATTCTTAATGGACTCAATCTTAGCGGGGTCAACATGAATCCCTTCCTGATTGACGATGTGCCCAAGGAAATGGACTTCTCTAAGCCAGAAATCACATTTCGAGAATTTGGCGTATAATTGCTCATTGCGAAGGAGTTCGAGAATAAGACGCAGGTGTCGTTCATGCTCCTCTTGGCTCTTCGAGTAGATTAAGATGTCGTCAATAAACACAATCACGAACTTGTCGAGGTAGGGTTTGCATACTCGGTTCATGAGATCCATGAAGATCGCAGGTGCGTTGGTCATACCGAAAGGCATAACAAGGAATTCGTAGTGACCATAACGGGTTCTGAAAGCAGTCTTAGAGATGTCCTCATCGCGGACTCTCAGTTGGTGATAACCCGATCGCAGATCGATCTTGGAATAATAGCTCGACCCTTGCAGCTGGTCGAACAAGTCGTCGATACGGGGAAGTGGATAGCGACTCTTGATGGTAACCTTGTTCAGTTCGCGGTAATCAATGCACATTCGGAATGTGCCATCTTTCTTTTTGACGAAGAGCACTGGGGCTCCCCAGGGCGATGAACTAGGACGGATGAAACCTTTGTCCAAAAGTTCTTGTAGTTGAGTAGACAGCTCCTTGAGCTCCGCGGGGGCTAATCGATAAGGTGCACGAGCTATAGGTGCTGCTCCGGGAGTTAGCTCGATTTGAAATTCAACCTGACGGTGAGGAGGGAGTCCAGGTAGTTCCTCCGGGAATACCTCAGGATAGTCGCGTACAACTGGAAAATCTTCAATCTTGTTTTCCTTTTTCTGTGTGTCGGCAACGAGTGCTAAGATAGCGGTGTGCCCCTTTCGTAGACACTTCTGGGCCTTTAAGAATGAAATGATGCCTGAAACTTCTCCGCTCTTGTCTCCTTGAACTATAAGGGGTTTGCCGGGGGGACGGGGAATGCGAATAGCTTTCTCTTGGCAGAGGATTTCAGCTCGATGTTTGGATAACCAATCCATACCAATGATGACGTCAAAGCTTCCAAGAATGATGGGAAAGAGATCGATACAAAAGGTCTGACCAGACAACTCTAATTTGCAGTTACGAATTATGTGTGAGGCCTCGAGGTTTCTACCATTAGCTATTTCAACGGTGTGCTTAGAGCTTAGCGGCGTAAGAGTGAGCTTAAGTTTCTTACTAATACGTAGGGATACATAACTAGCATCTGCTCCGGAATCAAATAATACTGAAACGTTACGATCATTAAGTAGGAACTTACCCGCTACAACGTTGGGGTCATTCCTGGCTTCTCCAGCTCCAATCACAAAAGCCCTTCCTCTTGCACCAATCCCAGCATTGTTGTTATTGTTCCCAGCACCCTGATTGTTGTTATTCTGATTCTGGTTCAGCTGAGGGCAATCCTTTCGCAAGTGCCCTATTGCCCCACACTTGTAGCATTCTCGATTGTTTCCTTGTTGCTGCTGTTGCTGTGGTTGTTGTTGATTCTGCCTAGCGGGGAACTGGCTTCGGCAGTCTTTGGCTTCATGCCCCATCTTGTTGCATCGCTGACATTGACCCTTGCCACATGGCCCACTGTGATGTCGATTACATTTGTTACACTTAGGGTGGTTTCCTCGATAGCCACCCTGTTGCTGAGGGCCCTTGTTGCTTTCAGTCTTCCTTTGTTGAACTGGGGCCTGAGTGGGGTTAGCATCCTTTCCCTGACTTCCATCCCACTTTCGTTTGTTATCGCTAGAAGTTCCAGTAGTAGCACCGATCCTCTGGGGCAACTTGCCCTCTTCCACAGCCTGATTGGTGAGTTTGTGAGCAAGGCGAACCACGGGCTGTATGGTATTGAGGTTGGCTGAGGTCACATGACTTCTGATTTCAGGGACCAAGCCCTTGATGTACAATTCAATCCTTCGGTACATAGGTCGGGACATGTTTGGGCAAAGTGCAGCATAGTCGTTGGACTGCTTAGTGTAGGTCTCAATCTCTGATCCAACCATCTTGAGCGCATAGTACTCGTTCTCGAGTTTGTGGATGTCATCCCTGTGACAGTACTCTTCTTTGATCATGTCCTTAAAATCTTCCCATGCAGTAGCATTAGCAGTTTCCAGACCAAGCATCTGAATCTGTGCTTTCCACCATGAAAGTGCGTTTCCTTCAAGCGTACCAGTCGCGAATTTTACCCAGTTAGCAGGGGGACACTCACAGACAGCAAAGACAGCTTCGGCCTTTTCAATCCAGTGTAGAAGGCCTATGGCACCCTCAGTGCCGTTGAAAGGGAGAGGCTTGCCATCCATGAAGGTTTTGAAAGTACAAACACGTGGCTGCGCAGGCGCAGGCTGACCTGTTGTGAGAAGTGAAGCGAATAGGTTTAGAGGTGGAAAGACGATGTGGGGGTAGGATCTAAACATCCTAAAGTAACGAGTTTACCTCCAGGGTGAGCTGCGAAAGCTGCAGCCACCGTGTTGAGCAAGTTAGCGAATTGAGCCTGAGTCATGTTAACGCTTCCTCTTCCGCGTCCACTCATTGTCTTCATAACCAGAAAACACAGTATGAGTGTGATGTTGTAACGTAGCAAGAATGAGGTAGAAGAGAAATGTGTATCTATCTAATCAGGCACACTAGTATGTATAGTAGAGCAGTCAATATAAGTTAAACAAGTAAGTAAACACAAGTCCGAGCTATGAGGTCTAATGTGCCGAGTCTTGCCCTTGGAGTGTAGTGTCATCACGAGTCACGGGTTATAGTCTGGTTTTTCTCAAAAAGACTCTCCTTTTTAAAACTAAGTTCACTATAACCAATGGCTCTGATACCAATCTGTCACACCCCCAAAATCCACATGCGGAGTACCACCGCTTGGAGGCGTGACTGACCAGGATCCAGCCACCAATTATACTGAGCATTAGTTAATAGTAAGACCAACCATGATAGTTAGTAAACATCATAGTTTAAAGTTCAAAAGTTCAAGTTCAAATAACAGTTTAAGTAAGTAGCGGAAGCATAGGCAAAATAATTTAAACAAGGTTCGTAGTTCAGGTTATTTAGGACCCAGCACATGGGTTAGACGACCACTACACATTCCCAAGCTGCAAGCTCCTGAGTCACTGGGTACCTGCAAAGCATGCAGTAGGGTATCAACAAAAATGTTGGCGAGTCCACGAGTTGTCCAGTTTTAATTACCAAAAACTTGTTTCACCAGTTAATTAATCCGTTTATACATGCGATGGGGAGCTACCCCATAAGTAAGCGACTAAACTGTTTTTACAATACCGAATACTTACTTAACCGTACGTTTCCGTAGTGCCCCGTTTGTCAATGTTCTATCATCATTGACGGTTTGCCAGAGTACATTAGTTCACTCCCGTTCCCAGTAACAAGGGTCGGTGTGAGGCTGGTTACACCTAAATAGCGCTATCAACTAATAACCCGTTCGCCAGGCCCCGGCGACTAATCGGTATTATGTAGTGAGGACTTAAGTGATAGAGTTTCGTTTAGTGTTGCTTGTTTGCATTACCGTATAAACGATAATTAACTAAGTTTGTATCCCAGTAACAAGGGAAGAAAAGTAAGTTTGTATCCCTTACAAAGGAATAGTGTTGTTTTCAAGACCGTTTCCCAACCACCGGGAATGCATGCTTTAAGTTGTGAACTCACCTTGGGTTGCTCGGTAGACAGTCTACTTGGTCAAATACGTTGGTCACCACGTCCTAATATGGTTACCAGTATAGGTCAGGTTTGGGTACAGAGAAGTCACGTATATTCTACACGTATCTAACACATAGCATGCACGACATAAAATTAACAGTAATCAGCACATGGCATACTTGAACAGATACAAGCCCAAAACATATAGGTCACCTATTCCAGTTTAAATAGTAACAAGCATGAACAGTTCATACATTTTGGCCCAATAACGGAAACAGGCAGCCCAGTCGAGGTCTCGACTCGAGAACACACAGTTTCGAGTCGCAACCGGAGGTTTCGACTGGTCATGGTCTGGTTTCGAGTCGCAACCGGAGGTTTCGACTTGTCATGGTCTGGTTTCGAGTCGCAACCGGAGGTTTCGACTTGTCATGGTCTGGTTTCGAGTCGCAACCGCCGTAGTCTCGAGTGGTCATGTTTTGGTTGCGAGTCGCAACCAGGGGTTTCGAGTCGCAACCTCGGATACGTGCACAAGAATCCTTCTAGAACCTCTGATGTACTAACCAATGAGATTGCAATTTCATGAGATTTTGTACTAACCAACCAGAATGCTTAAACATGTTTTATTGTCTAAATGCAATTCAAAACAGATCAAACCAAACATATTTCAAATATTCAACAACATTCATAACATATTCATCAAGTTCTTCATTTAGGTTTTTATCATCATCCTTTATGAACTATAGCATGAACAACAATAGAAACACATCAACAACTAATCCGATTTCCACATGTGTGCAACCTTTTTAACAAGCATTTGATTTCTTAGCCTAAGAGCATATAATCCGATTAGTCATGAACGCTAAGCTACCAAATCTCATGATCATCAACAACTCATGGTTTAAACCACATTCAAACACAAGATAACACTAACTCATTATGTAATATATCCGAAATCAAGACATGTTAACCGATAATCATCATCATATACATACAAATCGTCTAACAAGTATGCATATCATCTTCTATATAAGAAACACCTTCATTACATAAAAACAACAACCATCTTCATGTATTATGTAACTAATCAACCTAAAGGAAACACTAACCGATAGAGAAGAAAGCACCAAGTCGAGAAGGAGGATGAGGAATTGAAGTATCCGGGAGATGATTACGAGCTTGACCGAGTCTTGATGCTTCCGGTTTGAATCCGAGAGAAGGGAAGAGAGATTTGGTGGTGGTGTTCTTGGGTTTTAGTGAGAAGAGAGTGTGAAAGGGAGTGTGTGAGGGTTTTAGGTGCAAGTAAGATGTAGTGCACCCAAAGTGGGTTCTAGGGTGGTTTCGAGTGGGAGGTTTTGGGTGGGCTAAAGTTACGGCCCAACCGGCCCGGCCCGTGGTTACATTGTTTACTCGAGACCGGGTGGTCTCGAGTCATGGTTTCGGTTCGCACACACATATATATACACATACATACCACACATAGCACATTAAGGTAAAACACAACTTTTCATTTAATAACACATATATACACACAACGTAACTACAAGGTGCTTGCTCGGAAAACCTAGAGTGTCACATGATTTTCTTCCCCTAAACAATTACAAAACAAACTATGCGGACTGTGCAAGGAATTACGTAATTATGGATGCATACATAATTATGGAATTTAGTGCACAAGAATCACAGCAAGTTCTGTCATGTATCTAGAGTTAACCCAATTCATTTCCAACTCTGATGAAGCAACCGTTGAAAATGACTCCGTCTGTTCATTTTCGTTTCTAAAGATTATCCGTTGAGGAAATGAATATCCGTTTGTCTAATCCTTCATTTCCATTTCTGATGAAGCAACCGTTGAAAATGACTCCTTTAGTTCATTTTCGTTTCTGAAGATTACCCGTTGAGGAAATGAATATCCGTTTGTTTATCCTTCTCATTTCCGTTTCTGAGGAAGCAACCGTTGAAGATGACTCCGTCTGTTCATTTTTGTTTCTAAAGATTATCCGTTGAGGAAATGAGTATCTGTTTGTTTAATCCTTCATTTCCAATTCTGAAGAATACCCGTTGAGGAAAATGACTCTGTTTGTTCATTTTCATTCTGAAGAATATCCGTTGAGGGAAATGAATATCCGTTTGTTAAATCCTTCATTTTTCCATTTTCGAAGAACCCGTTGAGGAAAATTACTCCGTTCGTTCATTTTCTCTTCTAGAGAATATCCGTTGAGGAAAATAACAGGACTATGCCTTTCATATCTTTGATGATCATTTAACACAAAGTCACAGACAGACTCCTACGAATAAATTTCGGGACGAAATTTCCTAAGGTAGGGGAGACTGTGACACCTGGGTCACTGCGACCAGCAAACAAATACCAAATCAATGAAATATTGTGTTTCATACTTGGGATTTGTATAAATGTGTGTATCTTTTGCACATATCAATTCTTGTTCGATTTCAAGCTTTAAATCGCTTTCTGGAGAGTTATACGCCAACTGGTGCGTAAACGTAATCAGTTTAATGCGACAAACACTCCGGAACATCAACATATGCTTAACATACCTTAAATAACCTCTACATAACTTAGAAATAAGTTTTGAAGGCTTTGGTATGGCAAAATCAAGTTTAATCGCTTACAGGGACAAAATTCGACAAACTGCGAAAGTATGACGATTCGTACTGGAACAGACATTCCGGAACATGACCATAAGTTAAACATACCATAAATACCCTTTACATAGATTAGAAATAGGCTTTGAGGGGTTCGGTGTGCTAAAATAAACTTTTGGGTCATTCAGGGACTAAAAACGTCAAAAAGTGCACAAGTTTGCATTTTCGCGCATAACTTACATTTTGAATACATCCGGACATCCAAAAATTTATGTAAGCATTAAAATATTTTATTTTATTGTTTGGCATAAGAAAAATCCATTCGTCGCACAGTTTGGATCGTTTTTCGCGCTTATGCGCATTCCGTCGTAATTAAGCGAATAACGCAACCGTACGACCAAACGAACCGACATCTGAGATACTTTTGAGCATGTTTTGAGTTACCTATACTTTAACTTTATTTTAGAGCCTTGAAATGGGGTTAACGGGGCTTAAAAGTGCAAAAAAATCAAGTTTTACAAGTACAGGGACCATTTTTGAAATTTCTGACCAGATTCAATGAACCTAGTCCATTTTGAAGTGTTGATGGTTTAACCCATGGTTTTGCAAAACCATGGGCAGGTATTCAATGAACCTAGTCCATTATTAGGGGCTCCCATGGTTTTAGAAAACCATGGGCACACATGTAAGGTCCAGATCAAAGCTCAGTTTTCGATGAACGATCTTAACGGTCTTGAATTCCAATAAATACCCACCCTCACTTCCTCCCAAAGCACACTTGAATCTGATTTTGGCTCTCTAAGTTGAAGTTTATGCTTCATACCTGAGAGTAAATCGGATCAAGAGCTTGCGGGGACCTTCTGTAAGTATTCTTTCGTTCTTTTCATTCGTTTTTGTCGTTAAACTCAAACTGCGTTTGACTTTCTGCTTTAACCAGTTTATGGTGAACACGAAGTTCGTTTGAACTTCATAACGTGAGCATAATCACGATGGTTATAGTCCCTAGTGACTATACCTACTGATTACCACGTTATCTAGGCTCAGTGACGAGTCGTAGTTTCGGCCAAAATGCGTTTTCTCGCGTATATTGTATCCAAACTACTCTAGGATATCAAAACCGTTTGTTTTGATATCAAAACTTGTTTTCTAACTTAGTTAAGCATGTTTTAACATGCTTAGCTTGTCACTTTTAGTTTTGTGCTTGTCTAGGGTCGTAAAGGTAAGCGATCTAATCAATCGCTTATACTTTCGAACCAGACCCGTTTGGTCGATCATTAGGATCCGACCAAACATGTTAAGTGACCATAGTAGCGTAGGGAATAACCTTCTGAGGTTATACCTTATGGTCACTTAGGTTTGATTAGTCGCATGATAGGTAGTTTATATGCCTTAGGTAAATTACCAAAATGCCCTTTTTACGCCAAAATTCATTTTAAGCCTATGTAACATAATTTTTTATATCTAAACTGATTTAGCAACAATATTAGACATGTTAAGGCATATTTTACTTATCATAGGGCTAGTTAGGCATTCCGAACGCGTTTTACGCGAACGACGCGTTAAAGTAGCATAAGCTACCTAAACGGGTCGTAATGGGTCGTAAGCACTTAGGTTAGGTTTCATTTTAGTATGTAGGCTTTGTTAAACCATATTACACGAGTTCCTATACTCGTTTGGTTTACGAACCCTCATTCTATCTGATCCTCCAATTTAGGTCCGTTTATTCACATAGTTACCTATATTAGGTGCCGTTTGATTTCCGTGATCTCTAGCATTGTGTGGTTGTTACTCAAGGACTTCTAGGAAATCTCAAGTGAGTACATAGACCCCTCTTTTACTGTTTTCCAAACTGTTTTGGGGTGAAACATATGTGCCTACTTGTTACTTTCATGTTTTCCTGTTTTCACATCATAAACTTTCTATGTTCATTAGTACACTTATAGTACATGATTTACATTACATTGTTTTACTTTACATTTCTGCTATGTATGTTGACTGAGCATGCTAGCACATTGATTTACATTGCTTTTCTGCTTTGTATGTTAACTTAGCATACTTAGTACATTGTTTTACATTACAATTTGTTGCATATGCTCATCCAGCATATGAACACATTATATTACACTTTGAACCGTTTATAACTATTTGACCATGTGAACCGTTGTAACCACTTGACTATGTGAACCGTTGTAACCATTTGACCATGTGAACCGTTGTAACCACTTGACTATGTGAACCGTTGTAACCATTTGACCATGTGAACCGTTGTAACCACTTGACTATGTGAACCGTTGTAACCATTTGACCATGTGAACCGTTATAACCATTTAACCATGTGAACCGTTATAACCATTTGATTATGTGAACCGTTTGTAACTGTTGAACCATGTGAACTGTATTTGACCATACATAAACATTTCTACAATTGTTAAACATTACATTTTGGTGGTTGTTTGGGTAAGTGATTTAAGTAATGAGGCGACGTGTAATACGATAAAAACATGGTGGATACGCCGCTGGTACTTCCTATATATAAGTGCTTTTATGGTATTACATATCGTAGCGTTATTTAAACCATTTCAGTTTAGACATATTACATCTACAATACAATCTTCACATAAACATCGTTTTACAAATAACTTAACTTATACAAACTCATCTTACTTGGTTATTCACTTAACCATACCTTATTCTTTTATATATATATATCATCTGATTTGTTCATCGCTTTTCAAATGACTTATGAAAGGAACCACTCAACAAGATTCATGGCTACTTTTATTAAACAGTTTCTTTAAACACAAGTCATGAATCCTATTTTCACAAAACCTATGTATCTCACAGGCATTTTTATGCTGACGTACCTATTTTCACATGTGTTTTCAGGAGACTATTGCATAGGATGATCGAGACACACTTAGGCGGACCTGTGCCTTAGTGACTTAAAACGAAGCAAGAACTAGTTAATTTATGTTATGTACTCTTTGTTTCTTGTTTTAAGACAATGTAACTCTCTTGTTTGATAAATAAAATGTAACTTTAATTTCCATGGTTGTGAAACAATTAATTCTGTTACAACACTCCCCGACGTTCTGACAACCCTCACTAAACCAGGTATCCGTACGACTTAATTAATATATAATTACTGCTTAATTACTGTGCTTACTTGAACTTGTGGATAAACTGCTACTTGAATGCTGATACATGTACTTACTTGCATCATACTTTACTTGCTGTCACTCCATGTTTTGCTTACAGCACCTTTGTGACAACCTTGATGCACCAAAAGCACAGTAGCACAAGGAACGGATAACCTATTAAATGTGCTGTCATAACTAGCACCAGGCAGGTACTGCCTCTAAGGCCTGTAAGAGCCTGAGATAGTTTGCTACACTAGTGGCGAGTGTAGGGATATAAGGGTTGTAGAACTGCGTCACTAGGAATGAGATTACAGTGACCAGATGTGCCTAAAACGTACTCTAAGTACAAAATTCAGCACTTTAACTAAAAATTCAGCATTTGGTTAACTAATAAAGTGCCAAAACATGAGAAAAATATTACTAGACACATTCCAAAGTATCGGGAATAAGTTGTGTCACTAAAAATAGTATTAACGACACTTCAAAGCTTTGTTAAGCACTTTAACGGATCACTATCCAACCGAACAACCGGACTTTACCCGGAACATAAAAATATTGCCATTGACATTGTTTTCTTTTCTGAGCCGGTTAGGGTCCTCGAATACCCTAACACCCATTATAAATTATAACACAAAAAAAAAAAAAAAAAAAAAAAAAAAAAAAAAAAAAAAACTAATCAAAGTCTCTAGCAAACTAACTAGTACTTCACCACCTAGTTCAAAGTCAACCAAATACCCTCTCCCCTTGAACGAATTCAGTTCCATGAGGGGACACCCTCTTACACACTTTAATATTTTATTCATTTGTGCATATTATCTAGTTGACACATTATCTCTTGGACAATCAAGTCTTATGGTTAATAAATAAGACTTTTGGATCACATTACAACCATTCCTTCACTTAACAAAAAAATGCAACTCTCCTTCCTCTCCCTCTCTTGATCGGCCGAAGATATACCCACACCCACCACCACTTTCCAATTTCAACCTTGCATTTCCAAGCATCTACAAGGGTTAAGGATCGCGTATAAGGAACCTCGGTGCACTCGGATTGCGAAGGACCTTACTACATTCCTTTTATCCACTCGATTTCCGACTAGTTTCTTCCCTAGCCTCGAGCTAGTAGTAAGTGACTCTAATCGCCTTCTTGATCTATTCTAAAGTGGTTAAAATGAACTTTGTCGGTTAAAAATCATAAACATACAATATGACATACTAAAAGTTTACAAAAATGATAAACTTGTTGGATAAAAGCAAAGAAATTGTGTAAAACTTGTGAGACTTGTTTTATTATGATTATTTAGTGTTGATCTATGTTGTGGTAGCTTGGATCATCATCTAACCCGGATTAGTCATATTCATGAAACAAGACATAGAATATGTTAAGAAATGAAAAGGGTTAAATGATGAAACTCTACTACACACTAAACATGAACTTGTGTAAAATCGATTTTACTTTTGAAATGGTGTTCAAAACTAGTAGATCTACGGGTCTACAAACGGTATTTTCAAAGGACCACGTGTCAAGAGAAAACATACTTTTAAAGACGGATCTTTCATAAACAAGAATGATTTTTAAACAAACAAGTGTGTAGACACTTGTGTAACACTAAGTTTCGACAAAGAACTAGTTTTGTCAAATTTTACAAGAAGTTGTAAAGATGGAATTTCTTTAAAAGCGAGGCTTTTACGAAACCGGATGGATTTATATAAAGATACACTAAAAGTAAGGAGCTTTACTACATATTTTTGGAAAAACTACAAGTTCATGAAATTCTGGCGATTTACTTATATATTGACTAGTTTGATGCTTTGAACATTGCTTTGATTGAATAAGAAAATTGCTGGTTTGATTTGTAAAAAAAAAAAAATGATACGCTTGAAAGCGTGGCCACCTCCAGTTACAGAGGAAACTCTGGCGAAATTTTTCCAAAAATCTAACACTTGTAAATATTTTTATCACAAGTGTTATGGATATATTTTAACTTATTTTTCCAAATAAATTTCGTCACGATTTTTATTACAAATTAAGCAAGTGTCGGAGGTGGGATTTTCACAAAATAAAACTTGCTAAAATATATATTTAGAATATATATTTTCATAACAACACTTGTGTAAATTTTTGTGATTATTTTGTGAACTACGTAAATATTATTTTTAGGGTAAAAATAATATTACTAAATATTAACGGCTCCAAAATAATACGAACGCCTTCACAATAAATATTTAAGTTACAACGGTATTATTATTACCACCCGATCTATATCCGTAACTTACGTATTTTCGGAAAATACGCATAAGTGTGTATTTCGTTAGAAGTATTATTTTGGGTAAAATTATATGGAATAAAATATAATATTTTTGGGAAAAATATTTATATTTTGGGGATAGAATTTAAATATGTTTTAGTGAGACTTAATAATATATTTCGAAGTTATACGAACGCACATGTATTAAATCTCCCATCCTTGGGAAGGAATATATTTACCAAATAATTACGAAGTGTAAACACGAAATAGTTGCCTAACTATTTCCCAAAGACATTAAACCTTAAACTAAGGCACGGCCGTCCGTCTAATAGAAGTTAGTACGTGTAGGTCGTCGCACAGCAGATTTCTGGGAGATACTTTTAGAGACGCACTTCGGTGAGTTCATGTCCCCCTTTTCTCTTAACTGTTTTCAGTTTTATACTTCGGGGGTGAAATACATGTTACATACTGCTACGGACAATTACGAATGGTATGGTCAGCTAAGGAAGGAACTGTTAGGTTATGTGATTGGGTAGGTGAAACCTTAAGAACATTAGTCCTCGTAGTACGATCGAGGGATACAAGTGATAGGCCTATTTGAGCATAACAAACCCCACCCATGCGCCCTAAGGTTGGACCATGTGGTGACCTTGTCGTAACACCACCCATGCGCCCTAAGGTTGGACCATGTGGTGACCTTGTCTTAACACCACCCATGCGCCCTAAGGTTGGACCATGTGGTGACCTTGTCCTATCCCCTCCCATGCGCCCGCAGGTTGGACCATGTGGTTACACATTAACTGATATGTTTCCTTATTTGCTTTCATACCAGAGTTTACAAAACATTCATACTTACAATGATTATAAAGGTTTATTCGCGCGCACATACTAAACACATGAACTCGCTCAACATTATTGTTGATTTTTCAACTTACATGTATTTCAGGGAATTAAAGGATCTGGCGCGGTATGACACGTTTTCCCGCTGCACTAGTTACGAGGTCATCCGGGTTTGGGGAATGTGACTCTTTCCTGGACAAGTCACAGTCCTTAAACTGTGTTTATGTCATGTTGATGTTTGTGTTTGTTAAGACAATGTTGTTGTATTTGGTTTTTAAAACTTAATTAAATGGATGATCTTGCATGGTTTTATTTCATATAGCTTTGTTATGGTTAAGCTATGGTATTAAGAAGTCACACCAAATTAACCACGCTTCCGCAAAGCCAGGGTGTGACAGCTTGGTATCAGAGCTCTGATCATAGCGAACTAGGATTCCTTCTCGAGTCTAGACTATGATCACTAGGGCTCTCACGAAAACATTTTTTACTGCATACCACTCAAGTCCAGATCCAAAACTTTTTACAAACAAATGTTGAGCACATTTATTTATTATTTATAGGCTCAGTCTGGGAGGTTGAGGCTCGGTCTAGGAGACCGAGGTAGTTGGCTAGTGGGACTAGGAAGAGCAGCCTAAGAGGCTGGGAGAATAGGCTAGTGGGACTAGGAAGAGCAGTCTGAGAGGCTGGGAGAGTTTGGCTAGTGGGACTAGGAAGAGCAGTCTGAGAGGCTGGGAGGCTAGTGGGACTAGGAGAACTATTTGATTGCTTATTGGTAACTAATATGTTTATATGATTATATGATTAATTGTTATACGTATGTGTGTTTGTGTTACAAACGTCATGCCTTCATCATGTACTAGAAAGATGGACATTACGAATCCCATGGCCATAGTATCAGACGACATAGTTTCATCGGAGCACGAGGTGTACATTTCCGATACTACCGGCACAGACGATGACGACTTTCAGCCCTTTGCGCTGCCTGATGTCGTAGCAGAGCCTGCTGATGGCCATCTTGTTGGGAATTTGCCACTCGCGGTGATCCCTGCTCCTGTGCCCTTGTCGCTTCTCCCGTTGTTGATATGCCCCCTGACGTGGTCTCTGACGACGATAACGATCTATTAGAGGAGGACCCATTTGAGGGCGAGGCCCTATTGCTGTTGGTGATAGCCTACTGCTTGCTGACGCTCCTGCAAGAAGAGGCTCATGCCCATTCACCTATCCCAGACCCATTTGAGTCTGTGGCGTCCGCATCTTTGCATACACCGGGAGAGCAACATCACTCACACGACGCCGACCCCGATATGGCGTCATCAGCTGCACCAGTTCTCGCATACAGCATTTGAGTTTGATCACGATATTAAGGATAATCCTGTTCTTCCACCTGGTTTTCATCCAGACCATGACATTGAGTACATACACTTAGACCAGCCCTTGGAGGATCCTGTAGCCCTTGTGTTTGTTGATCCAGCTAACTTTGAAATAAAGTTTGTTGATCTGGAGCCGGCCATGGCCCCTGAGCCAGGCGTTGCTCCTGACCCCGCATTAGAGCATGACACTGTTCATGCCGATGCATCTGCTATTGCTCCTTGATTGATCATCTGCTTGGACGAGAGAAAATTGGGGTAACTGTGCAAGACAATTTATTATTACGGGGGCCCACGTAATAACGACTTGTAGTGCACAGAAATCCTGGTGGACTCTGCGGGTCAAGCTAGTGAAAACCAATGTAGCAGGAAATAAGTTAAACACGAATGACCAAGGCGTTGTAGCCTCGAATAAGCCAAATTGGCAAGCCTATGTGAAGGCTCAGAAACTATTACCTCACTCATACATTGAGTATATTTACGTGTGAAAGTGGGTGATTACATGATGGCTTATGGTGCTATGTATCTCATAGACAACTGAAATGTTGTCTAGCCCGCTTCATACCACTTCGACAGAAGAGAATGCCACCCAGACGTGACACAAACACCAGTACGTTGCCAAGGACAGAAGCCGAGCTGCAAGAGCGCATCTGACAGGCAACTGCACGACGTAAAGCCCTCCGCTCTAAGCACAGCAATGGCACCACTGGGAACAACCCCCCCCTAACTGGCTGCACCTATAAGCGGTCCCTGAACTGCAAGTCTTTGAACCTTGACGAAATAGGAGGCGTCGTGGCATTTGTTCGTTGGTCCGAAAAGACCGACTCCATTCTAAGAATGTGTAACTGTTCGCCCCAACAGAGTGTTACCTATATCTCGGGGTTATTTCTAGATGGCACACTCTCATAATGGAACCTCCAGGTTCAGACCCTTGGTACAAGATACTGCTAATGCACTGAGCTGGGACGAGCTCAAAGGAAGGATGGAGAAGAAATACAATTCTAGGGCTGGAAACCAGAAGCGTGAGGTAGAGTTCCGGAATTGAAAATGGACGGACCAGAGATTCCTGAATACATCCGGCAATCTCACGACTTGTCTAGGGTCGTCCCCTACTTAGTCAAACCGGAGTTCAAAAGGATGGAACGATTCATTTGAGGATTTGCACCCCAGATCAGGGGCATGGTTACTACCTCGAAGCCCTCAACCATTGCAGAGGCTATCAATATGGGTGATTGATTTATAACATGAGATGTTATGTGATTGATTTATTTATAACATGAGATGTTGTGTGTTGATATTGTTGTATACTTACTATGACCTGACCCATACGATCATCATTTAGGAGATGCCTCCAAGACGGGATGTACGCATACCCACCAACGAGGCGGAACTTCAGGGAATCATTGCTGCAGTCATCGCACAATACGAGGCCCATCACTCCGAGCGCAACGGAGGTACCTCAGGAAATAACCCACCCAACGGCTGCACCTACAAGCAGTTCTTAGGCTGCCAGCCCCTACATTTCGACGGCACTGGGGGTGCCGTAGCCTTCGTACGCTGGATTGAGAAGACGGACACTGTTTTGCGTGCGAGTAAATGCGCCCCAAGAGATCAGGTCACGTACATTTCTGGGCTGTTCCGAGATGGGGCTCTGTCATGGTGGAAACTTCAGGTTCAGACAATGGGCGAGGCTGCTGCGTATGCTCTATCATGGGACGAGCTGAAAGAGCTAATGCATAAAAAGTACTGTTCGAGAACAGAAAGCCAGAAGGTAGAAACTGAGTTCTGGAACTTGAAGATGGAAGGTCCAAAAATAGCTGAGTATGTGGAGAAGTTCCAAGTTCTATCGCGTATCGTTCCTTACATGGTAGATCCGGAGTTTAAGAGGATTGAGCGTTTCATTTGGGGATTGGCACCCCAAATCATGAGCATGGTAACGACATCAAAGCCTGCAACAATCACTGAGGCCATCAATCTAAGTGTAGCCCTGACGGAAGAGGCAATCAGGATGAACAAATTTTCAACCTCTGAGGAGAAGAAGGAGACTCATGTAGAGTCATCTGGGGACAACAAGAGGAAGTTGGCGAATTTCAAACAGGGTACCCAGTCGAGTAGCGACGACAAGGCCAAAAAGAGAAAAGAGTACACGGGTATCCTACCAAAGTGCGACAACTGTCGACGTCACCATAACGGGCGGTGTAGATATGGAAAATGTGGTAACTGTGGCAAGGTGGGACATGTCAAGGAAACGTGTCGGCAAGGTACTAAACATGGAAATAGAGGTCAAGATGGTAGCGGAAATCGCGGAGGAAATAACGACGACAACAACTATCAAGGCAGGGATGGTGACGATCAAGGCTGTGGCCAAGCATGTTTTAATTGCGGTGATGTGGGGCATTTCAGGAAGTATTGCCCTAAGAACACTCAGGCACGTGGATGAAAGCTCAACAGCGGGGATAGAATCCAAGCGTGGATATCGGTACGTCTCATAATAGTCAATGTTATGCTCTATTTGACAGTATTGTCAAATTTTAGCTTCAGAAAATATAGTTGTTTTAGTAGTAAGTAACCTAGATACCCAGTTCTCGATAGAACAAGCCTAACGGAAACTTCGATGTGATAATTGGGATGGACTGGTTGTCGAACAACCCGACGAAGATTGTCATCCGCGCCCCGACGACGAACGGAGAAATGAGTGTGATTCATGGAGCAGGATATGCTCCTACGGATTATCAGGCAAAGAAGACACAAAAATTCTCGCACAAAGGATGTGTTGCATTCTTGGCTCATGTCGTGGTAAAAGAAGCCGAAGAACCAAAACTCGAAGGTATCCCTGTGATTGGAGAATACCCCGAAGTCTTCCTCGAAGACTTGCCGGAATCGTCTCCTCAACGATTAGTCGAATCCCGCGTCGATTTAATTCCAGGCACTGCACCCGTAGTCGATGCATCGTAGCGACTTACATTTTCGGAGATGCAAGGATTGACAGAGAAGTTTTAGCAATGGATAGAGAAGGAAGATAACAGACCAAAATTCCCTTTTGGGGTAACCCCATTTCTACTCGTCCGAAAGAAGGATGATGATTTTCAAATAAATATCAACTACCGGGAGCTGAACAAGCTGACGATCAAGAATAGATACCCTCTGCCAAGAATTGATGATCTGTTTGACCAACTGCAAGGCTCAAGCTTTTACTCAAAGATCTATTTGCGATCTGGATACCATTAGTTCAGGATACAAGAGGAGAGTATCCCGAAGACAGCCTTCAGAACTCGCTATGGACACTACGAATTCCTTGTTATGCCGTTTGGTTTGACAAACGCACCTGCAGTGTTTATGGACTTGATGAATAGAGTTTGCAAGCCGTACTTGGACAAGTTCGTGATTGTGTTTATCGACGACATCTTGATTTATTCAAGAACAAAGGCTGAGCACGAACAGCATATAAGAGCTATTTTGGAACTGCTAAAGAAAGAACAGCTGTATGCCAAATCCTCTAAGTGCGAGTTTTGGCTACATGAAGTCCAATTCCTTGGGCACGTGGTAAATGGAGATGGAATCCATGTGGATCTCACCAAGATCGAAGCGATTAAGAATTGGGAAACGCCAAAGACGCCAACCGAGATTCGACAATTCTTGGGTTTGGCTGGCTACTATCGAAGGTTCATTGAGGATCTTTCAAAGATCGCTCAACCATTGACGCTCCTCACACAGAAAGATAAGAAGTTTGATTGGGGAATCAAACGGGAAGAAGCGTTCCAGATATTGAAGGATAAGCTCTGCAATGCGCCAATATTAGCACTACCGGAAGGTACAGATGATTTTGTGGTATACTGTGATGCTTCGCGTCAAGGATTGGGCTGTGTGTTGATGCAACGCCAAAAGGTTATTGCTTACGCATCACGCCAATTGAAAGTGCACGAAAAGAACTATACCACACATGATTTGGAACTTGGCGTAGTGGTATTTGCATTGAAGATCTGGAGACACTACCTATATGGTACGAAGTGTACAATCTTCACAGATCACAAGAGCCTACAACACATATTCAACCAGAAGGAGCTGAATATGAGGCAAAGACGATGGGTTGAGTTGCTGAACGATTACGACTGCGAGATAAAGTATCATCCAGGGAAGGCGAATGTGGTCGCCGATGCCCTAAGTCGAAAGGAGAGGATCAAGCCCATAAGGGTTAGGGCTTTAGAAATGATTATCCGAACCGATCTTTCCTTGCGCATTCGTGCCGCGCAGAAAGAAGCTCTCAAGGAAGGAAACCTTGAAGAAGAATATCTCCGTGGGATGGAGAAGCTTTTGGTGCCAAACGAGGAAGGAACGTTATGTTTTGAGAAAAGAATTTGGGTTTCTCTGTTTGGTGGTTTAAGGAGAGTTATTTTTGATGAAGCTCACAAATCACGGTACTCTATCCATCCAGGAGCGGATAAGATATACCAAGACCTCAAGGATTATTATTGGTGGCCTAGGATGAAAGGCGATATTGCTGTTTATGTGAGCAAATGTTTAACGTGTGCTAAGGTGAAAGCAGAATACCAGAAGCCTTCAGGACTTCTGCAACAACCTGAGATTCCCAAGTGGAAATGGGAACAAATCTCAATGGATTTTATTACAAAGTTGCCAAGAACGCCGAGAGGCCATGACACTATTTGGGTAATAGTGGATCGATTAACAAAGTCAGCACACTTCTTACCTATCAGAGAGAAGGATAATACGAGCAAGTTGGCCGAAATTTACATGAGAGAGATCGTCGCACGTCATGGAGTGCCTCTCTCGATCATCTCTGATAGAGACGGAAGGTTTGTGTCAAGGATATGGCAATCCTTCCAAGAAGCTTTTGGCTCACAATTAAATCTGAGCACTGCGTTTCATCCGCAAACTGACGGTCAAAGCGAGCGAACGATACAGACTTTGGAAGACATGCTGAGAGCGTGTGTTATGGATTTGGGCGGTAGCTGGGATAAGCATTTTCCATTGGTCGAATTTTCATACAACAACAGCTACCACACCAGTATTGGTGTCGCGCCACTCGAAGCTCTTTACGGACGCAAGTGCCGATCACCCCTATGCTGGGCTGACGCAGGTGATAGGCAGCTTGCTGGTCCCGAAATCGTCCAAGAGACGACAGACAAGATTGCGCAGATTCTAAAACGCATCGAAGCAGCTCGCCACAGAAAGAAGGCCTATGCAGATCCAAACCGGAAACACTTGGAATTCCAAGTTGGAGAAATGGTTTTATTGAAAGTTTCACCCTGGAAGGGTGTGGCACGCTTCGGAAAGCGTGGGAAGTTAAATCCGCGCTACATTGGTCCTTTCAGAATTTTGGAAAGAATAGGACTAGTAGCATACAAGCTGGACTTACCTGCTGAACTCCATTCAGTCCACGATACATTTCATGTATCCAACCTGAAGAAAAGTCCAACTCAAGATACCATTGCCATTCCCATCGACGAGATTCATGTTGACGACACGCTCCATTTCGTTGAAGAACCGGTTGAGGTTACGGATTGGAAGGTAAACAAGACCCGCCGGAGCAGTGTCAAGCTCGTCAAAGTTCGTTGGAATGCCAGACATGGTCCTGAATACACCTGGGAGCGTAAGGACCGAATGAAAGAGAAATACCCCCACTTATTTCCTAAGAACCCTGCATCTACAAGCAGAACTTAAAATTTTGGGACGAAATTTTTCTAACGGGGGGAGAATGTGACAACCCTCACTAAACCAGGTATCCGTACGACTTAATTAATATATAATTACTGCTTAATTACTGTGCTTACTTGAACTTGTGGATAAACTGCTACTTGAATGCTGATACATGTACTTACTTGCATCATACTTTACTTGCTGTCACTCCATGTTTTGCTTACAGCACCTTTGTGACAACCTTGCATCATACTTTACTTGCTGTCACTCCATGTTTTCACGTTGCGTAAGAGTTATGAGGTCATCCACGTTTAGGGATTGTGACTTTTACCTGGACGAGTCACAAGTCTTAAATGGTGTTTATCTTATGTTTGTGGTTATGTCGTATGAACAATGTTTTTATTAAGATGTGTTGTAAACTCGTTGCATGTGTCAACTCTAAAACAATGTTGTGGTATTTTACTTTTAAAACTTGAATCAATGGATGATCTTCATGGTTTTATTTTCATATAGCTTTGTTGTAATTAAGCTATGGTATTAAGAAGTCACACCAAATAAACCCACGCTTCCGCAAAGCCAGGGTGTGACAGTATGTACTTAGATACATTTAGGGTGATCGAAATAATACACCCATGATACCAAGAAATATTTGTAAGAAACAAGTACAAAAGGACACAAAAATATGTATACATGTTTCTTACATGTTTCCCAAAGAAATGCAACGAAAACGGACATAAATAAATCCTAAACATATTGTGTCCATAAGCGAATAAACGGACGAATTAATGAAACGGACAACGGACGAGCTCACAAGAAATATATATTAAGCAATCACAACGACGTGTCTAACAATATATTTTGGAGAATCGGGCGAATGTACGAATATATATATCACCGATAACAATTCCGGAAAGATGAAAGAAAAATACAAATTTCTAAGTATTCTTTAATAAAAGAATGAAAATT
Organism: Helianthus tuberosus; assembly: GCA_030545235.1. NCBI lineage: Eukaryota > Viridiplantae > Streptophyta > Magnoliopsida > Asterales > Asteraceae > Helianthus > Helianthus tuberosus. The sequence continues at coordinate 297,273 of JARYGA010055520.1, forward strand.
ATAAAAAAAATTACATATTTAGTAATTTTTTTACAAAATGCAAGATTGTTAAATATATGGAGTCCTAAAAATATCAAGTTGGGCTAGGCCTAAATTACTAAAATACATGGGCTAGGGCCTAATGATAAAATATTTGGGCGAGGCCCAAATTGCTAAGATACATGGGCTGGAGCCCAATGATAAAATATTTGGGCCAGGCCCAAATTGCTAAGATACATGGGTTGGAGCCCAATGATAAAATATTTGGGCTAGGCCGAAATTGCTAAGATACATGGGCTGGGGCCCAATGATAAAATATTTGGGCTAGGCCCAAATTGCTAAGATGCGTGGGTTGGGGCCAAATGATAAAATACATGGGCTAGTACCCAAATTACTATAGAAACGTGGGTTAAAGCTAAATGACATAGAAACGTGGGATAAACCCAAAGACAGGGTTTAGTCCCAATGACATAGGTTCGGCCCAATGACACGCGTGCGAAGCACGAGTATATGTGCAGGGCGAAGCCGTTCACAAATAATTCAATACATATAAAATATATGTATGCACCTATGAAATCTATATACATAACAAGTGAACGAACAAACTACCAACACTCTAAAATACAAAGTTGTTCCAAAATGACAAGTGAAAACACAATAAGAATTCAAGATGAACAACTTGTACGAGGTCAATAAGACCTAGGGTCTAATAAAGTTAGTACACATGTAGGTTAATCACAAGTACGGACGCTCACTACGATATCACAATGCACGGAACACAAAATTGTGAGTCTATGTCCCTCCTTTCAATGATTTCAATGTTTTGTTTTTAAAACAATCGAGGGGAAATACATGTTAAAACTATGGGTATGTTAGCTATGGGTATAGATGATAACACTATCAATGTACGTAAGTAGGATGATGACATAGTAACCATTAATCACTTAGTGACCAAGGTGCAAAAGGTATAGATCTATTGAGCTTGAGACACGCTCCACTCCTTGTTGGTATACCCTGGAGTGCTTTTGTGATCCCAGAAATGTGAAAGTTGTCTCGGGTTGGTTGCGTACTTATGGTACATAATGTCAGGGGGCTCGCTACCCACTGATAGATCCTTAAACTCCATGAATGCTAATAACATACCATGATTTCATTACTAGAATACAAAGATTTCATATAATAACAATAACTGCATAAACTCGCTTACCTTTTGTTGACTTTTTAAAACTACATGTATTTCAGGAAACAAGTCTTGAGCCGGTGATACACTACGGGAAACGGGAAAGTCAACGACAGCAATAGCCACTTTTGAAGGGGTTGTCTTTTATATCCCAACTTCGTATGGGTATATAGGGGATAAAACCTCACTATGTTTATGCTAAAAACAAACTTTCGTGTTGTGTAACATAACTTAAACTATGTCATGTTTAACGTTGTGAACGTTGGTGAACTTGAAACTATGTTGGAAACTTGTAAACTTTGTTAGGAAAACAATATATCTATGGCATCGTTGTTGTTTATTATGTTTACACATTTGGATGCAATGATTACCTTTCTTACGTCACACACAATACGCTTCCGCTACTAGCAGGGTGTGACAGATTGGTATCAGAGCTCCGATTGTAGTGAACCGGGGAAAAACTTTTACAAAGTTTGGTCTACAATCACTATGGGCTCTCACATGAAAACAATGTTGATAACATTATGAAAGTGATTTCAAAAGTATGACAAACATGACAAAAGGTTTTCAGTGTGTCACGATAACATGAGGATCTATCATGCGAGCTCAATCATAAGTAACAAAGAAGGATCAATACATGGTTAGTCTATAAGGATTAGACTCGAAACATTAGAAATTACATGTGAAACATGAGAACAAAAACAACATGGGATTTAGTGATTATGTATATGATGTATTTATATATGTGTTGTACGGAATATTTGCCAAGAATGAAAGTACCTTCGACTACGAATTTTATTATTACACTTGGCTCACGCGATGAGAATAACGACCTCGCGCCTATTACGACGCTTATGGCGGACGTGGTTCTTGAGTAAGACCCTAAAGCATTAATCACGTGGAAGATGTTTTTTTCCCTCGGATGGGTATAAGTCTGGCTTCGGTAGTGACGACGAGGCGGATGTGGCGGCCTTGGATAATAACTCTACTAGCGGGACGAGGTCCCTGAGGCTCATACTAATCATGATTGATGATACACTTGTCCAGACAAGGAAGATGAAGTACTCATCTTAAAAGTGCCCCTCCAATTGTATTGTAGCGGATTCCCTCTACTTCTATTTCGGCTAACGTTGTGCCCTATCATGAATAATGACAACGGGCGTTAGCACGTGGACCATCACGAAGGTCCCTCCTATGTTGAAGGTATATAGACAATAGTGTCCTCTCTTTGACTGATCGGCTGCTTGAACGAGAGAATGCTAGGGTGACCATACAAGACAATTTATTATTACGGGGGCCCACGTAATAACAACTTGTAGCGTATGGAAATCCTAGTGGGCTTGGCGGGTCAAGCTAATGATCACTAGCCATACGAAATTCCTAAGTTGTTCAAGTTTCTATCTAGTATAATGCTAACCGGAATGGTTACTATAACACTCTACGATACAGGAAGACCACACGTATTATTCGCACCCAATATTCGATCTATAACACGAGTCATTTGAGACTAGTCATCGAAAGTAAACAAAACTTGTTGGCCACTCATGGAGGATTTTCCTCATCATTCTCAGAATTCTTGTACATGGGCTGGTTCTTTGGTGTCTATGACACCTTACATTATCTTAGTTATTGGAAATGATTACATTAAACTCCGTCGTTTGACATTTGTCTTATTCCAAGGGATGATATGGCATGGGCCATGCTACAACCCCTTCATTGCATTTTATTCGACGTCTATGGAAATTATAACAATTTGTTTGGAGCTCTTGGAGCTCAAGGGATATCAATGTATTCATCACACGGGTTAGTGCGGCGAAGGACTTTCCTACATGAGACGATTGAGGTCCATAAGGTAGAGAATACATACTATAAGGATGGAGATGACTATTTCGTTTCCCCTCCTCAACGAATTACCTCTTTACCACTTAGGCGTATGGCCAATACACGCAAGAGGTACTACGCATTTTGGGTGGCATTTATTCATGTTATCATTGTTTAAATATGCATGAACTATGTGGTCTTGAGGTTTCCATGACCAATTACATTCTTACTTCTTAGGCGGATGGTAGGCTATATCTGTCCAAATACACGTCTAGACCCTTTGATACTATGTGTAAAAAATAACATGGTGCCAAAAAGAAAATCAACGCCTAAAAGGGGCAGTTAATCAGTACCCTACTATTAAAGTCGAACTAGAGTTTTATTGCACAATATGAGGTTGTTGAGTCGACACTAGTGATGGTACTGATGGTACCGGTAGTTCAAGTGGTTCAAATCCCTATGGGACGAGAATGAGTGGTAATGCCACACTTGGGATGCAATCACGCCAGATTTTAATTCTAAGGCTTTCATGGATTATAAGCCGCGAGACCTCATTGATACGGGAGGTGCGATAAGTCATGACTGCTAGATAAAGACAATGAAGTCAGTTAACCATGCTAGTAAATGTGCTCCTAATTAAATAATTTGGTAAATGAATAGCCTTCTGTTGAATGAGACATTAATTTGGTGGAATCTCCAAGTACAAACTATGGGGAGTAACACAGGAAAGAGGTTGTCATGGGAAGAACTCAAGGATCTTACGCGAGAAAAGTATTGCTCGCTAGCGGCAAAATTCCAAGGTTAGGAACCGAACTTTAGAACTCGAGCATGAGTAGAACTAATGCTGTTGGATACCCCCGATGCCTCTATGATCTCTAAAAGATTGTTGCATACTAGATAACACCTGAATCCAAATGCGTTGAGTGCTACGTTTGGGGTTTAGCCATGAGATATGAAGCGGCCATCAAGGAGTACGCTAATAACTTGCCAAAAATTCTGAGTGAGATAAGTGAAACTCTCACCATGAGGGCACTTGCAAAAGTGCCAAGGGTAACAGTGTGGTGAGACTGAGCACAAAACGAAAACTAATGAGTTAGATATACTCAAGAAAGAACCAGGAGATTTTAACTGTGGCAAAGATATCACTACAAGCATGGATGTTTAATGACGAATCAAGCAAGTGAATAAGTAAGTGTATGGGTAGAACTATGACTACTCCCCAAAATCCCAATGTTGCCATGGGTACGTTCTACTCTACAACCAGCATATATCAATTCTTTGGATGCCAACGTCAGCTTAACTTAGTGTCTTTAGCTACTAAGCATATACACGAAATAGAGTCATGTAGGTTAGACATGTCTTACTCTATCAAGTTAGCTAACGGGGAAGTAGAGGGGTCATGTGAAGTCATTAAGGGTCACCGATACATTTCCTATTAACCGACCTGTTGCATTCATTTTGTTTGATACCAGTGTCGGTATTAGTTGCATCCCTATAGAATTCGAAATATACTTGGCCTATAGTCAAGTAAACTAGACGTCCCCTCATTCCATAGGATTGGCCGACGATAAATTAGTTGAGTCTGGAGAAGATATTAATGGATGCACACTCGAACTTCGAGCGCGAAAATTTAATATCAACCTTTCACTCATTCAATTGGGTTTTACGACGTAGTTTTTAACATAGACTAGTTATCCGATAATCAAGCCGAAATTATATGTCACGAGAAGATCATTCGCATCCCCTGTCCGACGAGATAACATCTTTTAGTGCACGGGGATAATCAAGACACGCTACTATGAATTATTAATTGCATGATGGCTCGGAAGAGTCTGATAAAAGGATGCATCGCCTTTCTTGCCCATGGGGTTGACAAGAAGGCCAAGGAGCGCAAGGTGGAGGACATACATGTAGTAAAGGAATACCCCGAAGTCTTTCTAGAAGACTTGCTGGGACTGCCTCCACCACGACAAGATGAATTCTGAATTGACCTAGTGCCAGGAGCTGCACCTATGGCGAAAGCTCCATATCTACCGGCACCCTCAGAGATGCAGGAATTATCCACTCAGCTTCAGGAACTACTTGCCAAAGGATTCATTAGGCCGAGTTTCTCGCCTTGGGGAGCTTCGGTGCTATTTGGCAAGAAAAAGGACAGAACCTTGTGGATGTGCATTGACTATGGAGAATTAAACAAACTAACTAGCAAGAATCGGAATCCTTTACCGAGGATCAACGACTTGTTCGATCAGTTACATAGTTCCAGCTTTTATTCCAAGATTGATCTAAGGTCCGGATATCATCAACTGAGGATTCAAGAGGAAAGCATTCCTAAGACAATGTTTAGGACTCCCTATGGGCATTACGAGTTCCTTGTTATGCCTTTTGTCTTAACAAACGCTCCCGCCGTATTCATGGATTTGATGAATCGAGTATGTAAGCCATATCTCGACAAGTCCGTGATCGTAGTCATTGATGACATTTTAATATACTCACGAACTGAGGCAGAACATGAACAACACCTGAGAACTATTCTGGAGCTGCTTAAGAAAGAACAATTGTATGCCAAGTTCTTAAAATGAGAATTTTGGATTCGCGAGGTGCAATTTCTTGGTCATGTGGTGAACGAGAACGGAATACATGTTGATCCAGCAAAGATAGAAGCCATAAAGAATTGGAACACTCCAAAGACCCCAATGGAAGTAAGACAATTTCTGGGTTTAGCGGGATACTATCGAAGATTCATCAAGAATTTTTTTCTAAAATTTCTCAACCGCTAACCTCACTCACTCAAAAGGATAAAAAGGTTCGATTGGGGTGAAAAACAAGAAATGGCATTTCAAACACTCAAAGATAAACTATGCCAAGTGCCAATTTTATCACTCCCTGACGGTACCGATGACTTTGCGGTGTATTGTGATGCATCGTATCAAGGCTGGGGTTGCTTGTTAATGCAACGTGAAAAGTCATCGTGTACGCGTCACGACAGTTAAAAGTCCATGAAGAGAATTATACCACTAACGACCTAGAATTAGGCGCGGTAGTATTCGCTTTAAAGATTTGGCGTCACTATCTTTATGGTACTAAGTGTACCATATTCACCGATCCTAAAAGTCTTCAACATATATTCGATCAAAAGGAATTAAACATGCGCCAATAGCGATGGGTTGAATTGTTGAACGACTATGACTGCGAAATCAGGTACCATCCGGGAAAAGTAAACGTGGTGGCGGATGCTTTGAGCCGGAAAGAAAGAGTTAAAACATTACGAGTACGAGCTTTAGAGTTGACAATTCAAACAAACATCACTACTCAAGTGCACATGCATGACAAGAAGCTCTAAAGCCAGAAAACCTTCGAGCAGAATCCTTGCGAGGATTAGAGAAACAAATGGAAACGAACAAAGATAACACATTATATTTCATGGGATAGATCTGGATCCCACGCTTCGGTGTTCTACGAGACTTGGTGTTGGATAAGACACCCAAGCCAAAATATTCAATACATCCAGGATCTAGATAAAATATATCAAGACTTAAAAGAATACTATCGGTGGCCTAATCTCAAGGGAGATATTGCGACCTATATTGGGAAATGCCTAACTTATGCAAAGGTCAAGGCCGAATACCAAAAGCCGTCTGGCTTATTATAGTAACCCGAGATTCCCATTTGGAAATGGGAACATATATCAATGGATTTCATCACAAAACTACCACGGACCTCTCGAGGTCATGACATGATTTGGGTTATCGTTGATCGATTAACCAAGTCAACTCACTTCTTACCGATTCGCGAGAAAGACAGTACCGAGAAGTTAGCTGAACTCTATCTTAGAAAGATTGTGGCACGTCATGGAGTGCATGTTTCAATAATGACCGAAATGGTCGCTTCGTGTCAAGGAATTGGCAATCAATTCAAGCATCATTTAGATTTCGTTTAGATATAAGCACGACATTTCATCCGCAAACCGATGGTCCAAGCGAACGAACCATCCAAACTTTGGAAGACATGCTTCATGCCCGTGTGATGGATTTAGGCGGAAACTGAGATACACATTTACCTCTGGTAGAGTTCTCATATAATAACAGTTATCACACAAGCATTAAAGCCGCCCCTATTCGAAGCACTATTCGGATGAAAGTGCCGATCACCGTTGTGTTGGGCGAAAGTCGGAGACGAACAACTCATTGGCCCCAAAATAGTCCAAGAGACTACTGATAAGATATCAAAGATACGAGACTGTTGGTGCATAAATGTCTGTCAACTTCGTCTTGTATCGAGTCTTGTTTCTAGATAAGATAAACCAGTGCTCAGTATACTAGAAATTAGGTTTTGTATGTCAAAAGGTCATTTCGCACGAAATGCCAAGAACCATTTCGTACGAAATAGAACAAAGCCATTTCGCACGAAATGATGATGTCAGGTTCGTGCAAAATGGACTCCACTATAAATACTGAGCATGGTCATTTCATTTGTCACGATCCGGATTTCAGAGCCGAGGTGCTGCCAAATTGTCAACTGATCTGTAAAGCTTTGAAATCAATAAACAAGTGATTATAAGTGTGAATCAAGTTGTAATCAAGTCCGTATCATTGAATTCCGCCTTTGATTCGGACTAAAACTCTTCTGATCGACTCGTTTAGGTCATACAACGTTCCTACAAGTGGTATCAGAGCTCAGGAGGAAGAGTTCATACCGATTCAGCTTGTTTTCACCGATAATTTCTAACTTCTACTCATTCTTCTTCACGTTTTTCAAAATTAACTAAGATTTTACGGTTAAAATGGCTTGAATTTCACATATATCATGCAAAATACAGTTTTAACAAATCCTTGAAAGAATCTGACCTTAATTCGACCTAAAACGTGATCAATTTGACAAAAATGTGGCCGATTGGGTGACGTCATCATCATTTCGCACGCGTTGAACAAGTTCATTTTGCTCGGAATAGACATTGAGGACTCCATTTCGCACGTATTGGACATAGTTGACTTCATTTCGTACGAATTACCCCAATTCGTACCAAAGTACCATTTCGCTTGAGATTTTCATCCATTTCGTACGAATTGGATTTGGTTGGATCATTTCGCTTGAAAACTGTCACACCCCGACCGCGTTAAAACAACAAAAACCATGGCGGAAACGTCGGGGAGTGTCGTGGCAGAATTATCGTTTCATAACCTTGGATACAAAAAGTGTTTCGTTTTATTGATAATATTATACATTAACATTGTCTTAACACAAACAAACAAGTTACATATCGACTAATATTGTTATTATGTCACTAAGGCCTCGTCCAGATCCTATGTGACTCATGCATCCTAGTAATCATCATCAAGCATCAACACCTGAAACATATGTGAAAACAAAGTCAGCAAAGAAATGCTGGCGAGTACATAGGTTTTATAGGAGTGTCGGATTCATGGCTAGTTTAAATGTTGCAATATTTTATTAAAAACCTTGTTTTGAAAATAGTATAATATTGCAACTTAATTAACCAACTCAAATCAAGCGGGTTATAGTTTATAAAACCTCGTAGCCATGATTCTTAACCCAAAAACATTTGTTTTAGTAAAGCAAATTGTAAAACATCTCGTATTAAATCGTTAATAAAACTCGTGTGGTTTATATCATTTCGAAAACCTCGTTTGTGTGACATCGTTCCAAAATCGTTTACCCAAGTGAACTAAATAACGCCACGGTATGTAATATGTTGAAAACACTTATATATGAGAAGTACTAGTGGCGTATCTACCATGTTTTCACCACATTACACCTGTCCCGTTATCTAAACACTTAACCAAAAACCAATCGTTTAATCTCGTATGAATCGTTCCCAAATCGTTAATTCGTTTAATTCGTTTAAATCATCCTCGTTTTAAGTGTGAAAACTATTTGTGGTCGCCTCGCTAATAACATTCAAACCTTCGTGACTCGACTATTCGCTCTCGCATTAATAAACCACCAAAGGGTAAATTAACATTTAGATTCAGTCATTACCCACCTAACCCACACATAACCATGGGTGCAGTACGATAACGGGATTTGTCAGATCCTATGGTACCATAACCTAATACTGGTCGGCTTGATCAATGCTAATGAATGCCATTCGTTATGTAAATACAACCAACTAGTTCATTCACTTTATTGAAATCGTTATTAGTTTAGTATAAACCATCTTAATCGTTTTTGAAATCGTCGTTACAATATCGAAAATCGTTTTGAAAACCATCGTTAAAACCTTGAAAACATTTAGCACATATGAATCACCCCAAAACAATTGAAAACAGTAAAATAGGGGAACTATGTACTCACTTGGAGTGCAGAGTATCCTCAATCAATAGAACTTCAACAAACTCGAGCAAACCAGAGAAATCAAACAGCACCTAGTAATCGAATCACTAGTCAAACAATAGATGCCTAAATCGGAAGATCGGACAGAATGAGGTCTTAAACCAAATGAGTGTTGGAACTCATGTGATATTTTTTAACAAAGCCTACATCCTAAATCGGAACCTAACCTAAGTGCTTTCGACCCGTTGCGACCTATTAAGGTAGCTTACGCTACTTTAACGCGTCGTGCGCGCAAAAGCGCATTCGAGACGTCTAACTAGTCCTATGACAAGTGTTATATGCCTAAACATGTTGCTTAATCAGTTATGTGACAAAAATTTATGTTACATATGCTTAATTACCAATTATGCATGAAAAGGGCATTTTGGTCATTTACCTAAGGCATATAAACTACCTATCATACAACTAATTAAACCTAAGTGACCATAAGGTATAACCTCGGAAGGTTATTCCCCATGCAACTACGGTCACTAAACATGTTTGGTCGGATCCTAATGATCGACCAAACGGGTCATGTTCGAAAGTCTAAGCGGGTGTTTACTACGCTTGACTTACGACTCTACACAAGCACTAAACTAAAAGTGACGAGCTAAACATGCTATAACATGTTTAGTTAAGTTAGAAAATAGGTTTTGATATCAAAACAAACGGTTTTGATACCCTAGAGTTGTTTGGTTACAAAATACGCATAAACACGCATTTTGGCCGAAACTACGACTCGTCACTACGCCTAGTCAACGTGGTAATCAGTAGGTATAGTCACAAGGGACTATAACCATCGTGATTACGCTCACGTTACAAAGTTCAACGGAACTTTGTGTTGACCATTGACTGGTCAAAGCTGAAAGTCAAACTTGTTGACTTTCATGCTTGAAACTCAAGAACAAGCAAGAAGAGGACTTACAACGGGTCCAAGAGGGTGTTTTGATTCAAAATTACTCAGGTATGAGGTGTTAAAACCTCAACTTAGAGCAGAGATTGAATCAAGGTGTGAAAACCTAAATGAGGATGCTTGCTACTTATAGTAAGTTAGGATCAATAGGATGATTCCAAGTGGTTTGAGGGTGAAATCTTGGCCATACATTTGGGCAAATGGTATTAGAATACCATGGGAGTCGAAAACCAGCTCCAGGTATTGCAAATATTACATTAAAACCCCTGAATTTAGCCCAGATTGCTGTTTTTGAAGTTTCTGTCTGGCAAGGCCATACGTCCCGCGTAAGATGTGGCTTGGGCTTACGCGCCCCGCCTGAGCCATCTTTGGCAGATTGTCAAAACAGGTCCCTGCACTTCAGAATCATGCATTTCGGCTCATTTTTGACACGTTTAAGCCCTGTTAACCTCATTTCAAGGCTCTAAAATGACGTTAAAGTATAGGGAACTTAAAAAATGCTCAAAAATATCTTGGATGTCGGCTCGTTTGGTCGTACGGTTGCGTTGTTCGGTTAATTACGACGGAAGTCGTAACGAACGCAAAAACGATCCAAATTAAGCGACGAATGGAATTTTATCATTCCAATCACTACAATAAAATATTTTAATGATTACATAAATTTTTGGATGTCCGGATATATTCAGAACGTAAGATATGCGCGAAAATGCAAACTTGTGCACTTTTTGACGCTTTTAGTCCCTGAATGACCAATAAAGTTTGTTTTAGCATACCGAACCCCTCAAAGCCTATTTCTAAGCTATGTAAAGGATATTTAGGGTATGTTTAACTTATGATCAAGTTCTGGATTGTTCGTTACTATACAAATCAGTATAGTTTTGCAGTTTGACATAAATAGTCCCTGCGATCGAACAAAGTTGATTTCAACACACCAAACCATTCAAAACTTATTTCTAAGTTATGTGGAGGTTATTTAAGGTATGTTAAGCCTATGTCACTAGTCCGGAGTGTTTGTCGCATTATACTGACTGCGTTTACGCACCAGTTTGCGTATAACCTTCCAGAAAGCGATTTAAAGCTTGAAATCGGAATCGAATCGAATTGTAAAATCATCAAGCACAAATACATACATAATAACATCAAAACACATATAGTAACACCAAATCACATTTTTTTATTAATAATCATCATTGTTTTACACCGTACATCGATTACAGAGTACAGTTGTTACAGTCTCCCCTACTTCAGGAAATTTCGTCCCGAAATTTTATTTAGAGGAAGCTTGTGAAAACAAATGCGGATATTTTGCCTTCATTTGGTCCTCACGTTCCCAAGTAAACTCTGGGCCACGTTTGGACTCCCAACGAACTTTAACCAAATGAATCCGTTTGTTCTTCAACTGTTTGAAAGTACGGTCCACGATCTCCACTGGTTTCTCGACAAAGTGCATCATTTCATCGATTTAGATCTCGTCGAGAGGAATGTGAAGATCAGCATCAGCTAAACACTTTCGCAAATTGGACACGTGAAAAGTCGGGTGAATATTTCCAAGCTCTGGAGGTAGCTCTAGTCGATAGGCAACCTTCCCAATTCTTTCCACAATCTTAAATGGTCCCACATATCGAGGTGCAAGTTTTCCTTTCCTTCCAAATCTCACCACTCCCTTCCAAGGTGACACCTTGAGTAGGACGCGGTCTACGACTTGAAATTCTAAGGGCTTGCGTCCTAAATCCGCATAACTCTTTTGACGGCATCTAGCTGTCACAAGATTATCACGAATTTTCTTGATTTTGTCTGTTGTTTCCAGAACGAGCTCTGGTCCAGTAAGCTGAGCTTCACCGGTCTCGTTCCAACAGACAGGTGAACGACATTTTCGACCGTAGAGAGCTTCGAATGGTGCCATTTTAATGCTAGCATGATAACTATTGTTGTAAGAGAACTCGATCAATGGCAGATGAGAATCCCAATTACCACCAAAGTCGATCACGCATGCTCTAAGCATATCCTCCAAAGTTTGAATCGTCCTTTTAGATTGACCATCTGTTTGGGGATGATAAGCAGTGCTTAGATTTAGTTGGGTTCCCAAAGCAGATTGAATGGTCTTCCAGAAATGAGATGAAAATCGAGCATCACGATCAGAAATGATATCCAAAGGAACACCATGTCGAGATACAATCTCATCAACATAAATCTTTACAAGCTTATCAGCAGATAGATCCTCGCGAATTGGAATAAAATGAGCTGATTTCGTTAATCGATCGATAACAACCTAAATAGCATCGTGACCTTTAGACGTACGCGGTAACTTAGTGATGAGATCCATCGCAATGTTCTCCCACTTCCAAACCGGTATCTCTGGTTGTACAAGCAAACCAGAAGGTCGTTGATGTTCAACCTTGACTTTGAGACAAGTTAGGCATTTTGATACATACAAGGCAACATCCTTCTTCATACCAGGCCACCAGTACTGAGTACGAAGATCCTTGTACATTTTATCAGCACCAGGATGGATAGAATATCGAGACTTATGAGATTCTTCCATCACTAGGGTGCGAATATCGTCTTGTTTCGGAACACACAAACGATCCTTGAAATAGAGCAGACCATCGTCCTTCCTTTCGAGCTTAAGCTCAAGTTGAAGCAGTAGCTCATCTTTCAATAAACCCTTGATCACACAGGATCGTTGAGTTTGAAGGACACGAGATTGGATGTCGGATAGAGCTTGGACAGAGTGAAGCTTGACTCGCTCCTTTCGACTAAGCGCATCGGCTACGACATTCGCCTTACCAGGATGGTAGCGAATCTTGCAATCGTAATCGTTCAAGAGTTCAACCCAACGTCGTTGCCTCATGTTTAGCTCTTTCTTATTAAGAATATGCTGGAGACTTTTGTGGTCTGTGAAAACCACACACTTCGTTCCATAGAGGTAGTGTCTCCAGATTTTAAGCGCGAAAACCACAGCTCCTAACTCAAGATCATGAGTCGTATAGTTCTTCTCGTGAACTTTCAATTGTCTAGATGCATATGCTATAACCTTACCTCGTTGCATGACGACGCAACCAAGGCCTAAGTTAGACGCATCGCAATAGACAACGAAATCATCGCTTCCCTCGGGCAGAGATAGAACAGGAGCATTACATAACTTCTGCTTTAACGTTTGGAACGCTTCTTCTTGCTTGGGTCCCCACTCAAAAGGCTTATTCTTCTGAGTCAAAGCAGTGAGTGGAACCACAATCTTTGAGAAATTAGAAATGAATCGACGATAATAACCAGCAAGACCAAGAAAAGATCGAATCTCTGTAGGTGTCGTTGGCGTACTCCAATCCTTAATAGCAACAATCTTGGATGGATCCATATGAATACCCTGCTCGTTGACTATATGACCCAGAAACTGAACTTCTTTAAGCCAGAATTCACACTTGGAGAATTTAGCGAAAAGTTGTTCCTTCTTAAGGAGTTCCAACGTTAAGCGAAGGTGTTGCTCGTGATCGCCTCGAGTCTTCGAATAAATGAGAATATCGTCGATGAACACAATAATGAACTTGTCTAAATAAGGTTTACAGACCCTATTCATTAAGTCCATAAAGATAGCTGGGGCATTCGTCAAACCAAAAGGCATGACAGTGAACTCGTAATGCCCATATCTCGTGCGGAAAGCAGTTTTGGGAATATCTTCTTCGAGAACACGAAGTTGATGATACCCATAACGCAGATCGATCTTAGAAAAACACAAAGTACCTTGTAGCTGGTCAAAGAGATCATCAATTCGAGGCAGGGGATATCGATTCTTGATGGTAAGCTTATTATGCTCACGATAATCGATACACATTCGAAAAGACCCATCTTTCTTTTTCATGAAGAGGACAGGAGCTCCCCAAGGCGAAAAGCTCGGACAGATGAATCCTTTATCAGATAACTCTTGAAGCTGTTTCGATAACTCTTGTATCTCCGACGGTGCAAGACGATAAGGTGCTTTTGCAATCGGGTTGGCATTGGATACAAGGTCAATATGAAATTCGACTTGACGAACTGGAGGCAAACCAGGCAGTTCATCAGGAAACACCTCTGGATAATCCCGAACAATCGGAATATCTTGAATACTCTTGCTTTTGCCTTTCTCCTCGGTGACATGTGCTAGAAAAGCAACATATCCCTTTCTCAAATACCTCTGAGCTTCCATACACGACATAAGCTTCAGTCCACCTGAAGGTTTCTCGCCACGAACTTCTAGAATTTCGCCAGAAGACAAAGGGATACGAACAATCTTATCGAAGCAAACCACCTCAGCGTGGTGTTTGGTTAACCAATCCATTCCAATGATAACGTCGAAACTCCCAAGTTGCATCGGTGTGAGGTTAATAGGAAAAAGATGGTTATCAAGGTTCAACTGACAACCACAAATAACAGAATCGAGAACAAGAGGTTTACCAGTAGCAACTTTGACAGATAAGGGTTTCCTCAATTTAGTTCTAGGTATCGCAAGCAAAGGTTCAAAAGATAACGAAACAAAACTTCTATCGGCACCAGAATCAAAGAGAATAGATGCAGGTCGATTATTAACAAGAAACATACCATTCACCACCTCGTTGTCAGCCCTCGCTTCGTTTACATTCAAATTGTATGCTCACCCTCGAGGAGGATTCACGTTGGCGTTGACGTTCGCATTCGGGTTCGCATTAGCATTCGCGTTTGCATTCACCAGCCTTGGACAGTTGTTGCGGAAGTGACCAAACTCTCCACAATTGAAACATGAACCCGGTGGGAATCTCGCAGCTTTCCCTTGTACCGGAGCTTGAACCTGGGAAACCTGACTCTATCCTAGACGACAAACATTGGCCAAATGCCCAAGTTTACCACACGTCGTGCACTGCTTACAAGCTTGCTGTGCAACATGATGACCGTTGCAGCGAGCACAATGAGGTACGGTACCAGCATACGCCTTCTTCGCAGGAGGTTGAGCCGGGGGGTTCTGATCAGTCTGTGCCGTAACAGCAAAATTATGGGCACCCTTTCGCTTCCTCGATTTCTTCGACGACTCACCTTCTTTGCCCTTACCCTTTTTCTTGTCCTTCCCAGAATCAGTCGCCTTCTTTTTATCACCCTTGCGGGTGAGTTTACCCTTCCTGACTTGGGTCTCAGTCAGGGTAGCAGACAACTCAATCGCTTGACGAAGGGTAGTAGGATTAACACCGGTCACAATATCCAGCATAGAATCGGGTAGACCATCGATATATCTCTCGATTGCTTTCTCTGGTGGGGTAACCATGGTGGGACACAATAGACTGAGTTCCTCAAAACGATCCGTGTACGCACGGTGCTCAGCCCCATCTTGCCTTAAATCATCAAACTCTCGTTCCAATGCTCGAATCTCGTGACGGGGACAAAACTCTTTCATCATGAGAGCTCGAAGCTCTTCCGATGTTTGTGCCAACGCCACTTCGGCACCCCTATCGCGCATAATACTATTCCACCAGGTGAGCGCTCGCTTCTCAAACACACTCGAAGCAAATTCAACCTTACGCGCATTCGGACACTGCACATGCCTGAATGTGCTCTCGATACTTTCAAACCACTGCAGGAGCGCAGTTGCTCCTTACGACCCAGAAAACTTTAGAGGCTTAGCAGAATTGAAATTCTTGAAATTACACTGTGCATTATTGTTGTTATTATTGTTGTTGTTGTATATCTCGTGGACTTGGGTCACAACACCAGGAAGCACAGCAGCCACTTGCTGAGAGACCAGGGCTGCGATTTCTTCAATAGTGAAAGATTGTGCTTCACGTCAAGGAGGCATGGTCTAACAAGGAGTTATGAGAAACGAGTGAGGTTGATAATTAGGAAAAGCAAAAGAGGTATCGACAAAACAAAAGGAAGGCGATCATTTGTTCGTTACCTCGAACAAACAAACGACACGTAGTGACTAATCAAAGTAAATGGGTCAATATAATGTATCGCCGAAGACATGCTCGCTTATAAGTGAACACTCACCCCAAGAGTTCCCAGGTAAGAGTGACTGGTCCGATTATGTGGATTTGTACGAACACTCTAGCCTTAGACAGAAAATTCATGGTACAGGCATTCACTCTTCTAGTTTGCACGTGTTCACATTACTTAGACCCAAACTTTGACGAGATTTTGAAAACTTAAAGGGTTCAAAACCTTATAACAAAGGGTTCAAAACCTAGTAATCAATCATCCTAGAATAGATGATTAGTTTTCAAAGCGGATTCAAAAATTGTGTTCTCGTTGTGGTTATCACCTAAGGGTAGGTGACAGTTTTGATTTTTTTTTTTTAAATCTAAACGCAAAATTCTTTGCGTTAGGGTCCTAAGAGTTATAGTCTAGGTCAAAGCATTACTAATAACCTAATTCCCTATAACCATTGGCTCTGATACCAACTCTTCTGTCACACCCCGACCGCGTTAAAACAACAAAAACCGCGGCGGAAACGTCGGGGAGTGTCGTGGCAGAATTATCGTTTCATAACCATGGATACAAAAAGTGTTTCGTTTTATTGATAATATTAAACATTAACATTGTCTTAACACAAACAAACAAGTTACATATCGACTAATATTGTTATTATGTCACTAAGGCCTCGTCCAGATCCTATGTGACTCATGCATCCTAGTAATCATCATCAAGCATCAACACCTGAAACATATGTGAAAACAAAGTCAGCAAAGAAATGCTGGCGAGTACATAGGTTTTATAGGAGTGTCGGATTCATGGCTAGTTTAAATGTTGCAATATTTTATTAAAAACCTTGTTTTGAAAAGAGTATAATATTGCAACTTAATTAACCAACTCAAATCAAGCGGGTTATAGTTTATAAAACCTCGTAGCCATGATTCTTAACCCAAAAACATTTGTTTTAGTAAAGCAAATTGTAAAACATCTTGTATTAAATCGTTAATAAAACTCGTATGGTTTACATCGTTTCGAAAACCTCGTTTGTGTGACATCGTTCCAAAATCGTTTACCCAAGTGAACTAAATAACGCCACGGTATGTAATATGTTGAAAACACTTATATATAAGAAGTACCAGCGGCGTATCTACCATGTTTTCACCACATTACACCCGTCCTGTTGTCTAAACACTTAACCAAAAACCAATCGTTTATCCAACTCGTTTAATCTCGTATGAATCGTTCTCAAATCGTTAATTCGTTTAAATCAGTTAAATCATCCTCGTTTTAAGTGTGAAAACTATTTGTGGTCGCCTCTCTAATAACATTCAAACCTTCGTGACTCGACTATTCGCTCTCGCATTAATAAACCACCAAAGGGTAAATTAACATTCAGATTCAGTCATTACCCACCTAACCCACACATAACCATGGGTGCAGTACGATAACGGGATTTGTCAGATCCTATGGTACCATAACCTAATACTGGTCGGCTTGATCAATGCTAATGAATGCCATTCGTTATGTAAATACAACCAACTAGTTCATTCACTTTATTGAAATCGTTATTAGTTTAGTATAAACCATCTTAATCGTTTTTGAAATCGTCGTTACAATATCGAAAATCGTTTTGAAAACCATCGTTAAAACCTTGAAAACATTTAGCACATATGAATCACCCCAAAACAATTGAAAACAGTAAAATAGGGGAACTATGTACTCACTTGGAGTGCAAAGTATCCTCAATTAATAGAACTTCAACAAATTCGAGCAAACCAGAGAAATCAAACAGCACCTAGTAATCGAATCACTAGTCAAACAATAAACGCCTAAATCGGAAGATCGGACAGAATGAGGTCTTGTAAACCAAATGAGTGTTGGAACTCATGTGATATGGTTTAACAAAGCCTACATCCTAAATCGGAACCTAACCTAAGTGCTTTCGACCCGTTGCGACCTATTGGTCATTTACCTAAGGCATATAAACTACCTATCATACAACTAATTAAACCTAAGTGACCATAAGGTATAACCTCGGAAGGTTATTCCCCATGCAACTACGGTCACTAAACATGTTTGGTCGGATCCTAATGATCGACCAAACGGGTCGTGTTCGAAAGTCTAAGCGGGTGTTTAGTCCGCTTGACTTACGACTCTACACAAGCACTAAACTAAAAGTGACGAGCTAAACATGCTAGAACATGTTTAGTTAAGTTAGAAAATAGGTTTTGATATCAAAACAAACGGTTTTGATACCCTAGAGTTGTTTGGTTACAAAATACGCATAAACACGCATTTTGGCTGAAACTACGACTCGTCACTACGCCTAGTCAACGTGGTAATCAGTAGGTATAGTTACAAGGGACTATAACCATCGTGATTACGCTCACGTTGCAAAGTTCAACGGAACTTTGTGTTGACCATTGACTGGTCAAAGCTGAAAGTCAAACTTGTTGACTTTCATGCTTGAAACTCAAGAACAAGCAAGAAGAGGACTTACAAAGGGTCCAAGAGGGTGTTTTGATTCAAAATTACTCAGGTATGAGGTGTTAAAACCTCAACTTAGAGCAGAGATTGAATCAAGGTGTGAAAAACCCAAATGAGGATGCTTGCTATTTATAGTAAGTTAGGATCAATAGGATGATTCCAAGTGGTTTGAGGGTGAAATCTTGGCCATACATTTGGGCAAAAGGTATTAGAATACCATGGGATTCGAAAACCAGCTCCAGGTATTGCAAATATTACATTAAAACCCCTGAATTTAGCCCAGATTGTTGTTTCTGAAGTTTCTATCTAGCAAGGCCATACGGCCCGCGTAAGATGTGGCTTGGTCTTATGCGCCCCGCCTGAGCCATCTTTGGCAGATTGTCAAAACAGGTCCCTGCACTTCAGAATCATGCATTTCGGCTCATTTTTGACACGTTTAAGCCCCGTTAACCTCATTTCAAGGCTCTAAAATGAAGTTAAGGTATAGGGAACTTAAAACATGCTCAAAAATATCTCGGATGTCGGCTCGTTTGGTCGTACGGTTGCGTTGTTCGGTTAATTACGACGGAAGTCGTAACGAACGCAAAAACGATCCAAATTAAGCGACGAATGGAATTTTATCATGCCAATCACTAAAATAAAATATTTTAATGATTACATAAATTTTTGGATGTCCGGATATATTCAGAACGTAAGATATGCGCGAAAATGCAAACTTGTGCACTTTTTGATGCTTTTAGTCCCTGAATGACCAATAAAGTTTGTTTTAGCATACCGAACCCCTCAAAGCCTATTTCTAAGCTATGTAAAGGATATTTAGGGTATGTTTAACTTATGATCAAGTTCTGGAGTGTTCGTTACTATACAAATCAGTATAGTTTTGCAGTTTGACATAAATAGTCCCTGCGATCGAACAAAGTTGATTTCAACACACCAAACCATTCAAAACTTATTTCTAAGTTATGTGGAGGTTATTTAAGGTATGTTAAGCCTATGTCACTATTCCAGAGTGTTTGTCGCATTATACTGACTGTGTTTACACACCAGTTTACGTATAACCTTCCAGAAAGCGATTTAAAGCTTGAAATCGGAATCGAATCGAATTGTAAAATCATCAAACACAAATACACAGATAATAACATCAAAACACATATAGTAACACCAAATCACATTGTTTTATTAATAATCATCATTGTTTTACATCGTACATCGATTACAAAGTACAGTTGTCACAAAATCTGCCATTTCGTGTGAAAGTTACTTCCATTTCGTTTGAAGTCCATTCCGCTTGAAAACCATTTCGCTTGAAACTTCATCAGTTTGTATGGATTGAGTTTTGTTGGACCTGTTTGGTTGAGTCAGTTCAATTCGCATCAACTTTGGTTATTTGAGGATCAATCAGTTTGTGGGAGTTGTTTCCCTTCAGTTCACACGAAGTGAATTTGTATCAGTGTAAAGTTTGTTCTTAAAATTTCAAAAATTTGTCTAAGTGTTTGTTAATTGTTTCAGGTACTTAAAAGATGGACGATTTTCTGAATCCGTTTAGTGATGGCTTTGCTTACACTGGAAGCACAGGAGATGCTACAACAAGCAACACAAATGAAAATGCTCCAAATCTGAATGCTAGGAAAACCATTGCTGATTCTTTGAGTGTTGATAATGCCTATGGCACCTACAACAAACTGCCCAAGCTAATGGCCATAGAGGATTACAATAGATGGGCAAGTAGATTTGAGGAATGGCTACAGGCATTTGCTTATCAAAGTTGGAAGAGTATGAGAAGTGGTTTTGATATCAGAAGAACTGACTATGAAAATTTAACTGATACTACACAAGACAATTTCATTGCAGAACAGAAATGCATCACTTTACTACATTAATCAGTGAGAGATGACATTATATCATTAATCGACTGCAAAGATTCCAGAGATTTATGGGAAAAATTAAAGATGAAGTGTGTGGGTGGTGCCGAAATTGTTAAAAACAAGAAAAAATGTTGAAAAAAGAATTCGATCTGTTTGGGTGTATGAAAAATTAGTCTGTGTCAAAGATGATAGAAAGATTCGGTCACTTAAATATGGAACTTGCAAGATATAAGATTACATACACACAGGAAGAATTGGTTGATAAGTTGTTTGACTCACTGCCTGATGAGAAAGATTGGCAGTATTTTGCGCTAATGTTGAAGAACACGGTAAGTTCAACAGATTTGACAGTTGATTTGCTGATTGAAAGGTTGGAGAGTCACGAATTAGAAATCAGGAAGACGAACAAAGTCAACAACTCCTCATATCAACAAAATGTTGATTTATATTATCGAGGAAGTATGATTCCAAAAATTGTGTCACCAAAGACTGCATTCTCTACAGAAAACTCAAACATGTCAAATCAAGAAAGTCAAAACAACAGTTCTACTTCAAGCAGTGGATATTATGGAGGATCATCTTCAACTGCTCCAAGACAACAATCACATTCTGTACCGAAAAACATGTTCCAGTGCAATATTGCTGTAGACCTCAACAATGCACAAAACTTCAGCGAAGAAGCAGCCAAGCAGCAAAAGGTGTTTTTGGCATCCGTCTTGGAATCTTATGAGAGCCTTGTTGCTGGAAAGATCGGAAACACCAACCTCACCAAGGAAGATTATGATCAAATTGACCTTGAAGAGATGGAGTTAATTGATATAAGATGGTGTATGGCAAGTGCGGTCAGAAGGGCTCAGAGATTCATGGAGATAACAGGCAGACACTCCTTTGGCGGACCTTCAACAAAGCTAGGCTTTGATAAATCGAAGGTTACATGCTTTAAATGCAAACAAAAGGGGCATTTTAAACGAGAATGTCGAAATGCAGCTGCTGATGAAACGGCTAACCCATTCCGTGAGGACTACTATAAGAGAGCCATCTATCATCAAAACAAATCCGAACCTCCACGAATGAAACAGATAGAAGAAAATCCCAAAGAAAAATCAAGAGCATTAGCCGTTATCCATGATGATGAGGGATTTGATTGGAGTGATGTGTTACCGGAAGAAGATGCAGTGGGTTATGCCTTCATGGCAAAAATCGTTCCTTTCAAAGATACCCAAACAGAAGAAGTAAAATATGTCAACAGGAAGATGTTAGCCCAAACAATGAAAGACAAACATTATCGTGCATGGAAAGAAGCAAAAAGTGCAAAGAGATAGGACGCTGACAGAGAATGCTATTTGGATCCTAAGGGAAATATACTTGTGGAACCATCAACACTTCTTGTCGAGACTCTTATCGAGCAAATAGCAGAAGAGGAAGAAGCAAGATAAAGAATGTGGTGGGGAAGTGAAGAAGAAGAAGAAGAAGAGAAAGAAAAGGAGCTACAGTCGAAAAAGGTCGATGATGGGATAATCGACACGACAAAAGAGTTCACAACATAAAATCTGAAGAAAATGGCTGATAAAGTTCTTGTAGCAAAAGAGTTAGAGGTAGAGTCTAAGTGTGGAACTGAGTTAAAGAGCAAGGTCAGTTCTAATGATTCAACAAATGAGTCAGGTAAGACTGATAAAGCCAAAAGTGAAAGTGACTGCAAAAATTGCATGAAATACTGCAAGGTTTGTAGCACACATGCTTACCTCAGTGGTAAAAAGACTGAAGAACTGACAGACAGAGTCAGAGAAGTTGAAAATCAGATCTTAAGTCGTGAAAATTGGTAAAAGCTTCAAATGATCGAATAAAAGAATTAACTGATAAACTTGAAAATGATAAAATTGACGTAGAACAAATCAGGAAAGAAAATGAAAAGTTAATTCATGAAAACCGTCAACTTTCGGAAAATTATGAGAAGCTAAAAAGAACGACAAAAGATTCTGATGAAAGAAATGATAAAACAATCAAAGAAAATCTCCAACTGACAGGAGTACTTCAGTCGAAAGAGAAGCAAATCAACAAACAGTTGGACGAGATTGCTAATCTAAAGCTTCAGTTTCAGGAAGCTAAGATTGAAAATGAACGCATCAATCTGAAACTCAACAGTTACAACTCCGCAAGTTTTGTTCTTCAACATATCGTTCCTAAAGCAATCAGGAAGAACAAAGATGGCGAAGATGTTTATTCGCACGGAACTGGGGTTGGGTATCATCAGGTTCCACAGCCAGTATTAAATAAATTTTCAAAGAAAAACTCCGGGTTGGTTAATGATAATGAAACAAATAAGGTTAAACTTCCAGAATCAATTGATGTCACATTCACTTCATCATCCGATGAAGACAGTGTTCAGTCCGAAGTTGTTAAAAGTATGGTTGAAAATGTTTTGAAATCTGAGAGTGACTCAACTGAGGATGAAGAATGTTTTTTGGACAAATATATTCCGAAATCAACATCCAAAAACAACTTAAGTGAAGAACCAAATCTTGTGATGTACAATATGTCGGGACTAGATAAGTTGTATTCGGATATTGAGTTTCCTTTGGAAAATGTGAATGTTGATAAATTGAAAAATGTGTTCAAGTTGGTTGAGATTGATGTTTCTGAGATCGAAGGTTTGAAACGTTCCAAAAGGCAATTAAATTTTGAAAAAGATAAAGCTTACTACAAAAAACCTGCTGTTCAACAATGTTTTTCTAACAACAATCAAAACAAATGGTCGGGTGGATATCAGGGTGGTAAGAATTATCAAAGAAGGAACTTTCAAAACAAAACGTTTGTTGAGAAAAAGGTGTTTGTGAAGAGTTCAAGCTCACTTTCCGAGCAAGAATCTGAAATTTTTTCAAAATCAAATGAAGAGTTCTTTGAAAAGAAGGCCTCACAGCCTCAGACCGAAGGCACAAGTCGGGAAGTTGATACCCGTACATGCTTCAAGTACAACAAAGTTGGACACATTGCACGAAAGTGCACCAACTTAAGGCCTAAGTCTGAAGTTGTTGAGAGTCCGAAAAAGAAAGTTGATGCAAAAGGCAAAGCTCCAATGATTGTTGAGAAGAAAGTTTTGAAAAATGAAAACATTAAAATCAAAATTGAACCTGTAAAGAATGTGGTAACTAAAACTGATAAATTTTACAAACGGGTTGCTTCGTCTCAACAAACTTGGAAGCCAAAATCTGAAGTAAAGAAAGCAAGTTCTCCAAAACCAAAGGTGTCTGAGACTGCAAAATCATCATCTTCAACTGAGAAGATGTATGTACCTTTGGATTACTATGAGAAACTTGAAAAACAAAAGTCTACTACTTCTGAAAAGAAGGATGTACCAAAGAAAGACCAATCATCTGGTCAACCTCCTAAAAATGATTTCTTTTTATACAAAGAGGTTGAGATTGGGTCTGAAGAGAGCTTAAAGATGAATGACAAAAATTTTCCGCCACTTTACACTGCAAAAACTCATCTCAATGTCAAGCTACCTGAGTCAAAAGAGGCTTGGGTGGCATCAAAATCTAACTAAGTGTTTGTGATATGTGCAGGAGCTTACAAGATCCGTTTCACGTTGGATTATGGATAGTGGAGCTTCTCGGCACATAATGGGGAAGAAGACCCTATTATACGATGTTCGAGGGTTTAATGGAGGATATGTGGGATTTGCAGGCAATCAAGGTGGTCGAATAGTTGGTGAAGGAACTTTATCTAATGGTATTGTCACGTTTGAAAGAGTAAACTACATCGCCGAGCTTGAAAACAATCTTCTGAGCATTTCTCGGATCTGTGAACGTATGTATACAACGCACTTTACGGATAAGGAATGTTTGATTCTGAAACCAAGGTTTGTTATTCCCGAAGAATGGGTTATCATGAGTGCACCTAGAGTCAATGATCTGTACGTGTTGGACATGAGCGTAGCCACTACCACCACGGGTCAGGCTCACTGCTTTATGTCAAGAGCAACGGAAAAAGAATCGTAATTATGGCATCGAAAGATGGGCCACATTCACCTGCGAAAAATGAATCACCTGGTGCATAACGACTTAGTAACTGGTGTTCATTTGAAAGGTTTCCATCTTGAGGGGGAGTGCATTAGTTGTGTCAAAGGCAAACAACCAAAGAAATCTCACCCTGGGAAGACGGAAAACTCGATCTCGAGACCGTTAGAGAGACTTCATATGGATCTTTTTGGTCCAGTAAACGTCAAAAGCATAACTGGTGATCTCTACTGTCTAGTAGTAACAGACGATTACTCGAGATTTTTGTGGGTATCATTTCTGAAGACAAAGGATGAGACATTTGAAAGTTTGATGACGCTGTTCAGAAAAATTGAAAACTTGTACCAAACCCGAATCAGAAGAATCAGGAGTGACAACGGTACAGAGTTTAAGAACAACAAAATGGAAGAATATTGTGATGAGAGAGGTATATTGCAAGAATTTAGTGCTCTTTACACTCCGCAACAAAATGGAGTAGCAGAAAGAGAAAACAGGACGCTAATTGAAACGGCCAGGACGATACTTGCTGATTCGAAATTACCAGTTAACTTTTGGGCAGAAGCAGTGTCAGCCGCTTGCTATACATTCAACCGGGTTCTTACTATAAAGAAATTCAACAAGACATGTTTCGAGCTGATCAACAACCGCAAACCTAACCTGAAGTATCTGGAACCATTCGGGTCTCCCTGCACAGTTCTAGAACCATATGGTAAATTTGGTCCAAAGAGCATCGAAGGAATTTTCGTGGGATATGCAAGTCCATTGAAAAGAGTCTTTGTTCCAAGCTTGAAGCGGATCATCGAAGCACATAATGTTGAGTGTCAAAGTTATACTATGCCACCTTAGAATCCCGGCGACTCATGGCGTTTCAATTACGATACTCTGTGGGATTCATTCGACATAGAAGAAGAACCAGATTTCTTTGATGAGTTGGATATTCTAAGAGAATATGAAGCATCACAAGAAAAATTCCCAGCTGAGTCATTTAGATGTCAATATCAAACTTCCAATGACGATGAAGCCGATCCTAGTAATGCTAGAGAACATGATGATACTCAGCAAACTCCATCATCTTCAGAATGTGAACATGCTCTTGACAATCAGACGGTAGTCAACGATAATTTAGAATCTGATGATAGGCCAATATTCGATCGTGGTGATTCAAATTCTGAGGGGGAGCAGATCCAGATTTCAAGTCAAACAATTCCAGTCAGTGAACAAGGTGCAAATCAGAATGTCACACATTTGGAAGGCGAGGTAGATGTTCAAGGCGAGTTGATGCCGAGAACTCTTTCGTACCATCCAGAAGAGCTGATTATTGGAGAATTACAATCAGGCGTCTGCACTAGACGACAAATTGACCAAGGCCTTACTTGTTTTTATTCTACAGTTGCTCCGTTACAAACTGAGTTTTCACTTAGTTGTTTTATTTCGCAGATTGAACCGAGAACATATAAGGAAGCACTAACTGAAGATTCTTGGGTTAATGCGATGCAAGAGGAGCTGAGTCAGTTTGAGAAGTTGGGAGTGTGAAAATTGGTAGACTTGCCTGATGGTCACAGGAAGATAAACACCAAGTGGGTGTTCAAGTGCAAAAGAGACGATCGAGGGGTTATTATTCGTAACAAAGCTCGACTCGTAGTCGAGGGCTTTAGTCAGCAGGAGGGTATAGATTTCACCGAAGTATATGCTCCCGTTGCTAGACTTGAAGCGATTATAATCTTCCTAGCATTTGCATCTTGGAAAGGATTTAAAGTATTTTAGCTAGATGTTAAATCGGCTTTTCTCTACGGGAAGGTAAAAGAGGAGGTATATGTCGGACAGCCACCGGGCTTCACCGACCCAATCCACAAAGACAAGGTCTATTTACTGAATAAAGCGCTGTATGGTTTACACCATGCCCCGAGAGCCTGGTATGAGATATTGTCTCAACATCTGCTTGCCAACAGCTTCATCCGTGGAAAAGTGGCTGCCACTCTCTTCACCAAAGAAGTCAACGGACATCTTCTGATAGTTCAAATATACGTGGATGACATCATATTTGGGTTAACAAATGAAGATTTGTGCAAAGATTTTGAAATAGTTATGAAGCAAAAATTTGAAATGTCATCGATGGGTGAGATGAAATTCTTCTTGGGACTTCAGGCTGATCAACTGCCCGAGGGAATTTTCATACATCAGACGAAGTATGTTCATGACATCTTAGATAAATTTGGGATGTCCGGGACTACTCCAGCTTCCACCCCGTTAGCGACGAACCATGGAATAAATCCTAATCTCACCGGAGAGAAGGTGGATGAAACGATGTATCGCTCCATGATCGGTTCGCTGATGTATTTGACAACTTCAAGACCCGATATCATGTATCCAACCTGCCTCGCAGCGCGGTTTCAGTCAAGCCCCAGAGCTTCGCATATGGTAATTGTGAAACGGATATTACGCTACCTGAAAGGAACTCCATCACTGGGGTTGTCGTATCCAAGAAAAGGCGATTTCATGCTCGAAGGGTTTTCTGATTCCGACTTCGGATGCTGCAAAGTTAATGCTAAGTCAACAACTGCGGGATGCCAGTTTTTCGAACCACGATTGTTCACCTGGCAATGTAAGAAGCATACCTCTGTCGCTTTATCCACATGCGAAGCCGAATATGTATCTGCTAGCAGCTGCTGCTCTCAGATCTTGTGGATCCAGCAACAGATGCGAGACTACGGTTTGCAATTTCTTAACACCCCTATCTTTGTTGATAATGAGGCACCTATAAACATAACAAAAAACCCTGTTAATCACGCTAAAACGAAACATATTGTAATTCGTCATCACTTCATCAGAGATTGTTTCGAGAAGAAGTTGATACGAATAGAAAAAATCCACACTGACGAACAAAAAGCTGATTTACATACCAAAGCGTTTGATAAAACTCGTTTTTAATATCTTTTAAAACTGAATGGTATAAAGCTTTTATCGGTGTCGGAGGGGATTCTTGGCGTAGATGAAGGTACCACTGTAGATGATGTTGAAAAGCAATCTACAATGGTTTGTCGATTTTTTACTTGTTTTGGTATTTAGGGGGAGGTAGGTTATTTTTTCCGAAAATACAAAAATAGTAAAAAATTCAAAAACCCAAAAACATGAGATATTTCAAAATCCAAAAACAATAGAAAACCGAAAAAGAGCTTGTGTATAAAGGTAAAATGATAGTTCATCAGCTAGACAGTTACGGTATGCTAAAGAAATGTAAAGTTTAAAAGTGTTAAACAGTCTCGTTGATGATATACCTGTAGGTTTTTACACATTTAGTAAGTTTGTTCGGGATATAAACCTAAATCATTACTTGCTTTTTACGTGGGGAACATCTCTCGGATATATAGGTAACCCCTGAAATCCTGTTTGAAAGGCTCTATTTCTTACATACTAGGTCTTTGTACGTGATGATATCTGGGGTATTATACCAGGACTTCTGATTTTGCGGGAGCAATAGCCTAGTCCTCGTATAATACTTTGCATTGCTTTAATTATAAAGCCCCCCCTCAGCATAAAAAATGATGAATCATTGAAAAATGCTAATCATGTGTTGTTGTAAAGAAGATCCCCAAGGGGGACCCACCTAAAGTCGAACCATCATCTCTCTGATTTTGCGGAAGCAATAGCCTGAGCTCTCAGGGTCTCGCATTTAACCCCTTACAGATATCATTAGTGTGCACTCACCTGTAAGACTGAATATAGTAGTCTGGATACGGGAGTATATTCTGAGGTGGTACACGTGTATAAGCTAAGTCTCTAAAACACTAATTCGTATCCTGAACAGATTGAAATTTGTGTGAGAACTTAAGAGGATCAGTATATCGGCAATCTAAGCAAATTGTTTAATTCTGAGTATGAAATCAAAGCTTAACGGTACTTGTGACTTGTCGGTAGCTGATATGATTCCCTAACACACTCACCAAAAATATGTTTGTAAATAGTTTACATTTACTGCATTTCATTTCTGTTTAGCATTCTAGTCTAGAAACTTTATTCAAAATCAAAAAAGATTTTACATTTCTGCTTTATTTTTTTCGACAAATCAAAGTGGAAAGCTGATCTTCAGACTCGCAGTTTGAAGTTGAAGCAGGAAGTTTCTGAGCTGGACAGAAGAGTTGGGAGCTTATTTTGTTAAACCAGTGAAAATGAAAAGTCAACACAAGTTCATTAATTTGAAACTTGTAATTTTCAGAATAATGTTTTGAAAAAAAAAATGTTGAACAAAAGACAGTTTTGCTTTGTCACGGGTCAACCAAGGTCATTAAGTTGGACTTGGTAGGCAAATTTAAGTACCCAGGGTCATTAACTTGGATCTGGATACTTAAGTGGATTATTAAAAACTGATAAAAATAACAAAAGAAGTCAAAAAGTCAATAGGATTATAACGTCAAAATTCTGAGAAGCAGGCAACATTACTGAACCTGTGAGAGCAGCAAAGCAAGACCCCCGTGGCTGAGTCTGAAAGACGTAAGAGTCAGATATAAATTCTGGATCAACATTCAAGGGGGAGTTTGAAGATTGTAAACGCTAAGTTCGAGTGCTAGCTGCTGATGCTGTTAAACTTAAGGAATCAAGAGATCTGATCAAAAGAATTAGAAGAAAAAGAGTTTGAGGATGCTTACAGTGTCAGATGCTTTCAAAAGAGTAAGAAGACAGATCAAGACTGAAGACTCGATGCCAAAGACTTCGTCAACATCCAAGGAGGAGTCTGTTGGTGCATAAATGTCTGTCAACTTCGTCTTGTATCGAGTCTTGTTTCTAGATAAGATAAACCAGTGCTCAGTATACTAGAAATTAGGTTTTGTATGTCAAAAGGTCATTTCACATGAAATGGCAAGAACCATTTTGTACGAAATAGAACAAAGCCATTTCGCACGAAATGGTGATGTCAGGTTCGTGCGAAATGGACTCCAGTATAAATACTAAGCATGGTCATTTCATTTGTGACGATCCGGATTTCAGAGCCGAGGTGCTGCCAAATTGTCAACTGATCTGTAAAGCTTTGAAATCAATAAACAAGTGATTATAAGTGTGAATCAAGCTGTAATCAAGTTCGTATCATCGAATTCCGCCTTTGATTCGGACTAAAACTCTTCTGATCGACTCGTTTAGGTCATACAACGTTCCTACAGAGACCATATCAAAGTGGCTCGTGACAGACAAAAGAGCTACGCGGACAGAAGACGTAAACCATTATCCTTCGAGGTCAGAGACAAAGTCTTACTGAAAATCTCGCCTTGGAAATGCGTAGCTGGATTCGGGAAACGCGGAAAACTAAACCCGAAATACATTGGGCCTTTTGAAATTCTGGAAAAGGTTGGAACTATTGCTTACAAGCTAAAGTTGCCAGAAGAACTCAATAACATACATGACGCATTTCACATGTCTAATCTTAAAGAAAAGTCCTACCAACGAAAACAGTTATCATCCCAGCGGATGAAATTCACATAGATATCAAACTCCAGTTTACTAAAGAACCCGTTGTGGTTATGGACTGGAAGGTCCATAAGACAAGGAGAAGTCATATTAAACTAGTAAAGATCCGCTGGAACTACGTCAAGGACCCAAGTATACAGGGGAACGTGAAGATCAAATCAAGACAAAGTATCCCCACCTGTTTGAGAAGACTCCTGCAAAGGATAACTCAACGTGAATTTCGGGACGAAATTCTTTTTAACAGGGGGAGAATGTGACAAATGGTAAATAACCGGTGATTCCGTACAAACTAATCAATATTTTATTTACATAATCTCATGCATTTAGCGTAATTTAATTACTTAACCGTGTCATAAAACAGATAACAATGTTAGGACAAGAAAACAATGCTAAAACATATGTTGGTTTTCGTCGTATTTCGAAACCAGTCAAACAATGTCCTAAAAGTGTTGGTAGAAAGTGTTGCGCGCACTATTCACGGTTACACTATTCATGCCAGTAAACCGTGAAAACAAAACGAAACAATGAAAAACGACACACGAACAACATGACTGAGTCCATTTATGTGACACCTGTGCCTCTACAACCATCATACAAATACAAATCCAATGAAATCCTGTGTTTCATTCTCAGGATTTTTACAATTACATATGACATTTATACATATCAATTCTTGTTCGATTTCGACCTCTAAATCGCTTTCTGGAAAGTTATACGCAAATTGTTACACAAATGTAATCAGTTTAACGCAAAAAACACTCTGGAATAGTGACATAAGCTTAACATACCTTAAATAACCTTTACATAAGTTAGAAATAAGTTTTGAATGGTTTGGTATGGCAAAAACAAGTTTATTCGATCACAGGGACTATTTGCGTCAAACTGCAAAAGTCTGCCATTTCGTATGGTAACATACATTCCAGAACATGATCGTAAGCTAAACATACCATAAATAACCTTAACATAGTTTAGAAATAAGCTTTGAGTGGTTTGGTATGCGAAAATACGCTTATTTGATCACAGGGACTAAAAGCGTCAAAAACGGCGTAAGTTTTCATTTACTCGCATATCTTACGTTCAGACCACATCCGGACTTCCAAAAAATTTTGTAGTCACTAAAATATTTTATTTTAGTGATAGGAAAGCAAAAATACCCTTCGTCACTTAATTTGGATCGTTTTCGCGTCCGTTCGAGTTTCGTCGTAATTAACCAAATAACACGACCGTGCGACCAAACGAACCAACATCAGTGATATTTCCGAGCATATTTTGAGTCCCCTACACTTTAACGACCTTGTAGAGCCTTGAAAATGGCTTAACAGAGGTTTAACGCGTTAAAAACCAAGTTTTGAGCTGTAGGGACCAAAGCTGCCAAATGCTGAAACTTTCAGCCTAGCCCTCGCATAACACGATGCCTAGGACCCTTCACTGTGGCGGGGCGCGAGCCCTTGATCTGGACAGAATGTTCATTTTTTACCTGCAGCTTGTTTCCTAGGGGCTTTTATGCAAATTTTCTTGTGTTGGCACCAAGTTAACACCTCTCCAAGCAATGCTAGCTGTCCTTAACACATGTATGGCCAAGATTTATTGCTTGGGGACTACACAATCCACTTGTAATGATCTTGTAGCACATCAACAAGTATAAATAGGCTTGACCTTTCACTCCATTCTTGCACATTCATTCTTTTCTTCATCTTTGAACTCTAAGTGGAGGATTTCCATCTTTGGGAGCCACCTACCTGAGTTCTTATAGTCTAATCTTTTAGCCATAGAGCCTTGTAAGTGTTCTTTTATGGCTTAGTCTTTATTTTCAGCCATTTAGAGCTGAAAGTCAAAGAGTTTGACTAACAGTTTGACTTTCGGTTTTGACCATCAATTGGTCAAATCAAAGTTCAATTGAACTTTGCAACGTGATTGTAATCACAATGGTTATAATCCTTAGCGATTATACCTACTGATTACCACGTTGACTAGGCGTAGTGACGAGTCAAAGTTTCGGTCAAAATGCATATATATGCGCATTTTGCGACGGAACTATCTTCGGGTATCAAAACCCTTTGTTTTGATACCAAATCAGTTTTCTAACTTAGTTAAACATGTTTTAACATGTTTAAGTCATCACTACTAGTTTAGCGCTTGTTTAGGGTCGTAAGTTAAGCGGTCTCGACAACCGCTTAGACTTTCGAACCCGACCCGTTGGGTCGATCATTAGGATCCGACCAAACTTATTTAGTGATCATAGTTGCATAGGGAATAACCTACTGAGGTTATACCTTATGGTCACTTATGTTGGTTAGTTATCCATTAAGTCGTTTATATGCCCATTGAAAATGACCAAAATCCCCTTTTTGAGCATAAATTCATATTTTACATATGTGATCAAGTGTTTGACATCTAAACTGATTTAGTAACATATTTAAACATAATTGGGCATGTAAGACTTAACATAGGACATAGATAACCATCCGACCTTAGTTTTACGCAAACGACGCGTTAAAGTAGCTTAAACTACCTTAACGAGTCGAAACGGGTCAAAAGCACTTAGGATAACTCTCTAATCAGAATGTTAAGTCTATTAGATCATGCCATATGAGTTCCAATACTCATTTGATTTATAGCACTTCATTCTATCCTATCTCCCGATTTAGGATCCGATTATTTAACATAGTGATTCCATACTAGGTACCACTTGATTCCTTGATCTCTCGAGCTTTGTTAGGACACTTAATCAAGGATACTTTCCATCTCAAGTGAGTACATAGTCCCCTCTTATACGTTTTAAATATTTTGGGGTGATTCATATGTGCCGATACACTATTTTCATGATTTCAACTATATGATTACACATGCATAGTACTTACCTTTTGACGAATTAAACTATTGTCCATGGCTTAAACACCGGTTTTCAAAGTTTGTTAGACTATTTTTTCATTCATATTGTTACTTATACATTCATTAACAATGATCAAGCCGATTGGTAGTACGATATAGCGCTATAGGACTAGACATCCCATTCCTGTTGTATGGAATGTCAGAAACCAAAGTTTTAACCAAATAGAATTGCCTTTGTGGTATTTCTATAGTCTCCAAAGTGTAGTTTGATGCACTAAGGTTTGAATGTATTACCAAATCGCGATATATGGTATATTTCGGTATACTATTATGGCATATTTTGATATGCTATCAACATGATACTGTTTTGCTAAAGCATAGTTTGATATGCTATTGTTTACTAAAGTATAGTTTGATATACTACCAAATCATGATTTAGGTATATTTCGATATACTACCAACATGATACTGTTTTACTAAAGTATATTTTTTATATACTACCGAAGCATAGTTGATATGCTATTTTCAAACCAAAGCATAGTTGGAGATGCTATTTACAAAACCAAAGTATAATTTGATATACTACCGATGCTTTCATTCTTAAACCAAAGTATACTTATGATATACTACCAAATCTATTATTTTAGTAACCAAAGTATATTTCGATATACTCTCTGTTTAACTATTTCAAAACCAAAGTATATTTTTGTATATACTACAAACCTTTTTATCAAAACAATGTATTTTAGAAACAAAACTTTTACAAGGATTCATGGCTATTTTTGTAAAACATAAAATATTTTTCTTATGTTAACCAAAGCCATGAATCTAAATCAACAAAACCTATGTTACTCATAGGCATTTTTATGCTGATGTTTTATTTTCACATATGTTTCAGGTACTACTATGTGATGATTGTTGATGCATGCTACACATAGGATGGACCCGTGCCTTAGTGACTTTAAAACTTGAAAGACAATTATTTGTATTTATCTGGTTCGTATTAAGACAACGAGTTCATTAATGGAATAAAACAAATCTTTAATCACCATGCGTTGTGAAACAATGATTCTGTTACGACACTCCCCGATGTTTCCGCCGCGGTTTGTTGTTTTACGAGGTCGGGGTGTGACAATTTACATGAGAAAACACTAATGTGAAAACATATCTTGCAATAACACAAGACTTTCCGGTACGACGGCCAAAATACAAAATCCTCATGTTTCGCTAAAAATAAAACAATTTTAACTCGCCCGAAGTAATAATTTAGCAATTCCGAGATTCCGGAATTATGACAAATGATAACAAACACATGAAAACAACATTAGGATACTAATGGGGTGCTCGATACATAAGCTTTCGGTGTTGCGTCGTAACTGTTGGAGTCTGTATGCCCAAGACACATATTAAATTGATGTGGCTAGTACGTTATGATCCAAGTCGGGTCATACCCAATAACAAGCTAGACAAACACCTATAATATTTATTTATGATATGATCAAACAAATAAATATTAACACTTAGACTATTTAGAAATTGGTTTTCTAAATAATTGCACTTGACGAACAGATAAATTATATGGATAGTTTATTTTGAGAGAATATTTTATTTTGTTATTTAATGGGTTAAATAACATTATAAAAGGTTATGATTTGTTGCATAAAGTCTTGTAAACATGTGATGTTAAATTTATAAAAGTTATAAATTAATACAAGACATAAAATTTAAAAGGGAAAATTTTTCATTGGTTGAAAAAATGGGTCTTCCCTAGATGGGATTTGTCCAATGAAAATACATGCAACAATTCTAAAAACAAGGGGTCTTGATTTGATTTAATAAACACACACAATTCTCTCACATAATATATAGACTTAATTTTCAAGTGGATGAACTCAAGAGAGAGCTCAAAACTTTCGGCCATCATGGGGTTTCATGAGGAATTTTTCCACTTGAATTTTAAGTGCAAGAACTTGTAAAATACTCTCTTGAATTTTCGGCCATAGTGTGCTATCCAAGAGGGTTTTTCAAGTTTGATATTTCAAGTGCAAGAACTCAAAAAAATACTCACTAATTTTCGGCCATGGTATGGTTGATTATGAGGGATTTTTCAAAAAAATCCTAGCAACATAAGGTGTTTGTTGGAGGCTTGGGGTATGCTAGCTTGAGGCTTTCTTGTTTGGAAGCTACCATTCAAGAATGATCATAATTTTCCATCTCCTTGCTCTAAGAAAGGTTGTTTCTTAAAACACCCTATGGCTGTATTTTGATAGCATGCATGTCATATATGGATCTGCTTATTTGGTTTTTGCATTTAAAATGGTTTTATATCTTGTAAAGTAACATGTTTTAAATCCTTTTTCCGCTGCGTTTTAATTTTATTCAGATAAAATTACTTTGATAAACATATGAAAAACCCAACAATGGTATCAAAGCCGCTTATATGAGTGCATGCTTCATCGGATTTAAAATTTTCGGGTTTTCGGGTTTGGAGAAACCCTATGGCCGAAAGTTTTGAACTTGGTTCTCCTTTTGTTTTTCAAGATATTAATCTTACATGCATAAAAAATATCTTGAAAAATTATGTCATTTGGATGATTGTTTTTGTTTGGACAAAAACCCACTTTTTCGGTTTTTCATTCTTGGCCGAAAAATCTAGGTTGTAAAAGGGAACCATTCTTGCTTCTTATTTTTTTTAATATATATGTGGATATATATTTTGGTGTTTATAACCTAGCCATGACCATGTGTGAATATGTTGAATGTTTGTGTCTGTGATTTTATTTAATTATTCAATGGGTTATAATAATTATTATTTTTGTCTTCCATTTGTGAAATATGTAATTTATTTATTTTCATTTGGTATGTAAGTAAATAGATTAGGTGCATTTTATTTTACTAGAAAAAATGTAATAGGATACCTTTTGTAAAAGAAGATGCACACAAAAATGCGGTTTCGGTTTTGGCTAATTTCGGGCCTAAAGGACTTCATAGTTCTTAACGGGATTTTAGCCCGATAACCAAAACACATTTTTGAAGTCCAAAGGAGCTTGGAGCTGAATATTAATGACATTTGGAAGCCCAAAGAATGTGAAGAAATCACAACACAAAAGGAAGACTTGAAGCATTTGGATGCGGGGTCAAGTGGGAGTTCAACGACACATTATTTGTGTCTATATTCACCCTTTAGGAAGGACCTTTTGACACACTTGTTTCAGCTAACAAGTGTGGTCAAAATAGTTGGCTATGGTTATGCACCTTTTTGATATATATGCTGTGCTTGTATGGTTATTTTATTTGTGGTTGTTTGGATGATATTTGGATATGCATGCTTAACAATTAATAATCAACAACAAGCTTAAAATTGGTTCTTTAAAAGTCATTAAAGAGGTTAATAAGAGGTTATTAAAAATTAATGATTTTATAATAAAATGGGTTTTATTAAAAGGAACCTTGAAAATTGGTTTTCACAAAAGTACCAAGGATTTGAATGCATGCAAATGTATGGTACGTAAAGTTTTCTAAACTAGAATTTTGAAAAACTCAAAAATCTCTTTTATAAAACAAGTCAAACACCATCCTTTTATACAACACTCGGATCAGTTGGGAACTCTTTGTGGGATAAAGGTCACCTAACCACATTTGAGGGAACTTGTATATTTGAGGTGGGGTTACCATGTTTGTGGGATAAAGGTCACCTAACCACTTATATGGGTTAACTCACATGTGTGTGTAAGTTGGACGACTTGATTTGGAAACCATGAACTTAGGGTCACCGAAGCATGGGGAACAAAGGTGTTGGTGGGATTAAACATGCCAACTAAACATAAAGATGTTTAACCGATCCCATATGGCTAGAAGTTGCAAAGGGTTGCAATTGTCAAACGTTGACTACCTTGTTAATTTAAATAATGGGATAAAGGTCACCTAACCAATATTTAAATGTAACGTTGGATTCTAGATTTTAATTATTAATTGTCTATGCGACATAAAAGGGTACCAATGATTAAAATATAATAATATCGAAAATACTAAAATTGAACCTTGTAAAATTTTGTAGATGGCCGCTAACAATATTACCCAAACCGTCCGTAACCTATCACTAAGAACAATCCTTGACAAGGTTCGTCTCAATCATAACACTTAATGGATTAATATCGAAACTTAAGAATCGTTCTCAAGTAAGAAAAGATATCCTATGTGTGGAACGATCCTAATCCCGATGAACATCTTATGGAAGATAAGGATGCCTATAACGATTAGATTAAATATATGGAGGATACTATGCAAGCCTTTTGCCTCATGTTAGGAATTATGATTCCCGAGATTCAAAAAGGATTTTGAACATCATGAGCATATGACATGATTAACCAATTGTAGGAAACGTTCCTAAGGGTAGAACGCTTCGAAACGGTTCGAGTGCTTCATGCATGTCGAATGGAGGAAACCTAATCAGTCTCATCTTATGTCTTTAAGATGAAAATCCACATTGATCGCCTCGAAAGGCTCAATATGGGTAAAAGGGCTTTATTCGTTCTAACGATCAATGAGGATGACGACAAGAAAGGGCATCACCCCGACACCAAAGCAAATGTTGCAAATGGTAACGAGAAATTCAAAGGGAAAAAGAAAAGAAAGACTAAAGCGAAACCACCGAAACCAAAAGAAAAGAAGGCAGAGGTTGCCATGAACAATCCATGCTTTGAGTATGGTGAGATAGGGTATTTGAAAAGGAATTGTCCAACCTATCTCAAAGAGTTGAAAAACAAGACGGATGCTAGGCAAACCTCAGGTACAATCTTTATGAAACATATTGACCTTAATGTTATTTCTTCAAACACATGGGTATTAGATACCGGATGTGGAACTCATATTTGCAATTCATTGCAAGAGTTCAAAAGAAATAAGCATCACAAGAAGGGAGACATTAGTCTCTTCATGGGCAATGGAACGAAAGTTCAAGTTGAAGCCCTTGGAGACTATGTTTTGAAACTTCCAAATGGTATGGAAATTGTTTTAAAAAATGTTTTGAATGCTCATAATTTGACTAGGAACATTATTCAAGTTTCCCTTATAAGACAATATGGTTTCGATTTAAAGTTTGTAAACAATGATATTTATATTTCGATAAATGACATGTTTTACTTCAAAGCTATGCTTTCAAATGGTATTTATGAATTGGTTCATGATAATACGTCATTTGATAGTTCAATGTACCAAGCAATCACCAAGAAACTCAAAATGGATTTGAGTAAGACATATCTTTGGCATTATCGCCTTGGTCATATAAACGAAATCGCATACAAACACTTCAAAAGAATGGACTTTTGGAAACAAATGAAATTGGTTCATTTGATATATGCAAATCTTGTTTAAAAGGTAAAATGACTAAGAAACCCTTTAGTGGGAAAGGGCAAAATATTTATTAGGTATCATACATTCGGATGTATGTGATCCTTTTGAGCCAATGACTAGGAATGGTGAAAGATGCTTCATTACTTTTACCAAAAACTATAGTAGTTGTGGTTATGTGTACTTGACACAAAGATGAAAATTTGAAACGTTCAAAATCTTCAAAAGTGAAGTAGAAACTCAACTCAATTAAAGTTCTTCGTTTCGATAGAGGAGGAATCGAACTCTATTTGGATATGGTTCGATCTATGATGGCTAGGAGCACGTTATCTCTATCATTTTGGGGTTACGCTTTGCTCTCCACGACCCGTACATTCAGTGTGGCCCAAACCAAGAAAGTGGATAAGACACCTTTTGAAATATGGCATGGAAGGGCTCCATCATTATCATATTTAAAGGTATGGGTTGTGAAGCTTATGTGAAGCAATACACCCCAAACAAATTAGAAATACAATCCACTAAGTGTATCTTTGTAGGATATCCTAAAGATAGTATAGGATATTATTTCTACGATCCAACAAAGCAAAAGATATTTGTTGCTCGAAAGGCTGAGTTCTTGGAAGCTAAGTTCCTTGTGGAAGGAATTAGTAGAACAATGGAGCTTGATAAGGATCAAGAACCGTAAGCGGATACGTGTTTGGTTGATACTAGCACTCAACAAGAGGTTGTTGAAAACGATCAAGTGGTTGATCAAAGCACACAAAACGTTCGCAGATCTGGTAGAATTAGTAGTACACCTGAAAGATATGGTTTTTTCATGGATGGATGCTACGTGGTAGATTCGGGTGAACCTTCCACATACCATGATGCAATGTCAAAATCTGATTGTGACAAATGGCTTGAAGCCATGAACGTAGAGATGCAATCCATGTATGACAACCAAGTTTGGGAATTGGTTGTGCCATATCTTAACTCCAAAATAGTTGGAAGTAAGTGGGTTTTCAGGAAGAAAACCGATATGCATGGTAACTTGGATACTTATAAAGCGAGACTTGTAGCAAAAGGTTTCAATCAAACTCAAGGGGTTGATTGTGATGAGACCTTCTCACTTGTGGCGATGCTAAAGTCGATTAGGATATTATTTGCCATACCTGCATAATATGATTATGAGATTTGGCAAATGGATGTTAAAACGAATTTCCTTAATAGATATCTTGAGGAAGATGTCTATATGGTTCAGCCTGAAAGTTTTGTCGATCCAAAACATCCTAACAAAGTATGCAAGTTAAAGATATCAATCTGTGGATTGAAACAAGCATCTAGAGGTCAGAATCGCTGTCTTGATGAAGAGATTAGGGAATATTGTGACACCCAGGAAAATCAGGAAAACAACGCAACTTAACTAGCTTCCTCAGTAACCACGCGCTAAATTTCGGGATGAAATTCTCTTAACAGGGGGAGAATGTGACAACCCTCAAAATTCCATGTATTCCGTACAATTTATTAATGATAATTAAAGTGCTTGACGACTGTGTGGAATTACTTAACTGCTCTCTGATTACTGTGTTATACTTACATGTGCTTGGTAACATACTAGTAGTGTACAGAAAAGTCATTAAATAGTCCGTTATGATTTCCTAAGTGTTAGAAATTAAAAAAGTTACAAAAATATATATGTATGACACTTTACGGATTAATTAAGCACTTTAACGGAACAACACCGAACCGAACAACCAGACTTTACCCGGAACACTAAAATAATGCTAGAAGCATTGTTCCTATTTTTCTAAGCTAGTTAGGGTCCCCGAACACCCTAACACACCTTATGTTATATAACACATAATAACATACAAACTATATCATTCAAACTTAAGTAAATGGTAACTAGATAAATTACAACCCAACTAGATCTACCCCCCCCCCCCTTACGGTTATGGAAGTAGGGGACACACTCTTGCCTCTTTTGATTATTTTATTAAGATTGTTGGGTGATTAGAAACATATTGTATGAAGGGTAAACTTGAGCTTGGGTTATAAATAGACACATAGGGTAAGACCTTCTCATTCACAAACTCAACATTCAACAAAAAAAAAAAAAAAAAACTCTCTCATTCCTCTTCTCTCCCTCACGGCTGCCACCACCCACCACCCTACAACCACCATCAACTTCCATTCAAGTCATTTTACATACACTCAAAGGTGCTACGGGCCATACAACGAAGCTCGGTGCTCTCGGAAGAGGAAGGACCTTCTTCGTTTGCTATTAACCACCACTTTTCTACTCTCGAACTTCCCTAGCCTTGAGCTAGTGGTAAGAACTTAGATCCGATCAATCTTTATGTTATTTAGGTGGTTAATAGATGTTAGAATGATAAAAAGTTAAGAAACTTTAAAGCTCATGAACAAGTCTTGAACATAATGTGTTAAAGTGTGGATAAAGAGAAGTTATGTGTGTAAATCATGTAGATCTTGTGTTGTTATGATTCTTGTTGATTTTCTGATGATTTGTTGGTTAATATTGATGTTTGATGTTGTTGTGATCACTAAACATGATTAACGGAATCAATCGAACACAAACTAGAAAGCTAAAGACT
Source organism: Helianthus tuberosus (assembly GCA_030545235.1). NCBI lineage: Eukaryota > Viridiplantae > Streptophyta > Magnoliopsida > Asterales > Asteraceae > Helianthus > Helianthus tuberosus. The sequence goes on from JARYGA010055520.1 coordinate 338,006, forward strand.
AAAAACAGAATCTGTCCAAGCTTTACAACCAACTTCAGTTGGCTGTAAACAGGCCATAACTTAACGAAAAATGTATTTTCTGAAGCCTAGATTTATGTACTATGAAATACAGTTCTAATGGAACCGGTATCATAATTTTTGGACTCCGTTTACTATTTTTAAAGCGTCATTTTGTAACAGCAGCTAGAGCTGCATTTTTCTGCTGAAAATATGCGTTTTGTTTTCTGTCCTAACTTGAGTTCTGTGTAGAGTTAGATCATGAAACTTGTACTGAAGATGACCACCGATGTATTTGTAATTCTTTCACTGGAATTTCGTAAATCGGACTTTCGATGAATTTTAAATAAATTATTCCGTGGACTATGGTCAGAAAAATATAAATCTGAGTTCAGTCCGGAAAATGAATTTTTATAAAATATTAATAATGAACTGGACCCTGATATTTTTACACAATAAAATTTGGAACGTTTAAGACATTCTGAAAAATTTGGGAATTTTTGGAATAAGTTAACTATTTTATTAAAATGTCCGAAAACAGCCCGGTTTTGAATATTTATGCTGAAATGACATAAGCTGTAATTTGCGTGTCTAAATGTCGAGTATGCTATCTGTGAATGATCTAACATGTTATATGTGTTATGTGCATTATCGTATGTTTGTTTATGAGTGGGGAATGGATGGGAAAGTTATATGGGCGTAAACCGTCAAAGTGATGCATGTTGTGTGATAGATACGTGTAGGAACTTTGTGCTCTATTTGAAAGCCACTAAATGACTAACTGGTAAATCATACTAGGACGTGATTGACCGACCTTGACTGTTAGCTATATTTGAGAATCTAATCGAGCAAACCGAGGTGAGTTCACACACTTTCTAAGGCATGGGATTCCCGGTGGTTTGGGAATGGGTTAAAGAATTAAAAACTAAATCTACATATCCCCTTGGGAGGATATGTACGGCCATCCTCCATAGGTAGGGTGCCATTATTAATCCTACGAATTCTCCTTGTGCAGAATACGTACGTTCGTCCTCCTTGGGTAGGACAACAACCTTAAAACTAGCTAGACAAAACTCTATCATGAAGTCCCTCAATTTATATCGACTTAATCGCCGAGGCCAATGGCGAGCGGGTCATTAGTTAATAGCGCTATTAGGTTTAATAAACCTCACACCGTGCCAGTGGGACGGGCATGTACTAATGGACTATGGCAGATTATCAGTGATGATAGACGCTGATATAGGGCACAACTTATTTGCGTAGTAGTCGATATCATACCGTCTAGTAGTTCACACGGGGAAAGCCCCCACTGATTATGGTTATGGTTTGGGTAATGAAAAAGGAACTGGTTAAACATACTTTCAATTACGGGGTAACCCCCACGGCAAATAAGCCAACGAAAGTCAAACCACGTTTTTCAGAAACAACTTAAAAACTAAACAACCAAACGTGAACTCACTCAACTTTGTTGTTGACTCGTTACATGCCTTACAGGTCGCTAAACGCTTGGAGCTTGCACGAGGAAGGAGTCGTTGTGGTGTACGGACTGTTATGTTCCGTGCTTATTATTTAAATCCTTATGAACTTATTAAACTTGCGTTTTGAACTTTAACTTATAAACTGTGGACTTATGCTTTTAGATTTACTTTTATGCTTCCGCTGTTTAAACTAAACATGGTTAACTAGCTTTGGTCACCAATCGTATTGTGGTTAGTCTTATTTACTTAATTACGATGTTCAATATGATTGGTGGCTCGATCCTGGTCACGTCACGTCTCCAAGCGGTGCTACTCCGCATGGTGGATTTTGGGGGTGTGACAGATTGGTATCAGAGCCATTGGTTATAGTGAACTTGGTTTTAAAAAGGGAAACGTTTTGATAAAACCAGACTATAACCTGTACAGTGCTCAACGATCCACAACGACGCCTCGCTCCACGTGCAAGACTCGACACCATAAGTGGTATGATTTATGTTATAATGTCGGTTAGATAGTTCTCACTGTGCATTAGATAATGTGATAATTGCTATTTGAACCTTGTGTGCTTACTCTCTACTATCGTCCCACACTTACGCACTTTCGCGACACTTTTCTCACTTACGTTGCTTCATTATGAAGATCATGAGCGGACGCGGAGGACGTATCAACCTCACTCAAGCCCAGTTGACGGCTTTGATCAACGAACGAGTCGCTGAGGCACTCGCAGCTAACCCTGCAGGAGGTATAACCTGCCATACCAACTCACCTTAGGACGTTTAGATCCTACCTTCGCGAACCAACCCTCATGCTTAATCTTGTCTTTTATTCTCGCGGAACAGGTCAACATGCTCAACCTCCTGTGTGCACGTTCAAAACCTTCATGGACTGCCGACCTACTACTTTCAGTGGCACTGAAGGAGCGGTAGGCCTCCTACACTGGTTCGAGAAGCTTGAGTCTGTTTTTGAGATGTGCGAATGCCCCAAAGATCGTAGGGTGAAGTATGCTACCGGAACACTTGAAGGAGCTGCGTTAACCTGGTGGAAGGCGCAGGTTTAACTACTAGGGCTGGCAGTTGCTAATGCCACCCCTTGGAATGGTTTCAAAGAGCTGATCAAGGAGGAGTACTGTAGTCGGGATGACATCCACAAGCTAGAGGTGGAATTTTACAATCTGAAGATGACGGGGTCTGAGATTGAGGCGTATACGAAAATGTCAAACGAGCTGGCCATCTTGTGCCCTACCATGGTGGACCCTCCCATCAAACGAATTGAGCTGTATCTCAAGGGCCTTGTACCCGAGATTCAAAGTCACGTGACTTCAGCCAACCTGGGTAGCATACAGCAAATCATCAAGTTGGCCCATCGACTCACTGACCAGGCGGTGGAGCAAAACAGGCTGCCCAAACGAATCAGTGCCACAGCTACTTCTGATGCACCTATCGACAACAAGCGAAAATGGGATGGGAACTCCGGAAAGGGTTCTACTTCAGTTCAGTCTCAGCAGCGAAAGACTGATGACTACCAGAGTCCTGGTCAGCAATCTTCTGGTAACCAAGGACAGGGTGGATACCGAGGGAACCACCCCAAGTGCAACTGGTGCAACAAACATCACAGCGGGCAGTGCAACGAAGGTCGTTACCTGAGGTGTAACAAGTTTGGTCATGAAGCAAAGGATTGCAGGAGCGCCCGACCAGCAAATCAAAATCGCCAACAACAACCACAAGCTCCACAGAACCACCAGCAGCAGCAACAGCAGGGCAATAAGGGATGCTTTCAGTGTGGCGCTGAAGGCCACTTTAAGAGGAACTGCCCCCAACTGAACCAGAATCAGAACAACAACAAGGAAACGGGAACCACAATGGGCACAACAATGGAGGCAACAATGGAGGCGGCAATGGGGGAAACAACAATGGTAATGGGGCAAGGGGTCGTGTTTTCGTGCTAGGTCAGGGTGATGCAAGGAACGATCCCAATGTTGTGATGGGTAAGTTTCTTCTGGACGACTTCTTTGTTACTGTTTTATTCGATTCGGGTGCCGATACTAGTTATGTGTCCCTAAAAGTTAGCCAAATGCTTAAGCGCACTCCAACACTTTTGAACACCAAACACACGGTAGAGCTAGCAAACGGTAAAAGTCTTGAAGCCACACACTTAGTTAAAAGTTGTAACCTCGTCTTAGCTGGTCAGACTTTCTCTATCGATCTTACTCCTATCACACTGGGTAGTTTCGACGTCGTTATTGGGATGGATTGGCTATCTCATCATCAAGCGGAGATTGTTTGCAAGGAGAAAATCGTCCGCATTCCTCGTCCTGATGAAGAACCTCTGGTGATTCAGGGCGATAAGAGTGGTGCTGTTGTAGGCATTATCTCTTTCCTTAAGGCCCAGAAGTGTTTGCGAAAGGGCCACACTGCCATTTTAGCACTCGTTACTGACACATCAACGGAAGAAAAGAGAATTGAAGACATCCCTATTGTGTGCGATTTTCCTGAGGTATTTCCTGAGGAATTTCCTGGTCTTCCACCTCATCGCCAAGTTGAGTTTCAAATCGAGCTAGCTCCTGGAGCAGCGCCAGTAGCTCGAGCACCACATCGTCTAACTCCATCAGAACTCCAAGAACTGTCCACACAACTACAAGAACTCTTGGAAAAGGGTTTTATACGTCCTAGCTCTTCGCCCTGGGGAGCTCCAGTCTTGTTCGTAAAGAAGAAAGATGGTACTTTCAGAATGTGTATTGACTATCGCGAACTTAACAAGGTGACTGTGAAGAATCGTTATCCTCTTCCATGTATCGACCAGCTGCAAGGGTCGAGCTATTACTCCAAGATTGATTTGAGATCGGGATACCATCAGCTGAGGGTCCGAGATGAGGACGTCGCCAAAACAGCATGTAGAACTCGTTACGGCCATTACGAGTTTCTGGTTATGCCATTCGGGCTGACGAATGCACCAGCGGTCTTCATGGATCTCATGAACCGAGTGTGCAAGCCTTACCTGGATAAGTTCGTTATTGTGTTCATCGACGATATCCTGATCTATTCTAAGAGTCAGGAGGAACACGAGCAGCATCTACGACTTATGCTGGAACTTCTTCGAAAAGAGCAGTTGTATGCCAAGTTTTCGAAATGTGACTTCTGGCTTCGCGAAGTCCACTTTCTAGGCCATGTGGTAAACAAGGATGGAATTCATGTGGATCCATCTAAGGTTGAATCGATCAAGAACTGGCCTGCACCCCGAACACCAACAGAGATCCGCCAATTCTTGGGTTTGGGAGGATACTACAGAAGGTTTATCAAAGATTTCTCCAAGATTGCGCAACCTCTCACTTCACTGACTCAGAAGGGTGTCACCTATCATTGGGGTGATGCACAGGAGTCCGCATTTCAACACCTAAAGGATAGACTTTGTAGCGCGCCTATCCTCTCATTGCCTGAAGGCACAGACAATATTGTGGTTTATTGCGACGCTTCCATCCAAGGACTTGGTTGTGTATTGATGCAACGTGACAAGGTCATTGCCTACGCATCGCGCCAACTTAAAGTTCATGAATGGAACTACACTACACACGACTTGGAACTGGGAGCAGTTGTTTTCACGCTTAAGATATGGAGACATTACCTGTACGGTACCAAGTGCACCATTTACACCGATCACAGGAGTCTTGAGCATATCTTTAAGCAAAAGGAGTTAAACATACGTCAACGCCGATGGGTTGAGCTCTTGAACGATCATGAATGCGCTATCAAATATCATTCGGGCAAGGCCAATGTTGTGGCCGACGCCCTCAGCCGAAAGGATACTATACCTAAGCGTGTACATGCGTTACAGCTTACCATTCACTCTAGCCTTCCCGCTCAGATTCGTGATGCTCAGGTCGAAGCATTGAAAGCAGAGAACATCAGGGCTGAGTCCATACGAGGATCGAGGCAGCGGCTAGAACAAAAGGAAGACGGCGCTTACTATGTAACAGGGCGCATCTGGGTTCCACTTTATGGAAACTTACGCGAGCTTGTGATGGACGAAGCGCACAAGTCTCGTTATTAGGTACATCCTGGTTCGGATAAAATGTACCACGACCTCAAGACTACGTATTGGTGGCCTGGCATGAAAGCCCACATAGCAACCTACGTCAGTAAGTGCTTGACTTGTGCGAGAGTCAAGACTGAATATCAGAAACCATCAGGCCTACTTCAACAACCGGAGATCCCGAAATGGAAATGGGAGCAAATTTCCATGGATTTCGTTACTGGTCTGCCTAGATCTCAACGCGGAAACGATACCATTTGGGTGATCGTAGATCGACTGACCAAGTCTGCACATTTTCTGGCTATCAAAGAAACGAATAAGTTTTCTACTCTTGCAGACATTTACCTAAAGGAAGTGGTATCAAGGCACGAAGTGCCAACCTCTATTATATCTGATCGTGACGCGCGTTTTACTTCTGAACTGTGGCAAGCTATGGACAAGTCTTTTGGCTCACGTTTAGATATGAGCACCGCGTATCACCCACAAACGGATAGGCAATCTGAACGCACCATCCAAACCCTTGAAGACATGCTTCGGGCATGTGTAATCGACTTTGGTAATGGCTGGGAAAAGCATCTCCCATTAGTGGAGTTTTCGTACAACAACAGCTACCACACCAGCATCCAAGCCGCTCCGTTCGAGGCATTGTACGGACGCAAATTCCGATCACCTCTCTGTTGGGCAGAAGTTGGTGACAGCCAAATCACTGGCCCAGAACTTGTGGTAGATACCACTGAGAATATTGCTCAGATACGACAGCGAATGGCGGCAGCTCATGACCGTCAGAAAAGCTATGCTGATAAAGGAAGAAAACCACTCGAGTTCCAGGTTGGGGATCGAGTGCTACTCAAGGTCTCACCTTGGAAAGGTGTAGTCCGTTTTGGCAAACGAGGCAAACTCAACCCGCGCTATGTCGGACCATTCGAAGTCACCGAGAAAATTGGCAAAGTCGCCTACAGGTTGAATCTACCTGAAGAACTCAGCGGAGTTCACAATGTTTTCCACGTGTCAAATCTGAAGAAGTGTCTGTCAGATGAGACCCTCATAGTTCCTCTCAAGGAACTCACTATCGACGACCAGCTGCGATTCGTCAAGGAACCTGTGGAGATTACTGATCGAGATGTTAAGATTCTCAAGCGCACAAGAATACCTCTTGTCCGAGTTCGTTGGGATTCCCATCGTGGTCCAGAGTATTCCTGGGAACGAGAAGACCAAATGAAACTCAAGTACCCCCAGCTGTTTAAGAAAAACGCAACCACTACTGAGGCTGAAACTACTGCCGAATTTCGGGACGAAATTCCAAATCAATCGGGGGATGATGTGACACCCCAGGAAAATCAGGAAAACAACGCAACTTAACTAGCTTCCTCAGTAACCACGCGCTAAATTTCAGGACGAAATTCTCTTAACAGGGGAAGAATGTGACAACCCTCAAAATTCCATGTATTCCGTACAATTTATTAATGATAATTAAAGTGCTTCACGACTGTGTGGAATTACTTAACTGCTCTCTGATTACTGTGTTATACTTACATGTGCTTGGTAACATACTAGTAGTGTACAGAAAAGTCATTAAATAGTCCGTTATGATTTCCTAAGTGTTAGAAATTAAAAACGTTACAAAAATATATATGTATGACACTTTACGGATTAATTAAGCACTTTAACGGAACAACACCGAACCGAACAACCGGACTTTACCCGGAACACTAAAATAATGCTAGAAGCATTGTTCCTATTTTTCTAAGCTAGTTAGGGTCCCCGAACACCCTAACACACCTTATGTTATATAACACATAATAACATACAAACTATATCATTCAAACTTAACTAAATGGTAACTAGATAAATTACAATCCAACTACATCTACCCCCCCCCCCCCCTTATGGTTATGGAAGTAGGGGACACACTCTTGCCTCTTTTGATTATTTTATTAAGATTGTTGGGTGATTAGAAACATATTGTATGAAGGGTAAACTTGAGCTTGGGTTATAAATAGACACATAGGGTAAGACCTTCTCTTTCACAAACTCAACATTCAACAAAAAAAAAACTCTCTCATTCCTCTTCTCTCCCTCACGGCTGCCACCACCCACCACCCTACAACCACCATCAACTTCCATTCAAGTCATTTTACATACACTCAAAGGTGCTACGGGTCATACAACGAAGCTCGGTGCTCTCGGAAGTGGAAGGACCTTCTTCGTTTGCTATTAACCACCACTTTTCTACTCTCGAACTTCCCTAGCCTTGAGCTAGTGGTAAGAACTTAGATCCGATCATTCTTTATGTTATTTAAGTGGTTAATAGATGTTAGAATGATAAAAAGTTAAGAAACTTTAAAGCTCATGAACAAGTCTTGAACATAATGTGTTAAAGTGTGGATAAAGAGAAGTTATGTGTGTAAATCATGTAGATCTTGTGTTGTTATGATTCTTGTTGATTTTCTGATGATTTGTTGGTTAATATTGATGTTTGATGTTGTTGTGATCACTAAACATGATTAACGGAATCAATCGAACACAAACTAGAAAGCTAAAGACTAAAAACAGAATCTGTCCAAGCTTTACAGCCAACTTCAGTTGGCTGTAAACAGGCCATAACTTAACGAAAAATGTATTTTCCAAAGCCTAGATTTATGTATTATGAAATACGGTTCTAATGGCACCAGAATCATAATTTTTGGACTCCGTTTACTATTTTTAAAGCGTCATTTTGTAACAGCAGCTAGAGCTGCATTTTTCTGCTGAAAATATGTGTTTTGTTTTCTGTCCTAACTTGAGTTCTGTGTAGAGTTAGATCATGAAACTTGTACTGAAGATGACCACCGATGTATTTGTAATTCTTTCACTAGAATTTCATAAATCGGACTTTCGATGAATTTTAAATAAATTATTCCGTGGACTATGGTCAGAAAAATATAAATCTGAGTTCAGTCCGGAAAATGAATTTTTATAAAATATTAATAATGAACTGGACCCTGATATTTTTACACAATAAAATTTGGAACGTTTAAGACATTCTGAAAAATTTGGGAATTTTTGGAATAAGTTAACTATTTTATTAAAATGTCCGAAAACAGCCCGGTTTTGAATATTTATGCTGAAATGACATAAGCTGTAATTTGCGTGTCTAAATGTCGAGTATGCTATCTGTGAATGATCTAACATGTTATATGTGTTATGTGCATTATCGTATGTTTGTTTATGAGTGGGGAATGGATGGGAAAGTTATATGGGCGTAAACCGTCAAAGTGATGCATGTTGTGTGATAGATACGTGTAGGAACTTTGTGCTCTATTTGAAAGCCACTAAATGACTAACTGGTAAATCATACTAGGACGTGATTGACCGACCTTGACTGTTAGCTATATTTGAGAATCTAATCGAGCAAACCGAGGTGAGTTCACACACTTTCTAAGGCATGGGATTCCCGGTGGTTTGGGAATGGGTTAAAGAATTAAAAACTAAATCTACATATCCCCTTGGGAGGATATGTACGGCCATCCTCCATAGGTAGGGTGCCATTATTAATCCTACGAATTCTCCTTGTGCAGAATACGTACGTTCGTCCTCCTTGGGTAGGACAACAACCTTAAAACTAGCTAGACAAAACTCTATCATGAAGTCCCTCAATTTATATCGACTTAATCGCCGAGGCCAATGGCGAGCGGTTTATTAGTTAATAGCGCTATTAGGTTTAACAAACCTCACACCGTGCCAGTCGGACGGGCGTGTACTAATGGACTATGGCAGATTATCAGTGATGATAGACGCTGATATAGGGCACAACTTATTTGCGTAGTAGTCGATATCATACCGTCTAGTAGTTCACACGGGGAAAGCCCCCACTGATTATGGTTATGGTTTGGGTAATGAAAAAGGAACTGGTTAAACATACTTTCAACTACGGGGTAACCCCCACGGCAAATAAGCCAACGAAAGTCAAACCACCTTTTTCAGAAATAACTTAAAAACTAAACAACCAAACGTGAACTCACTCAACTTTGTTGTTGACTCGTTGTTACATGCCTTACAGGTCGCTAAACGCTTGGAGCTTGCACGAGGAAGGAGTCGTTGTGGTGTATAGACTGTTATGTTCCATGCTTATTATTTAAATCCTTATGAACTTATTAAACTTGCGTTTTGAACTTTAACTTATAAACTGTGGACTTATGCTTTTGGATTTACTTTTATGCTTCCGCTGTTTAAACTAAACATGGTTAACTAGCTTTGGTCACCAATCGTATTGTGGTTGGTCTTATTTACTTAATTACGATGTTCAATATGATTGGTGGCTCGATCCTGGTCACGTCACGTCTCCAAGCGGTGGTACTCCGCATGGTGGATTTTGGGGGTGTGAAAAATATGGATTCATCAAGAACGTCGATGAAGCTTGTGTGTATAAGAATGCTAGTGGGAGCATTATTACTTTCTTAGTATTGTATGTCGATGACATTCTACTATATGGAAATGATATTCCAACCATGGTAGGTGTAAAAGCCTGGCTTGGAAGTTATTTTTCCATTAAGGATCATGGTGAAGTCGCCTATATTTTGGGAATAAAGATCTATAGGGATAGATCAAGGCGCTTGATAGGTTTAAACTAAAGTTTATACATTGACAAAGTCTTGAAAAGGTTCAAGATGGAGAACTCTGTGGAAAGGTTTGGTACCTATTCAAGAGAGGACAATATTGAGTACGTCTCAATGTCCAAGCTCAAAGGATGAGCAAGAAAGAATGAAAGGAGTCCCATATGCTTCTGCTATAGGATCCATAATGTATGCAATGATATGCACTAGACCGGACATGTCATGCGCTTTAAGCATGACGAGAAGATACCAGTGAGTAACGGTCATTGGGTGACTGTTAAAAAATGTATATTGAAATACCTTAGAAGGACTAAGGACATATTTCTAATATATGGATCTGGTGAAGAAGAACTCGTTGTAAAGGGTTACAGGGATGCGAGTTTCGAAATTCGTTGTAAAGGGTTACATGGATACGAGTTTCCAAAATGATCGAGATGGTTCTCGATCACAATCAGGGTAGCATTGTCCACTACAGAATCAGAATACATCGCTGCTTCATTGATTGAGATAATTCATATGGATCTGCCACTTGAATTATTGCCGATTAAGGGGTAGTCCCTACCATTCAGGACCCCTAGAGATCTTTGTGATAACGATGGTGCGATTTCTCAAATCAAGGAACCTCGTGTACGTCAAAAGACTAGGCACATTGAGCGGAGTTTCAATTATATAAGGGATGAAGTTGAAAAGGGGAAAGATATGTATTCGCAAAGTTCACACTGATCAAAATATTGCGGATCCACTCACGAAGCTCCTTGAACGGGCAAAGCATGAGAGGGTCATACTTGTGCCTTAGGACTTTGATATTCTAGTGATTGGATTTGATCTATTTTGTATTTGGATATTGGAACAATGGTTATTATAACTCTTTATGGTATGTTGAGTTATGTTCCATTTTAGCATGTTTAAATCTATGAATAAGTTACTTATTCTAAATGTCCGTAGTCGATCATACTTGTGGGAACAAATATGAATATAAGACTATTATGAACTTAGATTGGTGGATATTCATTAGGTATGAATATAGAGCAAAGTGTTGCCGCCAAAGTTCATAGATATTTGTGGGATACAAATATTGGACTGACCCGCTCTCAAATATTACTACATGGAATCATCTGTGATTGATCATAAGTAAATTTGAGCAAAGGCAAATATCATAGTATCCTCTGACCTGAGATACATATTGGGCCTTGATATTCACCAAATATTATACCTTGAGTTAGTTCTTCGCTGTCTGTAATAAGACAGTACATAAGGCTAAGCTCAGGTGTGGTACAAGGTGATTGTGAGAGACGTATATAGTCAAGAAGGGATTTGTTCCTCTTATTCGTTGAGAGTAAGATGTCTAAGGCCTGCTAAAGTTAAATCAACAGAGAATGATCACACTATGTCTCTGGATTTGACATGACATCTGTAACGAAAGGATAAATGATAGATTCACCTAAATCATGTTCAAGTAAGGGACTAGAAGGGGATGATGTTATTGAATGGCACTTTGTCATACATATTAGGGGTAGTAAACCGTTGTTAGGCGTTATTTACTACTTGCATCAATCTTCTATGTATCTTGTGCAAATGGGAGATTGTTGGAGCCTGTATGCCCAAGACACATATTAAATTGATGTGGCTAGTACGTTATGATCCAAGTCGGGTCATACCCAATAACAAGCTAGACAAACACCTATAATATTTATTTATGATATGATCAAACAAATAAATTAACACTTAGACTATTTAGAAATTGGTTTTCTAAATAATTGCACTTGACGAACTGATAAATTATATGGATAATTTATTTTGAGAGAATATTTTATTTTGTTATTTACTGGGTTAAATAACATTATAAAAGGTTATGATTTGTTGCATAAAGTCTTGTAAACATGTGATGTTAAATTTATAAAAAGTTATAAATTAATACAAGACATAAAATTTAAAAGGGAAAATTTTTCATTGGTTGAAAAAATGGCCCTATGGCCGGCCATGTGTGTCTTCCCTAGATGGGATTTGTCCAATGAAAATACATGCCACAATTCTAAAAACAATGGGTCTTGATTTGATTTAATAAACACACACAATTCTCTCACATAATATATAGACTTAATTTTCAAGTGGATGAACTCAAGAGAGAGCTCAAAACTTTCGGCCATCATGGGGTTTCATGAGGAATTTTTCCACTTGAATTTTAAGTGCAAGAACTTGTAAAATACTCTCTTGAATTTTTGGCCATAGTGTGCTATCCAATAGGGTTTTTCAAGTTTGATATTTCAAGTGCAAGAACTCAAGAAAATACTCACTAATTTTCGGCCATGGTATGGTTGATTATGAGGGATTTTTCAAATGAGTTCACAAGTGTAAATCCTAGCAACATAAGGTGTTTGTTGGAGGCTTGGAGTATGCTAGCTTGAGGCTTTCTTGTTTGGAAGCTACCATTCAAGAATCATCATCATCTTCCATCTCCTTGCTCTAAGAAAGGTAGTTTCTTAAAACACCCTATGGTAGTATTTTGATAGCATGCATGTCATATATGGATCCGGTTATTGGGTTTTTGCATTTAAAATGGTTTTATATCTTCTAAAGTAACAAGTTTTAAATCCTTTTTCCGTTGCGTTTTAATTTTATTCAGATAAAATTACTTTGATAAACATGTGAAAAACCCTACAGTAACCCCCACAACTTGTCCGTTTTTGAACCGACAAGCTAATAAATAATATTTCCGATGCCAAAACAACTAAATGGAAGACTTGGCGAGCTAGTTAAGCTTATTTTGGGATCCCAAATCCCTTCATACACCTCTTGGTTGCGGAAAACCTTCGTCGGTATAAATTAAAAGTGCCTTGATCAAACCGACGACTAAACGGAAGCCGTTTAATCTATCAAAATACAATTTCTACTAGTCTAGTGAACTAGTTAACGACAATTAACATTCCGAATCCCTAATTACCCCTAATGGTGCAAGAAACTCCTAAACACCATACTTTGGTTAAACACCTAAATATCTAGAAAATTAATAACTTTTATAAAAAAAAATTACATATTACCCCCCCCCCATTCATGAAATTGGTCAAAGTGGATCCCACCCACAAGATTTTTGTTGAAAATGGAAGATTATATGTATGGTGTAATGGAGGTAAGTATGGTGTTGAAAAGTTGAAAGACTTTAAAGATTATAACAAATCTAACACCCCATTCTTCATCATTCAATACACTTCACAAATTGAAACAAAAAACCTTCATCCTTGCCCCTTGGTTCACGGCTCAAAGAGGACCACCCAAACTCCACCATAACTCATCATTAAACACCATAATTACTCACTTTCAAGGCATTTTAAAGTCATTAATGCAAGAGTTAAGCATGGAGCTTCATTAAGGACTTTCTTTGGAGCTTAATTTCTTCTTAATCTTCTTATTAAGCTTGTGCAAAGTTGTAAGCCATCATTTACCCATTTTTAAGCTTCTTGTTAACTGTAGATTATAGAAGTACAAGTTGATCATCTTGTAAATCAAGAAAAACATAATCAAAAACCCTAATCTCAAAGCTAATAATCTACTAATCTAAACTTATTATGTGGTTATTTGGGTAGATTAGTGTATCTAGTTGATGAAATCATGCTCATTATATTGATTTTGTTAAGATTAGTGGTTTAAAGTGTATATTTATGATGATCTTGTGATTAACTTTATGTAGTATTTTAGATTAGTGTAAATCTAGTCATGTTAAACTTAAAAATGTGATTTAAACATATGAATGTTTAAATCACACAAGATCATCAACTTAAAATATTATGAGCATGTGTATGTAAACATGATTAAGTAAATTTTAAACCAAGAATAATCATGCGACAAGATCCTAAAAACACTAATAAACTTGATTTTTACATAAAGCAAGCTTATGGAAATTTTTATTTTACAAAGTGAAGCATAAAAGGTCTTGAGAATTTTTACAAAAATATGGGAATTTTTAAGAATGAAAAATAATTACAATCAAGTTTATATAAAGATGAACTTGAAAAATGGTTGTTTTAAGGTCTTGGATAGATTTGTTCAACTAATACGCTCATAAGAATTTGAAGGTAAAATTATGTGATTAATGCTTGAAAAATGATTTTTGGAAAGCTTGATGAATTAATGATGATTTGAAAATTGATTTGATGATTTAAACGCGTTTTGAAAACATGGTAAACGTCATAGTTTAGGGGAAACTATGGCGAATTTTTCTAAAAATCTAATCGCGATTAAAAATGGGGTTAAAAGTGTCACACCCAGACCGCGTTAAAACAACAAACCGCGGCGGAAACGTCGGGGAGTGTCGTAACAGAATCATTGTTTCACAACACATGGATTGAAATTTCGTTTTATTGAATTAAATTTGTTACATTGTCTCGAATATTAAAAACAAAACATGAAAATATTGTCCTTCATTGTTATTAAGTCACTAATGCCTCGTCCATCCCTATGTGAATATGCATCATAATCATCATCAAACATCATCAAACAATGGTACCTGAAACATATGTGAAAGTACGTCAGCATAAAAATACCGGCGAGTACATAGGTTTTGTGAGTGTGTCAGATTCATGGCTTTTAGTACATATTGCAACACCTCGTCCAACTACGAGAGTTGTCGAGTGTGTATCTTGAAAACAAAAGAGTTTGATATTGCAATATGTTTTTATCAACTTTACAAGTTGATATATGTGTAGACCAAAACCATTAGTAGCCATGAATCTTAACTGAAAGCATTTGTCTTTATAAACCAAATAGTAAATCGTTATTAAAAGTAAACATCGTATGGTTTATATTTTTAAGTAAACCTTGTAGTGTAACTTCGTTTTGAAAACATTCGTCCAAGTGATCTAAATAACGCAACGATATGTAATGTGTTAAAAGCACCTATATATAGGAAGTACTAGCGGCGTATCCACCATGCTTTTATCACATTACACACATCCCATTACCTAATCACATACCAAAACCCAATCGTTCAATAGTTCAAATAGTTCCAATCGTTCAAATAGTTCAAATAGTTCACATAGTGTCACACCCCGACCACGTAAAACAACAAAACGTGGCGGAAACGTCAGGGAGTGTTGTAACAGAATCATTGTTTCATAACACATGGAAATTGAAATATTGTTTTATTGATTAAAAGAGTTACAATGTCTTGACAGTCAAAGAAACATAACATAAATAACTAGTCTTGCATCTTTTATTGTCGCTAAGGCCCAAGTCCGCCGAAGTGTATCTTGATAAATCCTAAGCATCATATCCTGAAACACATGTGAAAATAGGTACGTCAGCATAAAAATGCCTGTGAGATACATAGGTTTTGTGAAAATAGAATTCATGACTTATGTTTAAGAAAATGTTAGTCATGAACCTTGTAATTTGCTTTGTCTTGTAAATCATTTGAAAAGTGATAAATAAACCAAATGATATATATGTATAAAAGAATAGTACATGGTTAAGTAAATAACCAATAAAATGAGTTTATATTAGATAAGTTGTTTGTAAAACAATGTATTGTGAAAAGTATGTTATTTGTATAAAATGTTATATGTCTAAATTGAAATAATTCAAATAACACTACGATATGTAATACCATACAAGCACTTATATATAGGAAGTACCAGCGGCGTATCCACCATACTTGTATCATGTTACACACGCCTCGTTACTCAAATCACTTACTCAAACCAAACCACCAAAGTAAAATGTTTATGTAATATCAAATGTCAAAGTGTTTGTGTGAAAACCATGTCTAATGTCTATGTCTAATGTAAATCATGAATTGTGTATATAAATGTCAAAATGTTTATGTCTAATGTAAATCGTGAATTGTGTATATCAATGTCAAAATGTTTATGTCTAATGTACATCATGAATTGTGTATATCAATGTCAAAATGTTTATGTCTAATGTAAATCATGAATTGTGTATATCAATGTCAAAATGTTTATGTCTAATGTAAATCATGAATTGTGTATCCAAAATATCATGTATGGTAAGTGAAATATATCAACTAAACCATATGTAAAATGCACAAAAACAAGGTATTGAAGTAAAACATGGTTTAAATCAAAGTTATGTTTTGTGGAACAAATGCATGCTATACTGATATAAACATCTATGCGGTATTGTGGAAATGCATACATTCAAGCCTTGTGACTGTGGTGATAAACCCCTAAACGAATTTAAAGGTCTATCTGTGTTATGTTTATCGAATTCGGTCATTCCTTCCATCCAAACATACCTAGGATGTCAGGAACGGGAGTTGTCAATTCCTATGGTACCACTACCTACTAACGAATGGCGTGATCAATGTTAATGAATGTATATTGTCCCATTTGAACAAACCAAATGTCATACCAAAATGTAAGCATGTGATGAATAAAAAATGTACTAAGTATGCACACAATGGACATACATAGCATAAAATGTAATGTAAAACAATGTACTAAGTATGCACACAATGGACATACATAGCATGAAATGTAATGTAAAACGATGTACTAAGTATGCAACAAAGGACATACATAGCAAAAACACAATGAAATCATGTACTATAAGTGTACTATTCAACATAACAAGCATATGATATGGAAACATGAAAAGCACGAAAGTAACGAGTAGGCACATGTGTTTCACCCCAAAATGTTTGGAAAACAGTAAAAGAGGGGTCTATGTACTCACTTGAGATTGCTCAATTGTGACAACCCGAGTTCTCAAGGTCTTACCTCATAACTATGTTCTCTTAATTCGTTGTGTTCTTTTATGTGCACCCGATTACTTGATTGTAAATTTTCTATTTGTGTTAATTGGTTAAATGACAAACATGGAGTTTGTGAAATCACATGCAAATCTGATAAGCCTTGGGCCGATCACAAACATTTGAATAAAGCCTCTTGACTAACAACAAACAAACATTAATGGATCTGACAATCTATCACACATGGATCGATGTCATTATGTGAATTGGTTTGAATTGTTTGAATTATGTGATGGATGGAACTTATGTAATGGCCGACATAATCGGTTCATATTATAATCCTATTGGGCCACTATTTAAATGAATTGAATTATGAAGAAAGGATCTCGTGCTCGACAAAATACACCCCACCCGAAAACACCCTGTGACGAAAACACATTAGTGTTTTCGTCCACCACTGCTCGGCGGAAACAAAGATGGGCTTTGGCCCAGTAACGAGGTGTTATATTTTTGGTCGACCTTTGTGTGAAAGTTTCCGAACAGAAAACCCTAGCACACCCTCCCATAGTTCGCTGCGGCTAGTCTTGGATTCGGAGCTTATCCTTCGTCTATCTCTCGTCTGATCCGCTATTTGGTTAGTATCCTACACTCGGATTACATGTGTTACGTGAACCTAAATATGACCGATGGGTGTTTGTGACCTTTGATTATGTTTCGAACCCGATTGTACTTACTTGATTCATTGGTAATAATATTTGATTATGTGATGTGAACTTGTATGTAATTAATAAGAGCTTTGTGATCATGTGGAGTGTCATTGATATGTATTATTAGAACACGTTTTGGGGTTAGTTCATGGATGGATCGGCTGGGTTGGTTGAGGTCATCACAAAACTAGATAAATGTTCATAGTATTTAACTGATGATGTTGAATGCATGCTGTAAATAGTAAACATCATGTAATAATTGAAGGTTATTGTTGCTGGATGAAATCGATGATTGATGATATGTTAAGGAATAGATGATCTCTTGAAAATTGATATAACAGTATTTATGTTATGGTGGTGCATTGAATTTACAACCTTCAAACAATCCAAGTCGATATATATATATCAGTAGCCTTGAGGGTCCAATAGAATTGAAGATAAGTGATTTAATAAAGTGGATAGCTTTGACACTAGGAAATGGCGGCCCATGTGTTGACTGAATCAAACAGTGTAGATATTTTAATAATGTTGTCACTAAGAATGTTATGTGCATTAAAGGGGTGAGATGATGAATAATTTAATTAATGATGATGGTCAGTTTGATTTGAATAATGATTCTGTTGCATGATGATTGGAAGGATGATTATGATTATTCTAAAGATTGAGTGATTTCGTTGATTTGTTTTGACACAACAAACTCAGTTAAGTTTAACCCTATTAGTTGTTAACCCAGTTAGTTGATTAGTTTTGTAGTTTATTATTCCTGTTAAGTGTGTTAACTCTGTTTAGTTTATTAACTTTGTCAAATATGTTAACCCTGTTAAATCAGTTAACCCTGTCAAGCATACTAATGAATAACCATGTTATAGCAAACTGTGAAAGACACTTATGTGAATGTGAAGCATGAATTGCATGAAATTGATTAATTGCTTACGTGATACATGAGGTTAACTGCCAAGCACTATGTGATGTTAGATTTACACGCGAGTCATTATGAACGAAACTGATTGTATATATGTGCGTACTATAGGTCGTGACTGATTATTTGTGAGCGTGTATTTCTTTAGCATACCGAGCAAACCAAGGTGAGTTCACACTCTTACCAAGGCATGGGATTCCCGGAGGGTAGGGAATGGGATTGAAAGAAATGAGGTTGAACAATTACTTGGACTTTCACTATTACTTGACTACCTACCATCGTCCTCGGATGCGAAGGACACATACGTAAAACCTACGTATATTTGTACTTACCACTGTCCTCGGGTGGCGAAGGGCACTTACGTAAAACCTACGTAATCTCATACATACTACTGTCTTCGGGTTAAGAAGGACACTTACGTAAAACCTACGTAAACCCCCGCGTACCACTGTCCTCGGGTTGAGAAGGGCACTTACGTAAAACCTACGTAAACCTTATACGCAATCCTGTTCACGGGTCGAGAAGAACACTTATGGTACAACTCGTCTAGTAAATACAAACATGGGAAGCCCCCACTAATAGTGCATACAACATGGGAAGCCCCCACCATTTGAACCTATACAACGAACTTACTTACTGTGAACTCGCTCAAGTAGTTGTTGACTTTCTGTTACATGCCTTGCAGGACCATAGGTACTCATGGAGCTTGCACGGGAAGCGCGATCGTTGTGGGCACATGGACTGTTGAGTTCCATGATAACATTTACACTTTGTGAACTTAATACTTATGCTGGGTTTTTACATTATTGCTTCCGCTACATACTATACTTATGTTTGAACACCTTTCATATTGTTTGGTTGATATACTTTTACTTTTACGGATTACTTACATGTTCAATATGATTGGTGGCTTGATCCTGGTCAGTCACGCCTCCAGGCGGTGACACTCCGCGCGTGGATTTTGGGGGTGTGACAGATTGGTATCAGAGCCATTGGTTATAGAGAACTCGGTTTTAATAAGGGGAAAACGTTTTATTAAAACCAGACTATAACCTGTACAGTGCTCAACGATCCACAACGACGCTTCACTCCACGTGCAAGACTCAACATTCTAGGTGATACGATTTATGTTTACATTGCCCACTTGCTAGATTACATAGAACTTTGCTCATGGTATGCTTAGATAAACGTAACAACTGTTGATTGAAACACATGTGTGCTTACTCTCTACTGTCATCGCACTTTCGCGAACCTTTCTCACTCATATTCCCTTCGATGTGGAGATCATGAGTGTACGTGTGAACCTAACTCAAGCCCAGTTGACGGCTCTTATCAACGAATAAGTTGCTGCGGCACTTGCAGCCGCACACGCAGGAGGTCAACATGCTCAGCCGCCTGCGTGCACGTTCAAAACTTTCATGGACTGTAGTCCTAGTACTTTTAGTGGCACTGAAGGGGCCGTTGGACTCCTCCACTGGTTTGAGAAGCTCGAATCGGTCTTCGAAATGTGTGAATGCCCTGAGGTTCGTAGGGTGAAGTATGCTATTGGAACACTGGAAGGCATTGCGTTAACTTGGTGGAACGCGCAAGTTCAGATGCTGGGGCTGGCGGCTGCTAATGCCACCCCATGGAATGATTTCATGTGACACCTGTGTCACTGAGACCATCAAACAAATGCCCAACCAATGAAATATTTTATTTCATACTTGGGATTTGTAAAAATATGTGTATCGTTTACACATATCAATTCTTGTTCGATTTCAAACTATAAATCGCTTTCTGGAAGGTTATACGCGCACTGATGCGTAAATATAACCAGTTTAATGCAACAAACATTTCGGAATAGTGACATATACTTAACATACCTTAAATAACCTTTACATAACTTAGAAATAAGTTTTGAAGGCTTTGGTATGTCAAAAACAAGTTAAATCGCTTACAGGGACTAAAGTTGACAAACTGCGAAAGTATGCCAATTTGAACTGTAACAGACATTCCGGAACATGACCATAAGTTAAACACACCATAAATATCCTTTACATAGCTTAGAAATAGGCTTTGAGGGGTTTGGTGTGCTAAAATAAACTTTTGGGTCATTCAGGGACTAAAAGTGTCAAAAAGTGCACAAGTTTGCATTTTCGCGCATAACTTACGTTCTGAATACATCCGGACATCCAAAAATTTATGTAAGCATGACTATATTATGCTTTGGTGTTTGCCATGAGAAAAATCCATTCGTTTCGTCATTTGGATCGTTTTTCGCACTTGTGCGCATTCCTTCGTAATTAAGCGAACATCGCGTTCGTACGGCCAAACGAACCAACATCCGACATATTTTTGAGCATGTTTCATGTCCACAATGTTTAGGCAACATTTTAGGGCCTTAAAGTTGGCTTTACGGGCCTTAGAAGTGTCGAAAATGGCTTAAACACGTGCAGGGACTGAAACTGCCATTTTGTAAACTTGTTTCTGATCTGTGCAGGCCAGGCGGCCCGCGTGAGATCCTTGTGTCCATTACGCGGCCCGCGTCCGACTCTCTGATCAGATTAGATCGAACAGTCAGCAACCTCCAGCTGTTTTAAACACCACCACACACTTACAACTTGCATATTCAGCTGATAAGGATGGTTTTTAGGCACCATAACTTTCCGACACTTGTACGGTTACGATTAAGGCATGATATTCGACAAACGATCTTAACGGTGGACCGAAAACTATAAATACCCCCCCCCCATTGCTTAAAAACCACTAGAATCTGATCTTAAAGACTCTAAGTTGAAACCATTGTTTCATACCTGAGTTATTTCGATCTAGATTAGCATTCGGGGACCCTTCGTAAGTATTCTTTCGTTCTTTTCCTTATTTTATTGCTTTTCGAGTCAGAAAGTCAAACTTTGTTTGACTTTCAGCGTTGACCAGCTTATGGTCAATGCGAAGTTCGTTTGAACTTCGCAACGTGAGTGTAATCACGTTGGTTATAGTCCCTTGGGACTATGCCTACTGATTACCACGTTGTCTAGGGTCGTAGGGTAAGCGATCTAAAAAATCGCTTATACCTTCGAACCCGACCCAGTTTGGTCGATCATTAGGATCCGACCAAATACATTAGGTGACCATAGTAGGTAGGGAATAACCTTCCGAGGTTATACCCTATGGTCACATCGTTTAAGTAGTTGTATGATAGGTAGTTTATATGCCTTAGGTAAATTACCAGAATACCCTTTTCATGTATAATTGGTAATTAAGCATATGTAAACTAAACTTTTGTCACATAACTGATTATGTAACATGTTTCGGCATATAACACTTGTCATAGGGCTAGTTAGGCGGTCCGAACGCGTTTCACGTGAACGACGCGTTAAAGTAGCATAAGCTACCTAAACGGGTCGTAATGGGTCGTAAACAATTATGTTAGGTTTCATTTAGTATGTAGGCTTTGTTAAACCATATTATACGAGTCTCCACACTCGTTTGGTTTACGAACCCTCATGCTACCCGATCTTCCGATTTAGGTCCGGTTTATTAACATAGTTACCTATATTAGGTGCCGTTTGATATCCGCGATCTCTAGCATTGTTTGGTTGTTACTCAAGGACTACTGAGCAATATCAAGTGAGTACATAGACCCCTCTTTTGACTGTTTTCCAAACATTTTGGGGTGGAACACATGTGCCTACTTGTTACTTTCATGCTTTCCTGTTTTCACATCATATAACTGCTATGTTCGTTAGTACATTATAGTACATGATTTCATTACATTTTCATGCTAGGTGTGCCCATTGTGTGCATTACTTAGTACATTGTTTTACATTACATTTCTGTTGCATATGCTCATCCAGCATGTGAACACATTATACTGTATTTTGAACCGTTGTATCTATGAACCGTTTGTATCTGTGAACCGTTGTATCTGTGAACCGTTTGTATCTGTGAACCGTTTGTATCTGTGAACCGTTTGTATCTGTGAACCGTTTGTATCTGTGATCCCTTTGTATCTGTGAACCGTTTGTATCTGTGAACCGTCTGAACCGTATTTGACCATACATAAACATTTCTACAATTGTTAAACATTACTTTGGTGGTTTGGTTAAGTGATTAAGTAACGATGCATGTGTAATATGATACAAGCATGGTGGATACGCCGCTGGTACTTCCTATATATAAGTGTTTGTATGGTATTACATATCGTAGCGTTATTTGAATCATTTCAGTTTATGACATAGAACATTTTATATAAATAACATACTTTTCACAAGACATTGATTTACAAACAACTTATCTTATACAAATTCATTTTACATGGTTATTCCTTTAACCATACATTATTCACTTATTTATACATATCATCTGATCTTATCGTTTTTCAAATGATTTACAAAACAAAGCAAATTACAAGGTTCATGACTAAACATTTTCTCAAACATAAGTCATGAAACCTATTTTCACAAAACCTATGTATCTCACAGGCATTTTTATGCTGACGTACCTATTTTCACATGTGTTTTCAGGAGATGAAGCATAGGACTTATCAAGACATACTTAGGCGGACCTGTGCCTTAGTGACTTAAAACGAGACAAGAACTAGCTACTTTATGTTATGTACCCTTTGTTTCTTGTTTAAACAATGTAAACTCTCATGTTTGATTAATAAAACGAAACTTAAATTTCCATGGTTGTGAAACATTAATTCTGTTACAACACTCCCCGACGTTTCCGCCATGTTTTGTATGTTCTACGTGGTCGGGGTATGACAGAAAAGATGGTATCAGAGCCAATGGTTATAGGGAATTAGGTTATTAGTAATACTTTAACCTAGTCTATAACCTTCTTAGGACCCTAACGCGAGTTTACTTGCGTTTAGTCATAAAACAATACCGTCACCTATCCTTAGGCGACTACCACAACAAGAATATAATTTTCGAAACCGCTTTGAAAACTAATCATCTGTTCTAGGATGATTGATTACAAGGTTTTGAACCCTCTGTTATATGGTTTTGAACCCCTTTGAATTTTCAAAATCTCGTTAAGGTTTTGGGTTTTAAATAATGTGAACACGTGCAAACTGGAAGGGTGAATGCCTGTATTCTGGGTTTTCTGTCTAGGCAAGCACTTCGTATATATCTCATCAGACGCGAGACCAGTTGTGCTTACCTGGGAATTCTTGGGATGAGTGTTCACTTATAGGCGAGCATGTCTTCGCGATACATTATTTTTGACCTATTTACTTTGATTAATCACCGGGGTCATTTGTTGCTTTGTAGTAACAAACAAATGACCACTATCCTTGCTTTCATCAGATTTGTTTCATCTCATTCTTTTCGTCTAATTCTCTCACTCGTTTCCTTTCATGTTTCCTCTTTTAGAATGCCTCCTCGACGCGAGAACCAGATAGCGACTGCCGAGCTGGCAGAAATCATTGCACAGCAAATGGCTGCTCAATTCCCAAACCTCTTTGCTCAATGGAATCAAGCCAACAACAACAACAATGGTCCATGCAATTTCAAGAGTTTTAACTCGGCGAAACCACTCAAGTTTAGTGGTTCTGAGGGAGCGACTGGGCTTCTTCAATGGTTCGAGAGCATTGAGAATACTTTCCGCCACGTGCAGTGTCCTGACAATCGCAAGGTCGAGTTTGCTTCGAGTGTGTTCCAGAAGAGAGCCCTTACGTGGTGGAACGGGATTATGAGAGATCGTGGTGCAGAAGTTACTCTAGCACAGACATGGGCTGAACTTAGAGCCCTTATGATGAAGGAATTATGTCCTCAACACGAGATCAGGGCCTTGGAAAGGGAATTCGACAATCTTGAGCAAGACAGCGGTGAGCATCGAGCCTACACGGACCGTTATGAGGAGTTGAGTCTGTTATGCCCAAACATGGTCACGCCTTTGGATAAGGCAATCGAAAAGTACATTGATGGCCTCCCTGACTCAATACAAGACATTTTGACTGGCAGCAACCCTACTACGGTTAGACAGGCCATTGAGCTATCTGCAACCTTGACTGAATCAAAGATCAGGAAAGGTAAACTTTTCCGAAAAGGTGATAAGAAACCGGTCGAGGAATCGAAACCAATAGAGGAATCAAAGACCATGGATGAACAGACTGGATCCCCTAAGAAGTCAAAGAAGCGAAAGGCTGCTCAGAACTTCGCCATGGTTACTCACAACGATCAAGCCGTCCCCAATCAACCAGCTCAACCCCCTGCCAAGAAACCCTACAACGGAACTGCACCCTTGTGCAACCAATGTGGCCTACATCATCATGCTGGGGTGAAGTGCCGCACATGCCAAGTTTGCGGACTTATAGGTCATACAGCTAGGGTTTGCCCAACCGCAGCTGCACCAAATCAAGCTGACAACAATCCTGCTCAAGCTCGTTTTCCACCGGGATCTTGCTACAACTGTGGCGAGATGGGCCATTTTCGTAGGAATTGCCCAAGGCTTGCTAATGCAAATCCATCGCAGGGATGAGCATATGACCAACCAGAAGACAACATCATTTAGAAATAATTACGTCTTATGTATTATTTTCTTTTGTTGTCACGATCCATGAAACAGTTGTTGTTATCATTGTTTATAAATAAATCTTTTATTTACATTGCAATGTATTTATGTGATTGTATGTATAAACAACATATCCCTTACAATACCGACAATCAAGGAACCGCATTCCTTGAAGAACAGACTACTCCCAAATTTCTTCCATTGTATGATCTCTTGCGTTTTTCACGAAAATCCTAAGTACCCGTTTCTTCCAAGAGAAACGAAGTACGAGGTGCCAAGTTAATAGCAATCAATAACAAGATAATAACAATTAAACAACTATGTGATTATGTGCTTATGAACATTACAAGACAAACTGTGCGGACTGTGCAAGGAATTACGTAATTATGGATGCATACATAATTATGGAATTTAGTGCACAGAAACCACAGCGAGCTTTGTCATGTACCTAGAAGTTAACCCTATTCATTTCCAATTCTGATGAAGTATCCGTTGAGGAAAAATGAACTACCTATTCATTTTTCACTTCTGAAGAATATCCGTTGAAAAATGACTCCGTTAGTTCATTTTCGTTTCTGAAGATTATCCGTTGAGGAAATGAATATCCGTTGTTTAATCCTTCATTTCCGAACCTGAGGAAACAACCGTTGAAAATGACTCCGTTAGTTCATTTTCGTTTCTGAAGATTATCCGTTGAGGAAATGAATATCCGTTTGTCTATCATTTTCATTTCCGTTTCTGAGGAAGCAACCGTTGAAAATGACTCCGTTTGTTCATTTTCGTTTCTGAAGATTTGTCCGTTGAGGAAATGAATATCCGTTTGTCTATCATTTTCATTTCCGTTTCTGAGGAAGCAACCGTTGAAAATGACTCTGTTTGTTCATTTTCGTTTCTGAAGATTGTCCGTTAAGGAAATGAATCCCCGTTTGTTTATTCCTTCATTTCCGCTTCTGAAGAATACTCGTTGAGGAAAATGACTCCGTTTGTTCATTTTCGTTCTGAAGAATGTCCGTTAAGGAAATGACAGGATTATGCTTTACATATCTCTGGTGGTTATCTGACACAAAGTCACAAATAGACTCCTACGAATTAATTTCGGGACGAAATTTCCTAAAGTAGGGGAGACTGTGACACCTGTGTCACTGAGACCATCAAACAAATGCCCAACCAATGAAATATTGTATTTCATACTTGGGATTTGTAAAAATATGTGTATCGTTTACACATATCAATTCTTGTTCGATTTCAAACTATAAATCGCTTTCTGGAAGGTTATACGCGCACTGATGTGTAAATATAACCAGTTTAATGCAACAAACATTCCGGAATAGTGACATATACTTAACATACCTTAAATAACCTTTACATAACTTAGAAATAAGTTTTGAAGGCTTTGGTATGTCAAAAACAAGTTAAATCGCTTACAGGGACTAAAGTTGACAAACTGCGAAAGTATGCCAATTTGAACTATAACAGACATTTTGGAACATGACCATAAGTTAAACACACCATAAATATCCTTTACATAGCTTAGAAATAGGCTTTGAGGGGTTTGGTGTGCTAAAATAAACTTTTGGGTCATTCAGGGACTAAAAGTGTCAAAAAGTGCACAAGTTTGCATTTTCGCGCATAACTTACGTTCTGAATACATACGGACATCCAAAAATTTATGTAAGCATGACTATATTATGCTTTGGTGTTTTCCATGAGAAAAATCCATTCGTTTCGTCATTTGGATCGTTTTTCGCACTTGTGCGCATTCCGTCGTAATTAAGCGAACATCGCGTTCGTACGGCCAAACGAACCAACATCCGACATATTTTTGAGCATGTTTCATGTCCACAATGTTTAGGCAACATTTTAGGGCCTTAAAGTTGGCTTTACGGGCCTTAGAAGTGTCGAAAATGGCTTAAACACGTGCAGGGACTGAAACTTCCATTTTGTAAACTTGTTTCTGATCTGTGCAGGCCAGGCGGCCCGCGTGAGATCCTTGTGTCCATTACGCGGCCCGCGTCTGACTCTCTGATCAGATTAGATCGAACAGTCAGCAACTTCCAGCTGTTTTAAACACCACCACACACTTACAACTTGCATATTCAGCTGATAAGGATGGTTTTTAGGCACCATAACTTTCCGACACTTGTACGGTTACGATTAAGGCACGATATTCGACAAACGATCTTAACGGTGGACCGAAAACTATAAATACCCCACCCCCCCCCCATTGCTTAAAAACCACTAGAATCTGATCTTAAAGACTCTAAGTTGAAACCATTGTTTCATACCTGAGTTATTTCGATCTAGATTAGCATTCGGGGACCCTTCGTAAGTATTCTTTCGTTCTTTTCCTTATTTTATTGCTTTTCGAGTCAGAAAGTCAAACTTTGTTTGACTTTCAGCGTTGACCAGCTTATGGTCAATGCGAAGTTCGTTTGAACTTCGCAACGTGAGTGTAATCACGTTGGTTATAGTCCCTTGGGACTATGCCTACTGATTACCACGTTGTCTAGGGTCGTAGGGTAAGCGATCTAAAAAATCGCTTATACCTTCGAACCCGACCCAGTTTGGTCGATCATTAGGATCTGACCAAATACATTAGGTGACCATAGTAGGTAGGGAATAACCTTCCGAGGTTATACCCTATGGTCACATCGTTTAAGTAGTTGTATGATAGGTAGTTTATATGCCTTAGGTAAATTACCAGAATACCCTTTTCATGTATAATTGGTAATTAAGCATATGTAACCTAAACTTTTGTCACATAACTGATTATGTAACATGTTTAGGCATATAACACTTGTCATAGGGCTAGTTAGGCGGTCCGAACGCGTTTCACACGAACGACGCGTTAAAGTAGCATAAGCTACCTAAACGGGTCGTAATGGGTCGTAAACAATTATGTTAGGTTTCATTTAGTATGTAGGCTTTGTTAAACCATATTATACGAGTCTCCACACTCGTTTGGTTTACGAACCCTCATGCTACCCGATCTTCCGATTTAGGTCCGGTTTATTAACATAGTTACCTATATTAGGTGCCGTTTGATATCCGCGATCTCTAGCATTGTTTGGTTGTTACTCAAGGACTACTGAGCAATATCAAGTGAGTACATAGACCCCTCTTTTGACTGTTTTCCAAACGTTTTGGGGTGGAACACATGTGCCTACTTGTTACTTTCATGCTTTCCTGTTTTCACATCATATAACTGCTATGTTCGTTAGTACATTATAGTACATGATTTCATTACATTTTCATGCTAGGTGTGCCCATTGTGTGCATTACTTAGTACATTGTTTTACATTACATTTCTGTTGCATATGCTCATCCAGCATGTGAACACATTATACTGTATTTTGAACCGTTGTATCTATGAACCGTTTGTATCTGTGAACCGTTGTATCTGTGAACCGTTTGTATCTGTGAACCGTTTGTATCTGTGAACCGTTTGTATCCGTGAACCGTTTGTATCTGTGAACCGTTTGTATCTGTGATCCGTTTGTATCTGTGAACCGTTTGTATCTGTGAACCGTGTGAACCGTATTTGACCATACATAAACATTTCTACAATTGTTAAACATTACTTTGGTGGTTTGGTTAAGTGATTAAGTAACGATGCATGTGTAATATGATACAAGCATGGTGGATACGCCGCTGGTACTTCCTATATATAAGTGTTTGTATGGTATTACATATCGTAGCGTTATTTGAATCATTTCAGTTTATGACATAGAACATTTTATACAAATAACATACTTTTCACAAGACATTGATTTACAAACAACTTATCTTATACAAATTCATTTTACATGGTTATTCCTTTAACCATACATTATTCACTTATTTATACATATCATCTGATCTTATCGTTTTTCAAATGATTTACAAAACAAAGCAAATTACAAGGTTCATGACTAAACATTTTCTCAAACATAAGTCATGAAACCTATTTTCACAAAACCTATGTATCTCACAGGCATTTTTATGCTGACGTACCTATTTTCACATGTGTTTTCAGGAGATGAAGCATAGGACTTATCAAGACATACTTAGGCGGACCTGTGCCTTAGTGACTTAAAACGAGACAAGAACTAGCTACTTTATGTTATGTACCCTTTGTTTCTTGTTTAAACAATGTAAACTCTCATGTTTGATTAATAAAACGAAACTTAAATTTCCATGGTTGTGAAACATTAATTCTGTTACAACACTCCCCGACGTTTCCGCCATGTTTTGTATGTTCTACGTGGTCGGGGTGTGACATTTCAAGGAACTGATCAAACGTGAATACTATAGTCGTGATGACATCCACAAGCTGGAAGTGGAGTTCTTTAACCTGAAGATGACGGGGTCAGAGATAGAAGCGTACATGAAACGATCCAACGAACTGACAGTGTTGTGTCCAACTATGGTGGATCCTCCCATCAAGCGCATTGAGATGTACCTCAAATGCTTAGTCCCAGAGATTCAAAGTCATGTGACTTCTGCTAACCTTGCTACTATTCAAGATGTTACTCGTCTTGCTCATCGTCTCACAGACCAGGCAGTGGAACAGAACAAGCTGCCTAAACGCATTGGTGCTACTACTACTACTTCTGCTATTCCCAGTGACAACAAGAGAAAGTCATGTGACTATCAACCTCATTCCTATAGTCCTGGGTAGTTTCGACATCGTCATTGGGATGGATTGGTTATCCCAACAGCAAGCAGAGATCCTATGCAAAGAGAAGAAGATTGAGGATATTCCAGTTGTACGCGACTTTCCTCAAGTGTTTCCTGAGGATTTACCTGGGCTACCGCCTCATCGCCAGGTCGAATTTCAGATCGCGCTAGCTCCTGGAGCAGCACTCATAGCTCGAGCACCTTATCGCTTAGCTCCAACCGAACTGGAAGAACTGTCCAAACAATTGCAAGAACTCTTGGATAAGGGTTTCATTTGTCCTAGCTCTTCGCCCTGGGGAGCTCCCGTGTTGTTTGTGAAGAAGAAAGACGGTACCTTCCGTATGTGCATAGATTACCGCGAACTAAACAAGGTGACCGTAAAGAATCGCTATCCTCTTCCATGCATTGACGACTTGTTCGACCAGTTGCAAGGGTCGAGCTATTACTCGAAGATTGACCTGAGGTCAGGCTATCATAAATTGAGAGTCCGGGACGAGGACGTCTCCAAAACAGCATTCAGAACTCGCTACGGCCACTACGAGTTTCTAGTCATGCCATTCGGGCTAACTAACGCGCCTGCGGTTTTCATGGATCTTATGAACAGGGTGTGCAAACCTTATCTTGACAAGTTTGTTATTGTTTTCATCGATGACATCTTGATCTATTCGAAGAGTCAGGAGGAACACGAGCATCATTTACGACTTATTTTGGAACTCCTTCGAACGGAACAGCTATACGCCAAGTTTTCAAAATGCGACTTCTGGCTTCGTGAAGTCCACTTCCTAGGCCACGTGGTAAACAAGGATGGGATTCATGTTGATCCATCCAAGGTAGATTCGATCAAGAACTGGCCTGCACCTCGCACACCAACCGAAATACGCCAATTTTTGGGTTTGGCGGGTTATTACAGACAGTTCATCAAAGACTTCTCAAAGATTGCACAACCCCTCACCTCCCTAACTCAGAAAGGCGTTATCTATCTTTGGGGTAATACACAGGAATCAACATTTCAGCACTTGAAGGATAGACTTTGTAGCGCACCTATCCTCTCATTGCCTGAAGGCACGGACGATTTTGTAGTCTACTGCGACGCATCCATCCAAGGTCTTGGATGTGTGTTGATGCAATGGGATAAAGTCATTGCTTATGCTTCGCGCCAACTTAAGATTCACGAACGGAATTACACTACACATGATTTAGAGCTGGGAGCTGTTGTTTTTGCGCTCAAGATATGGCGACATTACCTGTATGGCACCAAGTGCACCATCTACACCGATCACAGGAGTCTCGAGCATATCTTCAAGCAGAAAGAGTTGAACATGCGACAACGTCGATGGGTCGAATTACTGAACGATTACGAATGTGCAATAAAGTACCATCCGGGCAAAGCCAATGTGGTGGCCAACGCCCTTAGTCGAAAGGATACTACACCTAGGCGTGTACGAGCGTTGCAACTCACTATTCAGTCTAGTCTTCCTTCACAGATACGAGATGCTTAGGTAGAAGCATTGAAACCAGAAAACGTCAGGGCTGAAGCCCTACGCGGCTCAAGGCAACGGTTAGAACAAAAGGCAGACGGCGCCTACTATGTAACAGGGCGCATTTGGGTCCCACTCTACGGCAACTTACGCGAGCTTGTAATGGATGAAGCTTATAAGTCTCGCTACTCTGTACATCCTGGTTAGGATAAGATGTACCACGACTTGAAAACCACATATTGGTGGCCTAGCATGAAAGCTCACATAGCTACTTACATCAGTAAGTGCTTGACTTGTGTGAGAGTCAAGACTGAATATCAGAAACCATCAGGCCTACTCCAACAACCAGAGATACCACAATGGAAATGGGAGCAAATTTCCATGGATTTTGTTACTGGCCAACCTAGATCTCAACGTGGGAATGATACTATTTGGGTGATCGTAGATCGACTCACTAAGTCTGCACACTTCTTGGCTATCAAGGAAATAGACAAGTTCTCTACGTTAGCAGACATCTACTTAAAAGAAGTGGTTTCAAGGCACGGGGTGCCAACCTCCATTATCTCTGATCGTGATGCACGTTTTACTTCAGAACTGTGGCAAGCAATGCACAAATCTTTTGGCTCTCGTTAAGACATGAGCACGGCTTATCACCCTCAGACGGATGGGCAATCTGAGCGCACTATTCAAACTCTAGAAGACATGCTTCGTGCGTGTGTAATCGATTTCGGTAACGGCTGGGAAAAACATCTCCCGTTAGTGGAGTTCTCGTATAACAACAGTTACCACACCAGCATCCAAGCCGCTCCATTCGAGGCATTGTACGAGCATAAATGCCGATCCCCTCTTTGTTGGGCAGAGGTGGGTGATAGTCAGATCACAGGTCCAGAACTGGTAGTAGACACAACAAAAAAAATTGCTCAAATACGACAACGCATGGCGGCAGCTCGTGACCGTCAGAAAGCATACGCCGATAAGGGCAGGAAACCATTCGAATTCCAGGTTGGGGATCGAGTGCTACTCAAAGTTTCACCCTGGAAGGGTGTGGTTCGTTTTGGCAAACGAGGCAAGCTCAATCCGCGATATGTCGGACCGTTCGAGATCATTGAGAAGGTAGGCAAAGTAGCCTACAAATTAAACTTGCCCACAGAACTCAGTGCAGTTCACAACGTTTTTCACGTGTCGAATCTGAAGAAGTGTCTGTCAGATGAGACCCTCATAGTTCCTCTGAAGGAGCTCACTATCGACGATCAGTTGCGATTCGTCGAGGAACCAGTTGAAATCACGGACCGAGATGTTAAGGTCCTCAAGCACACCAGAATACCTCTTGTTCGAGTTCGTTGGAACTCCCGTCGTGGCCCAGAGTTTACCTGGGAACGAGAAGATCAAATGAAACTCAAGTATCCCAGTTATTCGGAAACAGTACAACCACTACTGAGGCAGAAGCTACTACAGAATTTCGGGACGAAATTCCAAATCGACGGGGGGATGATGTGACACCCCAGGAAAACCAGGAAACAACACAACACAACTAGCTTCCTCAGTAACCACGTGCTAAATTTCGGGACGAAATTTCTTTCAAGTTGGGGATAATGTGACAACCCGAGTTCTCAAGGTCTTACCTCACAACTATGTTCTCTTAATTCGTTGTGTTCTTTTATGTGCACCCGATTACTTGATTGTAAATTTTCTATTTGTGTTAATTGGTTAAATGACAAACATGGATTTTGTGAAATCACATGCAAATCAGATAAGCCTTGGGCCAATCACAAACATTTGAATAAAGCCTCTTGACTAACAACAAACAAACATTAATGGATCTGACAATCTATCACACATGGATCGATGTCATTATGTGAATTGGTTTGAATTGTTTGAATTATGTGATGGATGGAACTTATGTAATGGCCGACATAATCGGTTCATATTATAATCCTATTGTGCCACTATTTAAATGAATTGAATTATGAAGAAAGGATCTCGTGCTCGACAAAATACACCCCACCCGAAAACACCCTGTGACGAAAACACATTAGTGTTTTCGTCCACCACTGCTCGGCGGAAACAAAGATGGGCTTTGGCCCAGTAACGAGGTGTTATATTTTTGGTCGACCTTTGTGTGAAAGTTTCTGAACAGAAAACCCTAGCACACCCTCCCATAGTTCGCTGCGGCTAGTCTTGGATTCGGAGCTTATCCTTCGTCTATCTCTCGTCTGATCCGCTATTTCGTTAGTATCCTACACTCGGATTACATGTGTTACGTGAACCTAAATATGACCGATGGGTGTTTGTGACCTTTGATTATGTTTCGAACCCGATTGTACTTACTTGATTCATTGGTAATAATATTTGATTATGTGAAGTGAACTTGTATGTAATTAATAAGAGTTTTGTGATCATGTGGAGTGTCATTGATATGTATTATTAGAACACGTTTTGGGGTTAGTTCATGGATGGATCGGCTGGGTTGGTTGAGGTCATCACAAAACTAGATAAATGTTCATAGTATTTAACTGATGATGTTGAATGCATGCTGTAAATAGTAAACATCATGTAATAATTGAAGGTTATTGTTGCTGGATGAAATCGATGATTGATGATATGTTAAGGAATAGATGATCTCTTGAAAATTGATATAACAGTATTTATGTTATGGTGGTGCATTGAATTTACAACCTTCAAACAATCCAAGTCGATATATATATATCAGTAGCCTTGAGGGTCCAATAGAATTGAAGATAAGTGATTAAATAAAGTGGATAGCTTTGACACTAGGAAATGGCGGCCCATGTGTTGACTGAATCAAACAGTGTAGATATTTTAATAATGTTGTCACTAAGAATGTTATGTGCATTAAAGGGGTGAGATGATGAATAATTTAATTAATGATGATGGTCAGTTTGATTTGAATAATGATTCTGTTGCATGATGATTGGAAGGATGATTATGATTATTCTAAAGATTGAGTGATTTCGTTGATTTGTTTTGACACAACAAACTCAGTTAAGTTTAACCCTATTAGTTGTTAACCCAGTTAGTTGATTAGTTTTGTAGTTTATTATTCCTGTTAAGTGTGTTAACTCTGTTTAGTTTATTAACTTTGTCAAATATGTTAACCCTGTTAAATCAGTTAACCCTGTCAAGCATACTAATGAATAACCATGTTATAGCAAACTTGTCACACCCTGGCTTTGCGGAAGCGTGGTAAATTTTGGTGTGACTTCTTAATACCATAACTTAATCATAACCAGCTATATGAATTTAAAAACCATGCAAGTCATCCATTAAATTTGAAAATAACATACAATACCATTGTTTTAACCAACCACCATAACCTTGTTCAACAACATGATAAACTAAAACATAACATAAACGTGGTTTAAGGACTGTGTCTTGTCCAGGAAAGAGACACATCCCCTAAACCCTGATGACTCCATGACAAGTGCAGCGGAAAACGTTCCATACCGTGCCAGATCCGTTTAATTTCCTGAAATACATGTGAGTTGAAAAATCAACAATAATGTTGAGCGAGTTCATGTGCAAGTGAGTAAGTAAAACACTTGTAAGTATAAAAGTTTCCTGGTATGTAGCAGTGTAAGAGGACTTGTGATCACCAATGGTTTGCAAGGCCATTAGCATGTTGTGAAATGCAAGTAGGAAGACTCAAACCTAGCGGATTTATGCGTTGGGCACAAAGTCACCCCGAGGTCCGTTCTGTTTGGCCTGGGGCTGGGCTCGCTACACCCAGATAGATCTACCGCTCCTGTCCCTCGGTCCTACCCTGAGGATTAATAGCCTCAAGTTTCCGCCTACCCATTCACATGATCTAAAACCTCCTTACGTAATCATACCGTGTATAAAAGTACTTGTAAACAATGTAACATGTATTTCACCCCCGCAGTTAAGTAAACTGAAAACAGTTAGAGAAAAGGGGGACATGAACTCACAGTGAATGCGCGTCTCTACCAAGTGTCTCCAATACAGTAAGCTGTGCAACGACCTACAAGTGCTAATTCTATTAGACGGACGGCCGTGCCTTAGCTTTATAGTTTATGTCTTTGGGAAATAGTTAGACAACTATTTCGTGTTTTTGGTTCCGTATACACTTGGTAGTTATTCTTCTTCCCAAGGATGGGGGATACAATACATGTGCGTAAGTTACGTTTCATCAATCTGGTGGTAATGTAATTACCGGTGTAACTTATATGTTTGTGGAAGCGTTCGTAAAGTTTTGGAATCCTTAACGCTTGTAAATATTATTTTTACTCTAAAATAATATTTATGTATTTCACAAAATAATCATAAACAGTGTTGTGACAAATATATTTATCACGTTAATCTTTGTGAGAATCCCACCTCCGAATATTTAGTAAAATATAGTGCTGGCGAAATTTATGTTTCGAAAGTATGTCCAAAAATAGTTCTAACACTTGTAATGTAAACAGGTTTAAGTGTTAGGTTTTTAAGAAAATTTCGCCAGAGTTTCCTCTGTAACTGGAGGTGGCCACGCTTTCAAGCGTATCATTTTCTTTTAATAATCAAATCAACAACTTCTTTATTTCAATCAAACAATTTCCGACACAACAAACTAGTCGACAAGTATGTAAATTTGCATAATCGCATGAACTTGTAGTTTTTCCGCATCTTTAATGTAAATCACCTTTATATATGTAGGTCTTTATATAACGTAGCTTTGATCTTGTAAAAACCCCGTGTTTAGAGAAATCCGTCTTTACAACTTCTAGTAACAGGTGACAAATATACTTCTTTGTCGGATCTCTTTGTTTCACAAGTGTTTACACACTTGTGGTTTATAAAATCATATTTATTAGTGTAAGATCCATCTTTAGAAAAACATGATTTCTTTAAAGTGTGGTCTTTCAAAAATACCACTTGCGGATACGTAGATCCGCTAGTTTTAAACACCATTTTACCGGTTAAATCACTTTTACACAAGTAAAATATTTCTACACAAGTTCATGTATCTTGTGTGGTAGAGTTTCACCTTTAACCCTTGTATTTAGTCAAAAACGAGCTTATGTGAAGATACTTGATCTTGCAAAGTCGGGTTAAACGATGTTCCGAGCTACCACATCATAGATCGGGTCTCAATAAACACATATTTCAAGTCCTACGACTTTTACACAAGTTATATGCTATTAACCACCATTTTTGTGATTTTACTAGACTTTAATGCATCATCTTTCAATATAACGAGATTCAACCGACAATAATCCTTTTAACCACTTTAGATGAGTGTAAAAACAAGTTTTAAACAATATACCTCTAGCTCGGGGCTAGGGAAGAATCGTGACGAAAAACGCGTGGATAAAAGCCAACGGTTGAGGTCCTTCGTGTTCCGAGTGCACCAAAGCTCCTTATCCGCAACTTGTGATGTTTGTATGATGATGGAATGATGAAAGCAAGAACCGAAGGTATGGTGGCGGTTGGTGGGGTGTTCGGCCGAGAATGGGAGAGAGCAAGAGAGGAGTAATTTTGTTGTGATGTAAAGTGATAATTATCTCTAGTGATTTAGTGGGTATTTATAGAAAAATCATGTGTTATAGTCCAATGGTTAATGTGTCCTAATGATACTAGACAACACAAGATTTTGGCAAGATCTCAAGTACAAGGTGGTGCCCCCTAGGTAACCGATCGGTTGGGGGGGGGGGGGGTCCTTGGTCCGATTTTAAGTAGGTGGTTAGGATAATTAGTTTAGTTAAGTAAGTTAGGTTAAGTGTTAAACTCCGTTAGTTACGTGCAACGTGTTATGGCGGGTGTTAGGGTAATCAGGGACCCTAACTGGCTCAGCAAAATATAAAAAGTGAAAATACTAATATTTTCATGTTCCGGGTAAAGTCCGGGTGTTCGGTTGGATAGTAATCCGTTAAAGTGTTACAAAAGACCTTAAAGTGTCGTTATTACATTTTTAGTGACACAATTTGTTTTCCCGACACTTTAGAAAGTGTCTAGTAATATTTTCTCATCTTCTGGCACTTTACTAGTCAGCTAGAAGCTGGTTAAATTATTAAAGTGCTGTGTTTGGTACTTAAAGTACGTTCTTGGCACATCCGAAACAGTGTATCTTATTCCTAGAGACGCGGTACCACAACCCTTATATCCTACACTCACTACCAGTGTAGCCAAAATATTTGAGGCTCTTAACAGGCCTTGAGGCAGTGTCTGCCTGATGCTGGTTATATCAGCATGTTCACTGTGTATCCGTTTAGTGCTACTGTGCTTTTTGTGCATCATGTTTGTCACTAGGGTTCAGCACGTAAATAATGTAGTGACAGCAAATAAAGTATGATGCAAGTAAGTGCATGTATCAGTATGCAGGTAGCAGTTCATCAGCTAGTTCAATCAAGCACAGTAATTAAGCAGTAATTAATCAGTAATTAAGTCGTACGGATACCTGGTTTAGTGCGGGTTGTCACATTCTCCCCCCGTTAAATAAATTTCGTCCCGAAATTTAAGTTCTGCTTGTAGAAGCAGGGTTCTTAGGAAATAAGTGGGGGTATTTCTCTTTCATTCGGTCCTCACGTTCCCAGGTAAATTCAGGACCATGTCTGGCATTCCAACGAACCTTGACGATTTTGACACTGCTCCGGCGGGTCTTGTTAACTTTCCAATCCGTGACCTCAACAGGTTCTTCAACGAAGTGGAGCGTGTCGTCAATATGAATCTCGTCGATAGGAATGGCAACGTCAATTTGAGTTGGACTTTTCTTTAGATTGGATACATGAAATGTATCGTGAACACCATTCAGTTCAGCAGGTAGGTCCAACTTGTATGCTACAGTTCCAATTCTTTCTAGAATTCTAAAGGGACCAATGTAGCGCGGATTCAACTTCCCACGCTTCCCAAAGCGCGCCACCCCCTTCCAGGGTGAAACTTTCAATAACACCATTTCTCCGACTTGGAAGTCCACATGCTTCCGGTTTGGATCCGCGTAGGCCTTTTGTCTGTGGCGAGCGGCTTCGATGAGTTTAAGTATTTGCGCAATCTTGTCTGTCGTCTCTTGGACGATCTCGGGACCAGCAAGCTGCCTATCACCTGCGTCAGACCAACAGAGTGGTGATCGGCACTTGCGTCCGTATAGGGCCTCAAATGGCGCGACACCAATACTGGTGTGGTAGCTGTTGTTGTATGAAAATTCGACCAACGGTAAATGTTTATCCCAGCTACCTCCCAAATCCATAACACATGCCCTCAGCATGTCTTCCAACGTTTGTATCGTTCGCTCGCTCTGGCCGTCTGTTTGCGGATGGAACGCAGTGCTCAGATTCAATTGTGAGCCAAAAGATTCTTGGAAGGATTGCCATATCCTTGATACAAACCTTCCGTCTCTATCAGAGATGATCGAGAGTGGTACTCCATGACGTGCTACGATCTCTCTCAAGTAAATTTCCGCAAGTTTGCTAGTACTGTCTTTCTCCTTGATCGGCAGAAAGTGTGCGGATTTTGTTAGGCGGTCAACAATCACCCAAATCATATCATGGCCTCTTGGCGTTCTTGGCAGTTTTGTAACAAAATCCATTGAGATTTGTTCCCACTTCCACTTGGGAATCTCAGGTTGTTGCAGAAGTCCCGAAGGCTTCTGGTATTCTGCCTTGACCTTAGCGCACGTTAAACATTTGCTCACGTAAATAGCAACATCGCCTTTCATCCTAGGCCACCAATAATAACTTTTGAGATCTTGGTACATCTTATCCGATCCAGGGTGGATAGAGTACCGTGACTTGTGCGCTTCGTCGAAAATAACTTCCCTTAATCCACCAAACAGAGGAACCCAAATCCTTTTCTCAAAACATAACGTTCCTTCCTCGTTTGGTACCAAAAGCTTCTCCATTCCACGGAGATATTCTTCCTCAAGGTTTCCCTCCTTGAGAGCTTCCTTTTGAGCAGCAGAACGCGTAAGGAAAGATCGGTTCGTATGATCATTTCCAATGCTCTAACCCTTATGGGCTTGATTCTTTCTTTACGACTTAGGGCATCGGCGACTACATTCGCCTTCCCTGGGTGATACTTTATCTCGCAGTCGTAGTCGTTCAGCAATTCAACCCATCGTCTTTGCCTCATATTCAACTCCTTCTGGTTGAATATATGCTGTAGGCTTTTGTGATCTGTGAAGATTGTGCACTTCGTACCATACAGGTAGTGTCTCCAGATCTTTAAAGCGAAAACCACTGCGCCAAGCTCTAAATCGTGTGTGGTATAATTCTTTTCGTGCACTTTCAGTTGGCGTGATGCGTAAGCAATGACCTTTTGGCGTTGCATCAACACACAACCCAATCCCTGACGCGATGCGTCGCAGTATACCACAAAATCGTCAGTACCTTCTGGTAGAGCTAAGATTGGCGCGTTGCAGAGCTTATCTTTCAATATCTGAAACGCTTCGTCCTGTTTGATTCCCCAATCAAACGTCTTATCCTTCTGGGTCAGGAGCGTCAACGGTTGAGCGATTTTCGAAAAATCCTCGATGAACCTTCGATAGTAGCCAGCCAAGCCCAAGAATTGTCGAATCTCGGTTGGCGTTGTAGGCGTCTCCCAATTCTTGATTGCCTCGATCTTTGTGGGATCAACATGAATTCCATCCCCATTAACCACATGTCCAAGAAACTGGACTTCGCGTAGCCAAAACTCGCACTTAGAGAACTTGGCGTACAGTTGTTCTTTCTTTAGCAGCTCCAATATGGTTCTAAGGTGTTGTTCGTGGTCAGCCTTCGTCCTTGAGTAAATCAGGATGTCGTCAATGAATACAATCACGAACTTGTCCAGGTATGGCTTGCAAACTCTATTCATTAGATCCATAAACACTGCAGGTGCGTTTGTCAGACCGAACGGCATAACAAGGAACTCGTAGTGTCCATAGCGAGTTCGGAAGGCTGTTTTCGGGATACTTTCCTCCTGTATCCTCAGTTGATGGTATCCAGATCGAAGATCGATCTTAGAGTAACAGCTCGAACCTTGAAGTTGATCGAACAGATCGTCGATTCTTGGCAGAGGATACCTGTTCTTGATCGTCAGCTTGTTCAATTCTCTGTAGTCAATACACATGCGGAAACTTCCGTCTTTCTTCTTGACAAACAAGACCGGAGCTCCCCAAGGCGAGAAGCTTGGTCGGATAAAACCCTTATCTAACAGCTCCTGAAGCTGTGTTGACAATTCCTGCATCTCTGACGGAGCAAGTCTATAAGGTGCCTTAGCCACAGGCGCTGCGCCTGGAACTAAGTCGATGTGAAACTCCACTTGTCTTTGAGGTGGCAGTCCGGGTAAGTCTTCTGGGAAGACTTCTGGATACTCCCTTACGACAGGGATGTCTTCGATCCTTGGCTCGGCAGCCTTCTTGTCTACGATGTGTGCCAGAAAAGCAACACATCCTTTCTGTAAGCACTTCCTTGCTTTCAAGCAGCTGATAAATCTTAGCGGCGTGTCACGCTTCTCTCCGTGAACCACAATAGTCTCACCATCATCAGTTGGGATACGAACAACTTTCTCGTGACATACTATCTCCGCCTTGTTTCCGGATAACCAATCCATTCCTACCACCACGTCGAAACTTCCCAATTGGACTGGTAGTAGATCCAGGGTAAACTCGCGTTCTCCCAATTCTATCACACATCCTCTGATCACTTCGTCGGCTCCAACTAACTTTCCATTAGCTAATTCGATCGAGTAGGGTATGTCTAACTTATTAGCAGCTAACCCAAGCATATTCTTAAATTCTAGCGATACGAAGCTATAATCGGCACCAGTATCAAATAAAACGGATGCATAGCGTTGATTGATAGGGAACGTACCCGTAACGACATTTGGATCTTGGCGTGCTTCCCTGGCTTCTAGTTGGAACACTCTACCACGGGCCTGGTTCAACGTTGGGCAGTCCTTCTTAAAATGCCCGATTTCCCCGCAGTTATAGCATCCGAGTCTCTGCCCGTTTCCATCCCCGTTTCCAGCTGGGGTGTTGTTCTGGTTGGCGTTGCCAGCCCGATTTACATTGTTGTTTCGGTTTCTGTTTCCTCCAAAATTTCCTTGCGGGCGATTCCCATTTCCACCACGGTTATCATTCCTATTTCCATATCCTCCCTGGCCTCCACGGCCGGCAGTGGCCCAACAAGAATCCTTCAAGTGGCCAGGTTTTCCACACGAATCACATACCCTCAACCTGCATCGGCCAGAATGGTGACGCTGGCATGCATTACACTTGGGCTGGGTGCCCATATATCCCCTTCCTTTCCTTCCACTACCAGCTGTAATCTGAGCTGGTGCGTTCGTTTCCCCTTTCTTACCAACACTGCCAATGCTCTGTTTAAAGTTCGAGAACTTTCTTTTGTTGCCGACTGATGGCTCAACGTGAGTCTCCTTCTCCTTTGCCTTTACATCACCAAACTTGTTTAAACGAATCCCCTCCTCGGTGAGAGCCACACTCAAATTGATGGCTTCAGTGATAGTCGCTGGTTTGGAGGAGGTCACCATGCTTATTATTTGGGGAGCCAAACCCCAAATGAAGCGCTCGATTCACTTGTATTCTGGCGTGACCATGTAAGGAACCACTTGAGACAGGTCATGAAACCTCTGAACGTACTCTGCTACTTTCGGACCATCCATTTTTAAGTGCCAAAATTCAGTCTCCAACCTTTGAATTTCTGCGCGTGAACAGTACTTCTTGCGCATCAGTTCTTTCAATTCGGCCCAAGTCAGGGCGTAGGCGGCAGCTTCGCCTAGAGTTTGGACTTGTAAGTTCCACCAAGATAGGGCTCCGTCTAGAAACAGCCCTGAAATGTACGTGACTTGCTGATCCTCTGCACACTTGCTCATACGTAAAACGGAATCGGTTTTCTCAGCCCAGCGGGTAAAGGCAACTGCACCTCCTGTGCCATCGAAGTTAACTGGTTTGCAGTCTAAGAACTGCTTGTAG
The DNA here is from genome assembly GCA_030545235.1 of Helianthus tuberosus. Classification (NCBI taxonomy): domain Eukaryota; kingdom Viridiplantae; phylum Streptophyta; class Magnoliopsida; order Asterales; family Asteraceae; genus Helianthus; species Helianthus tuberosus. The sequence continues at coordinate 379,993 of JARYGA010055520.1, forward strand.
GTGCATCCTGCACGTATGTTAAAACATGTATCTGGCATTAGCATCATCGCTAAAATCTCCAACTAGTTCATGGTAGGTTCGAATGGCGTGGTATTACCGTGAGGTGGATTGTTATTGCCTTGGTTAACACTTCCGCTTGCTCCTGGCTGAGATGCTGCGTACTGTGCTATGGCAGCTGCAATGACTTGCTGTAGCTCTGCCTCGTTAGTAGGCATTGGCATTGGCGTAGGGCGTTTTGGCGGCATCTTTCTAAAAGATGGTTTAAGTTGGTCAGGCCATAGTAAAATTCTCAGGTTATAATACGTAAATCAGTTCGTAATATAGTGTACGTATATAACGGTAGTAATAGTATAATCACATAACATCTCATGTTATCACATATCACAAATATCAATCACACAACATCCAATGACATAAAGTACAAACAAGTAATCAAGCGAATCCAAATATGGTGAGAAAACTGCGATTGCCATATAAATGAGACCACATCGTAAGTGTATACATACAATCATCAATCATTAGGGGCTACATCACCCCTGTCAAAAGCTACATCAGTATCAATACAACATCAAGTACATAACAAAAGTCAAGTCATAACGTAGTCTCCCAAAAAGCTGTGTAGTCAAAAAGCAATCGCCGCCTTATCACCTCGCCTACCCAAGTGGCACCGATGAGCTCTAAGTAGATGGTGGTGGAGGAGGAAAATGGGTATAAAACAAACGGCGCAACTGTAACCAGTCCGCCTCCATCGCCTGCTGTGTACGAATAATGGAAGCAATCTGCTGCTCCAAAGTAGTAAGACGAGCAGCATAGTCAGGGGGTAATGGTCGAAACGGCTGTAACGGAGAGGGTACCCGGCCATGGCACTGACATGGCTGCAGACGGGCTCTCTCCAACTCCTGTAGTCGCTGCTCATGCGACTCATGCTGGTATACAAATGACATCAATACATCCTCAATGGTGTGTCCCACGTGGAACCTGTGGTATGGATCAGTGGGCGGCATAGGGGAAAGTGGTGCCCAAAGCAGTGGCTCTCGTGTGGGGTCAAAGGGTGCCACACGAAAAGGAGCTGTAGTGGGTGGAACAAAAGGAATCTGGGGCATGGGCATCGGTACATGCCCATCAGGGTGAGCTGAAGAGCCCTCTCCAGGCCCTGCTGGAGGTGTAAACATAGGAACCTGAAACGAAAAATCAGTATGTGGTGCAACAGGAATCTGTGGAGGGAATGGGGGAACGTCCTCGTCTGCCGGTATCCAGCCATGCTGGGCAGACTCGTCCGGTGGATCCATATGAGCCGCGAACGGTGCATGTCCGGGCTCTAGGGGAACGGGATCAAATATGGGAGCAACAACAGGGTGAACGGGTGCCAAGTGCTCGAAAGGGGGGTCAACTGGTATAGCAACAAGGGGTAACGGATCAATGGGATCAACAGGAACATCTATGTGGTGATCATCAGCAATGGGCTCAAAAGGTACATCAGCATGCGCAGGGTCATGCTCTGGTAAAGGATCAAGAGCAGCTGCCTGCTCAGGAGCAATGGCAGGCTCAAAGTCATCAAACGCCATGTCAAAATCAAAATCAGGATCAATCAGATCAAAAGGGTCAACAGCGTCTACTGGGTCCTCCATCAACTCGTCCATCGGGACATACTCTAAATCATGGTCAGGATCAAATCCTGGTGGGAACATAGGGTCTGAATCCTCCTCGTCGTCATGGTCAAAAACAAGTCCAGGTATGGAAGCAACAGAAAAAGCCTGGTCAGAATCGGACCCATGGGAAAAGTGCTGCGCACTATGAGCATGTGTGGGTACAGAAGCCACAGACTCAAAGGAGTCTGCGACTGGGGAATGAGCAGGTGACTCCGCAGCCGGAGCATCTGCGATCAGTAAGGGAGCAACAGCAGGTAGGGCCTCGCCCTGAGCATCCTCCAAAGGCTCCTCCTCAAACATATCGACGTCGTCCTCCTCGTCGTCGATGGGTAAAGCAGGGTAATATGCAAGGGGTACAGGTGCAGGGATCACCGCGAGTGGTAAATCCCCGGCCGGAAGATCATCTGGGAGCTCATCAACGCCGTCGGGTAAGGCGAATGGCTGAAAGTCGTCATCATCCGTGCTGGTGAAGTCTGACGTAAAAACCTCATGCTCTGACGACTCCAGGTCGTCCGACACAATACGCCTGGGGTCGGTGATGTCTGAACCACCTGAATCAGCCGGATCCATGTGTCTGTAACATATACACAAACATGCACAAATAGTCAATCATAAATCAAGTAATCACATAAGTCATCAAGTAAGGCATCACATAATCCTCCTAGTCTTACTAGCCAATACCATCCAGTCTACAAGACTGCTCTATCCTTCACTTAGACCAAATCTCGATCCTCCAGATCGATCCTATAACAAACCAACGTGCTCAACTACCTTGATCATCTCGATCCTCCAGATCGATCCTATAACAAACCAACGTGCTCAACTACCTTGATCATCTCGATCCTCCAGATCGATCCTCAGCCCTCCAAGCTGAACTTATAAATAAATAAAATGTGCTCAACATTTGTTTGTAAAAAGTTGTGGATCTGGACTTAAGTGGTATGCAGAAAAATGTTTTCGTGAGAGCCCTAATGATCATAGTCTAGACTCGAGACAGAATCCTAGTTCGCTATGATCAGAGCTCTGATACCAAGCTGTCACACCCTGGCTTTGCGGAAGCGTGGTAAATTTTGGTGTGACTTCTTAATACCATAGCTTAATCATAACCAGCTATATGAATTTAAAAACCATGCAAGTCATCCATTAAATTTGAAAATAACATACAATACCATTGTTTTAACCAACCACCATAACCTTGTTCAACAACATGATAAACTAAAACATAACATAAACGTGGTTTAAGGACTGTGTCTTGTCCAGGAAAGAGACACATCCCCTAAACCCTGATGACTCCATGACAAGTGCAGCGGAAAACGTTCCATACCGTGCCAGATCCGTTTAATTTCCTGAAATACATGTGAGTTGAAAAATCAACAATAATGTTGAGCGAGTTCATGTGCAAGTGAGTAAGTAAAACACTTGTAAGTATAAAAGTTTCCTGGTATGTAGCAGTGTAAGAGGACTTGTGATCACCAATGGTTTGCAAGGCCATTAGCATGTTGTGAAATGCAAGTAGGAAGACTCAAACCTAGCGGATTTATGCGTTGGGCACAAAGTCACCCCGAGGTCCGTTCTGTTTGGCCTGGGGCTGGGCTCGCTACACCCAGATAGATCTACCGCTCCTGTCCCTCGGTCCTACCCTGAGGATTAATAGCCTCAAGTTTCCGCCTACCCATTCACATGATCTAAAACCTCCTTACGTAATCATACCGTGTATAAAAGTACTTGTAAACAATGTAACATGTATTTCACCCCCGCAGTTAAGTAAACTGAAAACAGTTAGAGAAAAGGGGGACATGAACTCACAGTGAATGCGCGTCTCTACCAAGTGTCTCCAATACAGTAAGCTGTGCAACGACCTACAAGTGCTAATTCTATTAGACGGACGACCATGCCTTAGCTTTATAGTTTATGTCTTTGGGAAATAGTTAGACAACTATTTCGTGTTTTTGGTTCCGTATACACTTGGTAGTTATTCTTCTTCCCAAGGATGGGGGATACAATACATGTGCGTAAGTTACGTTTCATCAATCTGGTGGTAATGTAATTACCGGTGTAACTTATATGTTTGTGGAAGCGTTCGTAAAGTTTTGGAATCCTTAACGCTTGTAAATATTATTTTTACTCTAAAATAATATTTATGTATTTCACAAAATAATCATAAACAGTGTTGTGACAAATATATTTATCACGTTAATCTTTGTGAGAATCCCACCTCCGAATATTTAGTAAAATATAGTGCTGGCGAAATTTATGTTTCGAAAGTATGTCCAAAAATAGTTCTAACACTTGTAATGTAAACAGGTTTAAGTGTTAGGTTTTTAAGAAAATTTCGCCAGAGTTTCCTCTGTAACTGGAGGTGGCCACGCTTTCAAGCGTATCATTTTCTTTTAATAATCAAATCAACAACTTCTTTATTTCAATCAAACAATTTCCGACACAACAAACTAGTCGACAAGTATGTAAATTTGCATAATCGCATGAACTTGTAGTTTTTCCGCATCTTTAATGTAAATCACCTTTATATATGTAGGTCTTTATATAACGTAGCTTTGATCTTGTAAAAACCCCGTGTTTAGAGAAATCCGTCTTTACAACTTCTAGTAACAGGTGACAAATATACTTCTTTGTCGGATCTCTTTGTTTCACAAGTGTTTACACACTTGTGGTTTATAAAATCATATTTATTAGTGTAAGATCCATCTTTAGAAAAACATGATTTCTTTAAAGTGTGGTCTTTCAAAAATACCACTTGCGGATACGTAGATCCGCTAGTTTTAAACACCATTTTACCGGTTAAATCACTTTTACACAAGTAAAATATTTCTACACAAGTTCATGTATCTTGTGTGGTAGAGTTTCACCTTTAACCCTTGTATTTAGTCAAAAACGAGCTTATGTGAAGATACTTGATCTTGCAAAGTCGGGTTAAACGATGTTCCGAGCTACCACATCATAGATCGGGTCTCAATAAACACATATTTCAAGTCCTACGACTTTTACACAAGTTATATGCTATTAACCACCATTTTTGTGATTTTACTAGACTTTAATGCATCATCTTTCAATATAACGAGATTCAACCGACAATAATCCTTTTAACCACTTTAGATGAGTGTAAAAACAAGTTTTAAACAATATACCTCTAGCTCGGGGCTAGGGAAGAATCGTGACGAAAAACGCGTGGATAAAAGCCAACGGTTGAGGTCCTTCGTGTTCTGAGTGCACCAAAGCTCCTTATCCGCAACTTGTGATGTTTGTATGATGATGGAATGATGAAAGCAAGAACCGAAGGTATGGTGGCGGTTGGTGGGGTGTTCGGCCGAGAATGGGAGAGAGCAAGAGAGGAGTAATTTTGTTGTGATGTAAAGTGATAATTATCTCTAGTGATTTAGTGGGTATTTATAGAAAAATCATGTGTTATAGTCCAATGGTTAATGTGTCCTAATGATACTAGACAACACAAGATTTTGGCAAGATCTCAAGTACAAGGTGGTGCCCCCTAGGTAACCGATCGGTTGGGGGGGGGGGGGGGTCCTTGGTCCGATTTTAAGTAGGTGGTTAGGATAATTAGTTTAGTTAAGTAAGTTAGGTTAAGTGTTAAACTCCGTTAGTTACGTGCAACGTGTTATGGCGGGTGTTAGGGTAATCAGGGACCCTAACTGGCTCAGCAAAATATAAAAAGTGAAAATACTAATATTTTCATGTTCCGGGTAAAGTCCGGGTGTTCGGTTGGATAGTAATCCGTTAAAGTGTTACAAAAGACCTTAAAGTGTCGTTATTACATTTTTAGTGACACAATTTGTTTTCCCGACACTTTAGAAAGTGTCTAGTAATATTTTCTCATCTTCTGGCACTTTACTAGTCAGCTAGAAGCTGGTTAAATTATTAAAGTGCTGTGTTTGGTACTTAAAGTACGTTCTTGGCACATCCGAAACAGTGTATCTTATTCCTAGAGACGCGGTACCACAACCCTTATATCCTACACTCACTACCAGTGTAGCCAAAATATTTGAGGCTCTTAACAGGCCTTGAGGCAGTGTCTGCCTGATGCTGGTTATATCAGCATGTTCACTGTGTATCCGTTTAGTGCTACTGTGCTTTTTGTGCATCATGTTTGTCACTAGGGTTCAGCACGTAAATAATGTAGTGACAGCAAATAAAGTATGATGCAAGTAAGTGCATGTATCAGTATGCAGGTAGCAGTTCATCAGCTAGTTCAATCAAGCACAGTAATTAAGCAGTAATTAATCAGTAATTAAGTCGTACGGATACCTGGTTTAGTGCGGGTTGTCACAAAACTGTGAAAGACACTTATGTGAATGTGAAGCATGAATTGCATGAAATTGATTAATTGCTTACGTGATACATGAGGTTAACTGCCAAGCACTATGTGATGTTAGATTTACACGCGAGTCATTACGAACGAAACTGATTGTATATACGTGCGTACTATAGGTCGTGACTGATTATTTGTGAGCGTGTATTTCTTTAGCATACCGAGCAAACCAAGGTGAGTTCACACTCTTACCAAGGCATGGGATTCCCGGAGGGTAGGGAATGGGATTGAAAGAAATGAGGTTGAACAATTACTTGGACTTTCACTATTACTAGACTACCTATCATCGTCCTCGGATGCGAAGGACACATACGTAAAACCTACGTATACTTGTACTTACCACTGTCCTCGGGTGGCGAAGGGCACTTACGTAAAACCTACGTAATCTCATACATACTACTGTCTTCGGGTTATGAAGTACACTTACGTAAAACCTACGTAAACCCCCGCGTACCACTGTCCTCGGGTTGAGAAGGGCACTTACGTAAAACCTACGTAAACCTTATACGCAATCCTGTTCTCGGGTCGAAAAGAACACTTATGGTACAACTCGTCTAGTAAATACAAACATAGGAAGCCCCCACTAATAGTGCATACAACATGGGAAGCCCCCACCAGTTGAACCTATACAACGAACTTACTTACTGTGAACTCGCTCAACTAGTTGTTGACTTTCTGTTACATGCCTTGCAGGACCATAGGTACTCATGGAGCTTGCACGGGAAGCGCGATCGTTGTGGGCACATGGACTGTTGAGTTCCATGATAACATTTACACTTTGTGAACTTAATACTTATGCTGGGTTTTTACATTATTGCTTCCGCTACATACTATACTTATGTTTGAACACCTTTCATATTGTTTGGTTGATATACTTTTACTTTTACGGATTACTTACATGTTCAATATGATTGGTGGCTTGATCCTGGTCAGTCACGCCTCCAGGCGGTGATACTCCGCGCGTGGATTTTGGGGGTGTGACATCAATAGTCCTAGGATAACCACCTAGCAATGCTAGAAGATCACGGAATCAAACGGTACCTAATATAGGTAACTACATTAATATACCGGACCTATATCGGAGGATCGGATGGAATGAGGGCTCATAAACCAAATGAGTATGGGAACTCATGTAATATGGTTTTATCAAAGCCTACATACTACAATGAAACCTAACCTAAGTGCTTACGACCCATTACGACCCGTTTAGGTAGCTTATGCTACTTTAACGCGTCGTTCGCGTGAAACGCGTTCGGAATGCCTAACTAGTCCTATGATAAGTAAAATATGCCTTAACATGTCTAATATTGTTGCCAAATCAGTTTAGATGTTAAAAGTTATGTTACATATGCTTAAAATGAATTTTGGCGTAAAAAGGGCATTTTGGTAATTTACCTAAGGCATATAAACTACCTATCATACAACTAACTAAACGCCGTGACCCTAAGGTATAACCTCGGAAGGTTATTCCCTATACAACTATGGTCACCTAATGTGTTTGGTCGGATCCTAATGATCGACCAAACGGGTCGGGTTCGAAAGTATAAGCGATTGTTTAGATCGCTTACCCTTACGACCCTAGACAAGCACAAAACTAAAAGTGACGAGCTAAGCATGTTAAAACATGCTTAACTAAGTTTAGAAAACAGGTTTGGTATCAAAACAAACGGTTTTGATACCTATAAGTAGTTTGGTTACAAAATACGCAATAACACGCATTTTGGCCGAAACTACGACTCGTCACTGAGCCTAGATAACGTGGTAATCAGTAGGTATAGTCACTAGGGACTATAACCATCGTGATTACGCTCACGTTATGAAGTTCAAACGAACTTCGCATTGACCATAAACTGGTCAATGCAGAAAGTCAAACAAAGTTTGACTTTAACGCTAAAATGAATGAAAAGAACGAAAGAACACTTACAAAGGGTCCCCGCAAGTTTGATCTTCCAAGTAATCTCAGGTAGGAAGTGTATAAGCACAACCACTTAGAGAAAAACTCAGAATTCAAGTGGGTTTTGCAAGTGAATCAAAGGGGTATTTATAGGATTTCTAGGACCGTTAGGATCGTTCCTCGAATACCGTGCTTTGATCTTGTCCCTACACTTGTTGCAACACTATGGTAACTCAAATTGGCCCCCCATGATCAGGTATCAACATGTGGAATTGAGTTTGGAGTGCATAACAGCTGTTAACAGCTGTTAATACAGATTAATCTGGTCTGGGAGGGCCTCGCGGCCCGCGTAAGGAACACCAGAAGGTTACGCGGCCCGCTTGGGCTGCTCTGATCAGAAACAAGTTTGCTGATTTGACAGTTTTGGTCCCTGTTATGCATTAATGCCATTTCCGACACGTTTAAGGCCCGTTAAGCCAACGTTAAGGCCCTAAAATGATGCCTAAACATTGTGGACATGAAACATGCTCAAAAATATGCCGGATGTTGGTTCGTTTGGTCGTACGATCGCGATGTTTGCTTAATTACGACGGAATGCGCATAAGCGCGAAAAACGATCCAAATTGCGCGACGAATGGATTTTTCTCATGCCAAACACTAAAATAAAATATTTTAGTGCTTACATAAATTTTTGGATGTCCGGATGTATCCAGAACGTAAGTTATGCGCGAAAGTGCAAACTTATGCACTTTTTGACGCTTTTAGTCCCTGAATGACTCAAAAGTTTATTTTAGCACATCTAACCCCTCAAAGCCTATTTCTATGCTATGTAAAGGATATTTATGGTATGTTTAACTTATGGTCATGTTCCGGAATGTCTGTTACAGTTCAAATTGGCATACTTTCGCAGTTTGTCAAATTTAGTCCCTGTAGGCGAATTAACTTGTTTTTGTCATACCAAAGCCTTCAAAACTTATTTCTAAGTTATGTAAAGGTTATTTAAGGTATGTGAAGCCTATTTCACTATTCCGGAGTGTTCGTTGCATTAAACTAGTTATATTTACGCATCAGTGCGCGTATAACCTTCCAGAAAGCGATTTAGAGCCCTAAATCGAACAAGAATTGATATGTGCAAATGATACACATATTTGTACAAATCCCAAGTATGAAATACAATATTTCATTGGTTTGGTATTTGTTTTATGGTCGCAGTGACCCAGGTGTCACAGTCTCCCCTACTTTAGGAAATTTCGTCCCGAAATTTTATTTAGAGGAAACTTGTGAGGGATTGAAACATGAAGTTGAAAAGATAAAACAACACTGGTTAGAGTCCTGAACTTCTAGTAACTTTAAATAACGTCATGCTTGCAATGTGAGAGGGACACTTATATACAAGTATATAAAGCGTTATTGGTGCGTCCACCATACCTCCTGTACATTGCTCACATTTCGTTATTGTTGCCACTATCGGTTCTTACACATAATAAATCTTACTGTGGTTTCCATGCACTGAACTTCGTAATTATGTATGCATCCATAATTACGTAATTCCTTGCATAGTCACGTAGTGCATCTTAAAATGTGTAGGGGAAGAAAACAATGAACGAGCCTATGATGATTGTGACTAGACCACCATAGGGTCCCTTTTATTAAATCAATAAATGATTTTAATAGACAACCAAGGAGTCTTTTCAGCTTATATCATCACATGTCATTCTTAACCAGATTTTTGAATCAATCTTTTTGACTAGACCACTAAAAGGGTCTCTTATGAATCATGGAATGGTACTACATAATCCAAGGGTCTTAACTATTACATAGAAGCCCATTTAGGATTTAAGGTAGTACCTTTGGATATCCTACTATGAATCCTTCATATGAAGATATGGAAGGTTCTACGAGGATTTGGATAACGAAAATAAAACCACAAAAGGAAAAACATAACACAAAAACACATAACCACAAAATTGTTTATTTTGATCTTTAATTTGTTATCATCTTGTTAATTGTGCACATGCATTTAAAGCATACCAGGTATCCAATCTGTGGATTTTGATTGGCACTTTAAATATTTCCAAGGATCTAACTATAAAGATAGGAAGATCTTAAAAAAAATTCGATTTCGATTATAAGGAATCGAAATGTTCGAATTAGGGTATACAAGGAATCCAATTAAGGACTCGGATTTGAATGGAAATCATCCACAAAGGTCTAATTGTGAAGATAAAAAGATCCCATATTGATTTTAGAAGTTGAAGATGTTTTGAAACCTTGCACTGGATGTGCTTAAGTCAAAACATGAAGTAAAAAATGCTTATGAAGTTGAGATGCTAGATATGTCAAGGCGACATATGAAGCGATATTTGAAGGTTAAGTCAATGTATGAGGAAAATATTTTGAAAACTATGCATGGAGTTTCTTTTAAAAATGTGTTTAATGTTTTTAAAACCTTATATATAATACTTTTGAAATCATAAAGTAGGTGTATTAGGTAAAAATGTTTTAAAATCATGCGAGATGAATTTTGAAATTATGTATAAGGTTTTTGAAAACATGATTGATGCTTTTGAAATCATGCACTTGATATAAGCAATTATACTGTATTAATAACATTTTGAAATCATGAAGGTTGTTTTTGAAACACTCATACTATGTATGTTGAAAAATCAAAACGTAATGGGTATGAGATTTGAAAATACCCTTAGTTATCTAACCAAGGATTCAAAGGCACAGATGTGCAGAAGCATGATTACTCATAATGTCACTTTATTTTCTGTACTTCGTATCTTAGAATGAAACGAGTACTTAGAATTTTCTATGGGAATCATGAGTAAACACAAGAATGGGAAATATTCACAAGAGTAGTTTGTAAGGAACATAGTTCCTTAATGTAGGTATTATAGGGAAATGCCATACACACATGTAACTACACTTGTATATCAGAATTTGTGATCAACGATTTATTTATAAACAAAACAGATTGTTTCACATTACAAGAAAATAGAAGAAACAAAAGCATAAGACAACAACATCTTCTAATCAGCCAACTGCTCATCCGTGGGTTGGATTTGCCTTAGCAAGCTTTGGGCATTTATTCACGAAATGACCCATGTTGCCACAGTTGTAGCACGATCCAGGCGGGAAGCGAGCTTGAGCAGGATTGGCTTGTGGTTGATTTGGACCACCTTGGTTCGGGTTACATCGACAAGCACTTGCCAGGTGACCAACTCGCCCACATGATACACACAGAAGACACTGTAAGTGAGCTTGGTGATGCCCATTACATTTGTCGCATATTGGTGCCATTCCCTTGTATTGCTTCTTAGCAGGTGGTGTTGCCACCTGGATGGGTCCTGCTTGATTTGGTACAGCTGTAGTTGAGCAAACCCTTGCTGTATGACCTATAAGTCCACAAATCTGGCATTTGCGGCACTTCACACTAGCATGAAGATGAAGGTTACATTGGTTGCACAAGGGTGCAGTTCCAGTGTATGGCTTCCTAGCAGGGGGTTGAGCTGGTTGGTTGGGGATGGCTTGACCATTGTGAGCGACCACGACGAAGTTCTGAGAAGCCTTTCACTTCTTTGACTTCTTAGGGAATCCAGTCTGTTCATCCATGGTCTTTGATTCCTTGATTGGTTTCTTGGCTGGTGGTGCTGTCACTTGGCTAGGTCTTGCCTGTTTTGGTGCAACCGCTACGGGATTCTTTGAAGCTTTACGTTTCTTTGGTTTAGGTGAAGGCTTGGCCTCTGTCTCCTTTGGTGACTCTTGAGTGGCTTCATCCTGGAGACGATACATGGCAATGCCTAAATCCACAGTCTTCAGAATCACTTCGCCTATTCGCTGGGCAATTTGCTGAGAGGAAGAGACATTCTAGAAGGAAATGAAAGACATAGGAAGAAACAGGTGAAAGGTTATCGGATAATCAAAACAGAATGACAACGCATGGAAATTGCGATCATTTGTTTGTTACCTAAGGCAAACAAATGAGACGGTGACTAATCAAAGTAAGCGGGTCATATTAATGTATCGCGAAGACATGATTTAGCCTATAAGTGGACACTCACTCCAAGAGTTCCCAGGTAAGAGTGACTGGTCCGATTATGTGGATTTGTACGAACACTCTAGCCTTAGACAGAAAACTCAGAGTACAGGCATCCACTCTTCCAGATTGCACGTGTTCACACTATAAGACCCAAACTTTGACGAGGTTTTGAAAATTCAAAGGGGTTCAAAACCTTATAACAGAGGGTTCAAAACCTAGTAATCAATCATCCTAGAACAGATGATTAGTTTTCAAAGTTGTTTTGAAATTTATGTTCTTGTTGTGGTTATCACCTAAGAATAGGTGACGCTATCGTTTTATGTCTAAAAGCAAGTAAACTCGCGTTAGGGTCCTAGGAAGGTTATAGACTAGGTCAAAGCATTACTAATAACCTAATTCCCTATAACCATGTGCTCTGATACCAACTTTTCTGTCACTTCCCGACCACGTAAAACAACAAAACGTGGCGGAAACGTCGGGGAGTGTTGTAACAGAATCATTGTTTCATAACACATGGAAATTGAAATATTGTTTTATTGATTAAAAGAGGTACAATGTCTTGACAGTCAAAGAAACATAACATAAATAACTAGTCTTGCATCTTTTATTGTCGCTAAGGCCCAAGTCCGCCTAAGTGTATCTTGATAAATCCTAAGCATCATATCCTGAAACACATGTGAAAATAGGTACGTCAGCATAAAAATGCCTGTGAGATACATAGGTTTTGTGAAAATAGAACTCATGACTTATGTTTAAGAAAATGTTAGTCATGAACCTTTTAATTTGGTTTGTCTTGTAAATCATTTGAAAAGTGATAAATAAACCAAATGATATATATGTATAAAAGAATAGTACATGGTTAAGTAAATAACCAAGTAAAATGAGTTTATATTAGATAAGTTGTTTGTAAAACAATGTATTGTGAAAAGTATGTTATTTGTATAAAATGTTATATGTCTAAATTGAAATAATTCAAATAACGCTACGATATGTAATACCATACAAGCACTTATATATAGGAAGTACCAGCGGCGTATCCACCATACTTGTATCATATTACACACGCCTCGTTACTCAAATCACTTACTCAAACCAAACCACCAAAGTAAAATGTTTATGTAATATCAAATGTCAAAGTGTTTGTGTGAAAACCATGTCTAATGTCTATGTCTAATGTAAATCATGAATTGTGTATATAAATGTCAAAATGTTTATGTCTAATGTAAATCATGAATTGTGTATATCAATGTCAAAATGTTTATGTCTAATGTACATCATGAATTGTGTATATCAATGTCAAAATGTTTATGTCTAATGTAAATCATGAATTATGTATATCAATGTCAAAATGTTTATGTTTAATGTAAATCATGAATTGTGTATCCAAAATATCATGTATGGTAAGTGAAATATATCAACTAAACCATATGTAAAATGCTCAAAAACAAGGTATTGAAGTAAAACATGGTTTAAATCAAAGTTATGTTTTGTGGAACAAATGCATGCTATACTGATATAAACATCTATGCGGTATTGTGAAAATGCATGCATTCAAGCCTTGTGACTGTGGTGATAAACCCCTAAACGAATTTAAAGGTCTATCTGTGTTATGTTTATCGAATTCGGTCATTCCTTCCATCCAAACATACCTAGGATGTCAGGAACGGGAGTTGTCAATTCCAATGGTACCACTACCTACTAACGAATGGCGTGATCAATGTTAATGAATGTATATTGTCCCATTTGAACAAACCAAATGTCATACCAAAATGTAAGCATGTGATGAATAACAAATGTACTAAGTATGCACACAATGGACATACATAGCATAAAATGTAATGTAAAACAATGTACTAAGTATGCACACAATGGACATACATAGCATGAAATGTAATGTAAAACGATGTACTAAGTAAGTTGCAATGGCAGGTTATACCTCCTGCCTGGGCAGCTGCAAGTGCCGCAGCAACTTGTTCATTGATCAAGGCCGTTAGCTGGGCTTGAGTTAGGTTGATTCGTCCACTCATGATCTTCACATCGAAGAAAACACAAGTAAGAAAGGCGTCGCGCATGTGTGTAAATGTGGAGTGATAGAAGAGAGTTAGCACACTGAGTTCAAACAACAGTGGTTATACTAACTAAGCATACTACGAGAAATGCACTATGTGTGACAACCCTCACTAAACCAGGTATCCGTACAACTTAATTAATAACTAATTACTGCTTAATTACTGTGCTTGCTTGAACTTGTGAATAAACTGCTACTTGAACACTAATACATGTACTTACTTGCATCATACTTTACTTGCTGTCACTACATTATTTACATGACTGAACCTTAGTGACAAACATGATGCACAAAAAGCACAGTAGCACTATAACGGATAACCTATTGAACATGCTGATAAAGCCAGCATCAGGCAAACACTGCCTCTAAGGCCTGTATGAGCCAGAAATATTTTGCTACACTAGTGGTGAGTGTAGGGATATAAGGGTTGTAGAACTGCGTCTCTAGGAATAAGTTACAATGACTGGATGTGCCTAAAACGTGCTCTAAGCACAAAACTCAGCACTTTACACAATAATTCAGCTTTTAGCTAACTAATAAAGTGCCAAAACATGAGAAAAATATTACTAGACACTTTCCAAAGTGTCAGGAATGAGTTGTGTCACTAAAAAGGGTATTAACGACACTTAAAGCTTTGTTAAGCACTTTAACGGATTACTATCCAACCGAACAACCGGACTATACCCGAAACATGAAAATATTGTTATTTTCATTATTTATCTTTTTCTGAGCCAGTTAGGGTCCCTGAATACCCTAACACCCATTGTAACGCGTGACACACCACTAACCGGGTTAAGCACATAATTAACTATACTTAACCTAACTATTTAACCTAACTACTAGTTGGTTTCGGACTAGGACCCCCCCCCCCTCTCTAACCGGCCCCAAACTAGAGGGGACACACTTGTACCCTTGTTGATTATTTTAATCCTCTTGCCTAAAATCTAGTGGACACATGAACCATTGGGTAATTAACTTGTTAATTGTCTATAAGATCAAGGGTTAACACATTATCACTTTACACTTCATAAATCAACAACACAACTTTCTCTCCTCTCTCTCAAGGCTTCGGCCGAACATCCCCTTATACATCTATCATACTTTCGATTTCCTTCATCACATTCCAAGCATCTACAAGTGTTAAGGGTCGCATATAAGGAGTCTTGGTGCAAACGGAAGGCGAAGGACCTCTTTATCTTGCTTTTATCCACGCGTTTTTCGCATAGATTCTTCCCTAGCCTCGAGCTAGTGGTATGTTGCTTAAATCACCTTCTTGAACTATTTTAAAGTGGGTAATATGATTTGTGACGGTTAAAACTCGAAATCTTACAAGTTGAAGCTTAAAAGTCTACTAAAAACACTAAAAATGGTGGATAAAAGCTTATAAGTTGTGTAAATGTTGTAGTATTTGAATTGTGTGAATATTTGGACCCGATCTATGTTGTGATAGCTCGGATCATCATTTAACCCGGTTTAGTCATGATCTTGGATTATGACATAAAGCTTGTTTAAGTGTAACAAGGGTTAGAAGATGAAACTCTACCACACACGAATCATGAACTTGTGTAAGAGTGTTTTAGCTTGTAAAATAGTGATAAAAACTAGTAGATCTACGGATCTACAGGTGGTATTTTCAAAGGACCGAGTGTCAAAGAAATCATATTTTTCTAAAGACGGATCTTACACTAACAAGAATGGTTTTTTTAGAACACACAAGTGTGTAAACACTAGTGTAACACAAAGTATCGACAAAATAACTATTTTTGTGAAAGATGACAAGAAGTTGTAAAGACGGAACTTCTCTAAAAACGAGGTTTTTACGAAACCAGATTGTTTTATATAAAGATCCACTAAAAGTAAGGAGATTTACTTCACAGTTTGGATAAATCACAAGTTCATAAAATTTATGCGATTTATATACATATTTTGACTAGTTTGTGATTGAACATTGTTTTGGTTGAATGAGAAGATTGTTGGTTGATTTGTAAAAGAAAATGATACGCTTGAAAGCGTGGCCACCTCCAGTTACAGAGGAAACTCTGGCGAAATTTTTCCAAAAACCTAACACTTAGAACTATTTTCACTATAAGTGATAGAAAGACATTTTGACTTGTTTTCAAAATATAAGTTTCGCCACGACTATATTTACAAAACATCGGAGGTGGGATTTTCACAAAATAAAACGTGATACATATATATATTTAGTATATATTCTTCTTTCACAACATCACTTGTATAAGTGTTTACGATTATTTTGTGAACTACGTAAATATTATTTTTAGAGTAAAAATAATATTACTAAGTATTATTTTGGGAAAATCACATGTATTAAAATATAATATTTTTTGGAAGAATATTTATATTTTGGAGTTAGGGAATAAAATATATTAAGTGAGACTTAATAGTGTAAATCCGAATGTTACGAGCACACATGTATTAAATCCCCCATCCTTGGGAAGGAGAATAACTACCAAGTATATACAGAACGTAAACACGAAATAGTTGCCTAACTATTTCCCAAAAACTTAAACCATAAAGCTAAGGCACGACCGTCCGTCTAATAGAGTTAGCACGTGTAGGTCGTCATACAGCTGATCGATTTGGAGGCATACTTGGTAGAGACGCACCACTGTGAGTTCATGTCCCCCTTTTCTCTTAACTGTTTTCAGTTTTTAACTGCGGGGGTGAAATACATGTTACTATGATTACGAATGTTTCTTACATGGTATGGTCAGCTAAGGAAGGAACTGTTAGGTTATGTGATTGGGTAGGTGAAACCTTAAGAACATTAGTCCTCGTAGTACGATCGAGGGATACGAGTGATAGGCCTATTTGAGCATAACAAACACCACCCATGCGCCCGCAGGTTGGACCATGTGGTGACCTTGTCGTAACACCACCCATGCGCCCGCAGGTTGGACCATGTGGTGACCTTGTCCTATCCCCACCCATGCGCCCGCAGGTTGGACCATGTGGTGACCTTGTCGTAACACCACCCATGCGCCCGCAGGTTGGACCATGTGGTGACCTTGTCCTATCCCCTCCCATGCGCCCGCAGGTTGGACCATGTGGATACACAATAACTGATATGTTTCCTTATTTGCTTTCATACCAGAGTTTACAAAACATTCATACTTGCAATGATTACAAAGGTTTATTCGCGCGCACATACTAAACACATGAACTCGCTCAACATTATTGTTGATTTTTCAACTTACATGTATTTCAGGGAATTAAAGGATCTGGCGCGGTATGACACGTTTTCCCGCTGCACTAGTTACGAGGTCATCCGGGTTTGGGGAATGTGACTCTTTCCTGGACAAGTCACAATCCTTAAACTGTGTTTATGTCATGTTGATGTTTGTGATTGTTAAGACAATGTTGTTGTATTTGGTTTTCAAAACTTAATTAAATGGATGATCTTGCATGGTTTTATTTCATATAGCTTTGTTATGGTTAAGCTATGGTATTAAGAAGTCACACCAAAATTAACCACGCTTCCGCAAAGCCAGGGTGTGACAGCTTGGTATCAGAGCTCTGATCATAGCGAACTAGGATTCTTTCTCGAGTCTAGACTATGATCACTAGGGCTCTCACGAAAACATTTTTCTGCATACCACTTAAGTCCAGATCCAAAACTTTTTACAAACAAATGTTGAGCACGTTGATTTATTATAGGCTCAGCCTGGAGGGCTGAGGCTCGGTCTGGAGGATCGAGGCTCGGTCTAGGTGACCGAGGTAGTTGGCTAGTGAGGCTAGGAAGAGTAGGCTCAGTCTTGGAGGCTGAGGCTCGGTATTGGAGACCGAGGCTCGATCTAAGAGGTCGAGGTAGATGATAGAGCAGTCTTAGAGACTGGGAAGAATTTGGCTAGTGGGACTAGGAGAATTATTTGATTGACTATCATGTTTATATGATTATATGATTGATTATTATACGTATATGTGTTTGTGTTACAAACGTCATGCTTTCATCAAGTACTAGAAAGATGGACACTACGAATCCCATGGCCATAGTATCAGACGACATAGTTTCATCGAAGCACGAGGTGTACATTTCCGATACTACCGGCACAGACAATGACGACTTTCAGCCCTTTTTGCGCTGCCTGAAGTCGTAGCAGAGCCTACTGATGGCCATCTTGTTGGGAATTTGCCCCCTTGCCACTTATCCTGTTGTTGATATGCCCCCCCTCCCGACGTGGCCTCTGACGACGATAACGATCTACTGGAGGAGGACCCATTCGAGGGCAGGGCCCTATTGCTGCTGGTATTAGACTACTGCATGCGGACGCTCCTGTAGGGGAAACTCATGTCCATTCTCCTATCCCAGACTCATTTGAGTTTCTGACATCCGCATCTTCGCACATACAGGGAATGCAGCACCACTCACACGACGCCGACCCTGATATGGCATCATCAGCTGCACCGGATCCCACCCACAGCTTTGAGTTTGATCATGATATTGAGGTTGATCCTGCTTTTCCACCTGGTTTTGATCCAGACCATGACCTTGAGCTCATACACTTAGACCAGCCCTTGGAGGATCCTGTAACCCCCTGTGTTTGTTGATCCAGCTGATCTTGAGATGGAGTTTTTGATCCGGAGCCGGCCGTGGCCCCTGAGCCAGGCGCTGCTCCTGACCCCGCATTGGAGCATGACCCTGTTCATGCCAATGCACCTACTGTTGCTCCTTGATTGATCATCTGTTTGGACGAGAGAAAATTTGGGGTAACTGTGCAAGACAATTTATTATTACGGGGGCCCACGTAATAACGATTTGTAGTGCACAGGAATCCTGGTGGACTCTGCGGGTCAAGCTAATGATAACCAATACAGCAGGAAATAACTTAAACACGAATGACCAAGGCGATGTAGCCTCGAGTTCATTCTATTACGAGCAACAAGCCAAATTGGCAACAATAATCCACCTCATGGGTGCACTTACAAGCAGTTTCTGGACTGCAAGCCCATCAACTTTGATGGCACAGGAGGTGCTGTCGCCTTTTTTCGTTGGGCCGAGAAAACTGAATCTGTTCTTCGCATGAGCAAATGCGCACCAGACCAGCAAGTCACCTATATCTCAGGGCTATTCTTGGATGGAGCCCTCTCTTGGTGGAATCTGCAAGTACAGACACTTGGTGAAGATGCTGCCTACGCGCTAACCTGGACCGAACTGAAGGAACTTATGCGCAAAAAGTACTGCTCTCGCGCTGAAATCCAAAGATTGGAAACCGAGTTCTGGCACTTGAAAATGGACGGTCCAAAGATCGTAGAATACGTTCAAAGGTTCCATGACTTATCGCATGTGGTACCCTACATGGTCACTCCGGAGTTCAAGCGGATTGAACGTTTCATTTGGGGACTAGCTCCTCAAATCATAAGCATGGTAACCTCATCCAAGCCTACGACAATTACTGAGGCGATCGATTTGAGCGTGGCTCTCACAGAGGAGGCCATTCGCCTGAACAAGTTTGATGATGCTGAGCTTAAGAAGAAAGAGACTCACGTCGAGTCATCAGGAGGTAACAAACGGAAGTTCTCAAACTTCAAGCAGGGCGCCAGTGTGGCGGTTAAGAAAGGAGGATCAAATGCGCCAGCTCAGGTTACAGCTGGTAGTGGGAAGAAAGGAAAGGGATACATGGGCACCCAACCTAAGTGCAACAACTGCCAACTCCACCATTCTGGTCGATGCGGGCCAAAAGTATGCGAAGCATGTGGAAAACGTGGCCACTTGAAGGACACTTGTTGGGCCACTGCTGGTCAGGGAGGCCAGGGAGGATTCGGAAACAGAAATTACAACCGGGGTGGGAATGGAAATCGCCCACAAGGAAATCATGGTGGAAACTTCAGGTTCAGACAATGGGCGAGGCTGCTGCGTATGCTCTATCATGGGACGAGCTGAAAGAGCTAATGCGTAAAAAGTACTGTTCGAGAACAGAAAGCCAGAAGGTAGAAACTGAGTTCTGGAACTTGAAGATGGAAGGTCCAAAAATAGCTGAGTATGTGGAGAAGTTCCAAGTTCTATCGCGTATCGTTCCTTACATGGTAGATCCGGAGTTTAATAGGATTGAGCGTTTCATTTGGGGATTGGCACCCCAAATCAGGAGCATGGTAACGACATCAAAGCCTGCAACAATCACTGAGGCCATCAATCTAAGTGTAGCCCTGACGGAAGAGGCAGTCAGGATGAACAAATTTTCAACCTCTGAGGAGAAGAAGGAGACTCATGTAGAGTCTTCTGGGGACAACAAGAGGAAGTTGGCAAATTTCAAACAGGGTACCCAGTCGAGTAGCAACGACAAGGCCAAAAAGAGAAAAGAGTACACGGGTATCCTACCAAAGTGCGACAACTGTCGACGACCCCATAACGGGCGGTGTAGATATGGAAAATGTGGTAACTGTGGCAAGGTGGGACATGTCAAGGAAACGTGTCGGCAAGGTACTAAACATGGAAATAGAGGTCAAGATGGTAACGGAAATCGCGGAGGAAATAACGACGACAACAACTATCAAGGCAGGGAAGCTGACGATCAAGACTGTGGCCAAGCGTGTTTTAATTGCGGTGATGTGGGGCATTTCAGGAAGTATTGCCCTAAGAACACTCAGGCACGTGGATGAAAGCTCAACAGCGGGGATAGAATCCAAGCGCGGATATCGGTACGTCTCATAATAGTCAATGTTATGCTCTATTTGACAGTATTGTCAAATTTTAGCTTCAGAAAATATAGTTGTTTTAGTAGTAAGTAACCTAGATACCCAGTTCTCGATAGAACAAGCCTAACGAAAGCTTCGATGTGATAATTGGGATGGACTGGTTGTCGAACAACCCGGCGGAGATTGTCATCCGCGCCCCGACGACGAACGGAGAAATGATTGTGATTCATGGAGCAGGATACGCTCCTACGGATTATCAGACAAAGAAGACACGAAAATTTTCGCACACAGGATGTGTTGCATTCTTGGCTCATGTCGTGGAAAAAGAAGCCGAAGAACCGAAACTCAAAGATATCCCTGTGATTGGAAGATACCCCGAAGTCTTCTTCGAAGACTTGCCGGAATCGTCTCCTCAACGATTAGTCGAATCCCGCGTCGATCTAATTCCAGGCACTGCACCCGTAGTCGTTGCATCGTAGCGACTTACATTTTCGGAGATGCAAGGATTGACAGAGAAGTTTTAGAAATGGGTAGAGAAGGAAGATAACAGACCAAAATTCCCTTTTGGGGTAACCCCATTTCTACTCGTCAAAAAGAAGGATGATGATTTTCAAATAAACATCAACTACCGGGAGCTGAACAAGCTGACGATCAAGAATAGATATCCTCTGCCAAGGATTGATGATCTATTCGACCAACTGCAAGGTTCAAGCTTTTATTCAAAGATCGACCTTCGATCTGGATACCATCAGTTAAGGATACAAGGGGAGAGTATCCCAAAGACAGCCTTCAGAACTCGTTATGGACACTACGAGTTCCTTGTTATGACGTATGGTTTGACAAACGCACCTGCAGTCTTTATGGACTTGATGAATAGAGTTTGCAAGTCGCACTTGGACAAGTTCGTGATTGTGTTTATCGACGACATCTTGATTTATTCAAGAACAAAGGCTGAGCACGAGCCGCATCTAAGAGCTATTTTGGAGCTGCTAAAGAAAGAACAGCTATATGCCAAACCCTCTAAGTGCGAATTTTGGCTACATGAGGTCCAATTTCTTGGACATGTGGTAAATGGAGATGGAATCCATGTGGATCCAACCAAGATCGAAGCGATTAAGAATTGAGAAACGCCAAAGACGCCAACCGAGATTCGACAATTCTTGGATTTGGCTGGCTACTATCGAAGGTTCATTGGGGATTTTTCAAAAAAATCGCTCAACCTTTGACACTCCTCATGCAGAAAGATAAAAAGTTTGATTGGGGAATCAAACAGGAAGAAGCGTTCCAGATATTGAAGGATAAGCTCTGCAATGCGCCAATCTTAGCACTACCAGAAGGTACAAATGATTTTGTGGTATACTGCGACGCTTCGCGTCAAGGATTGGGTTGTGTGTTGATGCAACGCCAAAAGGTTATTGCCTACGCATCGCGTCAATTGAAAGTGCACGAAAAGAACTATACCACACATGATTTGGAACTTGGCGCAGTGGTTTTTGTATTAAAGATCTGGAGACACTACCTTTATGGTACAAAGTGTACAATTTTTACAGATCACAAGAGCCTACAGCACATATTCAACCAGAAGGAGTTGAATATGAGACAGAGACAATGGGTTGAGTTGCTGAACGATTACGACTGCGAGATAAAGTATCATCCAGGGAAGGCGAATGTAGTCGCCGATGCCCTAAGTCGAAAGGAGAGGATCAAGCCCATAAGGGTTAGGGCTTTAGAAATGCTTACTTGAACCGATCTTTCCTTGCGCATTCGTGCCGCGCAGAAAGAAGCTCTCAAGGAAGGAAACCTTGAAAAAGAATACCTCCGTGGGATGGAGAAGCTACTGGTACCAAACGAGGAAGGAACGTTATGTTTTGAGAAAAGGATTTGGGTTCCTCTGTTTGGTAGTTTAAGGAAGGTTATTTTCGATGAAGCTCACAAATCACGGTACTCTATCCAACCAGGAGCGGATAAAATGTACCAAGACCTCGAGGATTACTATTGGTGGCCTAGGATGAAAGGCGATGTTGCTGTATATGTGAGCAAATGTTTAACATGCGCTAAGGTTAAAGCGGAATACCAGAAGCCTTCAGGACTTCTGCAACAACCTGAGATTCCCAAATGGAAACAGGAACAAATCTCCATGGATTTTATTACAAAGTTAAAAAAAAAAGAACGCCGAGAGGCCATGACACTATTTGGGTAATAGTGGATCGATTAACAAAGTCAGCACACTTCCTACCTATCAGAGAAAAGGATAATACGAGCAAGCTTGCCGAAATTTACATGAGAGAGATCGTTACGCGCCATGGAGTACCTCTCTCAATCGTCTCTAATAGAGACGGAAGGTTTGTGTCAAGGATATGGCAATCCTTCCAAGAAGCTTTTAGCTCACAATTAAATCTGAGCACTGCGTTTCATCCGCAAACTGACGGTCAAAGCGAGCGAACGATACAGACTTTGGAAGACATGCTGAGAGCGTGTGTTATGGATTTAGGCGGTAGCTAGGACAAGCATTTGCCTTTGGTCAAATTTTCATACAACAACAGCTACCACACCAGTATTGGTGTTGCGCCATTTGAAGCCCTTTACGGACGCAAGTGCCGATCACCCCTATGTTGGGCTGACGCAGGAGATAGACAACTTGTTGGTCCCGAAATCGTCCAAGAGACGACAGACAAGATGGCGCAGATTCTAAAACGCATCGAAGCAGCTCACCACAGGCAGGAAGCCTATGCAGATCCAAACCGGAAACATATGGAACTCCAAGTTGGAGATATGGTTTTATTGAAAGTATCACCCTAGAAGGGTGTGGCACGCTTCGGAAAGCGTGGGAAGTTAAATCCGCGCTACATCGGTCCTTTCAGAATTTTGGAAATAATAGGACTAGTAGCATACAAGCTGGACTTACCTGCTGAACTCCATTCAGCTCACGATACATTTCATGTATCCAACCTGAAGAAAAGTCCAATTCGAGATACCATTGCCATTACCACCGACGAGATTCACGTTGACGACACGCTCCACTTCACAGAAGAACCTGTTGAGGTCACGGATTGGAAAATAAACAAGACCCGCCGGAGCAGTGTCAAGCTCGTCAAAATTCGTTGGAATGCTAGACACGGTCCTGAGTACACCTGGGAGCGTGAGGACCGGATGAAAGAGAAATACCCCCACCTTTTTCCTAAGAACCCTGCATCTACAAGCAGAACTTAAATTTCGGGACGAAATTTATTTAACGGGGGGAGAATGTGACAACCCCCACTAAAACAGGTATCCGTACAACTTAATTAATAACTAATTACTGCTTAATTACTGTTCTTGCTTGAACTTGTGAATAAACTGCTACTTGAACACTGATACATGTACTTACTTGCATCATACTTTACTTGCTGTCACTACATTATTTACATGACTGAACCTTAGTGACAAACATGATGCACAAAAAGCACAGTAGCACTATAACGGATAACCTATTGAACATGCTGATAAAGCCAGCATCAGGCAAACACTGCCTCTAAGGCCTGTATGAGCCAGAAATATTTTGCTACACTAGTGGTGAGTGTAGGGATATAAGGGTTGTAGAACTGCGTCTCTAGGAATAAGTTACAATGACTGGATGTGCCTAAAACGTGCTCTAAGCACAAAACTCAGCACTTTACACAATAATTCAGCTTTTAGCTAACTAATAAAGTGCCAAAACATGAGAAAAATATTACTAGACACTTTCCAAAGTGTCAGGAATGAGTTGTGTCACTAAAAAGGGTATTAACGACACTTAAAGCTTTGTTAAGCACTTTAACGGATTACTATCCAACCGAACAACCGGACTATACCCGAAACATGAAAATATTGTTATTTTCATTATTTATCTTTTTCTGAGCTAGTTAGGGTCCCTGAATACCCTAACACCCATTGTAACGCGTGACACACCACTAACCGGGTTAAGCACTTAATTAACTATACTTAACCTAACTATTTAACCTAACTACTAGTTGGTTTCGGACTAGGACCCCCCCCCCTCTCTAACCGGCCCCAAACTAGAGGGGACACACTTGTACCCTTGTTGATTATTTTAATCCTCTTGCCTAAAATCTAGTGGACACATGAACCATTGGGTAATTAACTTGTTAATTGTCTATAAGATCAAGGGTTAACACATTATCACTTTACACTTCACTAATCAACAACACAACTTTCTCTCCTCTCTCTCAAGGCTTCGGCCGAACATCCCCTTATACATCTATCATACTTTCGATTTCCTTCATCACATTCCAAGCATCTACAAGTGTTAAGGGTCGCATATAAGGAGTCTTGGTGCAAACGGAAGGCGAAGGACCTCTTTATCTTGCTTTTATCCACGCGTTTTTTCGCATAGATTCTTCCCTAGCCTCGAGCTAGTGGTATGTTGCTTAAATCACCTTCTTGAACTATTTTAAAGTGGGTAATATGATTTGTGACGGTTAAAACTCGAAATCTTACAAGTTGAAGCTTAAAAGTCTACTAAAAACACTAAAAATGGTGGATAAAAGCTTATAAGTTGTGTAAATGTTGTAGTATTTGAATTGTGTGAATATTTGGACCTGATCTATGTTGTGATAGCTCGGATCATCATTTAACCCGGTTTAGTCATGATCTTGGATTATGACATAAAGCTTGTTTAAGTGTAACAAGGGTTAGAAGATGAAACTCTACCACACACGAATCATGAACTTGTGTAAGAGTGTTTTAGCTTGTAAAATAGTGATAAAAACTAGTAGATCTACGGATCTACAGGTGGTATTTTCAAAGGACCGAGTGTCAAAGAAATCATATTTTTCTAAAGACGGATCTTACACTAACAAGAATGGTTTTTTTAGAACACACAAGTGTGTAAACACTAGTGTAACACAAAGTATCGACAAAATAACTATTTTTGTGAAAGATGACAAGAAGTTGTAAAGACGGAACTTCTCTAAAAACGAGGTTTTTACGAAACCAGATTGTTTTATATAAAGATCCACTAAAAGTAAGGAGATTTACTTCACAGTTTGGATAAATCACAAGTTCATAAAATTTATGCGATTTATATACATATTTTGACTAGTTTGTGATTGAACATTGTTTTGGTTGAATGAGAAGATTGTTGGTTGATTTGTAAAAGAAAATGATACGCTTGAAAGCGTGGCCACCTCCAGTTACAGAGGAAACTCTGGCGAAATTTTTCCAAAAACCTAACACTTAGAACTATTTTCACTATAAGTGATAGAAAGACATTTTGACTTGTTTTCAAAATATAAGTTTCGCCACGACTATATTTACAAAACATCGGAGGTGGGATTTTCACAAAATAAAACGTGATACATATATATATTTAGTATATATTCTTCTTTCACAACATCACTTGTATAAGTGTTTACGATTATTTTGTGAACTACGTAAATATTATTTTTAGAGTAAAAATAATATTACTAAGTATTATTTTGGGAAAATCACATGTATTAAAATATAATATTTTTTGGAAGAATATTTATATTTTGGAGTTAGGGAATAAAATATATTAAGTGAGACTTAATAGTGTAAATCCGAATGTTACGAGCACACATGTATTAAATCCCCCATCCTTGGGAAGGAGAATAACTACCAAGTATATACAGAACGTAAACACGAAATAGTTGCCTAACTATTTCCCAAAAACTTAAACCATAAAGCTAAGGCACGACCGTCCGTCTAATAGAGTTAGCACGTGTAGGTCGTCATACAGCTGATCGATTTGGAGGCATACTTGGTAGAGACGCACCACTGTGAGTTCATGTCCCCCTTTTCTCTTAACTGTTTTCAGTTTTTAACTGCGGGGGTGAAATACATGTTACTATGATTACGAATGTTTCTTACATGGTATGGTCAGCTAAGGAAGGAACTGTTAGGTTATGTGATTGGGTAGGTGAAACCTTAAGAACATTAGTCCTCGTAGTACGATCGAGGGATACGAGTGATAGGCCTATTTGAGCATAACAAACACCACCCATGCGCCCGCAGGTTGGACCATGTGGTGACCCCGTCTTAACACCACCCATGCGCCCGCAGGTTGGACCATGTGGTGACCTTGTCGTAACACCACCCATGCGCCCGCAGGTTGGACCATGTGGTGACCTTGTCCTATCCCCACCCATGCGCCCGCAGGTTGGACCATGTGGTGACCTTGTCGTAACACCACCCATGCGCCCGCAGGTTGGACCATGTGGTGACCTTGTCCTATCCCCTCCCATGCGCCCGCAGGTTGGACCATGTGGATACACAATAACTGATATGTTTCCTTATTTGCTTTCATACCAGAGTTTACAAAACATTCATACTTGCAATGATTACAAAGGTTTATTCGCGCGCACATACTAAACACATGAACTCGCTCAACATTATTGTTGATTTTTCAACTTACATGTATTTCAGGGAATTAAAGGATCTGGCGCGGTATGACACGTTTTCCCGCTGCACTAGTTACGAGGTCATCCGGGTTTGGGGAATGTGACTCTTTCCTGGACAAGTCACAATCCTTAAACTGTGTTTATGTCATGTTGATGTTTGTGATTGTTAAGACAATGTTGTTGTATTTGGTTTTCAAAACTTAATTAAATGGATGATCTTGCATGGTTTTATTTCATATAGCTTTGTTATGGTTAAGCTATGGTATTAAGAAGTCACACCAAAATTAACCACGCTTCCGCAAAGCCAGGGTGTGACACTATGTAACTAGCAAGTAGGCAATGTAAACATAAATCATATCACCTATAGTGTTGAGCCTTGCATGTGGAGTGAAGCGTCGTTGTGGATCGTTGAGCACTGTACAGGTTATAGTCTGGTTTTGTCAAAAAGCTTTTCCCTTTTTTAAAACCAAGTTCGCTATAACCAATGGCTCTGATACCAATCTGTCACACCCCCAAAATCCACACGCGGGGTATCACTGCTTGGAGGCGTGACATGAACAGGATCAAGCCACCAATCATATTGAACAATAAAGTAAAGTAATCAAAAGTTCATCCACACAATATAATTGGTGTCCAAAAACAATTTAATAAGTCTAAGTTATTAGCGGAAGCAAATAGTTCAAAACCCAAATAGTAAATTCAGAGTATTTAAGTTTATCATGAACACTCAATGTCCATGCTCCACAAAGACTCTTCCCCATGCAAGCTCCTGCTAAACCTAGTGACCTGCAAAGCATGTAGTAACGAGTCAATAACAAAATTGAGCGAGTTCACAGTTGGGTGTTTGTTTAAGTTATTCCAAAAACGTAGTTTCCTTTAACTGGCACCCTTGCCGTGGGGGATACCCCATAGTTGAAAACGTGTTTTGTTTAATCCCGTTTACTCTGGCAATCCAGCCGTGGGGGCTACCCCATGTTTATACTACTAGACTCGTTACCATATCGACCACTAAATTTAGTCATGTTTATGTGCCCTTAGCATCAATATCTATCATCATTGACGTGTCCAGATCCATTAGTTCACGCCCGTCCTCTGCGGCACGGTGTGAGGATTGTCAGACCTAAATAGCGCTATCTAACTAATGACCCGCTCGCCATTGGCCCGGCGATTAAGTCGATATAAAAAGGAGGGACTTCGTGATAGAGTTTTGGTCTAGTGAAATTTAAACTGTCCAAGAGGACGAGGAATTACATTCCTTAACCCGTACTGTCCTACCCAAGAAGGACGAGGAATCCATATTCCTTAACCCATTCCCAACCCCTGGGAATCCCATGCTTTGTAGAAAGTGTGAACTCACCTTAGGTTAGCTCGGCAGATAAACGAAAGGTCAATCGGGCTGCTAGGGGTCAACCACGTCCTAACATGGTTACCATACAAGTCAGGTCTAGGTTCAAGTAGTGCACATAAGTTTACACAGGACTACCAAGTTACAACACGTAATGATCATGGCAACACGTTAACAGTAAGGTACATAACATACCCGAACTTGTGCGATTCACCCATTGAAGCCCAATATTACCCGGCCCAACCTGTTGTGCATCCAGCACATCTTGTGCGACTCATAACAGGTTGTGCGATCCAAAACATACCTGGCCCAGTTTACAAATAAGCCCAACAAAATACACAGCCCAAATAATAACATACATTGGTCTTGTGCGGTCCGGATGAACTTGTGCGACTGACCAGTCCTTGTGCGATTGGGATTGGGCTTTGAGGCCCAACAGTGTAACAGTTTTAAGTAGTTTGTGTGTGGTCCAAGCCTTGTGCGATCGGCACTGTCTTGTGCGATCCACAAGGTCTTGTGCGATCATGCAAAAACTGAGTGTACACGGTGCTTAGTGTGATTGTACCCGGCTTGTGCGATGCACCTTGTGCGGTCAGATCAGGTCTTGTGTAACCTGATCTTGTGCGATTAAGAGGCTGGTGTGATTAGTTACATTATTCCTAAAATCTTGCAATCACTTACATGGTTTCCATTTATGAAATTTATTATTTAACACTATTATTTTCCAATCATACAATTAATCGATCAAACAAGGGTTTTTAGCCTCAAATCTCTATGAACCCTAATCATATGCGAATTATAACAACGATTTATAATACTAAACTATATTATCACGGTTCATGTTCTTCGATTACCAGTTTACATTCTATCACAACAACACAACAAATCGTCTAACATAAACACATCACAGCCGAGTAATATATAATCGGTTCTTGATTAATATCATGCAAAATTCCGAATTATATGAACATTATCAATTACACATGTGAGCTGAGTTTATGAACATGAATCATAATCAAACACATAACCTCCCTAAATCATCATGTAAGCCAACACATCATCTATCATGCAACTAATGATTAAAACACTAACCGATTATAACACAAGGATGATCCGAATTCAGGAAGTCTTCGATGGAAAGGAGGGGTGTCTGCCGTCGAGTTGGAAAGAGGGAGGGGAGCACTAGGGTTTTGCGTGTGTTGGGTGGTTTGCAAAATAATGAGAAGTGTTAACCTCCTCATGAGGTTATGCGTATGAGAGGTGGGTCGAACCTATCATGGGCTGCCCATGTGTTTCGAGTACAAACAGTGTGGCCCGAATGGGCTTATGCAATCGGATTAGAGTTGTGCGGTTGGATTGTGTTGTGCGACTACATAATACATACATATATAACACACATTCACTTAACATGTAATATATCATTCATACTCATGACATTACATTGCAACAAACACATAATTTAATCATAGAACGTTTATACAGGTTACACCAAAGTATCAGGAAAGGTTCTGAGATACGAGTTGTCAAAACCAGTAACAATGTCTTGAACTGAGTTAGGGAGGCCATCAATGTAGTTTTCAATTGCCTTATCCAAAGGCATAACTGTGGTTGGGCATAAGAGACTTAGCTCCTCATATCAGTCCGTGTAGGATCGATGCTCACTGCTATCTTGCTTAAGATCGTCGAATTCCCTTTCCAACGCCCTAATTTCATGACGAGGATAGAATTCCTTCATCATTAGAGCTCGATGTAACACCTGTGCCTTCACGGCCATCAAACAAATACCGAACCAATGAAATATTATATTTCATACTTGGGATTTGTAAAAATATGTGTATCATTTGCACATATCAATTTTTGTTCAATTCCAAACTCTAAATCGCTTTCTGGAAGGTTATACCCGCACCGATGCGTAAATATAACCAGTTTAATGCAACGAACACTCTAGAATAGTGACATAAGCTTAACATACCTTAAATAACCTTTACATAACTTAGAAATAAGTTTTGAAGGCTTTGGTATGACAAAAACAAGCTAATTCGCTTACAGGGACTAAACTTGACAAACTGCAAAAGTATGCCAATTTGAACTGTAACGAACATTCCGGAACATGACCATAAGTTAAACACACCTTAAATATCCTTTATATAGCTTAGAAATAGGCTTTGAGGGGTTCAGTGTGCTAAAATAAACTTTTGGCTCATTCAGGGACTAAAAGTGTCAAAAAGTGCACAAGTTTGCATTTTCGCGCATAACTTACGTTCTGAATACATCCGGACATCCAAAAATTTAGGTAAGCACTAAAATATTTTATTTTAGTGTTCAGCATAAGAAAAATTCATTCGTCGCGTCTTTTGGATCGTTTTTCGCGCTTGTGCGCATTCCGTCGTAATTAAGCGAACATCGCGTTCGTACGACCAAACGAACTGACATCGGACATATTTTTGAACATGTTTCATGTCCACAATGTTTAGGCATCATTTTAGGGCCTTAAAGTTGGCTTTACGGGCCTTAGAAGTGTCGGAAATGGCCTTAAACACGTGCAGGGGCTGAAACTGTCATTTTTAAAGTTATATGTTGATCAGAAGGGCCATGCGGCCCGCATTAGATTTGTCTGATCCTGAAGCGGGCCGCCTCAGCCTCCCTGATCAGATCAGATCGAACAGTCAGCAGCTTCCAGCTGTTTTAACCACAACCACAAGCCCACATTTGACCCATTCAGCTGATTTAAGGTCATTTTTAGCTACCACAAGTTTTCAACAAATGTACGCACAAGATTCAAGCACGGTTTCCTTGAAACGATCTTAACGGTTACCCGAAAACTATAAATACCCCACCCCCCCCCCCATTGCTTTAAACCCACTAGAATCTGATCTTAGAAGCTCTAAGTTGAAACCGTTGTTTCATACCTGAGCTACTTGGATCACGATTAGCATTCGGGGACCCTTCGTAAGTATTCTTTCGTTCTTTTCCTTCTTTTATTGCTTTTCGAGTCCGAAAGTCAAACTTTGTTTGACTTTCAGCGTTGACCAGCTTATGGTCAATGCGAAGTTCGTTTGAACTTCGCAACGTGATTGTAATCACGATGGTTATTGTCCCTTGGGACTATGCCTACTGATTACCACGTTGTCTAGGGTCGTAAGGGTAAGCGATCTGATAAATCGCTTATACCTTCGAACCCGACCCAGTTTGGTCGATCATTAGGATCCGACCAAATACATTAGGTGACCATAGTATATAGGGAATAACCTTCCGAGGTTATACCTTATGGTCACATCGTTTAAGTAGTTGTATGATAGGTAGTTTATATGCCTTAGGTAAATTACCAAAATACCCTTTTCATGTATAATTGTTAATTAAGCATATGTAACCTAAACTTTTGTCACATAACTGATTATGTAATATGTTTAGGCATATAATACTTGTCATAGGACTAGTTAGGCGGTCCGAACGCGTTTTACGCGAACGACGCGTTAAAGTAGCATAAGCTACCTAAACGGGTCGTAATGGGTCGAAAGCACTTAGGTTAAGTTTCGTTTTAGTATGTAGGATTTGTTAAACCATATTACACGAGTTTCCATACTCGTTTTGTTTACGAAACCTCATTCTATCCGATCTTCCGATTTAGGTCCGGTTTATTAACATAGTTACCTATATTAGGTGCCGTTTGATTCCGAGATCTCTAGCATTACTTGGTGGTTATCTTTAGACATCTGAGCAATCTCAAGTGAGTACATAGACCCCTCTTTTACTGTTTTCCAAACGTTTTGGGGTGGAACACATGTGCCTACTTGTTACTTTCGTGCCTTCCTGTTTTCACATCATATACCTGCTATGTTCGTTAGTACATTAAAGTACATTGTTTTACATTGACATTTTATGCTATGTATGTCCATTGCGTGCATACTTAGTACATCGTTTTACATTTACATTTTATGCTATGTATGTCCATTGCGTGCATACTTAGTACATCGTTTTACATTTACATTTTATGCTATGTATGTCCATTGCGTGCATACTTAGTACATCGTTTTCATCACATGCTTACATTTTGTTATGACATTTGGGTTGTTTACAATGGAACAATACATTCATTAACATTAGCTACGCCGTTCGTTAGTAGGAAGTGGTACCATAGGAATTGACAACTCCCGTTCCGGACATCCTGGGTATGGGGATGAAAGGAATGACCGAATTCGATATACATAATTTAGATAAACCTTTAAGTTGTTTAAGGGTTTATCGCCGCAGTCTCAAGGCTTGGATGTATGCATTTTCACAACACCGCATAGATGTTCGTATCAGTATAGCATGCATTTCCACAAAACATAGCTTTGATTTAAACCAAGTTTTACTTCAATACTATGTTCTTGTGCATATGGTTTAGTTGATACATTTCACTAGCCATACATATTATTTTGTTTACATATTACATGATTTACATTGATCATGCATTTCCACAAAACATAGCTTTGATTTAAACCAAGTTTTACTTCAATACTATGTTCTTGTGTATATGGTTTAGTTGATACATTTCACTAGCCATACATATCATTTTGTTTACATATTACATGATTTACATTGATCATGCATTTCCACAAAACATAGCTTTGATTTAAACCAAGTTTTACTTCAATACTATGTTCTTGTGCATTTCATCTATGGTTTAGTTGATGCGTTTTCACTAGCCATACATATCATTTTGGTTACACATTACATGGTTTATATTTGACACATAAACACTTTTGACATTGGTTATACATTACATGATTTACATTTTGACATAAACATTTTAACATATTATTTCAATACATTTGGAAGTTGGTTTAAACATAGACATCTTACATTGTTGGTTTGGTTTGAGTAAGTGATTAAATAACGAGGCGTGTGTAATATGATACAAGCATGGTGGATACGCCGCTGGTACTTCCTATATATAAGTGTTTGTATGGTATTACATATCGTAGCGTTATTTGAATCATTTCAGTTTATGACATATAACATCTTATACAAATAACATACTTTTCACAATACATTGTTTTACAAACAACTTAACTTATACAAACTCATTTTACATGGTTATTCATTTAACCATGCATTATTCTCTTATTTATACGTATCATCTGAACTTATTGTTTTTCAAATGATTTACAAAGACAAAGCAAATTACAAGGTTCATGACTGAACATTTTCTTAAACAGAAGTCATGAATCTTATTTTCACAAAACCTATGTACTCGCCGGCATTTTTATGCTGACGTACCTATTTTCACATGTGTTTCAGGAAATGAAGCATAGGATTGATCAAGATACACTTAGGCGGACATGGGCCTTAGTGACAATAAAAGATGCAAGACTAGTTATTTATGTTATGTTTCTTTGATTGTCAAGACATTTTAACCCGTGTATTTAATAAAACAATATTTAAATTTCCATGTGTTATGAAACAATGATTCTGTTACAACACTCCCCGATGTTTCCGCCATGTTTTGTTGTTTTACGTGGTCGGGGTGTGACAGAAAAGTTGGAATCAGAGCTCATGGTTATAGGGAATTAGGTTATTAGTAATACTTTGACCTAGTCTATAACCTTTCTAGGACCCTAACGCGAGTTTACTTGCGTTTAGTCATAAAACAATACTGTCACCTATCCTTAGGCGACAACCACAACAAGAACATAAAATTCAAAACCGCTTTGAAAACAAATCATCTGTTCTAGGATGATTGATTACTAGGTTTTGAACCCTCTATTGTAAGGTTTTGAACTCTCTATTATATGGTTTTGAACCCCTTTGAGTTTTCAAAATCTCGTCAAGGTTTTGGGTTTTAAATAATGTGAACACGTGCAAACTAGAAGGGTGAATGCCTGTATTCTGGGTTTTCTATCTAGGCAAGCACTTCGTATACATCTCATCAGACGCGAGACCAGTTGTGCTTACCTGGGAATTCTTGGGATGAGTGTTCACTTATAGGCGAGCATGTCTTCGCGATACATTATTTTTGACCCATTTACTTTGATTTGTCACCATCTCATTTGTTTGCCTTAGGTAACAAACAAATGATCACAATTTTCATTCGTTACCATTTTGTATTGATTATCCAATAACCTTTCACTTGCTTCTTCCTATGTCTTTCATTTTCTTCTAGAATGTCTATTCCTCTCAGCACTGGTCAAATGTCCGAGCGAACAGCCAAATTTGTCCAGCAAATAGGCGAAGTGATTCAGAAGACTGTGGATTTAGGCATTGCCATGGCTCGTCTCAACAATGAAGTCTCTCATCTCGACAATGAAGCCACTCAAGAGCCACCGAAGGAAGCAGAAGTCAAGCCAGCACCAAAATCAAGGAAACGTAAGGCTTCAAGAAAACCCGCAACAGTTACACCTAATCAAGCGGGACCTAGCCAAGTGACAGCACTACCATCCAGGAAGCCATACAACGGAACTGAACCCTTGTGCAACCAATGTACCCTTCATCATCACCCTAGTGTGAAGTGTCGCAAATGCCAAATTTGTGGACGTAAAGGTCATACAGCAAAAGTTTGTGTTGCAGCAGTACCAAATCAAACAGGACCCATCCGGGTGCAACACCACCTGCTAAGAAGCAATACAAGGGAACGGCACCATTATGCAACAAATGTAAGGGGCATCACCTAGCTCACTTACAGTGTCATCTGTGTGTATCATGTGGACGAGTTGGTAACCTGGCAAGTACTTGTCGATGTAACCCGAACCAAGGTGGTCCAAATCAACCCCAAGTTAACCCTACTCAAGCTCGCTTTCCGCCTGGATCGTGCTACAACTGTGGCGATACGAGCCATTTTAGGAACAAATGCCTAAAGCTTGCTAATGCAAATCCAACCCACGGATGAGCATTTGACTGAACAAAGGATGTTGCTGTCTTATGCTTTTGTTCTTTTGTCATCCTTGTAATGTGAAACAATCTGTTTGTTTATAAATAAAAGTTGTTGTTCACAATTCTGATATACAAGTATAGTTACATGTGTGTATGGCATTCCTCTATAATACATGTACATCAAGGAACTATGTTCCTTACAAACTACTCTTGTGATTCTCTCTTTCAAATGATCACTCATGATTCCCTCAAAAATTTTAAGTACTCGTTTCATTCCAGGAGACGAAGTACAAGAAATAAAGTTAAATTATGAGTAATCGGGCTTTTTACACATCTGTATCTTTGAATCCTTGGTTGGATAACTAAGGGTATTTTCAAATCTCATACCCATTACGTTTTGATTTTTCAACATATACAGTACAAGTATTTCAAAAACAATCTTCATGATCTCAAAACATTTCATATAGTTTGAAAACAATTTCTCTAAATGCATTGTCTATGTTATTTCAAAAACGTTGGCCATGTTATCAAAACCAACCTTCCAAATTTCAAAATGTCTCATATAGCCTGAAAACAATATTAATACAATATATTTTCTTATTAAATGCATGATTTTAAAAGCATCATTTATGTTTTCAAAAATCTTATACATAATTTCAAAATTTGTCTTGCATGATTTTAAAACATCTTTGTAAATATATCTACCTAATACACCTACTTCATGATTTCAAAAGTATTATATATAAGGTTTCAAAAACATTTTTAACCCCATGCATAGTTTTCAAAAATATTTTCCTCATACATTTACTTAACCTTCAAATTCTGCTTCATATGTCGCCTTGACATATCTAGCATCTCAACTTCATAAGCATTTTTTTTACTTCATGTTTTGACTTAAGCACATCCAGTGCAAGGTTTCAAAACATCTTCAACTTCTAAAAATCCATATGGGATCTTTTTATTTTCACAATTAGATCCTTGTGGATAATTGTCATACAAATCAGAGTCCTTAATTGGATTCCTTATGTACCTTAATTCGAACATTTCGGTTCCTTACAATCGAAATCGAATTTTTCTTTTAAAAATCTTTCTATTTTTATAGTTAGATTCTTGATAATGTTTAAAGTACCAAATGAAATCCAAGGAATGGATTTCTAGCATGCTTTAAATACATGTGCTATGTTAGCATAACAAACTTCTAGTTAAACAATTTTGTGGTTATGTGACTATGTGTTTATTCATCTTATGTTTTCTTTTATGCATTTTTGTGTTTTTAATACTCTGGATATTCGTTATCCAAATCCTCGCAGGATCTTTCATATCTCCATATGAGGGATTCGTAGCAGGATATTCAAAAGGTACTACCTTCAATCCTTAATGGGCTTCTATGTAATAGTTAAGACCCTTGGATTATATAAGTACCGCTCCATGATTCATAAGAGACCCTTTAGTGGTCTAGTCAAAAAGATTGTTTCACAATTTGGTTAAAGAATGACATCTAGTGATGAAGCTGAATAGACTCCTTGATAGTCTATTTAGATCATTTATTGATTTAATTAAAAGGACTCTATGGCGGTCTAGTCACACTCATCACAGGATTGTTCATTTGGTTTTACTCTACACATTATAAAATAGACTGAGTGAACTATGCAAGGAATTGTCTAATTATGGACGCGTACATAATTATGAAATTTAGTGCACAGAAACCCAGTAAGATTTATTATGTGTAAGAACCGATAGCGACAACAATAACAAAATGAGAACGATGTAATGGAGGTACGGTGGACGCACCAATGACGCTTCATATACTTGTATATAAGTATCCCTCTTACATTGCAATCATGATGCTATTAAAGGTTACTAGAAGTTCAGAACCCTAACCAATGTTGTTCGATCTTTTCAACTTCATGTTTTAAACTCTCACAAGTTTCCTCTAAATAAATTTCGGGACGAAATTTCCTAAAGTAGGGGAAACTGTAACACCTGTGCCTTCACGGCCATCAAACAAATACCGAACCAATGAAATATTATATTTCATACTTGGGATTTGTAAAAATATGTGTATCATTTGCACATATCAATTTTTGTTCAATTCCAAACTCTAAATCGCTTTCTGGAAGGTTATACGCGCACCGATGCGTAAATATAACCAGTTTAATGCAACAAACACTCCATAATAGTGACATAAGCTTAACATACCTTAAATAACCTTTACATAACTTAGAAATAAGTTTTGAAGGCTTTGGTATGACAAAAACAAGCTAATTCGCTTACAGGGACTAAACTTGACAAACTACGAAAGTATGCCAATTTGAACTGTAACGAACATTCCGGAACATGGCCATAAGTTAAACACACCTTAAATATCCTTTATATAGCTTAGAAATAGGCTTTGAGGGGTTTAGTGTGCTAAAATAAACTTTTGGCTCATTCAGGGACTAAAAGTGTCAAAAAGTGCACAAGTTTGCATTTTCGCGCATAACTTACGTTCTGAATACATCCGGACATCCAAAAATTTATGTAAGCACTAAAATATTTTATTTTAGTGTTCGGCATAAGAAAAATTCATTCGTCGCGTCTTTTGGATCGTTTTTCGCGCTTGTGCGCATTCCGTCGTAATTAAGCGAACATCGCGTTCGTACGACCAAACGAACTGACATCGGACATATTTTTGAACATGTTTCATGTCCACAATGTTTAGGAATCATTTTAGGGCCTTAAAGTTGGCTTTACGGGCCTTAGAAGTGTCGGAAATGGCCTTAAACACGTGCAGGGGCTGAAACTGTCATTTTTGAAAGTTATATGTTGATCAGAAGGGCCATGCGGCCCGCATTAGATTTGTCTGATCCTGAAGCGGGCCGCCTCAGCCTCCCTGATCAGATCAGATCGAACAGTCAGCAGCTTCCAGCTGTTTTAACCACAACCACAAGCCCACATTTGACCCATTCAGCTGATTTAAGGTCATTTTTAGCTACCACAAGTTTTCAACAAATGTACGCACAAGATTCAAGCACGGTTTCCTTGAAACGATCTTAACGGTTACCCGAAAACTATAAATACCCCACCCCCCCCCCCATTGCTTTAAACCCACTAGAATCTGATCTTAGAAGCTCTAAGTTGAAACCGTTGTTTCATACCTGAGCTACTTGGATCACGATTAGCATTCGGGGACCCTTCGTAAGTATTCTTTCGTTCTTTTCCTTCTTTTATTGCTTTTCGAGTCCGAAAGTCAAACTTTGTTTGACTTTCAGCGTTGACCAGCTTATGGTCAATGCGAAGTTCGTTTGAACTTCGCAACGTGATTGTAATCACGATGGTTATAGTCCCTTGGGACTATGCCTACTGATTACCACGTTGTCTAGGGTCGTAAGGGTAAGCGATCTGATAAATCGCTTATACCTTTGAACCCGACCCTGTTTGGTCGATCATTAGGATCCGACCAAATACATTAGGTGACCATAGTATATAGGGAATAACCTTCCGAGGTTATACCTTATGGTCACATCGTTTAAGTAGTTGTATGATAGGTAGTTTATATGCCTTAGGTAAATTACCAAAATACCCTTTTCATGTATAATTGGTAATTAAGCATATGTAACCTAAACTTTTGTCACATAACTGATTATGTAATATGTTTAGGCAAATAATACTTGTCATAGAACTAGTTAGGCGGTCCGAACGTGTTTTACGCGAACGACGCGTTAAAGTAGCATAAGCTACCTAAACGGGTCGTAATGGGTCGAAAGCACTTAGGTTAAGTTTCGTTTTAGTATGTAGGGTTTGTTAAACCATATTACACGAGTTTCCATACTCGTTTGGTTTACGAAACCTCATTCTATCCGATCTTCCGATTTAGGTCCGGTTTATTAACATAGTTACCTATATTAGGTGCCGTTTGATTCCGAGATCTCTAGCACTACTTGGTGGTTATCTTTAGACATCTGAGCAATCTCAAGTGAGTACATAGACCCCTCTTTTATTGTTTTCCAAACGTTTTGGGGTGGAACACATGTGCCTACTTGTTACTTTCGTGCCTTCCTGTTTTCACATCATATACCTGCTATGTTCGTTAGTACATTATAGTACATTGTTTTACATTGACATTTTATGCTATGTATGTCCATTGCGTGCATACTTAGTACATCGTTTTACATTTACATTTTATGCTATGTATGTCCATTGCGTGCATACTTAGTACATCGTTTTACATTTACATTTTATGCTATGTATGTCCATTGCGTGCATACTTAGTACATCGTTTTCATCACATGCTTACATTTTGTTATGACATTTGGGTTGTTTACAATGGAACAATACATTCATTAACATTAGCTACGCCGTTCGTTAGTAGGAAGTGGTACCATAGGAATTGACAACTCCCGTTCCGGACATCCTGGGTATGGGGATGAAAGGAATGACCGAATTCGATATACATAATTTAGATAAACCTTTAAGTTGTTTAAGGGTTTATCGCCGCAGTCTCAAGGCTTGGATGTATGCATTTTCACAACACCGCATAGATGTTCGTATCAGTATAGCATGCATTTCCACAAAACATAGCTTTGATTTAAACCAAGTTTTACTTCAATACTATGTTCTTGTGCATATGGTTTAGTTGATACATTTCACTAGCCATACATATTATTTTGTTTACATATTACATGATTTACATTGATCATGCATTTCCACAAAACATAGCTTTGATTTAAACCAAGTTTTACTTCAATACTATGTTCTTGTGTATATGGTTTAGTTGATACATTTCACTAGCCATACATATCATTTTGTTTACATATTACATGATTTACATTGATCATGCATTTCCACAAAACATAGCTTTGATTTAAACCAAGTTTTACTTCAATACTATGTTCTTGTGCATTTCATCTATGGTTTAGTTGATGCGTTTTCACTAGCCATACATATCATTTTGGTTACACATTACATGGTTTATATTTGACACATAAACACTTTTGACATTGGTTATACATTACATGATTTACATTTTGACATAAACATTTTAACATATTATTTCAATACATTTGGAAGTTGGTTTAAACATAGACATCTTACATTGTTGGTTTGGTTTGAGTAAGTGATTAAATAACGAGGCGTGTGTAATATGATACAAGCATGGTGGATACGCCGCTGGTACTTCCTATATAT
This sequence comes from Helianthus tuberosus, assembly GCA_030545235.1. Lineage (NCBI taxonomy): Eukaryota > Viridiplantae > Streptophyta > Magnoliopsida > Asterales > Asteraceae > Helianthus > Helianthus tuberosus. The sequence continues at coordinate 420,403 of JARYGA010055520.1, forward strand.
AAGTGTTTGTATGGTATTACATATCGTAGCGTTATTTGAATCATTTCAGTTTATGACATATAACATCTTATACAAATAACATACTTTTCACAATACATTGTTTTACAAACAACTTAACTTATACAAACTCATTTTACATGGTTATTCATTTAACCATGCATTATTCTCTTATTTATACGTATCATCTGAACTTATTGTTTTTCAAATGATTTACAAAGACAAAGCAAATTACAAGGTTCATGACTGAACATTTTCTTAAACAGAAGTCATGAATCTTATTTTCACAAAACCTATGTACTCGCCGGCATTTTTATGCTGACGTACCTATTTTCACATGTGTTTCAGGAAATGAAGCATAGGATTGATCAAGATACACTTAGGCGGACATGGGCCTTAGTGACAATAAAAGATGCAAGACTAGTTATTTATGTTATGTTTCTTTGATTGTCAAGACATTTTAACCCGTGTATTTAATAAAACAATATTTAAATTTCCATGTGTTATGAAACAATGATTCTGTTACAACACTCCCCGATGTTTCCGCCATGTTTTGTTGTTTTACGTGGTCGGGGTGTGACACTCGAAGCTCTTCCCAGGTTTGAGCCAGTGCCACATCGGCACCCCTATCTCTCATCACACCATTCCACCATGTTAATGCTCATTTCTCAAAGACACTAGATGCGAATTCAACCTTTCGCTCATTTGGACACTAAACATGTCTGAATGTGCTTTCTAGACTCTCGAACCATTGTAGGAGTGTAGTTGCTCCTTGAGACCCAGAAAATTTTGATTGCTTAGCTGAATTGAATGTTTTGAAGTCACACTGACCATTGTTATTGTTGTTATTGTTATTTGCTTGGTTTATTTGGGTAATGAGGTTCGGAATCAGAACAACCATCTGCTGAACGATTGTAGCTGCGAGGGCAGCATTCTTAGTTTGATCGCGTCTAGGAGGCATTTTCTAAAAAGAACAAGAAAACATGAGAAACAAGTGAGATTGACATTTGAATGGACAAAAGAGATATCGAAGATATCGACGAAACATAAGGAAAGCGAACATTCGTTCGTTACCTCAAACAAACAAACGACGCACACTGGCTGAACAAAGTAAATAGGTCCTTATAATGTATCGCGAAGACATGCTTTAGCCTATAAGTGGACACTCACCCCAAGAGTTCCCAGGTAAGAGTGACTGGTCCGATTATGTGGATTTGTACGAACACTCTAGCCTTAGACAGAAAACTTGGGATACAGGCACCCACCCTTCCAGATTGCACGTGTTAACATTAATAAGACCCAAACTTTGACGAGATTTTGAAAACTTTGAAGGTTCAAAACCTTATAATAATTCATCCAAGAAGAGATGATTAGTTTTCAAGTCGGATTTGTAATTTGTGTTCTTGTTGTGGTTGTCACCTAAAGATATGCAACGGTATTGTTTTAAGACTAAACACAAGATAACTTGTGTTAGGGTCCTAGGAAGGTTATAGTCTAGGTCAAAGCATCACTAATAACCTAATTCCCTATAACCATGAGCTCTGATACCAACTCTTCTATCACACCCCGATCGCGTTAAAACAACAAACCGCGGCGGAAACAGCGGGGAATGTCGTAACAGAATCATTACTTCACAACACATGGATTGAAATTTCGTTTTATTGAATTAAGTTTGTTACATTGTCTCGAATATTAAAAACAAAACATGAAATTATTGTCCTTCATTGTTATTAAGTCACTAAGGCCGCGTCCATCCCTATGTGAGTATGCATCATAATCATCATCAAACATCATCAAACAACGGTACCTGAAACATATGTGAAAGTACGTCAGCATAAAAATGCCGGCGAGTACATAGGTTTTGTGAGTGTGTCAGATTCATGGCTTTTAGTACATAATGCAATACCTCGTCCAACTACGAGAGTTGTCGAGTGTGTATCTTGAAAACAAAAGTGTTTGATATTGCAATATGTTTTTATCAACTTTACAAGTTGATATATGTGTAAACCAAAACCATTAGTAGCCATGAATCTTAATTGAAAGCATTTGTCTTTGTAAACCAAATAGTAAATCGTTGTTAAAAGTAAACATGGTATGGTTTGTATTTTTAATTAAACCTTGTAGTGTAACTTCGTTTTGAAAACATTCCTCCAAGTGATCTAAATAACGCAATGATATGCAATGTGTTAAAAGCACTTATATATAGGAAGTACCAGCGGCGTATCCACCATGCTTTTATCACATTACACCCGTCCCGTTACCTAATCACTTACCATAACCCAATCGTTCAATAGTTCAAATAGTTCCAATCGTTCAAATAGCTCAAATAGTTCACATAGATCAAATAGCTCCAATGGTTCAATAGTTCAAATCGTTCACATAGTTCAGATAGTTCCAGTGGTTCAAATAGTTCAAATAGTTCCCATAGTTCAAATAGCTCCAATGGTTCAATAGTTCAAATCGTTCACATAGTTCAGATAGTTCCAGTGGTTCAAATAGTTCAAATAGTTCACATAATTCAATAGTTCCAGTGGTTCATGTTTAAATTGTGAAAAACTAACTTTTGGTCATTTTATTGAATACATTCAAACCTGTGTGACTCGTCCTAATAGTTCAACTCATAATAACAAACCACCAAAGGGTAAGTTAACAATCATCAGGTTGTGTCGTTACCCACATTACCCCCATAACCTTGGTGAAAGTCCGATAACGGGATTTGTCAGATCCTATGGTATCATAATATCCTATGGTACCATAACGTACTACTGGTTGGCTTTGTTGGGATTTTCACATGTTTATCAAAGTGATTTCATCCATATAAAATTAAAACCCAGCGGAAATAATATTTAAAACATGTTACTTTTAAGATATAAATTTCATTTATATGCAAAATCCCAAAACCCGGATCCATATATGAACATGCATACTATCAAACACAACCATAGGGTGTTTAGAATACTACCTTCTTGGAGTAATAGGATGATGAAACGGATGATGCTTCTTCAACGGTTGCCTTCAAGAGTAGAAGACCTCAAGCTTGTATACCCCAAGCTTTCCAACAAACACCACGAGTTTAGTTAGGATTTGTTACACTTATGATCAAAACCGAAACCCTTCTTGGAAACCCTTTATGACCGAAAAAATGAGAGCAAAAATACAAGTCTTCTCCATCTATTTTGTCATCAAAATTGGTTATAAAACAATGAGAGAATCTTGCCTCCCTTTTACCCAATCAAGACCCACCTAGACATGCAAATGCATGAAAGGTCATTGGACCAAAATGTCTCTTGGGGAGACATATAGGGGGCGGCCCACATGGGCATTTTTATAAAAAAAAAACAATTTCTTATATAAAAAATTAAGTTTTGGTTTATATTTATAACTTTTAAAAATATGACATTACATATTTACAAGACTTTATATAACCTTTTAAAATGTTATTTAACCCATTAAATAATAAAATAAAATATTCTCTCAAAATAAATTATCCATATAATTTATTGGTTTCTCAAGTGTAATTATTTAGAAAACCAATTTCTAAATATTGTAAGTGTTAATATTTATTTGATCATATCACAAATAAATATTTTAATTGTTTGTCTAGCTTGTATTTGGGTATGACTCGACTTGGATCATAACGTACTAGCCACATCAATCTAATATGTGTCTTGGGCATACAGAATCCAACAATCTCCCACTTGCACAAGATACATAGAAGATTGATGCAAGTAGCAAAGACCACCTAACTATAGTTTACTACCCCTAATACGTATGACTATATTTCCCATTCAATAACATCATCCCCTTCAAGTCCCTTACTTGAATATGATTTAGGTGAATCTATCATTTATCCTTTTGTTACAGATGTCATGTTAAATCCAGAGACACAGAGTGATCACTCTCTGTTGATTTAACTTTAGCAGGCCTTAGACATCTTACTCTGAACGAATAAGTGGAACAAATCCCTTCTTGACTACATACGTCTCTCACAATCACCTTGTAACACACATGAGTTTAGCCTTATGTATTGCCTTATTACAGACAGCTAAGAACTAGGTCAAGGTATAATACTTGGTGAATATCAAGACCCAATATGTATCTCAGGTCAGAGGATACTATTATATTCTCCTTTACTCAAATTTACTTATGATCAATCACAAATGATTCCATGCAGTAATATTTGAGAGCGAGTTAGTCCAATATTTGTATCCCACAAATATCTATGAACTTTGGCAGCAACACTTTGCTCTATATTCATACTAAATGAATATCCACCAATCCAAGTTCATAATACTCTTACATTCATATTTGTTCCCACAAGTATGATCGACTACGGACATTTAGAATAATTAACTTTGTCACACCCCCAAAATCCACCCGCGGAGTATCACCTATTGGAGGCGTGACTGACCAGGATCAAGCCACCAATCATATTGAATAATATAGTAAAGTAATTAAAAGTTCAACCACACAATATAATTGGTGTCCAAAAACAATTTAATAAGTCTAAGTTATCAGTGGAAGCAAATAGTTCAAAACCCAAATCATAAATTAATAGTGTTTAAGTTCATCATGAACACTCAATGTCCATGCTCCACAACGACTCTTCCCCATGCAAGCTCCTGCTAAACCTAGTGACCTACAAAGCATGTAGTAACGAGTCAACAATGAAGTTGAGCGAGTTCCCAGTTGGGTGTTTGTTTAAGTTATTCCAAAAACATAGTTTCCTTTAACTGGCACCCTTGCCGTGGGGGATACCCCATAGTTGAAAACGTGATTTGTTTATCCCATTTACTCTGGCTATCCAGCCGTGGGGGCTACCCCATGTTTACACTACTAGACTCGTTACCATATCGACCACTGACTTTAGTCATGTTTATGTGCCCTTAGCGTCAATACCTATCATCATTGACGTGCCCAGATCCATTAGTTCACGCCCATCCTCTGCGGCACGGTGTGAGGCTTGTCAGACCTAAATAGCGCTATCTAACTAATGACCCGCTCGCCATTGGCCCGACGATTAAGTCGATATAAAAAGGAGGGACTTCGTGTTAGAGTTTTGGTCTAGTGAAATTTAAACTGTCCAAGAGGACGAGGAATTACATTCCTTAACCCGTACTGTCCTACCCAAGAAGGACGAGGAATCCATATTCCTTAACCTATTCCCAACCCACCGGGAATTACCATGCTTTGTAGAAAGTGTGAACTCACCTTAGGTTAGCTCGGCAGATAAACGAAAGGTCAATCGAGCTGCTAGGGGTCAACCACGTCCTAACATGGTTACCATACAAGTCAGGTCTAGGTTCAAGTAGTGCACATAAGTTTACACAGGACTACCATGTTACAACACATAATGATCATGGCAACACGTTAACAGTAAGGTACATAACATATCCGAACTTGTGTGACTCAAATGATTGGGCTTGCACAAGTTCAACAACCTTGTGCGATTCACCCATTGAAGCCCAATAGTACCCGGCCCAACATGTTGTGCGTCCAGCACACCCTTGTGCAATCCACAACATGTTGTGCGATCCAACATAAACCCGGCTCAACAACTAGAAAGCCCAAACATACATACACGGCCCAAATCATAACAAACGATGATTTTGTGCGGTCCGGATGGACCTGTGCGACTGAGAAGTCCTTGTGCGATCCGGATAACTTGTGCGACTGGGTTGGGCCACAGGGCCCAATAACGTGTCAACCCAAACAATTGTGTGTGGCCCAAGGCTTGTGCGATCGGCACTGTCTTGTGCGATCCACAAGTCTTGTGCGATCATGCATACCCTAGTTATACCCTGTGCTTTATGTGCTTGTACCCAGCTTGTGCGACCAGAGCTTGTACGACTAGCTCTTGTGCGACTGGCGGACTTGTGCGATTAAAGGGGTTTGGGTGATCAGTTACATACTTTCCTTAATTCATGCAATCAATTAACTTATTTCCTTTTATCTTGCAAGATTAACTCTAACAGTTACCAACCATATCATATTCGATCAAACTAGAGTTTTAACATCAATTCTTATGAACCCTAAACATAATCAAAACATAAACAGTAACTCATACATGAGACTATCAATCTTGTTTTCAAATCATCACACAACACCTCATGTTCGATCACATCATGGTTCTCATCACATAATTCATATGAATTCTAATCATATTCAAAACATACTCGATCATGCCTTAAACCCGAACACATACACACAGCCGATTTCATTGCATCCATTCGGTTCTTAGATCAATAGCATACAATCCGATTTACATAAACATCATCACATAAACCCTAATTCCAAATCAACACTAGTTTCACAATTATCATATAGGTTCGGTTCGATCATTTAAAAGCATCAACCAATTATATATATATATATCATTTGTTCATACATTAACACAACATCAGAAATCATTCATTATTCATACTAACAACCCTAGCTATCATATCAACTCATGGAATCATAATACCATCTAACAAAACAATAACCATGAAACACTAACCGGTTAGAAGGTAGAACAAGGATGATCCGAACAAGAAAGCTTCAAGAGAAAGGGATGTTGGCCGTCGAGTTTGAGAGGGAGAGGGAGAGGCTTAGGGTTTGCTAAACTTTGTGTGTTTTGGTGAAGTGTAGAATTTATACTCACACACTAGGGGTTATTCGAACTAAGGGAGTGGGCCGAACCCTTCATGGGCTGCCCTTATGGTTCGAGTACAAAAGCGTGGCCCGAATAGGGCTTGTGCGATTACATACATACATTACACAAGATCACATAACACGTAACACATATGCATTAAAACCAACATATCAACTTGTCATATAGAGTTTATACACGTTACATTAAACAGAAGACAGGTTCTGAAATACGAGTTGTCATATTATCCCCAAGTTGAAAGAAATTTCATCCCGAAATTTAGCACGTACTCACTAAGGAAGCTAGTTAAGTTGCATGGTTTCCTGGTTTTCCTGGGGTGTCACATCCTTCCCCCGTTGGTTTGGAATTTCGTCCCGAAATTCCACAGTAGCTTCAGCCTCAGTAGTGGTTTCACTGTTCACGAACAACTGGGGATACTTGTGCTTCATTTGGTCTTCGCGTTCCCAGGTGAACTCTGGGCCACGACGGGAGTTCCAACGAACTCGAACAAGAGGTATTCTGGTACGCTTGAGAATCTTAACATCTCGGTCAGTAATCTCTACTGGTTCCTCGACGAATCGCAGCTGATCGTCGATAGTGAGCTCCTTCAAAGGAACTATGAGAGTCTCATCTGACAGACACTTCTTCAGATTCGACAAGTGGAAAACGTTGTGAACTCCATTGAGTTCTGCTGGAAAGTTTAGTTTGTAGGCCACCTTGCCTATTTTCTCTATGATGTCGAATGGTCCAACATATCGTGGGTTGAGTTTGCCTCGTTTACCAAAACGAACAACACCTTTCCAAGGTGAGACTTTGAGTAGCACTCGATCCCCAACCTGGAACTCGAGTGGTTTCCTGCGCTTATCAGCGTAGCTTTTCTGACGGTCACGAGCTGCCGCCATTTATTATCGTATTTGAGCAATCCTTTCTGTTGTGTCTACCACAAGTTCTGGGCTAGTGATCTGGCTATCACCAACCTCTGTCCAGCAAAGAGGTGATCGGCATTTATGTCCGTACAATGCCTCCAACGGAGCGGCCTGGATACTGGTGTGGTAACTGTTATTATACGAGAACTCCACTAACGGGAGATGCTTTTCCCAGCCATTGCCAAAATCAATTACACATGCCCTAAGCATGTCTTCAAGGGTTTGGATGGTGCGTTCAACACTCCCCGATGTTTCCGCCATGTTTTGTTGTTCTACGAGGATGTGGATAACGAATATCCAGAGTATACAAAAACACAAAATGCATAAATGAAAACACAAGATGCATAAACACATAGTCATATAACCACAAAGATTGTTTATTCGAATTAAGGTACAAAAGGAATCCAATTAAGGACTCTGATTTGTATGACAATTATCCACAAGGATCTAATTGTGAAGATAAAAAGATCCCATATGGATTTTTGAAGTTGAAGATGTTTTGAAATCTTGCACTGGATGTGCTTAAGTCAAAACATGAAATAAAATGTCAAGGCGACATATGAAGCAAAATTTGAAGGTTAAGTCAATGTATGAGGAGAATGTTTTTTGAAAACTATGCATGGGGTTCTTTTAAGAAAAATGTATTTAACGTTTTTGAAACCTTATATATAATACTTTTGAAATCATAAAGTAGGTGTATTAGGTAGGTATATTTATAAAAATGTTTTAAAAATCATGCGAGATAAATTTTGAAATTATGTATAAGGTTTTTTTTTTTTTGAAAATATGAATGATGCTTTTCGAAATCATGCACTTGATAAGAAAATGTATTGTATTAATATTGTTTTCAGGCTATATGAGACATTTTGAAATCATGAAGGTTGTTTTTTTTTTTTTTTTGAAATACTTGTACTGTGTATGTTGAAAAATCAAAACGTAATGGGTATGAGATTTGGAAATACCCTTAGTTATTTAACCAAGGATTCAAAGGCACAGATGTGCAAAAAGCACGATTACTCATAATTTCACTTTATTTCATGTACTTCGTTTCTTAGAATGAAACGAGTACTTAAAATTTTTTGAGGGAATCATGAGCGATCATTTGAAAGAGAGAATCACAAGAGTAGTTTGTAAGGAACATAGTTCCTTGATGTAGGTATCATATGAAAAGTCATACACACATGTAACTACACTTGTACATCAGACTTTGTGAACAATAATTTATTTATGAACAAAACAGATTGTTTCACATTACAAGAAATAGAAGAAACAAAAGCATAAGACAACAACATCTTCTAATCCGCCAACTGCTCATCCGTGGGTTGGATTTGCATTAGCAAGCTTTGGGCATTTGTTCCTGAAATGGCTCGTATCGCCACAGTTGTAGCACGATCCAGACGGAAAGCGAGCTTGAGTAGGGTTGACTTGGAGTTGGGTAGCAGCAAGATTTGCAACAGCTTTGTTCTGGGTAGCAAAGCGGCATGTGTTAATCAAATGTCCCAACCGTCCACAGTAGGTGCATTTGGAGCAGGGTATGAGGTTTGAATGATGACGGTTGCATCGTTTGCACAAAGGAGCAGTTCCCATGTATGGCTTTCTAGCTGGTAGCCTTGCCACATGGCTAGGTCCCGCTTGATTAGGTGTAACCGCTGCAGGTTTCCTTGAAGCCTTACGCTTCCTTGATTTTGGTGCTGGCTTGACTTCTGCTTCCTTTGGTGGCTCTTGAGTGGCTTCATTGTCGAGACGAGAGGCTTCATTGTTGAGACGAGCCATGGCAATGCCTAGATCCACAGTCTTCTGAATCACTTCGCCTATTTGCTGGACAAACTTGGCTGTTCGCTCGGACATTTGACCAGTGCTGAGAGGAAGAGACATTCTAGAAGAAAATGAAAGACATAGGAAGAAACAAGTGAAAGGTTTATTGGATAATCAATACAGAATGGTAACGAATGAAAATTGTGATCATTTGTTTGTTACCTTAGGCAAACAGATGAGATGGTGACAAATCAAAGTAAATGGGTCAAAAATAATGTATCGCGAAGACATGCTCGCCTATAAGTGAACACTCATCCCAAGAATTCCCAGGTAAGCACAACTGGTCTCGCGTCTGATGAGATGTATACCAAGTGCTTGCCTAGACAGAAAACCCAGAATACAGGCATTCACCCTTCCAGTTTGCACGTGTTCACATTATTTAAAACCCAAAACCTTGACGAAATTTTGAAAACTCAAAGGGGTTCAAAACCATATAACAGAGAGTTCAAAACCTTACAATAGAGGGTTCAAAACCTAGTAATCAATCATCCTAGAATAGATGATTAGTTTACAAAGCGGTTTTGAAATTTATGTTCTTGTTGCGGTTGTCGCCTAAGGATAGGCGACAGTATTGTTTTATGACTAAACACAAGTAAACTCGCGTTAGGGTCCTAGAAAGGTTATAGACTAGGTCAAAGTATTACTAATAACCTAATTCCCTATAACCATGAGCTCTGATACCAACTTTTCTGTCACACCCCGACCACGTAAAACAACAAAACATGGCGGAAACATTGGGGAGTGTTGTAACAGAATCATTGTTTCATAACACATGGAAATTGAAATACTGTTTTATTGGGTAAAAGAGTTACAATGTCTTGATAATCAAAGAAACATAACATAAATAACTAGTCTGCATCTTTTATTGTCACTAAGGCCCATGTCCGCCTAAGTGTATCTTGATCAATCCTATGCTTCATTTCCTGAAACACATGTGAAAATAGGTACGTCAGCATAAAAATGCCGGCGAGTACATAGGTTTTGTGAAAATAAGATTCATGACTTTTGTTTAAGAAAATGTTTAGTCATGAACCTTGTAATTTGCTTTGTCTTTGTAAATCATTTGAAAAATAATAAGTTCAGATGATACGTATAAATAAGAGAATAATGCATGGTTAAATGAATAACCATGTAAAATGAGTTTGTATAAGTTAAGTTGTTTGTAAAACAATGTATTGTGAAAAGTATGTTATTTGTATAAAATGTTATATGTCATAAACTGAAATGATTCAAATAACGCTATGATATGTAATACCATACAAACACTTATATATAGGAAGTACCAACGGCGTATCCACCATGCTTGTATCATATTACACACGCCTCGTTACTTAATCACTTACTCAAACCAAACCAACAATGTAAGATGTCTATGTTTAAACCAACTTCCAAATGTATTGAAATAATATGTTAAAATGTTTATGTCAAAATGTAAATCATGTAATGTACAACCAATGTCAAAAGTGTTTATGTGTCAAATGTAAACCATGTAATGTGTAACCAAAATGATATGTATGGCTAGTGAAAATGCATCAACTAAACCATAGATGAAATGCACAAGAACATAGTATTGAAGTAAAACATGGTTTAAATCAAAGCTATGTTTTGTGGAAATGCATGATCAATGTAAATCATGTAATATGTAAACAAAATGATATGTATGGCTAGTGAAATGTATCAACTAAACCATATGCACAAGAACATAGTATTAAAGTAAAACTTGGTTTAAATCAAAGCTATGTTTTGTGGAAATGCATGATCAATGTAAATCATGTAATATGTAAACAAAATGATATGTATGGCTAGTGAAATGTATCAACTAAACCATATGCACAAGAACAAAGTATTGAAGTAAAACTTGGTTTAAATCAAAGCTATGTTTTGTGGAAATGCATGATCAATGTAAATCATGTAATATGTAAACAAAATGATATGTATGGCTAGTGAAATGTATCAACTAAACCATATGCACAAGAACAAAGTATTGAAGTAAAACTTGGTTTAAATCAAAGCTATGTTTTGTGGAAATGCATGCTATACTGATACAAACATCTATGCGGTATTGTTATAATGCATACATCCAAGCCTTGAGACTGCGGCGATAAACCCTTAAACAAATTAAAGGTTTATCTAAATTATGTATATCTAATTCAGTCATTCCTTTCATCCCCATACCCAGGATGTCCGGAACGGGAGTTGTCAATTCCTATGGTACCACTACCTACTAACGAACGGCGTAGCTAATGTTAATGAATGTATTGTTCCATTGTAAACAAACCAAATGTCATACCAAAAATGTAAGCATGTGAAAACGATGCACTAAGTATGTAATCAAATGAACATACGTAGCGTGAAATGTAATGTAAAACGATGTACTAAGTAATGCACACAATGGGCACACCTAGCATGAAATGTAATGTAAAACGATGTACTAAGTAATGCACACAATGGGCACACCTAGCATGAAATGTAATGTAAAACGATGTACTAAGTAATGCACACAATGGGCACACCTAGCATGAAATGTAATGTAAAACGATGTACTAAGTAATGCACACAATGGGCACACCTAGCATGAACACAATGAAATCATGTACTATAATGTACTAACGAACATAGCAGGTGTATGATGTGAAAACATGGAAAGCATGAAAGTAACAAGTAGGCACATGTGTTCCACCCCAAAACAGTTTGGAAAACAGTAAAAGAGGGGTCTATGTACTCACTTGAGATTGCTCAGATGTCTAAAGATAACCACCAAGTAATGCTAGAGATCTCGGAATCAAACGGCACCTAATATAGATAACTATGTTAATAAACCGGACCTAAATCGGAAGATCGGATAGAATGAGGTTTCGTAAACCAAACGAGTATGGAAACTCATGTAATATGGTTTAACAAACCCTACATACTAAAACGAAACTTAACCTATGTGTTTACGACCTATTACGACCTGTTTAGGTAGCTTATGCTACTTTAACGCGTCGTTCGCGTGAAACGCGTTCGGACCGCCTAACTAGTCCTATGACAAGTATTATATGCCTAAACATATTACATAATCAGTTATGTGACAAAAGTTTAGGTTACATATGCTTAATTACCAATTATACATGAAAAGGGTATTCTGGTAATTTACCTAAGGCATATAAACTACCTATCATACAACTACTCAAACGATGTGACCATAAGGTATAACCTCGGAAGGTTATTCCCTATATACTATGGTCACCTAATGTATTTGGTCGGATCCTAATGATCGACCAAACTGGGTCGGGTTCGAAGGTATAAGCGATTTATCAGATCGCTTACCCTAGAACCCTAGACAACGTGGTAATCAGTAGGCATAGTCCCAAGGGACTATAACCAACGTGATTACACTCACGTTGCGAAGTTCAAACGAACTTCGCATTGACCATAAACTGGTCAATGCATAAAGTCAAACAAAGTTTGACTTTTAGACTCGAAAAGACTCGAAAAGCAATAAAAGAACGAAAGAATACTTACGAAGGGTCCCCGAATGCTAATCCCAATCCAAGTAGCTCAGGTATGAAACAATGGTTTCAACTTAGAGCTCCTCAAATCAGAATTCTAGTGAGTTTAGCAATGGGGGTGGATGGGTATATATAGTTTTCGGTCCACCGTTAAGATCGTTTCATGGAAACCGTGCTTTAATCGCATCCGTACAAGTGTCGGAACCTTATGGTGACTAAAAATGATCCTTATCATCTGACTAGGCAATTGAGAATGTGTGGGTGTGGTTAAAACAGCTGGAACCTGCTGTTAGAAACACTTAATCTGGTCAGGAAGGCGGATGCGGCCCGCTTTAGCATGTGCAGAATCTCAGGCGGGCCGCCTGGGAGTCACAGATCAGAAAAAGTTTTGCATAATGATAGTTTCAGTCCCTGCATGTGTTTAAGGCCATTCCCGACACTTCTAAGGCCCGTAAAGCCAACTTTAAGGCCCTAAAATGATGCCTAAACATTGTGGACATGAAACATGCTCAGAAAAAGGTCGGATGTTGGTTCGTTTGGCCGTACGAACGCGATGTTCGCTTAATTACGACGGAATGCGCATAAGCGCGAAAAACGATCCAAAATGCGTGACGAATGGATTTTTCTTATGCCAAACACTAAAATAAAATATTTTAGTGCTTACATAAATTTTTGGATGTCCGGATGTATTCAGAACGTAAGATATGCGCGAAAATGCAAACTTGTGCACTTTTTGACGCTTTTAGTCCCTGAATGACCCAAAAGTTTATTTTAGCACACCGAACCCCATAAAGCCTATTTCTAAGCTATGTAGAGGATATTTAAGGTGTGTTTAACTTATGGTCATGTTCCAGAATGTCTGTTACAGTTCAAAGTGGCATACTTTCGCAGTTTGTCAAGTTTAGTCCCTGTAAGCGAATTAACTTGTTTTCGGCATACCAAACCTTCCAAAACTTATTTCTAAGTTATGTAAAGGTTATTTAAGGTATGTTAAGCCTATGTCACTATTACGGAGTGTCTGTTGCATTAAACTGGTTATATTTACGCATCGGTGCGCGTATAACCTTCCAGAAAGCGATTTAGAGTTTGGAATTGAACAAAAATTGATATGTGCAAATGATACACATATTTTTACAAATCCCAAGTATGAAATATAATATTTCATTGGTTCGGTATTTTTTGATGGCCGTGGAGGCACAGGTGTTACACTCGTGTTCCTCCTGACTCTTAGAATAGATCAGGATGTCGTCGATGAAAACTATAACGAACTTATCCAGGTAAGGTTTACACACTCGGTTCATAAGGTCCATGAAGACCGCAGGTGCGTTTGTCAGCCCAAAAGGCATGACCAAAAACTTGTAGTGTCCATAACGAGTTCTAAAGGCTGTTTTGGAGACGTCCTCTTCTCTGACTCTCAGCTGGTGGTATCCCGATCTCAGGTGCTTTGAATAGAAGCTCGACCCCTGTAGCTGGTCGAATAGGTCATCAATGCGTGGAAGAGGATAGCGATTCTTCACAGTCACCTTATTGAGTTCGCGATAGTCAATATACATTCTGAAGGTACCGCCTTTCTTCTTCACGAATAGCACTGGAGCTCCCCAGGGCGAAGAGCTAGGACGAATAAAACCTTTATCCAAGAGCTCTTGTAGTTGTGTAGACAGCTCTTCTAGTTTTGATGGAGCTAAACGATAAGGTGCACGAGCTATTGGCACTGCTCTAGGAGCTAGCTCGATTTGGAATTCCACCTGACGGTGGGGCGGAAGACCAGGTAATTCCTCAGGAAATGCCTCAGGAAAGTCGCGCACAATCGGAAAATATTCTATCTTCTTCTCTTTCTTTGAGGTGTCAGTAACGAGAGCCAAAATAGCAGTGTGGCCCTTTCGCAAACACTTCTGGGCCTTAAGGAAAGAGATGATGCCCACGACCGCACCACTCATGTCGCCATGAATCACGAGTGTAACATCTGTGCTTGTAATCATTATGAACAATTCTATTATCAATAAAACAATGTTATTTGATCCCAATGTTTGTTTGGTTGTGTTTTTCATTTTTCATGTTTTGACTTTTATTCAATTTCAAACTCTACATCACTTTCTGGAGAGTTATACGCAAACTGAAGCGTAAACGTAATCAGTTTAATGCGAAAAATACTCCGGAACATCAACATATACTTAACATACCTTAAATAACCTTTACATAACTTAGAAATAAGTTTTAAAGGCTTTGGTATGGCAAAAACAAGTTAATTCGACTATAGGGACTAAACTTGACAAACTGCGAAAGTATGCCAATTTGAACTGTAACAGACATTCCGAAACATGACCATAAGTTAAACATACCATAAATATCCTTTACATAGCTTAGAAATAGGCTTTGAGGGGTTCGGTATGCTAAAATAAACTTTTGGGTCATTCAGGGACTAAAAGTGTCAAAAAGTGCACAAGTTTGCATTTTCGCGCATAACTTACGTTCTGAATACATCCGGACATCCAAAAATTTATGTGAGCATGACTATATTATTCTTTAGTGTTTGGCTTGCCAAAAATCCATTCGTTGCGTCATTTGGATCGTTTTTCGCGCCTATGCGAATTCCGTCGTAATTAAGCGAACATCGCGTTCGTACGACCAAACGAACCAACACCCGGCATATTTTTGAGCATGTTTCATGTCCACAATGTTTAGGCATCATTTTAGGGCTTTAAAGTTGGCTTTACGGGCCTTAGAAGTGCCGGAAATGGGCTGAATATACAACAGGGACCAAAACTGCAATTCTGTAAAACATGGCCAGGCGGCCCGCCTACACTTCTGCTGATCCTGAAGCGGGCCGCATCAGCCTCCCTGATCAGATTAGATCGAACAGTCAGCAGATTCCAGCTGTTTTAACCACACCCACACACTTCTCACTTGCCTATTCAGCTGATAAGGACCATTTTTAGCTACCATGAGTTTCCAACAAGTGTACGCACAAGATACGAGCACGGTTTCCATGAAACGATCTTAACGGTGGACCGAATACTATAAATACCCCACCCCCCATTGCTTCAAAACCACTAGAATCTGATCTTAAAGACTCTAAGTTGGAACCTTTGTTTCATACCTGAGTTATTTCGATCTAGATTAGCATTCGGGGACCTTTCGTAAGTATTCTTTCGTTCTTTTACTGCTTTTTGAGTCTTTCGAGTCTGAAAGTCAAACTTTGTTTGACTTTCTGCGTTGACCAGTTATGGTCAATGCGAAGTTCGGTTGAACTTCGCAACGTGAGTGTAATCACGTTGGTTATAGTCCCTTGGGACTATGCCTACTGATTACCACGTTGTCTAGGGTCGTAGGGTAAGCGATCTAATAAATCGCTTATACCTTCAAACCCGACCCATTTGGTTGATCATTAGGATCTGACCAAATACATTAGGTGACCATAGTAGGTAGGGAATAACCTTCCGAGGTTATACCCTATGGTCACATCGTTTGATTAGTTGTATGATAGGTAGTTTATATGCCTAAGGTAAATTACCAGAATACCCTTTTCATGTATAGTTGGTAATTTAGCATATGTAACCTAAACTTTTGTCACATAACTGATTATGCAACATGTTTAGGCATATAACACTTGTCATAGGACTAGTTAGGCGGTCCGAACGCGTTTCACGCGAACGACGCGTTAAAGTAGCATAAGCTACCTAAACGGGTCGTAATGGGTCGTAAACAATTATGTTAGGTTTCATTTAGTATGTAGGCTTTGTTAAACCATATTACACGAGTCTCTACACTCGATTGGTTTACGAACCCTCATTCTATCCGATCTTCCGATATAGGTCCGGTTTATTAACATAGTTACCTATATTAGGTGCCGTTTGATTCCGAGATCTCTAGCATTGCTTGGTGGTTATCTTAGGACTACTGAACAATCTCAAGTGAGTACATAGACCCCTCTTTTACTGTTTTCCAAACTGTTTTGGGGTGGAACACATGTGCCTACTTGTTACTTTCGTGCTTTCCTGTTTTCACATCATATACCTGCTATGTTTGTTAGTACATTATAGTACATGATTTCATTACATTTCATGCTATGTATGCCCATTGTGTCCATATTTAGTACATTGTTTTACATTACATTTCTGCTATGTATGTTAACTGATAGCATGCTAGCACATTGATTTACATGACTTTTCTGCTTTGTATGTTAACTTAGCATACTTAGTACATTGTTTTCATATGACATGCATACAACTGCTATAGCATTTGGTTTGCACAAACGGGTCTTTATTACGTTCATTAACATTTGCTACGCCGCTCGGTAGTAAGTAGTGGTACCATAGGACTTGACAAATCCCATTCCTGACATCCCGGGTTTGTTTGGATGTAAGGAATGACTGAATCCGAAAACATTTCTTTTGATAACCTTGACTGAAAGGGTTATCCGACTGTCTCAAGGCTTGAATGTATGCGTTAACTTACCACA
Source organism: Helianthus tuberosus (assembly GCA_030545235.1). Classification (NCBI taxonomy): domain Eukaryota; kingdom Viridiplantae; phylum Streptophyta; class Magnoliopsida; order Asterales; family Asteraceae; genus Helianthus; species Helianthus tuberosus. Next base: position 437,722 of record JARYGA010055520.1, read on the forward strand.
TAAATGTTTGTATCAATGTATCATGCATCACTTTGCAAAACATAACTTTTTGATATATTCAAAATACTTTGTTTTGTACATTACTACATTTGGACTATGTACATAACATTTGTTACACATTACTTGACTACTTTTGTACTATCAACATTTGACATGGTATATACAAGGACTTTTGACAATTGGTTTAAACATAGACATTATACTTTGTTGGTTGGTTTAAGTGACTTAAGTAACGAGATGTGAGTAATATGATACAATCATGGTGGATACGCCGCTGGTACTTCCTATACATAAGTGTTTGTATCATATTACATATCATAGCGTTATTTAAATCATTCATTTTGGACTTATACATTTTACATAAGTAACATGTTTTTACAAGACTTTGGTTTACAATACAGTTTATTTTATACAACTCATTTTACATGGTTATTCATTTAACCATACATTATTCACTTATTTATACTTATCATCTGAACTTATTGTTTTTCAAGTGATTTACAAAATAAATCAAATTACAAGGTTCATGACTAAACATTTTCTTAAATTTAAGTCATGAATCCTATTTTCACAAAACCTATGTATCTCACAGGCATTTTTATGCTGACGTACCTACTTTTACATGTGTTTTCAGGTGCTTTTGCATAGGATGACGATCATGACACTAGGGCGGACCTGTGCCTTAGAGATTTAAAATGAAGATAGACTATGTTTAATTATGTTAAAAACTCTTTGATTTCTGTTTGAAACAACGTAACACTTATGTTGATAAATAAATACAACTTTGTATGCCATGGTTATGAAACAATTAATTCTGTTACAACACTCCCCGACGTTTTCCGCCACGTTTTGTATGTTATATGTGGTCGGGGTGTGACAGAAGAGTTGGTATCAGAGCCAATGGTTATATGGAATTAGGTTATTAGTAATGCTTTGACCTAGACTATAACCTTTCTAGGACCCTAACACAAGTTATCTTGTGTTTAGATCTTAAAACATGTACATCACCTATCCTTAGGTGATTATCAAAACAAGAACCAAATTTTTTTCCGAAACGATTTTTGAAAAACAATCATCTGTATTTGGATGATTGATTACTAGGTTTTGAACCCTCTATTGTAAGGATTTGAACCCTCTGTTATATGGTTTTGAACCCCTTTGAGTTTTCAAAATCTCGTCAAGGTTTTGGGTTTTAAATAATGTGAACACGTGCAAACTGGAAGGGTGAATGCCTGTATTCTGGGTTTTCTGTCTAGGCAAGCACTTCGTATACATCTCATCAGACGCGAGACCAGTTGTGCTTACCTGGGAATTCTTGGGATGAGTGTTCACTTATAGGCGAGCATGTCTTCGTGATACATTATTTTTGACCCATTTACTTTGAGTAGTCACTGTGAGTCGTTTGTTTGCTTGGTAATGCGGACGAATGACCACCATCTTTGCTTTTGTTGATTTTGTTTCATCTCATTCTTTTCATCCAAACATCTCACTCGTTTCCTTTCATGTTTCCTCTTTTAGAATGCCTCCTCGACGCGAGAACCAGATAGCGACTGCCGAACTGGCAGAAATTATTGCACAGCAGATGGCTGCTCAGTTTCCAAATCTCTTTGCTCTATGGAACCAAGCCAACAACAACAACAACAATGTTCCATGCAAATACAAGGATTTTAACCAGGCTAAACCACTCAAGTTTAGTGGTTCTGAGGGAGCGACAGGGCTTCTTCAGTGGTTCGAGAGCATTGAGAATACTTTCCGCCACGTGCAGTGTCCGGATAATCGCAAGGTCGAGTTTTCTTCGAGCGTGTTTCAGAAGAGGGCGCTCACATGGTGGAACGGGGTTATGAGAGACCGAGGTGCAGAAGTTGCTCTCGCACAGACATGGGCTGAACTTAGAGCCCTTATGATGAGGGAATTCTGTCCTCGTCATGAGCAGCGAGCGTTGGAGAAGGAATTTGGTAATTTGAAGCAAGATAGTGGTGAGCATTGGGCGTATACTGATAGGTTTGAGGAGTTGAGTCTGCTTTGCCCGAATATGGTTACCCCACTCGACAAGGCTATCGAAAGGTACATCGACGGCCTACCTGACTCAGTACAAGACATCCTTACTGGTAGTGACCCTGCCACACTCCGTCAGGCGATCGAGTTATCAGCGACATTGACTGAGTCGCAGGTTCGTAAGGGAAAGCTGCATAAAAAGGGTGACAAGGGTAAGAAGCAGGCATCTGACAAGGAGGATGGTAAGAAAGGTGAAAACAAGAAGGGAAAGAATTCGGGTTCTGCAAGAGGGTCTAGGAAGCGAAAGGCTTCCCAAAACTATGCTGTTACTGCACAGGCTCAAGCTGCACTAAATCAGCCTGCGCAACCACCTGCCAAGAAGCCTTATTTTGGCAATGCACCTTTGTGCAACAGGTGTAACGGCCATCACCAACCACATCTCCAGTGTCGTCAGTGCACCAACTGCGGAAGATCTGGTCATCTTGCCGCTACTTGTCGCATTCCTGTTAACCAGAACCAGGCAGTTCAGAACCAAGCTCAACAAGTTGCTCAGCCTCTTGCTCAGCAACAAGGTCAAGCTGCACGACCTCATTTTCCTCCTGGTTCGTGCTACAATTGTGGGGATCTGACCCACTACAGGAACCGGTGCCCAAGGCTAGCCAACCAGAACCAGAATCAGAATCAAGCTCTGGCTCGAGGTCGAGTCTTCAATATGAATGCCCAAGAGGCGCAGGCGGATGATAACGTGGTGAACGGTACGTTCTTTATTAATAATCAGCCTGCATCTGTTCTCTTTGATTCGGGTGCCGATAAGAGTTTTGTGTCTTTGTCTTTTGAGCCAATGCTTCGCGTGTCTAGAACGAAACTAGGTAAACCTTTGACAGTAGAAGTTGCTAGTGGTGAACCCATTATTCTTGATTCTGTTCTTCGCAACTGTCAGTTGAACCTTAACGATCATCTTTTTCCTATCAACCTCACGCCTATGCAACTTGGAAGCTTCGACGTTATTGTGGGTATGGATTGGTTATCCAAGCATCACGCAGAGGTAGTTTGTTTTGAGAAGATTGTTCGTGTGCCGCTTTCGACAGGCGAGATTCTACAGGTTCAAGGAGAGAAACCGTCTGGTGGTCTCAAGCTCATGTCTTGTTTTAAAGCTCGGAAATATCTGCAGAAGAATTATGTGGCCTTCTTAGTACATGTTACAGCAGATAAAGGCAAGGGTAAGTCTATTTCAGATATTCCTGTCATTCGGGATTATTCTGAAGTATTCCCTGAAGATTTACCTGGTCTACCTCCAGCACGCCAAGTCGAGTTTCGCATTGATCTCGTACCTGGTGCAAATCCCGTTGCCAGAGCTCCATATCATCTTGCACCGTCTGAGATGCAAGAATTATCAAAGCAGCTTCAGGAGCTCTCTGACAAAGGTTTTATCCGCCCTAGCTTTTCACCTTGGGGTGCTCCCATTCTTTTTGTCAAGAAGAAGGATGGATCTTTTAGGATGTGTATCGATTACCGTGAGCTTAACAAGCTTACCATCAAGAATCGATATCCTCTACCTCGCATTGATGATCTCTTCGATCAGCTACAGGGCGCTTCTTATTTTTCGAAGATTGATCTGCGTTCTGGGTATCATCAACTTCGGGTGCAAGAAGAAGATATTCCCAAGACAGCGTTCCGTACTCGGTATGGGCATTATGAATTCACAGTCATGCCATTCGGTTTGACTAATGCTCCTGCTGTTTTCATGGACTTAATGAATAGGGTCTGCAAACCTTATTTGGATCAGTTCGTCATTGTTTTTATTGACGACGTCTTGATTTACTCTAAGACGCGAGCTGATCACGAGCAACATCTTCGTCTTACTCTGGAACTCCTGAAGAAAGAGCAACTTTTCGCCAAATTCTCCAAGTGCGAATTTTGGCTTAAAGAAGTTCAATTTTTGGGACATATTATCAACGAGCGAGGTATTCATGTAGATCCCTCCAAGATCAGTGCGATTAAGGATTGCGATACGCCTACTACTCCTACTGAAGTTCGTTCTTTTCTTGGTCTAGTGGGTTATTACCGCCGCTTCATTGAAAACTTCTCAAAGATTGCAGTTCCTCTAACTGCTCTAACTCAGAAGAACAAACCCTTTGATTGGGGATTCAAACAAGAGGAAGCTTTTCAACACTTGAAGCGGAAACTTTGTGACGCGCCTGTTCTGACTTTGCCTGAGGGCAATGATGATTTCGTCGTTTATTGTGATCCATCGAAATTGGGTCTTGGCTGTGTTCTGATGCAAAGGAAAAAAGTCATAGCATATGCATCGAGGCAGTTGAAGATACATGAAAAGAACTACACCACTCATGATCTTGAGTTGGGTGCAGTTGTCTTCGCTCTCAAGATCTGGAGACACTATTTGTACGGTACAAAATGTGTGGTTTTCACTGACCACAAAAGTCTTCAGCATATCTTAAACCAGAAAGAACTCAACATGAGGCAACGACGTTGGGTTGAGCTCCTGAACGACTATGACTGCGAAATTCGCTACCATCCTGGTAAGGCGAATGTCGTAGTCGATGCTTTGAGTCGCAAGGAACGTACTAAGCTTCATTGTGTACGTGTTCAATCTGTTATTCAAGCTCGATCTGATATCCAAGCCCGCATTTCTCAGGCTCAACAATCTTGTGTTTCACAGGGTTTGATGGATAAGGAATTTCCCTATCACATAACACCTGATCTGGAACTGAAGGACAATGGATCGTATTACTTCATGGACCGTTTGTGGGTCCCAACCCAAGATGATCTTCGTACCTTGCTTATGAATGAAGCCCATAAGTCTCGTTATTCTATTCATCCGGGCTCAGATAAGATGTATAAGGATCTTCGTATTCAGTATTGGTGGCCTGGTATGAAGAAAGACATTGCCTTATATGTATCCAAATCCCTTACTTGTCTTAAGGTTAAGGCTGAACATCAACGTCCTTCGGGTTTATTGGTGCAACCAGAGATCCCAGTTTGGAAATGGGAAAACATTACTATGGATCTTGTTACCAAACTTCCACACACAAAGAAAGGTCATGATGCCATCTGGGTAGTCGTTGATCGTCTTATAAAGTCAGCACATTTCTTGCCAATCCGTGAGGATTTTCCTGCTGACAGACTTGCAAAAATCTATGTGGATGAAATTGTAGCTCGACATGGTGTTCCATTGAACATCATTTCTGACAGAGATGCTCGTTTCACTTCTCATTTTTGGAGAACCATGCAATCTGCGATGGGGACCCAACTTAATCTGAGCACAGCTTATCATCCGCAAATGGATGGTCAATCTGAAAGAACAATCCAGACTCTGGAGGATATGCTTAGAGCTTGTGTGATCGATTTTGGTGGTAGTTGGGATTCACATCTTCAGTTGATTGAATTCTCCTACAACAACAGTTATCACACCAGCATCAAAATGGCTCCTTTCGAGGCTCTCTATGGTCGAAAATGTCGTTCACCAGTCTGCTAGAATGAGATTGGCGAGGCTCAACTTACTGGACCTGCCCTCATTTTAGAGACAACTGACAAGGTCAAGAAAGTTCGCGATAACCTTTAGACAGCTATGAGCCGTCAAAAGAGTTACGCGGATCCAAAACGCAAACCCTTGGAATTTCAAGTCGGTGATCGAGTATTACTTAAGGTCTCACCTTGGAAAGGTGTGATCAGATTTGGAAAGAAAGGAAAACTTGCACCTAGATACGTTGGACCATTCAAGATCGTCGAAAGAATCGGCAAGGTAGCCTACAAACTTGAGTTACCTCCTGAACTTGGAAATGTTCATCCAACTTTTCACGTGTCCAATCTCAAGAGGTGTTTAGCTGATGAGAACCTCCACATACCGCTTGACAAAATTCGTGTTGGCAAAACACTGAAATTTGTTGAGAAGCCAGTGGAAATCATGGAACGTGAAGTCAAGTGGCTTAAACGCAAGCGCATTCCTTTGGTCAAAGTTCGCTGGGAAGCTAAACATGGACCCGAGTTTACTTGGGAATGCGAAGATCAAATGAAGGCGAAATATCCACATCTTTTTCCACGAGTTTCCTCTAAATAAATTTCGGGACGAAATTTCCACAAGTAGGGGAGACTGTAACATCTGTGCTTGTAATCATTATGAACAGTTCTATTATCAATAAAACAATGTTATTTGATCCCAATGTTTGTTTGGTTGTGTTTTACATTTTTCATGTTTTGACTTTTATTCAATTTCAAACTCTACATCGCTTTCTGGAGAGTTATACGCAAACTGAAGCGTAAACGTAATCAGTTTAATGCGAAAAACACTCCGGAACATCAACATATACTTAACATACCTTAAATAACCATTACATAACTTAGAAATAAGTTTTAAAGGCTTTGGTATGGCAAAAACAAGTTAATTCGACTACAGGGACTAAACTTGACAAACTGCGAAAGTATGCCAATTTGAACTGTAACAGACATTCCGGAACATGACCATAAGTTAAACATACCATAAATATCCTTTGCATAGCTTAGAAATAGGCTTTGAGGGGTTCGGTATGCTAAAATAAACTTTTGGGTCATTCAGGGACTAAAAGTGTCAAAAAGTGCACAAGTTTGCATTTTCGCGCATAACTTACGTTTTGAATACATCCGGACATCCAAAAATTTATGTAAGCATGAATATATTATGCTTTAGTGTTTGGCTTGCCAAAAATCCATTCGTTGCGTCATTTGGATCGTTTTTCGCGCCTATGCGAATTCCGTCGTAATTAAGCTAACATCGCGTTCGTACGACCAAACGAACCAACACCCGGCATATTTTTGAGCATGTTTCATGTCCACAATGTTTAGGCATCATTTTAGGGCTTTAAATTTGGCTTTACGGGCCTTAGAAGTGCCGGAAATGGGCTGAATATACAACAGGGACCAAAACTGCAATTCTGTAAAACATGGCCAGGCGGCCCGCCTACACTTCTGCTGATCCTGAAGCGGGCCGCATCAGCCTCCCTGATCAGATTAGATCGAACAGTCAGCAGATTCCAGCTGTTTTAACCACACCCACACACTTCTCACTTGCCTATTCAGCTGATAAGGACCATTTTTAGCTACCATGAGTTTCCAACAAGTGTACGCACAAGATACGAGCACGGTTTCCATGAAACGATCTTAACGGTGGACCGAATACTATAAATACCCCACCCCCCATTGCTTCAAAACCACTAGAATCTGATCTTAAAGACTCTAAGTTGGAACCTTTGTTTCATACCTGAGTTATTTCGATCTAGATTAGCATTCGGGGACCTTTCGTAAGTATTCTTTCGTTCTTTTACTGCTTTTCGAGTCTTTCGAGTCTGAAAGTCAAACTTTGTTTGACTTTCTGCGTTGACCAGTTATGGTCAATGCGAAGTTCGGTTGAACTTCGCAACGTGAGTGTAATCACGTTGGTTATAGTCCCTTGGGACTATGCCTACTGATTACCACGTTGTCTAGGGTCGTAGGGTAAGCGATCTAATAAATCGCTTATACCTTCAAACCCGACCCATTTGGTTGATCATTAGGATCTGACCAAATACATTAGGTGACCATAGTAGGTAGGGAATAACCTTCCGAGGTTATACCCTATGGTCACATCGTTTGATTAGTTGTATGATAGGTAGTTTATATGCCTAAGGTAAATTACCAGAATACCCTTTTCATGTATAGTTGGTAATTTAGCATATGTAACCTAAACTTTTGTCACATAACTGATTATGCAACATGTTTAGGCATATAACACTTGTCATAGGACTAGTTAGGCGGTCCGAACGCGTTTCACGCGAACGACGCGTTAAAGTAGCATAAGCTACCTAAACGGGTCGTAATGGGTCGTAAACAATTATGTTAGGTTTCATTTAGTATGTAGGCTTTGTTAAACCATATTACACGAGTCTCTACACTCGATTGGTTTACGAACCCTCATTCTATCCGATCTTCCGATATAGGTCCGGTTTATTAACATAGTTACCTATATTAGGTGCCGTTTGATTCCGAGATCTCTAGCATTGCTTGGTGGTTATCTTAGGACTACTGAACAATCTCAAGTGAGTACATAGACCCCTCTTTTACTGTTTTCCAAACTGTTTTGGGGTGGAACACATGTGCCTACTTGTTACTTTCGTGCTTTCCTGTTTTCACATCATATACCTGCTATGTTTGTTAGTACATTATAGTACATGATTTCATTACATTTCATGCTATGTATGCCCATTGTGTCCATATTTAGTACATTGTTTTACATTACATTTCTGCTATGTATGTTAACTGATAGCATGCTAGCACATTGATTTACATGACTTTTCTGCTTTGTATGTTAACTTAGCATACTTAGTACATTGTTTTCATATGACATGCATACAACTGCTATAGCATTTGGTTTGCACAAACGGGTCTTTATTACGTTCATTAACATTTGCTACGCCGCTCGGTAGTAAGTAGTGGTACCATAGGACTTGACAAATCCCATTCCTGACATCCCGGGTTTGTTTGGATGTAAGGAATGACTGAATCCGAAAACATTTCTTTTGATAACCTTGACTGAAAGGGTTATCCGACTGTCTCAAGGCTTGAATGTATGCGTTAACTTACCACATAAATGTTTGTATCAATGTATCATGCATCACTTTGCAAAACATAACTTTTTGATATATTCAAAATACTTTGTTTTGTACATTACTACATTTGGACTATGTACATAACATTTGTTACACATTACTTGACTACTTTTGTACTATCAACATTTGACATGGTATATACAAGGACTTTTGACAATTGGTTTAAACATAGACATTATACTTTGTTGGTTGGTTTAAGTGACTTAAGTAACGAGATGTGAGTAATATGATACAATCATGGTGGATACGCCGCTGGTACTTCCTATACATAAGTGTTTGTATCATATTACATATCATAGCGTTATTTAAATCATTCATTTTGGACTTATACATTTTACATAAGTAACATGTTTTTACAAGACTTTGGTTTACAATACAGTTTATTTTATACAACTCATTTTACATGGTTATTCATTTAACCATACATTATTCACTTATTTATACTTATCATCTGAACTTATTGTTTTTCAAGTGATTTACAAAATAAATCAAATTACAAGGTTCATGACTAAACATTTTCTTAAATTTAAGTCATGAATCCTATTTTCACAAAACCTATGTATCTCACAGGCATTTTTATGCTGACGTACCTACTTTTACATGTGTTTTCAGGTGCTTTTGCATAGGATGACGATCATGACACTAGGGCGGACCTGTGCCTTAGAGATTTAAAATGAAGATAGACTATGTTTAATTATGTTAAAAACTCTTTGATTTCTGTTTGAAACAACGTAACACTTATGTTGATAAATAAATACAACTTTGTATGCCATGGTTATGAAACAATTAATTCTGTTACAACACTCCCCGACGTTTTCCGCCACGTTTTGTATGTTATATGTGGTCGGGGTGTGACAGAAGAGTTGGTATCAGAGCCAATGGTTATATGGAATTAGGTTATTAGTAATGCTTTGACCTAGACTATAACCTTTCTAGGACCCTAACACAAGTTATCTTGTGTTTAGATCTTAAAACATGTACATCACCTATCCTTAGGTGATTATCAAAACAAGAACCAAATTTTTTTCCGAAACGATTTTTGAAAAACAATCATCTGTATTTGGATGATTGATTACTAGGTTTTGAACCCTCTATTGTAAGGTTTTGAACCCTCTGTTATATGGTTTTGAACCCCTTTGAGTTTTCAAAATCTCGTCAAGGTTTTGGGTTTTAAATAATGTGAACACGTGCAAACTGGAAGGGTGAATGCCTGTATTCTGGGTTTTCTGTCTAGGCAAGCACTTCGTATACATCTCATCAGACGCGAGACCAGTTGTGCTTACCTGGGAATTCTTGGGATGAGTGTTCACTTATAGGCGAGCATGTCTTCGTGATACATTATTTTTGACCCATTTACTTTGAGTAGTCACTGTGAGTCGTTTGTTTGCTTGGTAATGCGGACGAATGACCACCATCTTTGCTTTTGTTGATTTTGTTTCATCTCATTCTTTTCATCCAAACATCTCACTCGTTTCCTTTCATGTTTCCTCTTTTAGAATGCCTCCTCGACGCGAGAACCAGATAGCGACTGCCGAACTGGCAGAAATTATTGCACAGCAGATGGCTGCTCAGTTTCCAAATCTCTTTGCTCTATGGAACCAAGCCAACAACAACAACAACAATGTTCCATGCAAATACAAGGATTTTAACCAGGCTAAACCACTCAAGTTTAGTGGTTCTGAGGGAGCGACAGGGCTTCTTCAGTGGTTCGAGAGCATTGAGAATACTTTCCGCCACGTGCAGTGTCCGGATAATCGCAAGGTCGAGTTTTCTTCGAGCGTGTTTCAGAAGAGGGCGCTCACATGGTGGAACGGGGTTATGAGAGACCGAGGTGCAGAAGTTGCTCTCGCACAGACATGGGCTGAACTTAGAGCCCTTATGATGAGGGAATTCTGTCCTCGTCATGAGCAGCGAGCGTTGGAGAAGGAATTTGGTAATTTGAAGCAAGATAGTGGTGAGCATTGGGCGTATACTGATAGGTTTGAGGAGTTGAGTCTGCTTTGCCCGAATATGGTTACCCCACTCGACAAGGCTATCGAAAGGTACATCGACGGCCTACCTGACTCAGTACAAGACATCCTTACTGGTAGTGACCCTGCCACACTCCGTCAGGCGATCGAGTTATCAGCGACATTGACTGAGTCGCAGGTTCGTAAGGGAAAGCTGCATAAAAAGGGTGACAAGGGTAAGAAGCAGGCATCTGACAAGGAGGATGGTAAGAAAGGTGAAAATAAGAAGGGAAAGAATTCGGGTTCTGCAAGAGGGTCTAGGAAGCGAAAGGCTTCCCAAAACTATGCTGTTACTGCACAGGCTCAAGCTGCACTAAATCAGCCTGCGCAACCACCTGCCAAGAAGCCTTATTTTGGCAATGCACCTTTGTGCAACAGGTGTAACGGCCATCACCAACCACATCTCCAGTGTCGTCAGTGCACCAACTGCGGAAGATCTGGTCATCTTGCCGCTACTTGTCGCATTCCTGTTAACCAGAACCAGGCAGTTCAGAACCAAGCTCAACAAGTTGCTCAGCCTCTTGCTCAGCAACAAGGTCAAGCTGCACGACCTCATTTTCCTCCTGGTTCGTGCTACAATTGTGGGGATCTGACCCACTACAGGAACCGGTGCCCAAGGCTAGCCAATCAGAACCAGAATCAGAATCAAGCTCTGGCTCGAGGTCGAGTCTTCAATATGAATGCCCAAGAGGCGCAGGCGGATGATAACGTGGTGAACGGTACGTTCTTTATTAATAATCAGCCTGCATCTGTTCTCTTTGATTCGGGTGCCGATAAGAGTTTTGTGTCTTTGTCTTTTGAGCCAATGCTTCGCGTGTCTAGAACGAAACTAGGTAAACCTTTGACAGTAGAAGTTGCTAGTGGTGAACCCATTATTCTTGATTCTGTTCTTCGCAACTGTCAGTTGAACCTTAACGATCATCTTTTTCCTATCAACCTCACGCCTATGCAACTTGGAAGCTTCGACGTTATTGTGGGTATGGATTGGTTATCCAAGCATCACGCAGAGGTAGTTTGTTTTGAGAAGATTGTTCGTGTGCCGCTTTCGACAGGCGAGATTCTACAGGTTCAAGGAGAGAAACCGTCTGGTGGTCTCAAGCTCATGTCTTGTTTTAAAGCTCGGAAATATCTGCAGAAGAATTATGTGGCCTTCTTAGTACATGTTACAGCAGATAAAGGCAAGGGTAAGTCTATTTCAGATATTCCTGTCATTCGGGATTATTCTGAAGTATTCCCTGAAGATTTACCTGGTCTACCTCCAGCACGCCAAGTCGAGTTTCGCATTGATCTCGTACCTGGTGCAAATCCCGTTGCCAGAGCTCCATATCATCTTGCACCGTCTGAGATGCAAGAATTATCAAAGCAGCTTCAGGAGCTCTCTGACAAAGGTTTTATCCGCCCTAGCTTTTCACCTTGGGGTGCTCCCATTCTTTTTGTCAAGAAGAAGGATGGATCTTTTAGGATGTGTATCGATTACCGTGAGCTTAACAAGCTTACCATCAAGAATCGATATCCTCTACCTCGCATTGATGATCTCTTCGATCAGCTACAGGGCGCTTCTTATTTTTCGAAGATTGATCTGCGTTCTGGGTATCATCAACTTCGGGTGCAAGAAGAAGATATTCCCAAGACAGCGTTCCGTACTCGGTATGGGCATTATGAATTCACAGTCATGCCATTCGGTTTGACTAATGCTCCTGCTGTTTTCATGGACTTAATGAATAGGGTCTGCAAACCTTATTTGGATCAGTTCGTCATTGTTTTTATTGACGACGTCTTGATTTACTCTAAGACGCGAGCTGATCACGAGCAACATCTTCGTCTTACTCTGGAACTCCTGAAGAAAGAGCAACTTTTCGCCAAATTCTCCAAGTGCGAATTTTGGCTTAAAGAAGTTCAATTTTTGGGACATATTATCAACGAGCGAGGTATTCATGTAGATCCCTCCAAGATCAGTGCGATTAAGGATTGCGATACGCCTACTACTCCTACTGAAGTTCGTTCTTTTCTTGGTCTAGTGGGTTATTACCGCCGCTTCATTGAAAACTTCTCAAAGATTGCAGTTCCTCTAACTGCTCTAACTCAGAAGAACAAACCCTTTGATTGGGGATTCAAACAAGAGGAAGCTTTTCAACACTTGAAGCGGAAACTTTGTGACGCGCCTGTTCTGACTTTGCCTGAGGGCAATGATGATTTCGTCGTTTATTGTGATCCATCGAAATTGGGTCTTGGCTGTGTTCTGATGCAAAGGAAAAAAGTCATAGCATATGCATCGAGGCAGTTGAAGATACATGAAAAGAACTACACCACTCATGATCTTGAGTTGGGTGCAGTTGTCTTCGCTCTCAAGATCTGGAGACACTATTTGTACGGTACAAAATGTGTGGTTTTCACTGACCACAAAAGTCTTCAGCATATCTTAAACCAGAAAGAACTCAACATGAGGCAACGACGTTGGGTTGAGCTCCTGAACGACTATGACTGCGAAATTCGCTACCATCCTGGTAAGGCGAATGTCGTAGTCGATGCTTTGAGTCGCAAGGAACGTACTAAGCTTCATTGTGTACGTGTTCAATCTGTTATTCAAGCTCGATCTGATATCCAAGCCCGCATTTCTCAGGCTCAACAATCTTGTGTTTCACAGGGTTTGATGGATAAGGAATTTCCCTATCACATAACACCTGATCTGGAACTGAAGGACAATGGATCGTATTACTTCATGGACCGTTTGTGGGTCCCAACCCAAGATGATCTTCGTACCTTGCTTATGAATGAAGCCCATAAGTCTCGTTATTCTATTCATCCGGGCTCAGATAAGATGTATAAGGATCTTCGTATTCAGTATTGGTGGCCTGGTATGAAGAAAGACATTGCCTTATATGTATCCAAATCCCTTACTTGTCTTAAGGTTAAGGCTGAACATCAACGTCCTTCGGGTTTATTGGTGCAACCAGAGATCCCAGTTTGGAAATGGGAAAACATTACTATGGATCTTGTTACCAAACTTCCACACACAAAGAAAGGTCATGATGCCATCTGGGTAGTCGTTGATCGTCTTATAAAGTCAGCACATTTCTTGCCAATCCGTGAGGATTTTCCTGCTGACAGACTTGCAAAAATCTATGTGGATGAAATTGTAGCTCGACATGGTGTTCCATTGAACATCATTTCTGACAGAGATGCTCGTTTCACTTCTCATTTTTGGAGAACCATGCAATCTGCGATGGGGACCCAACTTAATCTGAGCACAGCTTATCATCCGCAAATGGATGGTCAATCTGAAAGAACAATCCAGACTCTGGAGGATATGCTTAGAGCTTGTGTGATCGATTTTGGTGGTAGTTGGGATTCACATCTTCAGTTGATTGAATTCTCCTACAACAACAGTTATCACACCAGCATCAAAATGGCTCCTTTCGAGGCTCTCTATGGTCGAAAATGTCGTTCACCAGTCTGCTAGAATGAGATTGGCGAGGCTCAACTTACTGGACCTGCCCTCATTTTAGAGACAACTGACAAGGTCAAGAAAGGTCGCGATAACCTTTAGACAGCTATGAGCCGTCAAAAGAGTTACGCGGATCCAAAACGCAAACCCTTGGAATTTCAAGTCGGTGATCGAGTATTACTTAAGGTCTCACCTTGGAAAGGTGTGATCAGATTTGGAAAGAAAGGAAAACTTGCACCTAGATACGTTGGACCATTCAAGATCGTCGAAAGAATCGGCAAGGTAGCCTACAAACTTGAGTTACCTCCTGAACTTGGAAATGTTCATCCAACTTTTCACGTGTCCAATCTCAAGAGGTGTTTAGCTGATGAGAACCTCCACATACCGCTTGACAAAATTCGTGTTGGCAAAACACTGAAATTTGTTGAGAAGCCAGTGGAAATCATGGAACGTGAAGTCAAGTGGCTTAAACGCAAGCGCATTCCTTTGGTCAAAGTTCGCTGGGAAGCTAAACATGGACCCGAGTTTACTTGGGAATGCGAAGATCAAATGAAGGCGAAATATCCACATCTTTTTCCACGAGTTTCCTCTAAATAAATTTCGGGACGAAATTTCCACAAGTAGGGGAGACTGTAACATCTGTGCTTGTAATCATTATGAACAGTTCTATTATCAATAAAACAATGTTATTTGATCCCAATGTTTGTTTGGTTGTGTTTTACATTTTTCATGTTTTGACTTTTATTCAATTTCAAACTCTACATCGCTTTCTGGAGAGTTATACGCAAACTGAAGCGTAAACGTAATCAGTTTAATGCGAAAAACACTCCGGAACATCAACATATACTTAACATACCTTAAATAACCATTACATAACTTAGAAATAAGTTTTAAAGGCTTTGGTATGGCAAAAACAAGTTAATTCGACTACAGGGACTAAACTTGACAAACTGCGAAAGTATGCCAATTTGAACTGTAACAGACATTCCGGAACATGACCATAAGTTAAACATACCATAAATATCCTTTGCATAGCTTAGAAATAGGCTTTGAGGGGTTCGGTATGCTAAAATAAACTTTTGGGTCATTCAGGGACTAAAAGTGTCAAAAAGTGCACAAGTTTGCATTTTCGCGCATAACTTACGTTTTGAATACATCCGGACATCCAAAAATTTATGTAAGCATGAATATATTATGCTTTAGTGTTTGGCTTGCCAAAAATCCATTCGTTGCGTCATTTGGATCGTTTTTCGCGCCTATGCGAATTCCGTCGTAATTAAGCTAACATCGCGTTCGTACGACCAAACGAACCAACACCCGGCATATTTTTGAGCATGTTTCATGTCCACAATGTTTAGGCATCATTTTAGGGCTTTAAATTTGGCTTTACGGGCCTTAGAAGTGCCGGAAATGGGCTGAATATACAACAGGGACCAAAACTGCAATTCTGTAAAACATGGCCAGGCGGCCCGCCTACACTTCTGCTGATCCTGAAGCGGGCCGCATCAGCCTCCCTGATCAGATTAGATCGAACAGTCAGCAGATTCCAGCTGTTTTAACCACACCCACACACTTCTCACTTGCCTATTCAGCTGATAAGGACCATTTTTAGCTACCATGAGTTTCCAACAAGTGTACGCACAAGATACGAGCACGGTTTCCATGAAACGATCTTAATGGTGGACCGAATACTATAAATACCCCACCCCCCATTGCTTCAAAACCACTAGAATCTGATCTTAAAGACTCTAAGTTGGAACCTTTGTTTCATACCTGAGTTATTTCGATCTAGATTAGCATTCGGGGACCTTTCGTAAGTATTCTTTCGTTCTTTTACTGCTTTTCGAGTCTTTCGAGTCTGAAAGTCAAACTTTGTTTGACTTTCTGCGTTGACCAGTTATGGTCAATGTGAAGTTCGGTTGAACTTCGCAACGTGAGTGTAATCACGTTGGTTATAGTCCCTTGGGACTATGCCTACTGATTACCACGTTGTCTAGGGTCGTAGGGTAAGCGATCTAATAAATCGCTTATACCTTCGAACCCGACCCATTTGGTCGATCATTAGGATCCAACCAAATACATTAGGTGACCATAGTAGGTAGGGAATAACCTTCTGAGGTTATACCCTATGGTCACATCGTTTGATTAGTTGTATGATAGGTAGTTTATATGCCTAAGGTAAATTACTAGAATACCCTTTTCATGTATAGTTGGTAATTTAGCATATGTAACCTAAACTTTTGTCACATAACTGATTATGCAACATGTTTAGGCATATAACACTTGTCATAGGACTAGTTAGGCAGTCCGAACGCGTTTCACGCGAACGACGCGTTAAAGTAGCATAAGCTACCTAAACGGGTCGTAATGGGTCGTAAACAATTATGTTAGGTTTCATTTAGTATGTAGGCTTTGTTAAACCATATTACACGAGTCTCTACACTCGATTGGTTTACGAACCCTCATTCTATCCGATCTTCCGATATAGGTCCGGTTTATTAACATAGTTACCTATATTAGGTGCCGTTTGATTCCGAGATCTCTAGCATTGCTTGGTGGTTATCTTAGGACTACTGAACAATCTCAAGTGAGTACATAGACCCCTCTTTTACTGTTTTCCAAACTGTTTTGGGGTGGAACACATGTGCCTACTTGTTACTTTCGAGCTTTCCTGTTTCACATCATATACCTGCTATGTTTGTTAGTACATTATAGTCATGATTTCATTACATTTCATGCTATGTATGCCCATTGTGTGCATATTTAGTACATTGTTTTACATTACATTTCTGCTATGTATGTTAACTGATAGCATGCTAGCACATTGATTTACATGACTTTTCTGCTTTGTATGTTAACTTAGCATACTTAGTACATTGTTTTCATATGACATGCATACAACTGCTATAACATTTGGTTTGCACAAACGGGTCTTTATTACGTTCATTAACATTTCCTACGCCGCTCGGTAGTAAGTAGTGGTACCATAGGACTTGACAAATCCCATTCCTGACATCTCGGGTTTGTTTGGATGTAAGGAATGACTGAATCCGAAAACATTTCTTTTGATAACCTTGACTGAAAGGGTTATCCGACTGTCTCAAGGCTTGAATGTATGCGTTAACTTACCACATAAATGTTTGTATCAATGTATCATGCATCACTTTGCAAAACATAACTTTTTGATATATTCAAAATACTTTGTTTTGTACATTACTACATTTGGACTATGTACATAACATTTGTTACACATTACTTGACTACTTTTGTACTATCAACATTTGACATGGTATATACAAGGACTTTTGACAATTGGTTTAAACATAGACATTATACTTTGTTGGTTGGTTTAAGTGACTTAAGTAACGAGATGTGAGTAATATGATACAATCATGGTGGATACGCCGCTGGTACTTCCTATACATAAGTGTTTGTATCATATTACATATCATAGCGTTATTTAAATCATTCATTTTGGACTTATACATTTTACACAAGTAACATGTTTTTACAAGACTTTGGTTTACAATACAGTTTATTTTATACAACTCATTTTACATGGTTATTCATTTAACCATATATTATTCACTTATTTATACTTATCATCTGAACTTATTGTTTTTCAAGTGATTTACAAAATAAATCAAATTACAAGGTTCATGACTAAACATTTTCTTAAATTTAAGTCATGAATCCTATTTTCACAAAACCTATGTATCTCACAGGCATTTTTATGCTGACGTACCTACTTTTACATGTGTTTTCAGGTGCTTTTGCATAGGATGACGATCATGACACTAGGGCGGACCTGTGCCTTAGAGATTTAAAATGAAGATAGACTATGTTTAATTATGTTAAAAACTCTTTGATTTCTGTTTGAAACAATGTAACACTTATGTTGATAAATAAATACAACTTTGTATGCCATGGTTATGAAACAATTAATTCTGTTACAACACTCCCCGACGTTTTCCGCCACGTTTTGTATGTTATACGTGGTCGGGGTGTGACAACGAGAGGTTCATCACCTGAACGGGGAATACGGACAATCTTCTCGTTGTAAAGAATCTCCGCTTGGTGTTGGGATAACCAATCCATCCCAATGACAACGTCGAAACTACCCAGAACGATAGGAATGAGGTCGATAGAGAAGGTCTGATTAGCAAGAACATGATTACAACCCTTGACTATGTGTGTGGCCTCTAAACTCTTACCATTAGCTAGCTCTACAGTGTGCTTGGTGTTTAAAAGTGTTGGGGTACGCTTAAGCATTTGACTAACTTTTAAGGACACGTAGCTAGTATCGGCACCCGAATCAAATAAAACAGTAACATAAAAGTCGTCCAGTAGGAACTTACCCGTCACAACATTGGGTCTTTCCTCGCTTCACCCTGGCCAATCACGAATACACGCCCCTGGCACCATTGCCATCGTTGTTGCCCCCATTGTTACCATTCCCCTGATTATTGTTGTTGTTGTTCTGGTTCCGGTTTAGTTGTGGGCAGTCTCTCTTGAAGTGGCCTTCAGCACCACACTGAAAGCACCCTTTGTTGTTGCCCTGTTGTTGCTGATGCTGCTGACGTTGATTCTGTGGGGCTTGTTGTTGCTGACGATTCTGATTCGCGAGGCGTAAACTTTTGCAATCCTTTGCGGCGTAGCCTGGCTTGTTGCACCGATGACAGTTACTCCTGGTACATGGCCCGCTGTGGTGTAGGTTACAGCGATTGCATTTGGGGTGAATTCCCCAGTACCCACCTTGACTTTGGCTACCAGGTGATTGCTGACTAGGGCTCTTGTAGTCGTCAGTCCTTCTCTGCCGAGACTGGGACTGAACAGAAGTTGAACCTTTGCTTGAAGTTCCATCCCATTTACGCTTGTTATCGCTGGGAGTATCAGAAGTAGTAGCACTAATACGCTTTGGTAACCTGTTCTGCTCCACCTCCTGATCGGTGAGACGATGAGCCAACTTGATGACTTGCTGAATGGTGCCAAGATTAGCTGAGGTCACGTGACTTTGAATTTCTGGCACTAAATCTTTAAGGTACAGTTCGATACGTTTGATGGGAGGGTCTACCATAGTAGGACACAAGATAGCCAACTCGTTCGATCTTTTCGTGTATGCTTCAATTTCTGACCCCGTCATCTTTAAGTTGAAGAACTCTACCTCCAGCTTGTGAATGTCGTCACGACTACAGTACTCTTCTTTGATCAGTTCTTTGAAACCGTTCCATGGGGTGGCGTTAGCAACCGCCAGCCCTAGCAGTTGGACCTGTGCTTTCCACCAGGTTAACGCAGCACCTTCAAGTGTTCCAGTAGCAAACTTTACCCTGCCAGCCTCTGGGCATTCACACATCTCGAAGACGGATTCGAGCTTCTCAAACCAGTGGAGGAGACCTACAGCTCCTTTTGTACCTTTGAAGGTACTAGGTCTACAGTCCATAAAGGTCTTGAACGTACACGCGGGAGGCTGAGCAGGCTGACCTGTCGCACGAGAAAGTAAAGACAAGATTTAAGAACGAGGGTTGGTTCGTGAGAGTAGGATCTAAACATCCTAGGATAGGTCGAAATGGCATGTTATACCTCCTGTAGGGACAGCTGCGAGTGCCTCAGCAACTCGTTCATTGATTAGAGCTGTCAGCTGGGCTTGAGTCAAATTCAGACGTCCACTCATGATCTTCACATCGAAGAAAACACAAGTAAGAAAAGTGCCGCGCATGTGTGTAAATGTGGAGTGACAGAAGAGAGTAAGCACACATTGTTCAAGCAACAGTTGTTATACTAACTAAGCATACCATGAGCAATGTACTATGTAACTAGCAAGTAGGCAATACAAACATAAATCATATCACCTATAGTGTTGAGCCTTGCACGTGGAGCGAAGCGTCGTTGTAGATCGTTGAGCACTGTACAGGTTATAGTCTGGTTTTATCAAAACTTTTCCCTTTTTAAAACCAAGTTCACTATAACCAATGGCTCTGATACCAATTTGTCACACCCCCAAAATCCACCCGCGGAGTATCACCGCTTGGAGGCGTGACTGACCAGGATCAAGCCACCAATCATATTGAATAATATAGTAAAGTAATTAAAAGTTCAACCACACAATATAATTGGTGTCCAAAAACAATTTAATAAGTCTAAGTTATCAGCGAAAGCAAATAGTTCAAAACCCAAATCATAAATTAATAGTGTTTAAGTTCATCATGAACACTCAATGTCCATGCTCCACAACGACTCTTCCCCATGCAAGCTCCTGCTAAACCTAGTGACCTGCAAAGCATGTAGTAACGAGTCAACAACAAAGTTGAGCGAGTTCACAGTTGGGTGTTTGTTTAAGTTATTCCAAAAACAAAGTTTCCTTTAACTGGCACCCTTGCCGTGGGGGTTACCCCATAGTTGAAAACGTGATTTGTTTATCCCATTTACTCTAGCTATCCAGCCGTGGGGGCTACCCCATGTTTACACTACTAGACTCGTTACCATATTGACCACTGACTTTAGTCATGTTTATGTGCCCTTAGCGTCAATGTCTATCATCATTGACGTGCCCAGATCCATTAGTTCACGCCCGTCCTCTGCGGCACGGTGTGAGGCTTGTCAGACCTAAATAGCGCTATCTAACTAATGACCCGCTCGCCATTGGCCCGGCGATTAAGTCGATATAAAAAGGAGGGACTTCGTGATAGAGTTTTGCTCTAGTGAAATTTAAACTGTCCAAGAGGACGAGGAATTACATTCCTTAACCCGTACTGTCCTACCCAAGAAGGACGAGGAATCCATATTCCTTAACACATTCCCAACCCACTGGGAATTACCATGCTTTGTAGAAAGTGTGAACTCACCTTAGGTTAGCTCGGCAGATAAACGAAAGGTCAATCGAGCTGCTAGGGGTCAACCACGTCCTAACATGGTTACCATACAAGTCAGGTCTAGGTTCAAGTAGTGCACATAAGTTTACACAGGACTACCAAGTTACAACACGTAATGATCATGGCAACACGTTAACAGTAAGGTACATAACATATCCGAATTTGTGCGACTCAAATGATTGGGATCGCACAAGTTCAACAACCTTGTGCGATTCACCCATTGAAGCCCAATAGTACCCGGCCCAACATGTTGTGCGATCCAACATAAACCCGACCCAACAACTAGAAAGCCCAAACATACATACACGGCCCAAATCATAACAAAGTTGTCCGGATGGACTTGTGCGACTGAGAAGTCCTTGTGCGATCCGGATAACTTGTGCGACTGGGTTGGGCCACAGGGCCCAATAACGTGTCAACCCAAACAATTGTGTGTGGCCCAAGTCTTGTGCGATCATGCATACCCTAGTTATACCCTGTGCTTTATGTGCTTGTACCCAGCTTGTGCGACCAGAGCTTGTACGACTAGCTCTTGTGCGACTGGCGGACTTGTGTGATTAAAGGGGTTTGTGTGATCAGTTACATACTTTCCTTAATTCATGCAATCAATTAACTTATTTCCTTTTATCTTGCAAGATTAACTCTAACAGTTACCAACCATATCATATTCGATCAAACTAGAGTTTTAACATCAATTCTTATGAACCCTAAACATAATCAAAACATAAACAGTAACTCATACATGAGACTATCAATCTTGTTTTCAAATCATCACACAACACCTCATGTTCGATCATATCATGGTTCTCATCACATAATTCATATGAATTCTAATCATATTCAAAACATACTTGATCATCCCTTAAACCCGAACACATACACACAGCCAATTTCATTGCATCCATTCGGTTCTTAGATCAATAGGATACAATCCGATTTACATAAACATCATCACATAAACCCTAATTCCAAATCAACACTAGTTTCACAATTATCATATAGGTTCGGTTCGATCATTTAAAAGCATCAACCAATTATATATATATATCATTTGTTCATACATTAACACAACATCAGAAATCATTCATTATTCATACTAACAACCCTAGCTATCATATCAACTCATGGAATCATAATACCATCTAACAAAACAATAACCATGAAACACTAACTGGTTAGAAGGTAGAACAAGGATGATCCAAACAAGAAAGCTTCAAGAGAAAGGGATGTTGGCCGTCGAGTTTGAGAGGGAGAGGGAGAGGCTTAGGGTTTGCTAAACTTTGTGTGTTTTGGTGAAGTGTAGAATTTATACTCACACACTAGGGGTTATTCGAACTAAGGGAGTGGGCCGAACGCTTCATGGGCTGCCCTTATGGTTCGAGTACAAAAGTGTGGCCCGAATAGGGCTTGTGCAATTACATACATACATTACACAAGATCACATAACACGTAAAACATATGCATTAAAACCAACATATCAACTTGTAATATAGAGTTTATACACGTTACATTACACACAAGACAGGTTCTGAAATACGAGTTGTCACAAACTTATTCATGGATTTAAACATGCTAAAATGAAACGTAACTCAAAATACCATAAAAGAGTTAAATTAACAATTGTTTCAATATCCAAATACAAAATAGATCAAATCCAATCACTAGAATATCGAAGTCCTAAGGTACATGTATGACCCTCATGTTTTGCCCTGTCAAGGAGCTTCGTGAGTGGATCCGCAATGTTTTGATTTGTGTGAACTTGGCGGATACATATCTTTCCCTTTTCAACTTCATCCCTTATTTAGTTGAATCTCCGCTCGATATGTCTAGTCTTTTGGTGTGCACGGGGTTCCTTGATTTGAGCAATCGCACCCTCATTATCACAAAAGATCTCTAGGGGGTCTTGAATGGTAGGGACCACCCCTAGGTCGGCTATGAATTTCTTCAACCATGCAGTTTCTTGGGCTGCTAATGAAGCGGCAATGTATTCTGATTCTGTAGTGGTCAATGCTACCACGTCTTGTTTTGAGCTCTTCCAAGAGACTGCTCCTCCATTTAAAATAAAGACATACCCCGATTGCGATCGAGAATCACTTCGATCGGTTTGGAAACTTGCGTCCGTGTAACCCTTTACAACGAGTTCCTCTTCACCAGATCCATATATTAAAAACATATCCTTAGTCCTTCTAAGGTATTTTAATATGCACTTAACATCCTTCCAATGACTGTTACATGGATTTTGCTGGTATCTACTCGTCATGCTCAAGGCGCATGACACGTTCGGTCTATTGCATATCATTGCATACATGATGGATCCTATAGCTGACGCATATGGGATTCCTTTCATTTTCTCTTGCTCATCCTTTGAGCTTGGACATTGAGATGTATTCAATATTGTCCCCTTTTAAATAGGTACAAAACCTTTCTTAGAGTTTTCCATCTGGAACCTATTCAAGACTTTGTCAATGTATGCACTTTGGTTTAAACCTATTAAGCGCCTTGATCTATCCCTATAGATCTTTATTCCCAGAATGTAGGCGACTTCACCAAGATCCTTAATGGAAAAACAACTTCCAAGCCAAGCTTTTACACCTTCCATGGTTGGAATGTTATTTCCAAATAGTAGAATGTCATCGACATACAGTACTAAGAAAGTGATGATACTCCCACTAGTTTCTTATACACACAAGCTTCATCGCCGTTCTTGATGAATCCAAAATTCTTAATTTCTTCATCAAAATGGTGATTCCAACTTCTCGATGCTTGTTTCAATCCATAGATTGATTTCTTTAACTTGCATACTTTGTCAGGATGTTTTGGATCGGCAAAACCTTCAGGCTGAACCATATAGACATCTTCATCAAGATATCTATTAAGAAAATCCGTTTTGACATCCAATTACTAGATCTCATAGTCATAATATGCAACTATTGCAAAAAATTTCCTGATTGACTATAGCATCGCCACAGGCGAGAAGTGTCACACCCCGACCACGTAAAACAACAAAGCGTGGCGGAAACGTCGGGGGGTGTTGTAACAGAATTATCGTTTCATAACCATGGATACAAAAAGTGTTCCGTTTTATTGATAATATTAAACATTAACATTGTCTTAACACATAACAAACAAGTTTTATATCGACTATCATTATTTTATGTCACTAAGGCCTCGTCCAGATCCTATGTGATGCATGCATCCTAGAACGTCAATCAAGCAACAACACCTGAAACATATGTAAAAACAAAGTCAGCAAAGAAATGCTGGCGAGTACATAGGTTTTATAAGAGTATCGGAATCATGGCTTGTTTACTTATATTGCAATACCTCGAAAACCTTGTTTTTAAAAGTGTATAATATTGCAACATGATTAACCAACTCAAATCAAGATGGTTATAATTTATAAAATTTCGTAGCCATGATTCTTAACCCAAAAGCTTTTTGTTTTAGAAAACCATCTTGTAAAACATCTCGTATAAACTCGTTAATAAAACTCGTATATTATTACTAAAACATCGTTGAGTGACATCGTTTCAATATCATTTACCCAAGTGAACTAAATAACGCCACGGTATGTAATATGTTGAAAACACTTATATATAAGAAGTACCAGCGGCGTATCTACCATGTTTTCACCACATTACACCCGTCCCGTTATCTAAACACTAGCCAAAAACCAATCGTTTACCCAAATCGTTTAACATCGTTTCCAAATTGTTTACTCGTTTAAATCGTTTAAATCATCCTCGTTTTAATTGTGAAAACTTATATATGGTCGTCTCGTTAAAAACATTCAAACCTTCGTGACTCGACTACCTCGTTCCTCGTTTCTCGTATTAACAAACCTCCAAAGGGTAAGTTAATAATTACAGGTTCAGTTGTTGCCCACAACACCCACACATAACCATGGGTATAGTGCAATAACGGGATATGTCAGATCCGATGGTACCATAACCTAATACTGGTCGGTTCGGCCAAAATTAATGATTGTCATTCATTATGTAACTACAACCAACAAGTTCGTTCACATTATCGAAATCGTTATTAGTTTAGTATAAATCGTTCTATTCGTTTTTGAAATCATCGTTTAAACCTTGAAACATTTTGTACATATGAATCACCCCAAAACAATTGAAAGTTGTAAAATAGGGGAACTATGTACTCACATAGTTACCACAAAACATGTAAAATATGGGATCTATTTACTGACATGTAGTGCAAAGTATCCTCAATCAATAGTACTTCAACAAACTCGAGTAAACCAGAGAAATCAAGCAGCACCTAGTAATTGAATCACTAGTCAAACAATAGACGCCTAAATCGGAAGATCGGACAGAATGAGGTCTTGTAAACCAAATGAGTGTTGGAACTCATGTGATATGGTTTAACAAGGCCTACATCCTAAATTGAAACCTAACCTAAGTGCTTTCGACCCATCGCGACCCATTAAGGTAGCTTACGCTACTTTAACGCGTTGTGCGCGCAAAGCGCGTTCCAGACGTCTAACTAGTCCTATGACAAGTATTATATGCCAATACATGTTGTATAATCAGTTATGTGACAAAATTTTAGGTTACATAAGCTTAATTACTAATTATACATGAAAAGGGTATTTTGGTAATTTACCAAAGGCATATAAACTACTTATCATACAACTACCTAAACTAGGTGACCATAAGTTATAACCTAGGAAGGTTATTCCCTATGCTACTATGGTCACTAAACATGTTTGGTCGGATCCTAATGATCGACCAAACGGGTCGGGTTCGAAAGTATAAGCGATTGTTTTAGATCGCTTACCTTTACGACCCTAGATAAGCACAAAACTAAAAGTGACGAGCTAAACATGTTAGAACATGTTTAACAAGGTTTGAAAACAGGTTTGGTATCAAAACAAACGGTTTTGATACCCACAAGTAGTTTGGTTACAAAATACGCGTAAATGCGCATTTTGGCCGAAACTCCGACTCGTCACTGAGCCTAGATAACGTGGTAATCAGTAGGTATAGTCACTAGGGACTATAACCATCGTGATTACGCTCACGTTATGAAGTTCAAACGAACTTCGCGTTGACCATAAACTGGTCAATGCAGAAAGTCAAACGCAGTTTGACTTTAACGCTAAAACGAATGAAAAGAACGAAAGAACACTTACAGAAGGTCCCCGCAAGTTTGATTTCCAAGTATTTCTCGGGTATGAAGTTTTTCAAACACATCAACTTAGAGAAAATTTCAGAAATCAAGTGGGTTTTGCAATGGGGGGTGAGGGGTATTTATATTTTTCGTACAACCGTTAAGATCGTTTATCGAAAACCGTGCTTCAATCTCATCCCTACACTTGTTTACAACACCATGTGCATCAAAATGGCCCCCCATTATCAGGAAGAGACATGTGCAATTGTGTTTTGTGAGTGTAACATCTGGAAACAGGCTGGAAAGAAGCTTTTGATGAACTGGGACATGCTTACGGACCGTATGGTCCTCACCCTTACGGTCCGTAAGGACCCTGCAGACCAGCAAAGTTTCAGTTTTGGTAGTTTTGGTCCCTGTGCGCGTATGGTCGTGTTTTGGCACTTCTAACACCCGTCATGCCCATTTTTAAGCTTCACAAGGATGTTAAAGCATAGGGAACATGAAACATGCTCAAAATTATCTCGGATGTCGGTTCGTTTGGCCGTACGGTTGCGTTGTTCGGTTAATTACGACGGAAGTCGTAACGAATGCAAAAACGATCCAAATTAAGCGAAGAATGGAATTTTCTTATGCCAAACACTAAAATAAAATATTTTAATGCTTACATAAATTTATGGAGGTCCGGATGTATTCAGAACGTAAGTTATGCGGCAAAATGCAAACTTATGCACTTTTTGACGCTTTTAGTCCCTGAATGAGCATAAAGTTTATTTTAGCACACCGAACCCCTCAAAGCCTATTTCTAAGCTATATAAAGGTTATTTAGGGTATGTTTAACTTATGATCAAGTTCTGGAATGTTTGTTACTATACAAATCGGCATAGTTTCGCAGTTGGCACATATAGTCCCTGCGATCGAACAAAGTTGATTTCGACACACCAACCCATTCAAAATTTATTTCTAAGTTATGTGGAGGTTATTTAAGGTATGTTAAGCCTATGTCACTATTCCGGAGTGTTTGTCGCTTTATACTGACTGCGTTTACGCACCAGTTTGCGTATAACCTTCCAGAACGTGATTTAAAGCTTGCAATCGGAATCGCATCGAATTGAAAAATCACCAAACACAAATACACACATAGAAACACCAAAACACATATAATAACACCAAAGCACATTGTTTTATTAGAAATCATCATTGTTTTACATCGTACATCGATTACAGAACACAGTTTTCACAGTCTCCCCTACTTCAGGAAATTTCGTCCCGAAATTTTAACTAGAGGAAGCTTGTGAAAACAAATGCGGATATTTCGCCTTCATCTGGTCCTCACATTCCCAAGTAAATTCTGGGGCACGTTTGGATTCCCAGCGAACTTTGACCAAATGAATCCATTTGTTCTTCAACTGTTTGTATGTACGGTCCACCATCTCCACGGGTTCCTCGACAAAGTGCATTGTTTCATCGATTCGAATCTCATCGAGAGGAATGTGTAGATCAGCGTCAGCTAAACACTTTTGCAGATTGGACACGCGAAAAGTCGGATGAATATTTCCAAGCTCTGGAGGTAGCTCTAGTCGATAGGCAACCTTTCCAATTCTTTCCACAATCTTAAAGGGTCCCACATATCGAGGTGCAAGTTTTCCTTTCTTTCCAAATCTCACCACTCCCTTCCAAGGTGACACCTTGAGTAGGACACGGTCTCCGATTTGAAATTCTAAGGGCTTGCGTCGCAAATCCGCATATTTCTTTTGACGGTTTCGAGCTGTCACAAGATTATCGCGGATTTTCTTGATTTTGTCTGTTGTTTCCAGAACGAGCTCAGGTCCAGTAAGCTAAGCTTCACCGGTCTCATTCCAACAGACAGGTGAACGACATTTTCGACTGTAGAGAGCTTCGAATGGTGCCATATTAATGCTAGCATGATGACTATTGTTGTAAGAGAACTCGATCAGTGGAAGATGAGAATCCCAATTACCACCAAAGTCTATCATGCATGCTCTAAGCATATCCTCCAAAGTTTGAATTGTTCTCTCAGATTGGCCATCTGTTTGGGGATGATAAGCAGTGCTTAGATTCAGTTAGGTTCCCAAAGCAGATTGCATGGCCTTCCAGAAATGAGATGAAAATCGAGCATCACGATCAGAGATGATATCCAAGGGCACACCATGTCGTGTCACAATCTCATCAACATAAATCTTTGCAAGTTTATCAGCAGATAGATCCTCGCAAATCGGAATGAAATGAGTTGATTTTGTTAATCGATCGATAACAACCCAAATAGCATCATGACCTTTAGACGTACGCGGTAACTTAGTGATGAGATCCATCGCAATGTTCTCCCACTTCCAAACCGGTATCTCTGGTTGTACAAGCAAGCCAGAAGGTTGTTGATGTTCGGCCTTGACTTTGAGACAAGTTAGGCATTTCGATACATACAAGGCAACATCCTTCTTCATACCAGGCCACCAGCACTGAGTACGAAGATCCTTGTACATTTTATCAGCACCAGGATGGATAGAATATCAAGACTTATGAGATTGGTCCATTGCCAAGGTACGAAGATCGTCTTGTTTTGGAATCCACAATCGATCCTTAAAATAGAGCAAACCATCGTTTTTCGCTTCGAGTTTAAGCTCAAGTTGACACGGTAATTCCTTACCTATCAAATTTTGTGAAACACAAAATTGTTGAGCTTGAAGGACACGAGATTGAAGATCAGATAGAGTTCGAACAGAATGAAGCTTGACTCGCTCCTTTCGACTAAGCGCATCGGCTACAACATTCGCCTTACCAGGGTGGTAGCGAATCTCGCAGTCATAATCGTTTAAGAGTTCAACCCAACGTCGTTGCCTCATGTTCAGCTCTTTCTGATTAAGAATATTCTGGAGACTTTTGTGGTCTGTGAAAACCACACACTTCGTTCCATAGAGGTAGTGTCTCCAGATTTTAAGCGCGAAAACCACAGCTCCTAACTCAAGATCATGAGTTGTGTAGTTCTTCTCGTGAACTTTCAGTTGTCTAGATGCATATGCAATAACCTTACCTCGTTGCATAAGGACGCAACCAAGGCCTAAATTGGACGCATCACAATAGACAACGAAATCATCGCTTCCCTCGGGCAGAGATAGAACAGGAGCATTACATAACTTCTGCTTCAGCGTTTGGAACGCTTCTTCTTGCTTGGGTCCCCACTCGAAAGGCTTATTCTTCTGAGTCAAAGCAGTGAGTGGAACCGCAATCTTCGAGAAATTTGAAATGAATCGACGATAATTACCAGCAAGACCAAGAAAAGATCGAATCTCTATAGGCATCGTCGGTGTATTCCAGTCCTTAATAGCAGCAATCTTGGATGGATCGACATGAATACCCTGCTCATTGACTATATGACCCAAGAATTGAACTTCTTTAAGCCAGAATTCACACTTGGAGAATTTAGCAAAAAGTTGTTCCTTCTTCAGGAGTTCCAATGTTAAGCGAAGGTGTTGCTCGTGCTCGGCTCGAGATTTTGAATAAATGAGAATATTGTCGATGAACACAATAATGAACTTGTCCAAATAAGGTTTGCAGACCCTATTCATTAAGTCCATAAAGATAGCTGGAGCATTCGTCAAACCAAAAGGCATGACAGTGAACTCGTAATGCCCATATCTTGTGCGGAAAGCAGTTTTGGGAATATCTTCTTCGAGAACACGAAGTTGATGATACCCAGAATGTAGATCGATCTTGGAAAAGCATGAAGCACCCTGCAGCTGGTCGAAGAGATCATCAATTCGAGGTAGGGGATATCAATTCTTGATGGTGAGCTTATTAAGCTCACGATAATCGATACACATTCGAAAAGATCCATCTTTCTTTTTCACGAAGAGGACAGGAGCTCCCCAAGGTGAAAAGCTCGGTCAGATGAATCCTTTATCAGATAACTCTTGAAGCTGTTTTGATAACTCTTGCATCTCCAACGGTGCAAGACGATAAGGTGCTTTTGCAATCGGGTTGGCATTGGGTACAAGGTCAATATGAAACTCGACTTGACGAACTGGAGGCAAACCAGGCAGGCAGTTCATCAGGAAACACCTCCGGATAATCCCGAACAATTGGAATATCCTGAATACTCTTGCTCTTGCTTTTCTCCTCGGTGACATGTGCCAGAAAAGCAACATATCCTTTTCGTAAATACCTTTGGGCTTCCAAACACGACATAAGCTTCAAACCATCTGGTGGTTTTTTGCCACAAACTTCCAAAACATCGCCGGAATACAAAGGAATATGAACAATCTTATCGAAACAAACCACCTCAGCGTGGTGTTTGGTTAACCAATCCATTCCAATGATAATATCAAAACTCCCAAGTTGCATCGGTGTGAGGTCAATAGGAAAAAGATGGTTATCAAGGTTTAACTGACAATCACGAATAACAGAATCGAGAACAAGGGGTTTACCAGTAGCAACTTCGACAGATAAGGGTTTCCTCAGTTTGGTTCTAGGTATCGCAAGCAAAGGCTCAAAAGACAATGAAACAAAACTTCTATCAGCACCAGAATCAAAAAGAATAGACGCAGGTCGATTGTTAACAAGAAACGTACCGTTAACCACTTCGTTGTCGGCCCTCGCTTCGTTTGCATTCAAATTGTACGCTCACCCACGAGCGGGATTCACATTGACGTTGACGTTCGCATTCGGGTTCGCGTTAGCATTCGCGTTTGCATTCACCAGTCTCGGACAGTTGTTGCGGAGATGACCATACTCTCCACAATTAAAACATGAACCCGGTGGGAATCTCACAGCATTCCCCTGACCCGGAGCTGGAAACTGAGCAATCTGATTCTGTCCCAAACGACAAACATTGGCCAAATGCCCAAGCTTACCACACGTCGTGCATTGTTTGCAAGCTTGTTGTGCAACGTGATGACCGTTGCAACGAGCACAATGAGGTGCGGTACCAGCATATGCCTTCTATGCAGGTGGCTGAGCCGGTGGGTTCTGCGGGTTCTAAGCAGTCTGTGCTGTAACAGCAAAATTTTGGGCACCCTTTCGCTTCCTCGATTTCTTCGACGACTCACCTTCCTTACCCTTATCCTTTTTCTTGTCCTTCCCTAAATCAGTCGCCTTCTTTTTATCACCCTTGCGGGTGAGTTTGCCCTTCCTGACTTGAGTCTCAGTCAGGGTAGCAGACAACTCGATTGCTTGACGAAGGGTAGTAGGATTAACACCGGTCATAATCTCTAGAATAGAATCGGGTAGACCATCGATATATCTCTCGATTGCTTTCTCCAGAGGGGTAACCATGGTGGGACATAATAGACTGAGTTCCTCAAAACGATTCGTGTACGCACGGTGTTCAGCCCCATCTTGCTTTAAATCGTCAAACTCTCACTCCAAAGCCCAAACTTCGTGACGGGGACAAAACTCCTTCATCATGAGAGCCCGAAGCTTTTCCCATGTTTGTGCCAACGCCACTTCGGCACCCCTGTCGCGCATCATACCATTCCACTAGGTAAGCGCTCGCTTCTCAAACACGCTCGAAGCAAATTCAACCTTACGCGCATTCTGACACTGAACATGTCTGAATGTGCTCTCGATACTCTCAAACCACTGCAGGAGTGCAGTTGCTCCTTGCGACCCAGAAAATTTAAGCAGCTTCGCAGAATTGAAGTTCTTGAAATTACACGGTGCATTATTGTTGTTTGTTATTATTGTTGTTGTATATCTCGTGGACTTGGGTCACAACACCGGGAAGCACAACAGCCACTTGCTGAGAGACTAGGGCTGCGATTTCTTCAATAGTAAAAGATTGTGCTTCACGTCGAGGAGGCATTGTCTAACACGGAAACAGGAGAATCGAGTGAGGTTGAAAATTAGGAAAAACAAAAGAGGTATCGACAAAACATAAGGAAGGCGATCATTTGTTTGTTACCTCGAACAAACAAATGACACGCAGTGACTAATCAAAGTAAATAGGTCAAAAATAATGTATCGCGAAGACATGCTCGCCCCAAGAGTTCCCAGGTAAGAGTGACTGGTCCGATTATGTGGATTTATACGAACACTCTAGCCTTAGACAGAAAACTCAGAGTACAGGCACTCACTCTTCCAGTTTGCACATGTTCACATTATTTTGACCCAAACTTTGACGAGATTTTGAAAACTTAGAGGGTTCAAAACCTTATAATAGAGGGTTCAAAACCTTATAATAGAGGGTTCAAAACCTAGTAATCAATCATCCTAGAACAGATGATTAGTTTTCAAAGCGGATTCGAAAATTGTGTTCTCATTGTGGTTATCACCTAAGGATAGGTGACGATTTTGTTTTAAAAATCTAAACGCAAATAAACTTGCGTTGGGGTCCTAGAAGTTATAGTCTAGGTCAAAGAATTAGTAATAACCTAATTCCCTATAACCATTGGCTCTGATACCAATTATTCTGTCACACCCCGACAACGTAAAACAACAAAGCGTGGCGGAAACGTCGGGGGTGTTGTAACAGAATTATCGTTTCATAACCATGGATACAAAAAGTGTTTCGTTTTATTGATAATATTAAACATTAACATTGTCTTAACACATAACAAACAAGTTTTATATCGACTATCATTCTTTTATGTCACTAAGGCCTCGTCCAGATCCTATGTGACGCATGCATCCTAGAACGTCAATCAAGCAACAACACCTGAAACATATGTAAAAACAAAGTCAGGAAAGAAATGCTGGCGAGTACATAGGTTTTATAAGAGTATCGGAATCATGGCTTGTTTACTTATATTGCAATACCTCGAAAACCTTGTTTTTAAAAGTGTATAATATTGCAACATGATTAACCAACTCAAATCAAGATGGTTATAATTTATAAAATTTCGTAGCCATGATTCTTAACCCAAAAGCTTTTTGTTTTAGAAAACCATCTTGTAAAACATCTCGTATAAACGCGTTAGTGAAACTCGTATATTATTTTGAAAACATCGTTGAGTGACATCGTTTCAATATCGTTTACCCAAGTGAACTAAATAACGCCACGGTATGTAATATGTTGAAAACACTTATATATAAGAAGTACCAGCGGCGTATCTACCATGTTTTCACCACATTACACCCGTCCCGTTATCTAAACACTAGCCAAAAACCAATCGTTTACCCAAATCATTTAACATCGTTTCCAAATCGTTTACTCGTTTAAATCGTTTAAATCATCCTCGTTTTAATTGTGAAAACTTATATATGGTCATCTCGTTAATAACATTCAAACCTTCGTGACTCGACTACCTCGTTCCTCGTTTCTCATATTAACAAACCTCCAAAGGGTAAGTTAATAATTACAGGTTCAGTCGTTACCCACAACACCCACACATAACCATGGGTATAGTGCAATAACGGGATATGTCAGATCCTATGGTACCATAACCTAATACTGGTCAGTTCGGCCAAAATTAATGAATGTCATTCGTTATGTAACTACAACCAACAAGTTCGTTCACCAGAGAAATCAAGCAGCACCTAGTAATTGAATCACTAGTCAAACAATAGACGCCTAAAT
Organism: Helianthus tuberosus; assembly: GCA_030545235.1. NCBI lineage: Eukaryota > Viridiplantae > Streptophyta > Magnoliopsida > Asterales > Asteraceae > Helianthus > Helianthus tuberosus. Next base: position 471,336 of record JARYGA010055520.1, read on the forward strand.
CGGAAGATCGGACAGAATGAGGTCTTGTAAACCAAATTAGTGTTGGAACTCATGTGATATGGTTTAACAAGGCCTACATCCTAAATTGAAACCTAACCTAAGTGCTTTCGACCCATCGCGACCCATTAAGGTAGCTTACGCAACTTTAACGCGTTGTGCGCGCAAAGCGCGTTCCAGACGTCTAACTTGTCCTATGCCAAGTATTATATGCCAATACATGTTGTATAATCAGTTATGTGACAAAAGTTTAGGTTACATAAGCTTAATTACTAATTATACATGAAAAGGGTATTTTGGTAATTTACCTAAGGCATATAAACTACTTATCATACAACTACCTAAACTAGGTGACCATAAGTTATAACCTCGGAAGGGTATTCCCTATGCTACTATGGTCACTAAACATGTTTGGTCGGATCCGAATGATCGACCAAACGGGTCGGGTTCGAAAGTATAAGCGATTGTTTTAGATCGCTTACCTTTACGACCCTAGACAAGCACAAAACTAAAAGTGACGAGCTAAACATGTTAGAACATGTTTAACAAGGTTTGAAAACAGGTTTGGTATCAAAACAAACGGTTTTGATACCCACAAGTAGTTTGGTTACATAATACGCGTAAATGCGCATTTTGGCCGAAACTCCGACTCGTCACTAAGCCTAGATAACGTGGTAATCAGTAGGTATAGTCACTAGGGACTATAACCATCGTGATTACACTCACGTTATGAAGTTCAAACGAACTTCGCGTTGACCATAAACTGGTCAATGCAGAAAGTTAAACGCAGTTTGAGTTTAACGCTAAAACGAATGAAAAGAACGAAAGAACACTTACAGAAGTTCCCCGCAAGTTTGATTTGCAAGTATTTCTCAAGTATGAAGTGTTTCAAACACATCAACTTAGAGAAAATTTTAGAAATCAAGTGGGTTTTGCAATGGGGGGTGAGGGGTATCTATAGTTTTCGTACAACCGTTAAGATCGTTTATCGAAAATCGTGCTTCAATCTCATCCCTACACTTGTTTACAACACCATGTGTATCAAAATGGCCCCCCATTATCAGGAAGACACATGTGCAATTGGGTTTTGTGAGTGTAACAGCTGGAAACAGGCTGGAAAGAAGCTTCTAACGAACTGGGACATGCTTACGGACCATATGGTCCTCACCCTTACGGTCCGTAAGGACCCTGCAGACCAGCAAAGTTTCAGTTTTGGCAGTTTTGGTCCCTGTGCGCGTATGGTCGTGTTTTGGCACTTCTAACACCCATCAAGCCCATTTTTAAGCTTCACAAGGATGTTAAAGCATAGGTAACATGAAAAATGCTCAAAATTATCTCGGATGTTGGTTCGTTTGGCCGTACGGTTGCGTTGTTCGGTTAATTACGACGGAAGTCGTAACGAATGCAAAAACGATCCAAATTAAGCGACGAATGGAATTTTCTTATGCCAAACACTAAAATAAAATATTTTAATGCTTACATAAATTTTTGGAGGTCCAGATGTATTCAGAACGTAAGTTATGCGCGAAAATGCAAACTTATGCACTTTTTGACGCTTTTAGTCCCTGAATGAGCATAAAGTTTATTTTAGCACACCGAACCCCTCAAAGCCTATTTCTAAGCTATGTAAAGGTTATTTAGGGTATGTTTAACTTATGATCAAGTTTCGGAATGTTCGTTACTATACAAATCGGCATAGTTTCGTAGTTTGACACATATAGTCCCTGCGATCGAACAAAGTTGATTTCGACACACCAACCCATTCAAAAATTATTTCTAAGTTATGTGGAGGTTATTTAAGGGATGTTAAGCCTATGTCACTATTCTGGAGTGTTTGTCGCATTATACTGACTGCGTTTACGCACCAGTTTGCGTATAACCTTCCAGAACACGATTAAAAGCTTGCAATCGGAATCGCATCGAATTGAAAAATCACCAAACACAAATACACACATAGAAACACCAAAACACATATAATAACACCAAAGCACATTGTTTTATTAGAAATCATCATTGTTTTATATCGTACATCGATTACAGAACACAGTTGTCACAAGAAGGTCTCATCATAATCTATCCCTTGAGTTTGAGTGAAACCTTTTGCTACAAGTCGTGCTTTATAAGTATCCAAGTTACCATGCATATTTGTTTTCTTCTTGAAAACCCACTTACTACCAACTACTTTAGAGTTAAGTGGTGGCACAACCAATTCCCAAACTTGGTTGTCATACATGGATTGCATCTCTATGTTCATGGCTTCATCGTATGTGGTTGGTTCATCTGAATCTACCACGTAGCATCCATCCATGAAAAATCCATATCTTTCAGGTGGACTACTAATTCTACCAGATCTGCGAACATGTTGTGCATTTTGATCAACCTCTTGATCATTTTCAACAACCTCTTGTTGAGTGCTAGTATCAACCAAACGTGTATCGTCTTGTGGTTCTTGATCCTCCTCAAGTTCCACTGTTCTACCACTAGTTGTCACACCCTGGCTTTGCGGAAGCGTGGGTTTGTTTGGTGTGACTTCTTAATACCATAGCTTAATCACAACAAAGCTATATGAAAATAAAACCATGCAGATCATCCATTGATTTAAGTTTAAAAAGTAAAATACCACAACATTATCTTAAGGCGTTGACAAATGCAACGGAAATTACAACCTGATAACATAAAAACATTGTTTGAAAGACACAACCATAAACTTAAAATAGACGAAGTTTAAGAACTGTGACTTGTCCAGGTAAAAGCCACAACCCCTAAACTTGGATGATCCCATAACTCTAACGCAACGTGAAAACGTAGCATACCGTGCCAGATCCTTAGTTCCCTGAAATACATGTAAGTTGGAAAACTTAACAAAAATTGTTGAGCGAGTTCATGTGTAGTGAGTATGTAAAACCTTTGTAAGTATAAAAATCCCTGGTATGTAGCAATTAAGGAAAAGAGATCGATTAATGTGTAGCTAATACATTAATAAGTGACATGGTCTAGGAAGCACTCAAACCTGTAACGCGTATTTCATACCGGTCCTTCCGGCAGAACGACATAGTCACCACATGCAGCCACACGCTGGCCCATGTGTGGGGCTCGCAACACCCGATAGATCTATCACTCATGCCTCTCGGTCCTTATACAAGGATTAATGGTCTTACGATAATAGCCTAACCATTCACGTGATCTAGTAGTAAGTTCCTTAGCTAATCATACCGTGTATAAAACGTTTGTAGTAAATATAACATGTATTTCACCCCCGCAGTTTAAAAACTGAAAACAGTTAAGAGAAAAAGGGGGAGCATGAACTCACCGAAGTGCGTCTCTAAAAAGTATCTCCCAGTCAACCTGCTGTGCGACGACCTACACGTACTAACTTCTATTAGACGGACGGCCGTGCCTTAGCTTAAGGTTTAATGTCTTTGGGAAATAGTTAGGCAACTATTTCGTAATTACACTTCGTAATTATTTTGTAAATATATTCCTTCCCAAGGATGGGGGTTTTTAATACATGTGCGTTCGTATAACTTTGATATATATTATTAAGTCTCACTTAATGTAATATATTTCATTTCACTTGACCAAAATACTTTACTTCCAAAATATAATTATTTTTCCCAAAAATATTATATTTTATTCCATATAATTTTCCAAAATAATATCCTTGTCCAAAATACACACTTATGAGTATTTTCTGAAAATACGTAAGTTACGTTGTAAGGTTCGGGTGGTATAAATAATACCGGTGTAACTTAAATATTTATTGTGAAGGCGTTCGTATTATTTTGGAGCCGTGAATATTTAGTAATATTATTTTTACCCTAAAAATAATATTTACGTAGTTCACAAAATAATCATAAAAATTTACACAAGTGTTGTTATGAAAATATATATTCTAAATATATATTTTAGCAAGTTTTATTTGTGAAAATCCTACCTCCGACACTTAGAAATTTTGTAATAAGAATCGTGGCGAAAGTTATTCGGGAAAACAAGTTAAAAATATATCCATAACACTTGTGATAAAAATATTTACAAGTGTTAGATTTTTGGAAAAATTTCGCCAGAGTTTCCTCTGTAACTGGAGGTGGCCACGCTTACAAGCGTATCATTTTCTTTTAAAATTTCAAATCAACAATGTTCCCAACATCAATCAACAAAGTTTCATCATCAAAATAGTCAAAATAAATATAAATCGCAAAACACATGAACTTGTGGTTTGTGCAAAATATGTAGCAACTTTCCCCATATTTTTAGTAGATCTTTTATAAATAAACTTGGTTTCTTTGAGAACCTTGTTTTTAAAGAAGATACATCTTTACAACTTCTTGTCAAAAATTACAAAAATAATTCTTTGTTAAAACTCTTTATCACACAAGTGTCTACACACTTGTGTGTTCACAAAAATCACCTTTTTTTAGGAAGGATCCAGCTTAAAAAGTATGATTTCATTTTACACTTGGTCCTTCGAAAATACCACTTGTAGATCTTTATATCTACTAGTTTAGAACTCCATTTCATAAGAAAAATTGTTTTTACACAAGTTCATGGTTATAAGTAGTAGTGTTCTTCATCTAACCACTTTTCACATTTTAACATACACTAGGTCATGTTCCATGAACATGACTTAGTCGGGTTAGATGACGATCCGAACTAACACTAGCATAAAACAACACTAAATAATCATAACAAGACAAGTTTTATAAGTTTTACACCAATATTCATCCATTTACCACCTTGTTTATATTTTTTTTTGTAGACTTTAACTTTGATCTCTAGTGTTTATGATTTTTGCCCGTTAAATCTTTTATTAACCACTTTAGAATAGATCAAAAAGGCATTTAGAGTCACTTACTACTAGCTCGAGGCTAGGGAAGAAACTAGACGAAAACTAGGTGGTTAAAAGCAACGTAGTGAGGTACTTGCGATTCCGTAAGCACCGAGCCTCCTCGTATGCGATCCTTCACCTTTGGTTGAATGTAAAATTGCAATATCTATATTTGAAAGTGATGTGGGTGTGTATGTATGATCGGCCGAGAGTGGCCAAGAAAGGAAGAAAGAATGGATTTTTTTTTTTTTTTTGAGTTGGTGAATATGTGAAGTGGTGGACCTATGTTCTAATTTAAGGACCATTCCAAAAATATTAACCATGGGATAAAATGCTTGTTAGATAAGACAAATGGATTAAAAAAAATTAAAAGCATGTGGTGTGTTCCCTACATGGGGAAAACCGACGGTTCATGTGGGGGGGGGGGGCATTTAGTTTGATTTTAACTAAATGGCTAAGTGCTAGTCATGTTAATTTAGGTGATTAAATCAATTGTTAGAGTGTTATATAATATAACGGGTGTTAGGGTATTCGGGGACCCTAACTGGCACAGAAAAGGAAAAATAGTGTCAATGACAATATTTTTAGGTTCCGGGTAGAGTCCGGTTGTTCGGTTGGATATCAATCCGTTAATGTGCTACATAAGCGTTTAAAGTGCCGTTATTATTTCTTTTAGTGACACAATTTATTCCCGACACTTTGGAAAGTGTCTAGTAATATTTTTCCATGTTTTTGCACTTTACTAGTTAGCTTAAAAGCTGAATTTTTTATTTAAAGTGCAGAATTTAGTGTTTAAAACATTTTTTTTGGCACATCCGGTCACTATAACTATCACCTAGTGACGCAGTTCTACAACCCTCATTTCCCTACACTCTCTACTAGTGTAGTAATCTATTCCCGGCTCATACTGGCCTTAGAGACAGTAACTGTCTGATGCTGGCTATGTCAGCATGTTTACTGGGTATCCCGTATAGTGTGCTCACTGTGCTTTTATGCATCAAGGTTGTCACTGATGTTTGTGTAAAAATAATAGAGTGACTGTATAAAATGTGATGCATGAGTATGTAAGTATCAGAAATCAGTAAGCAGTTTAATCACAGTTGTAAGCAAGCACAGTAATTAAGCAGTAATTAAATATTAATTAAGTCGTACGGATACCTGGTTTGGTGAGGGTTGTCACACTAGTTCCTTTCATAAGGAACTTAGCTTCTAAGAACTTACCCTTTCGAGCAACAAATACCTTTTGCTCGGTTGGGTCGTAGAAATAATATCCTATATCATCTTTAGGATATCCTACAAAGATACACTTAGTAGATCGGACTTCCAATTTATTTGGGGTGTATTGCTTAACATAAGCTTCACAACCCCAAACCCTTAAGAATGATAATGATGGAGGGTTTCCATGCCATATTTCAAAAGGTGTCTTTTCCACTTTCTTGGTTGGGGCCATATTTAGTATGCGAACTGCGTAGAGCAAAGCGTAACCCCAAAACGATAGAGGTAATGTGCTTCTAGCCATCATAGATTGAACCATATCTAATAGAGTTTGATTTCTCCTTTCGGACACACCATTGTGTTGTGGTGTTCCAGGTGGAGTAAGTTGTGAGATAATCCCACAACTCCTAAGATGATCTTGAAAAGCACCACTAGGGTATTCACCTCCTCTATCGGTGCGAAGGACTTTGATTGTTTTATTGAGTTGATTTTCTACTTCACTTTTGAAGTATTTGAACATTTCAAATGCTTCATCCTTGTGTCTTAGTAAGTACACATAACCATAACAACTATAGTCGTCGGTAAAGGTAATGAAGTATCTTTCACCATTCCTAGTCATCGGCTTAAAAGGACCGCATACATCTGAATGTATGATACCTAGTAAGTCTTTAGCCCTTTCAAAAGTTCCACTAAAGGGTGTCTTGGTCATTTTGCCTTGTAAACAAGATTCGCATACATCAAATGAATTATCTTCATTTGTATTCAAAAGACCATTTTTCTGAAGTGTATGCATGCGATTCTTGCTTATATATCCAAGGTGACAATGCCAAAGATAGGAATCACTCAAATCCATTTTGAGTTTCTTGTTGGTTACTTGGTACATTGAGCTATCATATGATGCGTTGTCTTGATCTAATTCATAAATACCATTTAAAGGCATAGCCTTAAAGTAAAACACATCATGCATAGAAACATAAATGTCATGGTAAACAAATTCGAAATTAAAACCACATTGTCTTAAAAGGGAAACATAAATTATGTTCCTAGTCAAACTAGGAGCATATAAAACATTCTTCAAAATCACTTCCAAACCACTTGGAAGCTTTAAAACGTAGTCTCCCTGAGCCTCGACTTCAACTTTTGCTCCGTTGCCCATGAAGAGACTAGCGTCTCCCTTCTTATAATGTCTATTTCTTTTGAACCCCTGCAACAAATTGCAAATATGAGTTCCACATCCGGTATCTAGTACCCATGTGTTAGAAGAAATAACATTAAGCTCAACATTTATCATAAAGATAGTACCTGAGGTTTGCCCTGCATCCCTCTTATTTTTCAACTCGTTGAGATAGGTTGGACAATTTCTCTTCCAGTGTCCTATCTCACCACATCCAAAACATGGGTCATTCGTAGCAACCTTTTGCTTCTTCTCTTTTGGTTTGGTGGGTTCTGCTTTAGCTTTTCCCTTTCCCTTTCCCTTGACGTGTCCCTTTCTTTTAGCATAGTTTGCTTTAGAGTCAGGGTGGGGCCTCTTCTTATTGCCTCCTTCATTGATCGCTAGGACGGGTAAAGCCTTTTTGCCCATTCCTGCTTCGGCCTTCTTGAGCATTGCATGAAGTTCACCAATGCTCTTGTCCCATCCATTCATGTTGTAATTCATTACAAAGCTTTCAAATTTCTTTGTTAAAAAGTTAAGGATCAAATCCGTAGCCAACTCTTTAGAGACGGGACAATTTAGCCTTTCGAGGCGATCAATGTGGCTTTTCATCTTAAGGACATAAGATGATACCGATTGGGTTTCCTCCATTCGGCATGCATGAAGCGCCCGAACAGTTTCGAAGCGTTCTACCCTTGCTTGTTGTAGGAACATTTCCTTTAACTGGGTAATCATGTCGTATGCCCCGTGATGTTCAAAATCCTTTTGAATTTCGAGAATCATAGTTCCCAACATGAGGCATGAGGCTTGCATGGAGTCCTCGGTATACTTAACCCAATCATTGCAGGCTTCCACATCTTCCACGTTAGGTTCATCGGGAATAGGATCGTCCAACACATAGGATATCTTCTCTTGCTTGCGAATGATTCTCAAGTTTCGAAACCAATCCATGAAGTTGTTATGGTTGAGACAATCCTTTTCAAGGATGGTTCTTAGTGATAGGTTTCGGGCGGTTTGGTTAATCGGGTTTGCATTGTTAGCGACCATCTACAAAATTTAACAAGTTCAATTTAGTATTTTCGATATTGTTATATTTTAATCATTAATATCCTTTTGTGTCTTAAAGACAATTAATAATTAAAATATAGAATCCAACGTTACATTTAAATATTGGTTAGGTGACCTTTATCCCTCTATTTAAATTAACAAGGCAGTCAACGTTTGACAATTGCAACTCTTTGCAATTTCTAGCCATATGGGATCGGTTAAACATCTTTATGTTTAGTTGGCACGTTTAATCCCATCAACACCTTTGTTCCCCATGCTTCGGTGACCCTAAGTTCATGGTTTCCAAATCAAGTCGTCCAACTTACACACACATGTGAGTTTATACACATAAGTGGTTAGGTGACCTTTATCCCACAAACATGGTAAACCCACCTCAAACATACAAGTTCCCTCAAATGTGGTTAGGTGACCTTTATCCCACAAACAAGTTCCCAAGTGTTTCGAGTGTTGTATAAAAGGATGGTGTTTGACTTGTTTTATAAAAGGGTTTTTAATATTTCAAAATTCTAGTTTAGAAAATATTATGTACCATACATTTGCATGCATTCAAATCAATGGTACTTTAGTGAAAACAAATTTTCAAGGTTCTTTTTAATAAAACCCATTTTATTATAAAATCATTAATTTTTAATAAAACCTTTTATTAACCATTTTAATGATTTTGTTAAGAACCAACTTTACGCTTGTTGTTGATTATTAGTTTGTTAAGTCATGCATATCGACATATCATTAAAACAATATAAATAAACAACCACATACGCATAACATACATAACAATAGGTGCATAACCATAGCCAACTATTTTTGACAACACTTGTTAGCCGATACAAGTGTGCCAAAAGGTCATTCCTAAGGGGTGAAAAATGACACAAGTGATGTGATGTTGGACTCCCACTTGATCCCGCATCCAAATGCTTCAAGTCTCCTTCTTGTGTTGTGATTTCTCCACTTTCTTTGTGCTTCCAAAGTGTCTTTAAATTCAGCTCCAAACTCCTTTGGACTTCAAAAATGTGTTTTGGTTATCGGGCTACAATCCCGTTGAGAACCATGAAGTCCTTTGGACCGAATATTATGGTCCAAACCAAAACGCATTTTGTGCATCTTCTTTTACATGAAATAATCCTAATACATTTTTCTAGTAAAAAAAATGAAACTAATTTATTTATTTTACAGGCCAAATGAAAATAAATAAATTACATATCTTACAAATGGAAGAACAAAGATTATAATTATTACAACCCATTGAAATAATAATAAAATAAATCACAACACAATCATTCAACACAAGGTCATGGCTAGGTTATATGCACCAAAATATATATCCACATATATATATATATATATATATATATAAAATCAAGAAGCATAAAAAAATGGTTCCCTTTTATGACCATTTTCGGTTATGTACAAAAAACCGAAAAGGTAAGTTTTGTCCAAACAAACAAATCATCCATATGAAATAATTTTTCAAGATTCCCTTATGCATGAAAGAAAATAATATTTAAAAACAAAGGGACAACCATATTAAAATTTTCGGCCATAGGGTTTTATTCAAACCCGAAACCCGAAAAATTTAATCTATTGAAGCATGCACTCATATAAGCGGCTCTGATACCATTGTTGGGATTTTCACATGTTTATCTGTAACAACCCTCGGTAAAACCAACACTCTCATAATATTTTCGACACCCTAATATAATTTAGAATGTCCCAATATGTTTTATATTATAACCCGTATGTGAAAACCGAGCCCGGAATACGTTATATTTTATAAAATAAATTAAAAACAATAAATGTTAAGCTGAGGCGGGCCGCGTAGACCCACCTCAATAGTTCACGCGGGCGGTATCAAGCCTGGAACCTGATATCGTTGAAACCTTTAGTTCAGGCGGGCCACGTAAGAGTCTTTGTTAGTTAACGCGGGCCGCGAGAGATCATGAAACGCAGAGACATCCTGAGCTGACACGTGTCGACATCGTGGCGGACCTACACAACGACTCAGCCAAGCTATTCTCTTGACCAGGGTTGACGCGGGCCGCGTAACCCTGGCCTGTGTTTTACGCGGGCCGCGAGAGGACTAGAATCAGCAACTATATAAGAAGGCCATCGGGTTCAACCAGAACTCGTTCATTTCTCAATTCTCAATCTAAATTTCTGTAGTAGAGTTATAATACGCGGGTATTATACCCCTAATTAGCGAGGTTCTGCTCCATTGTAAGTATTATAACCCTAATTTCGTAATAGTTACGCTGCCCGATTGATTTAGGATTCCGTAACGACTGTCGTGGTTCTGCTCGACGTAGTTGTTGGAATGCCGTCTCGGGGAGGGTATCATTAATATTTTCAAAGGGTTATGGTACTAACCAATGTATATTTGTATAAATTATAGATTATATCCAGGAAACCCTTACGAAAAGACTAAGACAGCAATGTGAGTTTATCCTCTTTTTGTTAACCTTTTTGGAATGTTTTACAAAACCTTAATTGTTTACAAATGTGATTAAGCGGTGATTGAGTGTCACACCCCGACCACGTATAACATACAAAACGTGGCGGAAAACGTCGGGGAGTGTTGTAACAGAATTATTTGTTTCATAACCATGGCATTCAAAGTTGTATTTTACTTATTAAACAAGAGTGTTATATTGTCTTAAACAGGAAACAAAGAGTTCATAACATAATTAAACTAAGTCTATCTTCATTTTATGTCTCTAAGGCACAGGTTCGCCCTAGTGTCACGATCATCATCCTATGCAATAGCTCCTGAAAACACATGTGAAAATAGGTACGTCATCATAAAAATGCCTGTGAGATACATAGGTTTTGTGAAAATAGGATTCATGACTTGTGTTTAAGAAAATGTTTAGTCATGAACCTTGTAATTTGCTTTGTCTTGTAAGTCATTTGAAAAACGATAAGATCAGATGATATGTATAAATAAATGTAAGGTTAAATGAATAACCATGTAAAATGAGTTTGTATAAGATAAGTTGCTTGTAAGCAATGTCTTGTAAAAAGTATGTTATTTGTATAAAATGTCATGTGTCATAAATTGAAATGATTTAAATAATGCTACGATATGTAACACCATACAAACACTTATATATAGGAAGTACCAGCGGCGTATCCACCATGCTTGTATCATATTACACACCCCTCGTTACTTAAATCACTTACTCAAACCAAACCACCAATGTAAATTGTTTATGTATAATCAAATGTCAAAATGTTATTGTGTAAACCATATCAAATATCTGTGATTAATGTTAATCATGAATTGTGTATATCAATGTCAAAATGTTTATGTCTAATGTAAATCATGTGATGTGTATCCAAAAATGTCATGTATGGTATGTGAAATATATCAACTAACCATATGTAAAATGCACAAAAACAAGGTATTGAAGTAAAACATGGTTTAAATCAAAGTTATGTTTTGTGGAACAAATGCATGCTATACTGATATAAACAACTATGCGGTATTGTGAAAATGCATACATCCAAGCCTTGAGACTGTGGCGATAAACCCTTAAACAAATTAAAGGTTTATCTAAGTTATGTATATCGAATTCGGTCATTCCTTCCAATCCAAACAAACCTAGGATTTCAGGAACGGGAGTTGTCAATTCCCATGGTACCACTACCTACTAACGAACGGCGTAGCTAATGTTAATGAATGTATTGTTCCATTGAAACAAACCAAATGTCATACCAAAATGTAAGCATGTGATGAAAACAACTGTACTAAGTATGTAACAAATGGACATACATAGCATGTGACGTGAAACAAATGTACTAAGTACACACACAATGGGCATACATAGCATGAAATGTAATGTAAAGCAATGTACTAAGTACGCACACAATGGGCATACATAGCATGAAATGTAATGTAAAACAATGTACTATAATGTACTAACGAACATAGCAGGTATATGATGTGAAAACATGGAAAGCATGAAAGTAACAAGTAGGCACATGTGTTCCACCCCAAAACAGTTTGGAAAACAGTAAAAGAGGGGTCTATGTACTCACTTGAGATTGCTCAGAAGTCCTAAGATAACCACCAAGCAATGCTAGAGATCACGGAATCAAACGGCACCTAATATAGGTAACTATGTTAATATACCGGACCTAAATCGGAAGATCGGATAGAATGCGGGTTCGTAAGCCAAACGAGTATGGAGACTCGTGTAATATGGTTTAACAAAGCCTACATACTAAATGAAACCTAACATAAGTGCTTACGACCCATTACGACCCGTTTAGGTAGCTTATGCTACTTTAACGCGTCGCTCGCGTGAAACGCGTTCGAACCGCCTAACTAGTCCTATGACAAGTAAAATATGCCTTAACATATCTAATATTGTTACCAAAACAATTTAGATACCAAAATTTATGTTACATATGCTTAAAATGAATTTTGGCGTCAAAAGGGCATTTTGGTAATTTACCCAAGGCATATAAACTACCTATCATACAACTACTTAAACGAAGCAACCATAAGGTATAACCTCAGAAGGTTATTCCCTATATACTATGGTCACCTAATGTGTTTGGTCGGATCCTAATGATCGACCAAATGGGTCGGGTTCGAAGGTATAAACGATTTATCAGATCGCTTACCCTTACGACCCTAGACAACGTGGTAATCAATAGGCATAGTCACAAGGGACTATAACCATCGTGATTACAATCATGTTGCGAAGTTCAAACGAACTTCGCATTGACCATAAACTGGTCAATGCAGAAAGTCAAACAAAGTTTTGACTTTCGGACTCGAAAAGAAATAAAAGAACGAAGGAACACTTACGAAGGGTCCCCGAATGCTAATCTAGATCAAAATAGCTCAGGTATGAAACAAAGGTTTCAACTTAGAGCACATTAGATCAGATTCTTGTGAGGAAAAGTGAAGGGTGGAGGTGGGTATTTATAGTTTTCGGTTCACCGTTAGGATCATTTCTTGGAAAAGGTGGCACGATCTAAGCCGTACACTTGTTGGAAAGTTGTGGTAACTCATTTGCCATCCACCATAAGAGTTTGACACTTGGCACTTGGCCTTTGGAGAGTGTTAAGGGCTGTTAACAGCTGAAAAAAATTGTTTTTGCTGCATCTGGCCCCTGCTTACGGACCTAGTTTGGCAGATTTACAGTTTCAGTCCCTGCAACCTCAAAACTTGGTTTTCGATGCGTTTTTTTAACACGTTTAAGCCCCATTAACCCCATTTCAAAGCTCTAAAATGAAGTTAAAGTATAGGGAACTTAAAATGTGCTCAAAAATATCTCAGAAGTCGGTTCGTTTGGCTGTACAATCGCGATGTTCGCTTAATTACGACAGAATGCGCATAAGCGCGAAAAACGATCCAAATGACGCGACGAATGGATTTTTCTCAAGCCTAAACACTAAAATAAAATATTTTAGTGCTTACATAAATTTTTGGATGTCCGGATGTATTCAGAATGTAAGTTATGCGCGAAAGTGTAAACTTGTGCACTTTTTGACGCTTTTAGTCCCTGAATGTCCCAAAAGTTTATTTTAGCACACCAAACACCTCAAAGCCTATTTCTAAGCTATGTAGAGGATATTTATGGCATGTTTAACTTATGGTCATGTTCCGGAATGTTCGTTACTGTTCAAATTGGCATACTTTCGCAGTTTGTCAAGTTTAGTCCCTGTAAGCGAATTAACTTGTTTTTGCCATACCAAAGCCTTCAAAACTTATTTCTAAGTTATGTAAGGGTTATTTAAGGTATGTTAAGTATATGTTGATGTTCCGGAGTATTTGTCGCATTAAACTGATTACGTTTACGCACCAGTTTGTGTATAACTCTCCAGAAAGTGATATAGAGTTTGAAATTGAATAAAAGTCAAAACATGAAAAATGTAAAACATAACCAAACAAACATTGGGATCAAATAACATTGTTTTATTGATAATTGAACTGTTCACAATGATTACAAGCACAGATGTTACATTGAGTCTTTGTAGTTCTTCAATTACTGCCGGTATTATGGGGTTTTGTATACAAAATTTATTACTACGAGTAGTAGTAAGTCGGGAACGACAGTACATTACCATTGGACGACGAGTTAGCCAATGGGTAATTTGACCATAGCCATAGATCCGGTCGAGTGGCAAATACTGAATGAGTAATTGTGTAGAAATAAACAATGTGATCGCTCTCAATACTGTTTTAATTGATAAAATGTTTCTTGATTAAACTGGGATTCACTCACCAGTATTTCCGACTGACAAATGTTTTTAAAACGCGTTACAGGTAACACAATGTGAACAGCCAATTAGTGAAAAGCTAGCTGGAGAGCACTGAAGGCTTGGGAAAAATGTGGCTATAAAAGTTACCTAATAAACTATGTTTTAAATTCAATAAAATAGGGTTTGTCCCTATAAATGTATTGTAATAAGAAACTTGGGTTATGCCCATGTGATTACTAATATTAAATGAGGTGGTTTTTACTCTGATAAACATTTCCTAACTACGGTCCTAATGTAAATTTCGCTGCGAGATTTAAACACTTGATACCACCAAACTCTGAGATCGTGTCCGCCCGTTCCCGGGACAGATAAGGGATCGGGGGTTGCGACAGAAGGTGGTATCAGAGCCTAGCCACTGGTCTAAGCCAAAGAAGTGTTATGCTGACACTTAAATTCTATATTTTGTGTTAGGAAATAAATTATGGAAATACATGCATAACTGTATTTATTTGTTATGTGTTATTTGACTATCTGTTAGTTTACAGTATGAGTGATCAAGGACCCTCAAACATAAATCTTCAGTTGTCTGAATCACCTAGGAGTGAAGGTACTTCTTCACAGCCTACCCTTTCTGGGTATTCTGCTGATCAGGAAGAAGGAGTGTTTGCTTTTAGAGCTCAGTCAGAAGAGCCATTCCCTAATAAGAAACGAGGATGGTTCAGTAAGGAAGCTTTTGCTCGTAGGAAGAGAATGCGAAAGTTGCAATAGCAAAGAGTTATAGCAGCTTCTAAACGTAGAACAGATGCCCATACACAGGATATGCTTAATAGAAGCCTAGCTAATTTCCATATCCTAGCTACAACTGCTGCTGACCCAAGTCTGGAACAACTAGTAGCCCCACAACCCTTACCTTTGACTCAACCGATGGAGGTAGAAATGCATGAATTTAACCCTGAGGAGATACCTAGGATACCAGCCCCTAATCCAATAGATCCAAATTATGATACATGGTTTGATGATCTTAGAGATTATGTGTCACGCTATCACTTAAACGAAGAAACCTTGCCGAACTTAGCAACATATCCAGGTCTGGACCCATTAGATCCGTATTTTGACAACGATGAATACATTAGGGAGATTTTGGAGAATCCATACCCTCAGGAGAATCTAGTACCTCAATACCCAGAGCCAATACCAGTACCTGCACCCCCAATGAGTACAGAGAATTTGCAAGAACTCCGAAATTTTGGAGAAGAAATCATAGAAAGTAGCGAGAGGATGAGGTATGTAGTAGAGCAACTCGTATGGAAATACGATGAGCGCCAGATGGATTTCGGGGGAAATCCATATCCCTGAAGGAAGCGATAAAGTTGGTAATAATAATAAATAAAATATGTGTAATAATAAATCTATTGTAGTATAGACCACTCTGTGGTTAACGAGGCATAGTAGTATTGTAATTTTTAATTTCTGTTTTAGTGTGTATTTGACGCATACTATATAGAAAAAGAGTAAAGTCGCAATGCATGACGTTTTTTACCAATATATGTATCATGTGATTGTTACTTAGATTATTTAATTATTTTATTAATAACTGGTAAATGTTTAAAATTCAGATGGCTGACGAAGGAAATCAAGGAAATCTGAATAACGATAACCAGAGTAACATTAACGTGGTTAATGAAAATCCGAGTATCAATAACCATCAAGTGGATAACAGTTCTATCCAACACATAGTGGCACAGGGAATTATAGATGCTATGCCATTTATACTTCAAACTGTTAAGGATGCTGATAATAAAAGTAAGCATAGTAGTAAGAGACCAAGCGAACCAGAAAACAGCGTGAACAATGGACCTGTACTTCAAATGCCCATTCCCAAAAGAAGAAGAACCATGCCTTATGGTTGTTCTTATAAGGAATTCTGGTCATGTAAACTAATGGAATTCTCGGGCAATGAAGGGGCCATTGCAACCTTACGCTGGATAGAAAAGACTGAGGCAGTCTTAAGAATAAGCAAGTGTGCTGAAGAAGATAAAATACTGTTTGCTTCTAATTTGTTTAAGAATTCAGCGCTAGAATGGTGGAACACTATCCTTCAATCAAGAGGAAGTGATAGAACGTATAATATGGAATGGGAAGAATTTAAGAACAAAGTAGAAAGGAAATTATGCCCACCCAATGAAAAGGAACAGATAGCAAACAAATTCCTAAACCTTAGGATGATTGGTGTGGATAGTAAGGGATACACTAAAATATTCTTCGAATATGCTAGAATAGTGCGAACTCTTGCTTCACCAGAACCAGTGTTAATCTCCCGTTATATTTGGGGATTAATTAGAGAGATTAGACATGTAGTCAAGGCAGCTAGACCTCAAACCATAGAAGAAGCTGTAGCACTAGCCAATACCTTGACTGATGAGTTAGTCCGTACCCGAGAAGAGGATTAAAGGAGGAACGTAACCCAAAAGTTGACCCAAGAATTTCGTTCTGGAAATTCTAACCGTGGGAAAAATATAGGTTCTACCTCTGCACCCTACAGTAAGTATTGCAAAAGAAAGCATTCCGGAAGATGCTCCATATACTGTAACTTTTGCAAAATGTCGGGACACAAGGAAGAAAACTGCAGGAAGAAAGCTAACAGCAGGATATGTTACAATTGCGGAGAACAAGGCCATATCAAGCTAAATTGTCCAAAATTAGCTCCAGCTCCAGACAACAAGAATACTAAAAATGCTAGAACATTTGTTCTGACTGCAGATGAAGCCAAGATGATTCCAAATGTCATCGCTGGTACGTTTTTAGTTAATGATGTCTTTGCTAATGTATTATTTGACTCTGGTGCAAACCAAAGTTTTATTAATACATCATTTTGCAAAATTCTAAATCAGTCATTAACTAAACTACCACAAGAATGCTTAGTAGAGACAGCTAATGGGGAAACCGTTAAGATTTCTGAAATCTTGCAGGGAGTAAGAATAGAAATTTTAAACCAAACATTTAGGGCAAATCTTTATCCCATGAATCTGGTAGGATTCGATGTTGTTTTAGGAATGGATTGGCTAATAGCCAATAAAGCCAGTATTTTATGTGATCAAAAGATAATTCAAGTAAATTCACCGAAAGGTAAAACGATCACAATTAAAGGAGATAAACCCTCTAAGTCCACTAAGTTTATCTCTGTGATGAAAACTGCAAGTTCTATAAGAAAAGGTTCTATAGTGTATTTGATTTCTATAATCACTAACACTAAAGGAAAAGAACTAAAAGATATTCCAGTAGTATCTCAGTTTTCAGATGTTTTTCCAGAAGAATTACCAGGACAACCTCCAGACAAAGAAGTTGAATTCAGAATCCATTTAATATCAGGAACAGCTCCAATTGCCAAAGCACCTTATCGGTTGGCACCCGCAGAAATGCAAGAATTAAAGAAACAATTAGATGAATTGTTAGAGAAGGGATTCATACAGCCAAGTTCATCGCCATGGGGAGCGCCGATACTGTTTGTTAAAAAGAAGGATGGATCAATGCGTATGTGCATTGATTACCGTGAATTAAACAAAGTCACGATTAAGAATCGGTACCCATTACCGAGAATCAATGATCTGTTTGATCAGCTACAAGGAGCTCGATTTTTCTCTAAAATCGATTTAAGGTCATGATATCATCAATTAAAGGTACAGGAAGAGGACATTCCTAAGACCTCATTTAGAACGAGGTATGGCCATTATGAATTTACTGTCATGCCATTTGGTTTAACCAATGCCCCAGCTACATTTATGGACATGATGAACCGAATATGTAAGCCATATTTGGATAAATTCATAATTGTTTTCATAGATGATATTCTAATTTATTCTAAGAATAAAGAGGATCATGCAAAGCATTTGCACGCACTTTTAAGTTTGTTAAGAAAGGAAAAGCTTTATGCTAAATTCTCTAAGTGCGATTTTTGTTTAGAACAGGTACAATTCCTTGGACATTTAGTTAATCATAAAGGAATTCAGGTAGATCCAACAAAGATTGATGCAATTACTAAATGGAAAACCCCTGAGTCACCAACCGAGGTTAGAAGTTTCTTAGGATTGGCCGGTTATTATAGAAGATTTATTAAAGATTTCTCTAAAATAGCCATTCCCTTAACTAAGCTAACCTGTAAATCTGTTAAGTTTGAATGGGGATTAAAACAAGAAGAAGCCTTTAGAATTCTTAAGCAAAGATTGACCCATACACCTATATTAGCATTACCAGAAGGAACTGAAGACTTTGTAGTCTATTGTGATGCTTCTAGATTAGGTTATGGATGTGTATTGATGCAACGACAAAAGGTTATAGCTTACGCATCTAGACAACTTAAGAATCATGAAGAGAATTATTCAACCCATGATTTAGAATTAGGAGCTATAATTTTTGCTCTTAAGATTTGGAGACATTACCTTTATGGTAGTAAGTTTATTGTATTAACCGATCATAAGAGTTTAAGGTATGTTTTCAAACAAAAAGAGCTGAATATGAGGCAAAGACGCTGGATGGAATTGCTTAGTGATTATGATTGTGATATCCAGTATCATGAAAGAAAAGCAAATATAGTGGCAGATGCTTTAAGCCGAAAGTATCATGAAAAGCCAAAAAGAGTACGTTCTCTTAAATTAAATCTGCAAGTAGATTTAAATGATCAAATAAGAGAAGCACAAGAATCAGTAATAAAGGAAGATATTGAAAAGCTAAAAGGTATGCTAAAAGAATTGAAACAAGGAATAGATGGAATTTGGAGATTCCATGAAAAGAGAATGTGGATACCTAAATTAGGAAATCTACGTCATCGTATATTAGAAGAAGCCCATAAGTCTAAATATACGATGCATCCAGGAAGTGATAAAATGTACCAGGATTTAAGGAAAAATTTCTGGTGGATAGGAATGAAGAAAGACATAGCAGCCTATGTTTCTAAATGTTAAACTTGTTCACAAGTTAAAGCTGAACACCAGAAACCCTCAGGTTTGTTACAGCAATTAGAAATGCCGGTGTGGAAATGGGAATTAATACTAAATTACCCAAAACAAGGAAAGGTAATGATACAATCTGGGTGATTGTAGATAGGCTAACCAAATCAGCTCATTTTCTACCAATGAAGGAAATAATTAGTATGGAACAATTATCTAAATTGTATGTAAATGAAATTGTTTCTTTACATGGCATTCCTTTATCAATTGTTTCTGATAGGGATAACCGCTTTACATCTCATTTTTGGTCAAGTTTCCAAAAGGCAATGGGAACCAAGTTAAAGTTAAGCACGGCTTATCACCCACAAACGGATGGACAGAGCGAAAGGATAATTCAGACAATGGAAGACATGCTTAGAGCTTGTGTAATTGATTTTGGAGGTAATTGGGACGATCACTTACCTTTAATAGAATTTTCTTATAACAATAGTTATCACACAAGTATCAATGCTGCACCATTCGAAGCACTTTATGGACGAAAGTGCCGATCACCAGTGTGTTGGGCAGAAATTGGGGAAAAGCAACTATCTGGACCTGAGATAGTGCAGGAAACAACTGACAAAATTATTCAAGTCAAGGAACGACTGAAAGCAGCACGTGATCGACAGAAGAGTTATGCCAATAACCGACGCAAACCCTTGGAGTTTCAAGTAGGAGATAAAGTTTTGTTGAAAGTCTCTCCTTGGAAAGGAGTGGTAAGATTCATCAAACGGGGAAAGCTAAGTCCCAGGTATGTTGGACCTTTTGAGATTATTAGAAGAATAGGACCTGTAGCCTATCAGCTACAACTGCCAGAGGAAATGGCAGGAATACATGATGTATTTCATGTATCTAATCTCAAAAAGTGTTTAGCTGATGAATCACTAATAGTACCTCTTAAGGATATAGAGGTAAATGAACAACTCAAGTTTGTAGAAAGACCTCTACAAATTGAAGACAGGAAAGTCAAGAATCTCAAACACAAGAGATTAGTTCTGGTCAAAGTGAAGTGGGACTCCAAAAGAGGACCTGAGTATACATGGGAGCTCGAGTCAGAAATGCAAAAGAAATATTCGCATTTATTTCAATAGATCTCGAGGACGAGCTCTAAAACAAGGTGGGGAGAATGTAACAACCCTCGGTAAAACCAACACTCTCATAATATTTTCGACACCCTAATATAATTTAGAATGTCCCAATATGTTTTATATTATAACCCGTATGTGAAAACCGAGCCCGGAATACGTTATAATTTATAAAATAAATTAAAACCAATAAATGTTAAGCTGAGGCGGGCCGCGTAGACCCACCTCAATAGTTCACGCGGGCGGTATCAAGTCTGGAACCTGATATCGTTGAAACCTTTAGTTCAGGCGGGCCGCGTAAGAGTCTTTGTTAGTTAACGCGGGCCGCGAGAGATCATGAAACGCGGAGACATCCTGAGCTGACACGTGTGGACATCGTGGCGAACCTACACAACGACTCAGCCAAGCTATTCTATTGACCAGGGTTGACGCGGGCCGCGTAACCCTGGCCTGTGTTTTACGCGGGCCGCGAGAGGACTAGAATCAGCAACTATATAAGAAGGCCATCGGGTTCAACTAGAACTCGTTCATTTCTCAATTCTCAATCTAAATTTCTGTAGTAGAGTTATAATACGCGGGTATTATACCCCTAATTAGCGAGGTTCTGCTCCGTTGTAAGTATTATAACCCTAATTTCGTAATAGTTACGCTGCCCGATTGATTTAGGATTCCGTAACAACTGTCGTGGTTCTGCCCGACGTAGTTGTTGGAATGCCGTCTCGGGGAGGGTATCATTAATATTTTCAAAGGGTTATGGTACTAACCAATGTACATTTGTATAAATTATAGATTATATCCAGGAAACCCTTACGAAAAGACTAAGACATCAATGTGAGTTTATCCTCTTTTTGTTAACCTTTTTGGAATGTTTTACAAAACCTTAATTGTTTACAAATGTGATTAAGCGGTGATTGAGTCTTTGTAGTTCTTCAATTACTGCCGGTATTATGGGGTTTTGTATACAAAATTTATTACTACGAGTAGTAGTAAGTCGGGAATGACAGTACATTACCATTGGACGACGAGTTAGCCAATGGGTAATTTGACCATAGCCATAGATCCGGTCGAGTGGCAAATACTGAATGAGTAATTGTGTAGAAATAAACAATGTGATCGCTCTTAGTACTGTTTTAATTGATAAAATGTTTCTTGATTAAACTGGGATTTACTCACCAGTATTTCCGACTGACAAATGTTTTTAAAACGCGTTACAGGTAACACAATGTGAACAGCCAATTAGTAAAAAGCCAGCTGGAGAGCACTGAAGGCTTGGGAAAAATGTGGCAATAAAAGTTACCTAATAAACGATGTTTTAAATTCAATAAAATAGGGTTTGTCCCTATAAATGTATTGTAATAAGAAACTTGGGTTATGCCCATGTGATTACTAATATTAAATGAGGTGGTTTTTACTCTGATAAACATTTCCTAACTACGGTCCTGATGTAAATTCCGCTGCGAGATTTAAACACTTGATACCACCAAACTCTGAGATCGCGTCCGCCCATTCCCGGGACAGATAAGGGATCGGGGGTTGCGACATTATCAAACCGATTTCATCCGTATAAAATCAAAACGCAGCGGAAATAATATTTAAAACATGTTACTTTTAAGATATAAATTTCATTTATATGCACAATCCCAAAACCCGGATCCATATATGAACATGCATAATATCAAACACAACCATAGGGTGTTTAGAATACTACCTTCTTGGAGTAATAGGATGATGAAACGGATGATGCTTCTTGAACGGTTGCCTTCAAGAGTAGAAGACCTCAAGCTTGTATACCCCAAGCTTTCCAACAAACACCACGAGTTTAGTTAGGATTTGTTACACTTATGATCAAAACCAAAACCCTTCTTGGAAACCCTTTATGACCGAAAAAATGAGAGCAAAAATACAAGTCTTCTCCATCTATTTTGTCATCAAAATTGGTTATAAAACAATGAAAGAATCTTGCCTCCCTTTTGCCCAATCAAGACCCACCTAGACATGCAAATGCATGAAAGGTCAATGGACCAAAATGTCTCTTGGGAAGACATATAGGGGGCGGCCCACATGGGCATTTTTATAAAAAAAACAATTTCTTTTATAATAAATTAAGTCTTGGTTTATATTTATAACTTTTATAAATATAACAATACATATTTACAAGACTTTATATAACCTTTTAAAATGTTATTTAACCCATTAAATAACAAAATAAAATATTCTCTCAAAATAAATTATTCATATAATTTATTGGTTTCTCAAGTGTAATTATTTAGAAAACCAATTTCTAAATATTGTAAGTGTTAATTTTTATTTGTGTTGGACTCTGTATGCCCAAGACACATATTAAATTGATGTGGCTAGTACGTTATGATCCAAGTCGAGTCATACCCAAATACAAGCTAGACAAACACTTACAATATTTATTTACGATATGATCAAGCAAATAAATATTAAGACTTAGAATATTTAGAAATTGGTTTTCTAAATAATTGCACTTGACAAACTAATAAATTATATGGATAATTTATTTTGAGAGAATATTTTATTTTGTTATTTAATGGGTTAAATAACATAATAAAAATAGCATAAGTCTTATAACATATGATGTTATATTTTATAAAAGTTATAAAATACATATGTAAGAGTTATATTATTTTATAAAAGAAAATTGAATTTTTTTATATAAATAAAGCTAGGCCGCCCCCCCCCCCCCACATGTGTTCTTCCCTAGATTTTTTAAGCCAATTAGTTTACATGCAATTGCATGAACCTTGATTGGAGAAGAATGATGGTCCAATGACATTTCATGCAAATGTCATAACTAGAGGCCTTTTGATTGGGCAAGATGGGTGGCAAGATTCTCTCTACATTTATAAACATTTTGGATGGCAAAATACAAGAAGATGAACTCAAGAATACTAGAGAAAAATGGCTGAAAATTTCGGCCATAACATGATCATCCAAGAGGGTTTTTCATTCGGAAAAATCAAGTATAAGACTCTCTAAAGATCGGGTCATGTATGGTTGATCTAGTAGGTTTTTTAAAGTTCATAAATCAAGTGCAAGAACTCTAATATATCCTCTCATATTTTCGGCCACATGATGGTTCAAAGAGGGGATCTTTCAAGTGAGTTGCAAGTGTTCAAATCCTAGCTAAAACTAAGGTGTTTGTTGGAAGGCTTGGGGTATACAAGCTTGAGGTCTTCTACACGTGAAGGCAACCGTTCAAGAAGCATCATCATCTTCATATCCTTTACTCCTTGGAATGTAGTATTCTAAACACTCTGTGGTTGTGGTTTATTTTGATAGCATGCATGTTCGTATATGGATCCGAGATTGGGTTTTACATATAAAATGGTTTTTATATCTTGTAAGTAACATGTTTTAAATAATAATTTTCCGCTGCGTTTTTATTTTATATGGATAAAATACTTTGATAAACATGTGAAAAAACCCAACAGTGGTATCAGAGCCAGGTTATATGAATGCATGCTTCAAAGGATATGAAATTTTCGGGTTTCGGGTTTGGTTAAAACCCTATGGCCGAAATTTTATATATGGTTATCCTTTTCTTTTTCAAGATTATTTTAATACATGCATAAAAGTATCTTGAAAAATTATGTCATTTGGATGATTTGTTTGGACAAAAACCCACTTTTTCGGTTTTTTCATTCTTGACCGAAAAGTAGGTTGTAAAAAGGAAACCATTTTGCTTCTTAAATTTTATATGTGTGGATATATATATTTTGGTGTTCATAACCTAGCCATGACCTTGTGTGAATATGTTGAATATTTGTGTTTGTGATTTATATTTGATTATTTCAATGGGTTGTAATAATTAATTATCTTTGTTCTTCCATTTGTGAAATATGTAATTTATTTATTTTCATTTGGTATGTAAAATAAATAGATTAGGTGCATTTTATTTTACTAGAAAAATGTATTAGGATAATTTTTGTAAAAGAAGATGCACACAAAAATGCGTTTTTGGTTTTGGCTATTTTCGGGCCTAAAGGACTTCACGGTTCTTAACGGGATTTTAGCCCGATAACCAAAACACATTTTTGAAGTCCAAAGGAGTTTGGAGCTGAATTAAAAGACATTTTGGAAGCTCAAAGAAAGTGGAGAAATCACAACACAAAAGGAAGACTTGAAGCATTCGGATGCGGGATCAAGTGGGAGTTCAACGACACATTATTTGTGTCAATATTCACCATTTAGGAAGGACCATTTGGCACACTTGTTTCGGCTAACAAGTGTGGTCAAAATAGTTGGCTATGGTTATGCACCTATTGATATGTGTGTTGTGCTTGTGTGGTTGTTTATTTATGTTGTTTGGATGATATGTTGATATGCATGCTTAACAAACTAATAATCAACAACAAGCTTAAAAATGGTTCTTTAAAAGATCATTAAAAATGGTTAATAAAAGGTTATTAAAAATTAATGATTTTTATAATAAAATGGGTTTTATTAAAAAGAACCTTGAAAAATTGATTTTCACTAAAGTACCAAGGATTTGAATGCATGCAAATGTATGGTACATAAAGTTTTCTAAACTAGAATTTTTGAAAACTCAAAAATCCCTTTTATAAAACAAGTCAAACACCATCCTTTTATACAACACTCGAATCACTTGGGAACTCTTTTGTGGGATAAAGGTCACCTAACCACATTTGAGGGAACTTGTATATTCAAGGTGGGTTTACCATGTTTGTGGGATAAAGGTCACCTAACCACTTATGTGAATAAACTCACACGTGTGTGTAAGTTGGACGACTTGATTTGGAAACCATGAACTTAGGGTCACCGAAGCATGGCGAACAAAAGGTGTTGATGGGATTAAACATGCCAACTAAACATATAGATGTTTAACCGATCCCATATGGCTAGAAATTGCAAAGAGTTTCAATTGTCAAACGTTGACTACCTTGTTAATTTAAATAGAGGGATAAATGTCACCTAACCAATATTTAAATGTAACGTTGGATTCTAGATTTTAATTATTAATTGTCTATGAGACATAAAAGGGTATTAATGATTAAAATATAATAATATCAAAAATACTAAAATTGAACCTTGTAAAATTTTGTAGATGGCCGCTAACAATGTTACCCAAACCGTCTGTAACCTATCATTAAAAACGATCCTAATCCCGATGAACATCTTATGGAAGATAAGGATGCCTATAACGATTGGATTAAGTATATCGAGGATACTACGCAAGCCTCTTGCCTCATGTTAGGAATTATGATTCCCGAGATTCAAAAAGGTTTTGAACATCATGAGCATACGACATGATTAACCAATTGTAGGAAATGTTCCTAAGGGTAGAACGCTTCTAAACGGTTCTAGCGCTTCATGCATGTCGAATGGAGGTAACACAATCGGACTCATCTTATGTCTTTAAGATGAAAAGCCACATTGATCACCTCGAAAGGCTTGATATGGATAAAATGGTTTTATCCATTCTAAACGATCAATGAGGGTGGCAACTAGAAAGGGCATCACCCCGACACCAAAGCAAATATTGAAAATGGAAACGGGTAATTCAAAGGGAAAAGATTAGAAAGACTAAAGCGAAACCACCGAAACCAAAAAGAGAAGAAGGCAAAGGTTTCCACGAACGATCCATGCTTTGAGTGTGGTGAGATAGGGCATTTAAATAGAAATTGTCCAACCTATCTCAAAGAGTTGAAAAACAAGAGGGATGCTAGGCAAACCTCAGGTACAATCTTAATAATACATATTGACCTTAATGTTATTTCTTCTAAAATATGGGTATTAGATACCGGATGTGGAACTCATGTTTGCAATTCGTTGCAAAAGGTTCAAAAGAAATAAACATTACAAGAAAGGAGACTATGTTTTGAAACTTCCAAATGGTTTGGAAATTGTTTTAAAATGTCTTGAATGTTCCTAGTTTGACTAGGAACATTATTCAAGTTTCCCTTATAAGAAAATATGGTTTTGACTTAAAGTTTGCAAACATTGACATTTATATCGATGAATGACATGTTCTACTTTAAACCTATACTTTCAAATGGTATTTATGAATCGGTTCATAATAATACATCATTTGATAGTTTAATGTACCAATCAATCACCAAGAAACTCAAAATGGATTTGAGTAAGACCTATCCTTGGCATTATCGCCTTGGTCATATAAACAGATGTCGCATGTAAAAACTTCGAAAGAATTGTCTTTTGGAAACAAATGAAATTGGTTCATTCGATACATGCGAATCTTATTTACAAGGTAAAATGACCAAGTAATCTCTTAGTGGGAAAGGGTAAAAGATTTATTAGGTATCATACATTTGGATGTATGTGATCCTTTTAAGCCAATGACTAGGAATGGTGAAAGATACTTCATTACTTTTACCGAAAACTATAGTAGTTATGGTTATGAGTACTTGACACAAAGAAGTAGTTTTGAAACGTTCAGAATCTTCAAAAGTGAAGTTCAAAATCAACTCTTTTAAAGTTCTTCGTTTCGATAGAGGAGGAGTCGAACTCTATTAGATATGGTTTGATCTATGATGGCTAGGAGCGCATTATCTCTATCACTTTGGGGTTACGCTTTGCTCTCCGTGGTCCGTATGGTCCAACCAAGAAAGTGGATAAGACACCTTTTGAAATATGGCATGGAAGGGCTCCATCATTATCATATTTAAAAATATGGGTTGTGAAGCTTATGTGAAGCAATACACCCCAAACAAATTAGAAGTACGATCCACTAAGTGTATCTATGTAGGATATCCTAAAGATAGTATAGGATATTAATTATACGATCCAACAGAGCAAAAGGTATTTGTTGCTCGAAAGGCTAAGTTCTTGGAAGCTAAGTTCCTTGTGGAAGGAATTAGTAGAACAGTGGAACTTGATAAGGATCAAGAACCACAAGCCAATACACGTTTGGTTGATACTAGCACTCAACAAGAGGTTGTTGAAAACGATCAAGTGGTTGATCAATACACATAAAACGTTAATAGATCTGGTAGAATTAGTAGTCCACCTGGAAGATATGGATTTTTCATAGATGGATTCTACGTGGTAAATTCAGGTGAATCAACCACATACCATGATGCAATGTCAAAATTCGATTGTGACAAATGGCTTGAAGCCATGAACGTAAAGATGCAGTCCATGTATAACAACCAAGTATGGGAATTGGTTGTAGCACCTCTTAACTCCAAAGTGGTTGGAAGTAAGTGGGTTTTCAGGAAAGAAACCCATATGCATGGTAACTTGGATACTTGTATAGCGAGACTTATAGCAAAAGGTTTCACTCAAATTCAAGGGATTGATTATGATGAGACCTTCTCGCCTATAGTGATGCTAAAGTCAATAAGGATATTATTTGCCATACCTGCATATTATGAATATGAGATTTGGCAAATGGATGTCAAAACGGCTTTCCTAAATGGATATCTTGAGGAAGATGTCTACATAGTTAAGCCTGAAGGTTTTGTCGATCCAAAACATCCTGACAAAGTATGCAAGTTAAAGAAATCAATCTATGGATTGAAACAAGCATCTAGAAGTTGAAATCACCGTTTTGATGAAGAGATTAGGGAATATGGATTCATCAAGAACGTCGGCGAAGCTTGTGTGTATAAGAAGGCTAGTGGGAGCATCATCACTTTCTTAGTATTATATGTCGATGACATTCTACTATTTGGAAATGACATTCCAACCATGGAAGTGTAAAATCCTGGCTTGGAAGTTGTTTTTCCAATAAGGATCTTGGAGAAGTCGCCTATATTTTGGGAATAAAGATCTATAGGGATAGATCAAGGCACTTGATAGGTTTAAACCAAAGTGTATACATTGACAAAGTCTTGAAAAGGTTCAAGATTGAGAACTCTATGAAAGGTTTGGTACCTATTCAAAGAGAGGACAATATTGAGTGCGTCTCAATGTCCAAGCTCAAAGGATGAGCAAGAAAGAATGAAAGGAATCCCATATGTGTCTGCTATAGGATTCATTATGTATGTAATGATATGCACTAGACCGGACAAGTTATGCGCTTTAAGCATGACAAGAAGATACCAGTGAATAACGGTCATTGGGTGACTGTTAAAATATATTTTGAAATACCTTAGAAGGACTAAGAATGTATTTCTAATATATGGATCTGGTGAAGAAGAACTCGTTGTAAAAGGTTACAGGGATACGAGTTTCGGAATTCGTTGTAAAGGGTTACATGGATACGAGTTTCCAAACTGATCGAGATGGTTCTCGATCACAATCAGGGTAGCATTGTCCACTACATAATCAGAATACATCGCCGCTTTATTGATTGAGATAATTCATATGGATATGCCACATGAATTATTGCCGATCTAAGGGTAGTTCCTACCATTCAGGACCCTAGAGATCTTTGTGATAACGATGGTGTGATTGCTCAAATCAAGGAACCTCGTGTACATCAAAAGGACTAGACACATTGAGCGAAGTTTCAACTACATAAGGGATGAAGTTGAAAAAGGGAAAGATATGTATTCGCAAAGTTCACACTGATCAAAATATTGCGGATCCACTCACGAAGCTCCTTGAACGGGCAAAGCATGAAGGATCATACTTGTGCCTTAGGACTTCGATATTCTAGTGATTGGATTTGATCTATTTTGTATTTGGATATTGGAACAATTGTAATTATAACTCTTTATGGTATGTTGAGTTATGTTCCATTTTAGCATGTTTAAATCCGTGAATAAGTTTCTTATTCTAAATGTCCGTAGTCGATCATACTTGTGGGAACAAATATGAATGTAAGACTATTATGAACTTGGATTGGTGGATATTCATTAGGGATGAATATAGAGCAAAGTGTTGCTGCCAAAGTTCATAGATATTTGTGGGATACAAATATTGGACTGACTCGCTCTCAAATATTACTGCATGGAATCATCTGTGATTGATCATAAGTAAATTTGAGTAAAGGAGAATATCATAGTATCCTCAGACCTGAGATACATATTGGGTCTTGATATTCACCAAATATTGTACCTTGACTTTTTCTTCGCTGTTAGTAATATGACAGTACATAAGGCTAAGCTCAGGTATGGTACAAGGTGATTGTGAGAGACGTATGTAGTCAAGATGGGATTTGTTCCTCTTATTCGTTGGGAGTAAGATGTCTAAGGCCTGCTAAAGTTAAATCAACAGAGAGTGATCACTCTATGTGTCTGGATTTGACATGACATCTGTAACGAAAGGATAAATGATAGATTCACCTAAATCATGTTCAAGTAAGGGACTTGAAGGGGATGATGTTATTGAATGGCAAATAAAGTCATACGTATTGGGGGTAGTAAACCGTAGTTAGGCGTCATTTACTACTTGCATCAATCTTCTATGTATCTTGTGCAAGTGGGAGATTGTTGGACTCTGTATGCCCAAGACACATATTAAATTGATGTGGCTAGTACGTTATGATCCAAGTCGAGTCATACCCAAATACAAGCTAGAGAAACACTTACAATATTTATTTATGATATGATCAAGCAAATAAATATTAACACTTAGAATATTTAGAAATTGGTTTTTTAATAATTGCACTTGACAAACTAATAAATTATATGGATAATTTATTTTGAGAGAATATTTTATTTTGTTATTTAATGGGTTAAATAACATAATAAAAATAGCATAAGTCTTATAACATATGATGTTATATTTTATAAAAGTTATAAAATACATATGTAAGACTTATATTATTTTATAAAAGAAAATTGAATTTTTTTTATATATAAATAAAGCTAGGCCGCCACCCCCCCCCCCACATGTGTTCTTCCCTAGATTTTTTAAGCCAATTAGTTTACATGCAATTGCATGAACCTTGATTGGAGAAGAATGATGGTCCAATGACATTTCATGCAAATGTCATAACTAGAGGCCTTTTGATTGGGCAAGATGGGTGGCAAGATTTTCTCTACATTTATAAACATTTTGGATGGGAAAATACAAGAAGATGAACTCAAGAATACTAGAGAAAAATGGCTGAAAATTTCGGCCATAACATGATCATCCAAGAGGGTTTTTCATTCGGAAAAATCAAGTGTAAGACTCTCTAAAGATCGGGTCATGTATGGTTGATCTAGTAGGTTTTTTAAAGTTCATAAATCAAGTGCAAGAACTCTAATATATCCTGTCACACCCCGACCACGTGGAACATACAAAACGTGGCGGAAATGTCGGGGAGTGTTGTAACAGAATTAATTGTTTCAAATCCATGGCAATTGAAGTTTCGTTTTATTGATTAAAAGTGTTACAATGTCTTAACAAACAAGGAAATACAACATAATTAACTAGTCTTGTATCTTTTATTGTCACTAAAGCCCAAGTCTGCCTATGTGTATCTTGATCATCTTATGCAACAGTTCCTGAAAAAACACATGTGAAAATAGGTACGTCAGCATAAAAATGCCTGTGAGATACATAGGTTTTGTGAAAATAGGTTTCATGACTTATGTTTGAGAAAATGTTTAGTCATGAACCTTGTTATTTGCTTTGTTTTGTAAATCATTTGAAAATCGATAAGATCAGATGATAAGTATAAATAAATGAATAATGTATGGTTAAATAAATAACCATGTAAGATGAGTTTGTATAAGATAAGTTGTTTGTAAAACAATGTCTTGTGAAAAGTATGTTATTTGTATAAAATGTTCTATGTCTCAAACTGAAATGATTCAAATAATGCTACAATATGTAATACCATACAAACACTTATATATAGGAAGTACCAGCGGCGTATCCACCATGCTTGTATCATATTACACACGCATCGTTACTTAATCATTTAATCAAACCAAACCACCAAAATAATGTTTAACAATAGTAGAAGTGTTTATGTATGGTCAAATACGGTTCACACGGTTCGCAGATACAAACGGTTCACAGATACAAACGGTTCACAGATACAAACGGTTCACAGATACAAACGGTTCACAGATACAAACGGTTCACTGATACAAACGGTTCACAGATATAAACGGTTCACAGATATAAACAGTTCACAGATACAAACGGTTCACTGATACAAACGGTTCACAGATACAAACGGTTCACAGATACAAATGATTACAACGGTTCACATAGTCAAATAGTTATAAACGGTTCAAAATGTAATATAATGTGTTCATATACTGGATGAGCATATGCAACAAAATGTAATGTAAAACAATGTACTAAGTATGCACACAATGGACATACATAGCATAAAATGTAATGTAAAACAATGTACTAAGTAATGCACACAATGGGCACACCTAGCATAAGATGTAATGAAATCATGTACTATAATGTACTAATGGACATAGCAAGTATATGATGTCAAAACAGGAAAGCATGAAAGTAACAAGTAGGCACATGTGTTCCACCCCAAAATAGTTTGGAAAACAGTAAAAGAGGGGTCTATGTACTCACCTGAGATTGCTCAGTAGTTCTGGAGTGACAACTAAACAATGCTAGAGATCGCGGATATCAAACGGCACCTAATATAGGTAACTATGTTAATTAACCGGACCTAGATCGGAAGATCGGGTAGTATTAGGGTTTGTAAACCAAACGAGTGTAGAGACTCGTGTCATTTGGTTTAACAAAGCCTACATACTAAATGAAACTTAACTTAAGTGTCTACGACCCATTACGACCCGTTTAGGTAGCTTATGCTACTTTAACGCGTCGTTCGCGTGAAACGCGTTCGGACCGCCTAACTAGCCCTATGACAAGTGTTATATGCCTAAACATATTACATAATCAGTTATGTGACAAAGGTTTAGGTTACATATGCTTAATTACCAATTATACATGAAAAGGGTATTCTGGTAATTTACCTAAGGCATATAAACTACCTATCATACAACTACTCAAACGACGTGACCATAGGGTATAACCTCGGAAGGTTATTCCCTACCTACTATGGTCACCTAATGTGTTTGGTCGGATCCTAATGATCGACCAAATGGGTCGGGTTCGAGGTATAAGCGATTTATCAGATCGCTTACCCTACGACCCTAGACAACGTGGTAATCAGTGGGCATAGTCCCAAGGGACTATGGCCAACGTGATTACACTCACGTTGCGAAGTTCAAACGAACTTCGCATTGACCATTACTGGTCAACGCTGAAAGTCAAACAAAGTTTGACTTTCTGACTCGAAAAGCAGTAAAATAAGGAAAAGAACGAAAGAATACTTACGAAGGGTCCCCGAATGCTAAACTCGATTCAAAAATCTCAGGTATGAAACAAATGTTTCAACTTAGAGTTTCTCAAATCAAGTTTCTAGTGATTTTAGCAATGGGGGGTATGGGGTATTTATAGGAATACCCGAACCGTTAAGATCGTTTCATGGAAAACGTGCCTTAATCCCATCCGTACATGTGTTGCAAAGTTATGGTGTTTAGGTGTTTAAATTCCATCCATACATGTGTTGCAAAGTTATGGTGTTTAGGTGCTTAAATTCCATCCATACATGTGTTGCAAAGTTATGGTGCCTAAATTCCATCCTTATCCGCTGACTAAGCATGTTTAGAATGTGTGGTTGTGATTTAAACAACGGCTAATACATCGAATCTGGTCCCGAATGCGAAAAACTGAGTTTCTGCATGTTTTCTTATGGCGAACACTAAAATAAAATATTTTAGTGCTTACATAAATTTTTGGATGTCCGGATGTATTCAGAACGTAAGTTATGCGCGAAAATGCAAACTTGTGCACTTTTTGACACTTTTAGTCCCTGAATGACCCAAAAGTTTATTTTAGCACACCGAACCCATTAAAGCCTATTTCTAAGCTATGTAAAGGATATTTATGGTGTGTTTAACTTATGGTCATGTTCCGGAATGTCTGTTACAGTTCAAATTGGCATACTTTCGCAGTTTGTCAACTTTAGTCCCTGTAAGCGATTAAACTTTGATTTCACCACACCAAACCTTCCAAAACTTATATCTAAGTTATGTAAAGGTTATATAAGGTATGTTAAGCCTATTTCACCATTCCGGAGTGTTCGTTGCATTAAACTGGTTAAATTTACGCATCAGTGCGTGTATAACCTTCCAGAAAGCGATTTAGAGCTTGAAATCGAACAAGAGTTGATATGTGCAAAAGATACACATATTTATACAAGTCCAAAGTATGAAATACAATATTTCATTGGTTTGGCATTTGTTTGATGGTTGAAATGACACAGGTGTTACAGTCTCCCCTACTTTAGGAAATTTCGTCCCGAAATTAATTTGTAGGAGTCTATTTGTGACTTTGTGTTAAATAACCATCAAAGATGAACAAGACGTAATCCTGTAATTTCTCTTTAACGAACATTTTTCAGAAATGAAAAATGAACCGAGTTATTTTCAACAGGCATTCTTTAGAAACAAAAATGAACAGAATAGTCAGTTTACATCTTCAGAAACAAAAATGAACAGAATAGTCATTTTACATCTTCAGAAACAAAAATGAACGGAATAGTCATTTTACATCTTCAGAAACAAAAATGAACAGAATAGTCATTTTACATCTTCAGAAACAAAAATGAACAGAATAGTCATTTTACATCTTTAGAAACAAAAATGAACGGAATAGTCATTTTACATCTTCAGAAACAAAAATGAACGGAATAGTCATTTTACATCTTTAGAAACAAAAATGAACAGAATAGTCATTTTACATCTTTAGAAACAAAAATGAACGGAATAGTCATTTTACATCTTCAGAAACAAAAATGAACGGAATAGTCATTTTACATCTTTAGAAACAAAAATGAATGGAATAGTCATTTTACATCTTCAGAAACAAAAATGAACGGAATAGTCATTTTACATCTTCAGAAACAAAAATGAACGGAATAGTCATTTTACATCTTTAGAAACAAAAATGAACAGAATAGTCATTTTACATCTTTAGAAACAAAAATGAACGGAATAGTCATTTTACATCTTCAGAAACAAAAATGAACGGAATAGTCATTTTACATCTTTAGAAACAAAAATGAATGGAATAGTCATTTTACATCTTCAGAAACAAAAATGAACGGAATAGTCATTTTACATCTTCAGAAACAAAAATGAACGGAATAGTCATTTTACATCTTCAGAAACAAAAATGAACGGAATAGTCATTTTACATCTTTAGAAACAAAAATGAATGGAATAGTCATTTTACATCTTCAGAAACAAAAATGAACGGAATAGTCATTTTACATCTTCAGAAACAAAAATGAACGGAATAGACTCTAGACACATGACAAAATTCACTGTGGTTTCTGTGCACTGAATTTCATAATTATGTATGCATCCATAATTACGCAATTCCTTGCATAGTCCGCGACATTTGTCTGAAATGTGAAGGGGAGGAAAAATCAAACCTGATGATGAGTGTGACTAAACTACCATAGGGTCCTTTTAATTAGATCGACAAAGGATCATTTTAAATTAGGCCACCAAGGAGTCCTTTCAGCTATATCATCACATGATATTCCTAACCAGATTTTTGGATCAATCTGTTTACCTAGACCTCTCAGGGTCTAATTATGGAATGGTACAATATAATCCAAGGGTCTTTACTATTACATACAAGCCCGTTGAGGATTTAATATAGCACCCAAAGATATGGAAGATTCTACGAGGATTTGGATGACAAGAATTTGGATCACACAAAAACATAAAAAGAGAACACATAAGCACATAATCACATAGTTGTTTAACTTGGTTATTAATTTGTTATCTTTGGACACGGGTATTTAAAGCATACCAGAAACCCAATCCGTGGATTTCCTTTGGCACTTTAAATATTTTCAAGAATCTAACTATGAAGATAGGAAGATCTTAAAAGGAATTCGGTTTGTCCTAATTGAGTTGTTTTGTACGTATTGAATCATACAAGGAATTCAATTAAGGATTCCGATGAATGATACCCATCCACAAGGATCTAATTATGAGGATAGAAAGATCCTACATGGATTTTGGAATTTGTGTAACGAGAGGTGTTCCGACACCTTGCACTAGGCGTGCTTAATTCGATACACAAGGTAGAAAGTTCATGAGGTTGAGGCGCCAGATATGCCAAGCAACATATGAAGCAGAGTTTGAAGGTTGAGCAGCAGCAGGATTTGTAACAGCTTTGCTTTGGATTGCAAAGCGGCACATGATAACCAAATGTCTCCATCGTCCACCGTGGGTACATTTGAAACAGGGTATTTGGTTTGGATGATGACAGTTGCATTGATTGCACCAAGGAGCAGTTCCCTTACGGCTTCATCCCTGAGGCGAGTCATGGTGATAGCTAAGTCAACGGTCCTCTGGAGTACGACGCCTATTTGTTGGGCAATTGCAGCACCTGATTCGGACATTGTTGTTGCGATGAAGAAGCATCTTGAAGATAACGAAAGGCATAGGAGGAAACAAGCGAAAGATAGTAAAAAAAAAATGACAAGGCATGTAGATTGTGACCATTTGTTTGTTACCAAAGGCAAACAAATGAGATAGTGACTAATCAAAGTAAGCGGGTCAATATAATGTATCGCAAAGACATGCTCGCCTATAAGTGAACACTCATCCCAAGAATTCCCAGGTAAGCACAACTGGTCTCGCGTCTGATGAGATGTATACGAAGTGCTTGCCTAGACAGAAAACCCAGAATACAGGCATTCACCCTTCCAGTTTGCACGTGTTCACATTATTTAAAACCCAAAATCTTGACGAGATTTTGAAAATTCAAAGGGGTTCAAAACCATATAACAGAGGGTTCAAAACCTTACAATAGAGGGTTCAAAACCTTGTAATAAATCATCCTTGAACAGATGATTAGTTTTCAAAGCGGTTTTGAAATTTATGTTCTTGTTGTGGTCGTCGCCTAAGGATAGGTGACAGTATTGTTTTATGACTAAACGCAAGTAAACTCGCGTTAGGGTCCTAAGAAAGTTATAGACTAGGTCAAAGCATTACTAATAACCTAATTCCCTATAACCATTAGCTCTGATACCATCTTTTCTGTCACACCCCGACCACGTGGAACATACAAAACGTGGCGGAAATGTCGGGGAGTGTTGTAACAGAATTAATTGTTTCAAATCCATGGCAATTGAAGTTTCGTTTTATTGATTAAAAGTGTTACAATGTCTTAACAAACAAGGAAATACAACATAATTAACTAGTCTTGTATCTTTTATTGTCACTAAAGCCCAAGTCTGCCTATGTGTATCTTGATCATCTTATGCAACAGTTCCTGAAAAAACACATGTGAAAATAGGTACGTCAGCATAAAAATGCCTGTGAGATACATAGGTTTTGTGAAAATAGGTTTCATGACTTATGTTTGAGAAAATGTTTAGTCATGAACCTTGTTATTTGCTTTGTTTTGTAAATCATTTGAAAATCGATAAGATCAGATGATAAGTATAAATAAATGAATAATGTATGGTTAAATAAATAACCATGTAAGATGAGTTTGTATAAGATAAGTTGTTTGTAAAACAATGTCTTGTGAAAAGTATGTTATTTGTATAAAATGTTCTATGTCTCAAACTGAAATGATTCAAATAATGCTACAATATGTAATACCATACAAACACTTATATATAGGAAGTACCAGCGGCGTATCCACCATGCTTGTATCATATTACACACGCATCGTTACTTAATCATTTAATCAAACCAAACCACCAAAATAATGTTTAACAATAGTAGAAGTGTTTATGTATGGTCAAATACGGTTCACACGGTTCGCAGATACAAACGGTTCACAGATACAAACGGTTCACAGATACAAACGGTTCACAGATACAAACGGTTCACAGATACAAACGGTTCACTGATACAAACGGTTCACAGATATAAACGGTTCACAGATATAAACAGTTCACAGATACAAACGGTTCACTGATACAAACGGTTCACAGATACAAACGGTTCACAGATACAAATGATTACAACGGTTCACATAGTCAAATAGTTATAAACGGTTCAAAATGTAATATAATGTGTTCATATACTGGATGAGCATATGCAACAAAATGTAATGTAAAACAATGTACTAAGTATGCACACAATGGACATACATAGCATAAAATGTAATGTAAAACAATGTACTAAGTAATGCACACAATGGGCACACCTAGCATAAGATGTAATGAAATCATGTACTATAATGTACTAATGGACATAGCAAGTATATGATGTCAAAACAGGAAAGCATGAAAGTAACAAGTAGGCACATGTGTTCCACCCCAAAACAGTTTGGAAAACAGTAAAAGAGGGGTCTATGTACTCACCTGAGATTGCTCAGTAGTTCTGGAGTGACAACTAAACAATGCTAGAGATCGCGGATATCAAACGGCACCTAATATAGGTAACTATGTTAATTAACCGGACCTAGATCGGAAGATCGGGTAGTATTAGGGTTTGTAAACCAAACGAGTGTAGAGACTCGTGTCATTTGGTTTAACAAAGCCTACATACTAAATGAAACTTAACTTAAGTGTCTACGACCCATTACGACCCGTTTAGGTAGCTTATGCTACTTTAACGCGTCGTTCGCGTGAAACGCGTTCGGACCGCCTAACTAGCCCTATGACAAGTGTTATATGCCTAAACATATTACATAATCAGTTATGTGACAAAGGTTTAGGTTACATATGCTTAATTACCAATTATACATGAAAAGGGTATTCTGGTAATTTACCTAAGGCATATAAACTACCTATCATACAACTACTCAAACGACGTGACCATAGGGTATAACCTCGGAAGGTTATTCCCTACCTACTATGGTCACCTAATGTGTTTGGTCGGATCCTAATGATCGACCAAATGGGTCGGGTTCGAGGTATAAGCGATTTATCAGATCGCTTACCCTACGACCCTAGACAACGTGGTAATCAGTGGGCATAGTCCCAAGGGACTATGGCCAACGTGATTACACTCACGTTGCGAAGTTCAAACGAACTTCGCATTGACCATTACTGGTCAACGCTGAAAGTCAAACAAAGTTTGACTTTCTGACTCGAAAAGCAGTAAAATAAGGAAAAGAACGAAAGAATACTTACGAAGGGTCCCCGAATGCTAAACTCGATTCAAAAATCTCAGGTATGAAACAAATGTTTCAACTTAGAGTTTCTCAAATCAAGTTTCTAGTGATTTTAGCAATGGGGGGTATGGGGTATTTATAGGAATACCCGAACCGTTAAGATCGTTTCATGGAAAACGTGCCTTAATCCCATCCGTACATGTGTTGCAAAGTTATGGTGTTTAGGTGTTTAAATTCCATCCATACATGTGTTGCAAAGTTATGGTGTTTAGGTGCTTAAATTCCATCCATACATGTGTTGCAAAGTTATGGTGCCTAAATTCCATCCTTATCCGCTGACTAAGCATGTTTAGAATGTGTGGTTGTGATTTAAACAACGGCTAATACATCGAATCTGGTCCCGAATGCGAAAAACTGAGTTTCTGCATGTTTTCTTATGGCGAACACTAAAATAAAATATTTTAGTGCTTACATAAATTTTTGGATGTCCGGATGTATTCAGAACGTAAGTTATGCGCGAAAATGCAAACTTGTGCACTTTTTGACACTTTTAGTCCCTGAATGACCCAAAAGTTTATTTTAGCACACCGAACCCATTAAAGCCTATTTCTAAGCTATGTAAAGGATATTTATGGTGTGTTTAACTTATGGTCATGTTCCGGAATGTCTGTTACAGTTCAAATTGGCATACTTTCGCAGTTTGTCAACTTTAGTCCCTGTAAGCGATTAAACTTTGATTTCACCACACCAAACCTTCCAAAACTTATATCTAAGTTATGTAAAGGTTATATAAGGTATGTTAAGCCTATTTCACCATTCCGGAGTGTTCGTTGCATTAAACTGGTTAAATTTACGCATCAGTGCGTGTATAACCTTCCAGAAAGCGATTTAGAGCTTGAAATCGAACAAGAGTTGATATGTGCAAAAGATACACATATTTATACAAGTCCAAAGTATGAAATACAATATTTCATTGGTTTGGCATTTGTTTGATGGTTGAAATGACACAGGTGTTACATATCCTCTCATATTTTCGGCCACATGATGGTTCAAAGAGGGGATCTTTCAAGTGAGTTGCAAGTGTTCAAATCCTAGCTAAAACTAAGGTGTTTGTTGGAAGGCTTGGGGTATACAAGCTTGAGGTCTTCTACACTTGAAGGCAACCATTCAAGAAGCATCATCATCTTCATATCCTTTACTCCTTGGAAGGTAGTATTCTAAACACTCTATGGTTGTGTTTTATTTTGATAGCATGCATGGTCGTATATGGATCCGAGATTGGGTTTTACATATAAAATGGTTTTTATATCTTGTAAGTAACATGTTTTAAATAATAATTTTCCGCTGCGTTTTTATTTTATATGGATAAAATACTTTGATAAACATGTGAAAAAACCCAACAATTTGATCATATCACAAATAAATATTTTAAGTGTTTGTCTAGCTTGTATTTGGGTATGACTCGACTTGGATCATAACGTACTAGCCACATCAATCTAATATGTGTCTTGGGCATACAGAATCCAACATGCTTAAAATAGTTAATGAATGTCATTCAATTGTCTTTCGACCAACGCCCCAACAAGTTCGTTCACATTATAGAAATCATTGTGTTTAATATAAACCATAACATTTGTTTCGAAAGCTCGAAAATCGTTTAGCACATATGAATCACCCCAAAACATTCGAAAACGATAAAAGAGGGGAATTATGTACTCATATTGAATTGCCAAGTATCCACGATTTAATGAACTTAAACAAAGCTCGGGAAAACCAAGGAAATCAAGTAGCACCTAGTAATCGGATCGCTAAGTGTGACAACCCGAACTTTTAAGGTTAGTGACGTTTAATATTGTGATCTTAACTTCGTTAAACTTAGACATTTGTGATAACTCGGTTAAATAACATATGTTGGGCCGCATACTTACACATGAAATCACATCAGACTTATGCTTGGGCCTAGAGCCCAACTGAACCTTAGAATTGAGCCCACTCCTCATGGGCTTTGAATGTGTTTAACTAGGACCTTGTAGCTATAGTAAACCGAGCCCATTTTCTTAAATTCTTGTTTACGTAGAGTTGTATAAGAATACTTGATTATTTGCAAACCCTAATCAACCCCACTCCTCTCTTGGATCATGACAACAGTGGACGCACCCCCAGCCCCCCTCTTCGAAACATCAATCTTTGGAAACAAGCTTGTGGTTAGTGATTCGTATTCATGCTAAATTCTACTCATTTGATCTTGTTATACGTGTGCCTAATTAACACAAAGTGTCTATGTGTGATATGTGATATCTATGCTATATGAATAAAGTAGGTTGCTGGAATGAAAAACGAGTAGTCGGGCTATGTGATGTATCAATTGGTATGTTAAGTAGAATTGAATGTGAGTAATCGGCTAGTGTTAATTTCTGGTGGGTCGTTAATGGTCATCGAGTAGTAACAGGTTATGATCATGATTGTTAATGTTAAATGGCTAAGTCATAGGGTCATGATTTTATCAGATTTATTATTCTTAATTTAGTGAATCAAATGATAAATTGGTTACTCAATTCTAATAACATAACACTGTATAATCGAATGATTGTTGCATTAATGCTAAACCTAACTAATTGATTGAGTTGGACATGGATTAAATGAGAATTGTGGGCCTGATTATTTTCATGTGATATGTATTGAAAGTGCAGCCAATTTGATAATGATCACTTCATGTTGTCTGCCATTATGTTTCAAGTTTGCATGTGTATTGTCAGGAAGCATGTGATTATTGTTATGTGTGCAATTTGTTAATTAGAGTGGAAATAGTCTGCTAAGTGTTCTCATTAATCGATGACTTAATGATTGTGTCCAATGATTGAGTGCAT
Source organism: Helianthus tuberosus (assembly GCA_030545235.1). Classification (NCBI taxonomy): domain Eukaryota; kingdom Viridiplantae; phylum Streptophyta; class Magnoliopsida; order Asterales; family Asteraceae; genus Helianthus; species Helianthus tuberosus. Next base: position 512,771 of record JARYGA010055520.1, read on the forward strand.
GATTTAGTTCTTGTTAATTGTTATTAATCATATGTGTAGATTGTTATGATTTGCCATGCTTTTGAATCAGATGTAATGACTATGTAAATTAATGGTTCATGATAGATTACATTTGATGATTTAAAATTGATATGATATATGCATTCATGATTAAACTGAAAAATCGATTAGAACAAGTAAGGTTAATAGTGAAATAGAGACAATAACATACAAGTTGTTTTGGGCCATTAAGGGAATTGTTATCGTACAACTTGATTTGGGCTGTTGTGAGTAATTGGGTTGGACTCAACGCATTGGGCCGGGTAGGATGCTAACTGTTGATCTGTATTTATATATGTCTGGTGGGCCGCGGGTAAATTGTGGGCAGTTTGGGCCACGCATAGGGCTACATAGATTTCTGGGTTGGATTTGTTTAGGCCGGGACCTGACTGGGCCGCACCAGCCTTGACGAACAGTGTATGTGTAATTTATAAGCTGGATTTATGGGTCGAAACATTAAATGAACATGGACTCGATTAACCGGGTTGGATTATATGTGTATTCGTAGTGTCACACCCCGACCACGTATAACAACAAAATGTGGCAGAACCGTCGGGGAGTGTTGTAACAGAATCATTGTTTCACAACCATGGAATAAATAATTTTGTTTTATTGAATAAATGAACTCATTGTTTTAATATAATCAAATAAGTACAACTATTATCTTTCAAATTTTAAAGTCGCTAAGGCACGAGTCCATCCTAAGTGTAGCATATATCATCAATCATCACAAAGCAGCACCTGAAACATGTGTAAAAATAGGTACGTCAGCATAAAAATGCCTGTGAGATACATAGGTTTTATTGTAATTAGGATTCATGACTTATGAGTGTAGGATCGATTTCGAATCCGAACGAGTCGATTAGAAGAGTAATTCACCAACTTAAGAGGCGGAAACTAATGAATCAGTGTTATTTCAGCCGTATTCACTTTAAACTGTTGATTTTATTGATATACAATCCTTTTACAAGCACGACAACACTTCGGCAGCACTTCGTGGCTCACTGGAAGACAACAACACTGATTTCGCCCCAAAGACACCTATTTATAGGTGTTCTGATTCAGCTTGAACATGCAAGTCCATTTCGAGCGGAATCAGCATTAACATCTCGAGCGGAATCAAGATCATGTGATTTCGCTTGTAATGACAAAATGTCATTTCGAGCGGAATCATCACTAATACACATATTCTTGATTCTCGTGCCCTAATCTAACCTATTCTATACAAGACTCGATACAAGACGTAGGCGACAGACGGATGCACCAACAAACTCCCCCTCGGATGTTGACGGAGTCTTCAGTGTTGAGTCTGCGGTTGTCAAACCTTCAGTCTTTATCAGTCTTTGTGCTTTTCTTCGAAGTATTCTCCATTATAAGCATCCACAATCAATCTCTTTCTCTTTCTTCCAGAATCTCAACCTAGCTCTAAGCTCTCTCTTGAAGTCCTCAGACTCCCCCTCTCACTAAGCTGGGATCGCAGTCTGGAAATCACCATCTGTTCAGATATCGGAATCTGGCTTTGGTCAATCTTCATATCTGCAATTCTCTACCACACACATAAGTTTCTCAAAGATTAAATCTTTAAAATTTAGAAACCATTTGCACGAAACATTCAAAAAATGATTTATTCTCTGCAAACCACTTGTAAAAACTTCTTCATACACTCTCTCCCAAACCTGTTCATCAAGTTTAGCACTTGGAATTTTGAATGTCAGTCTTCCAACAACAGTTGTCGAAAATCTTTTTAGATTTTTACAAAAATTTATGCTAAAACACATTTAAAATCTTTTTAGATTTTTGAATGAAAATGCAGTAAAGAAATATTTACAAACAATATTTTTGTGAGTTCGTGCAAGAGGATCATATCAGTTTTTGAGACAAATCACTAACACCGTTAAGCTTTTAACATTTACAGTTCTAAACGATTCACGTAGATTGACGATATTGTTGTCCACTTAAACTCAATCTAAAAACTTTCGAAATGCTTACCGATACGTTAAGGTATATTAATTTGCACTGAATTCTTATGGACCCCACGATCTCAGCATATCCCCTCATCATGCAATACACTGACTCAAGTAATGCCTTTAAACTTTTATCAACTGTGATTTGTGCGAAAACAAAGCAGAATGTTTAAACATTAACAATCAGGTCGATACTTCCGTATACGCAGAGAAAGTCCAATGTTTACACAAAATAAGAAAAATAAAACAAGTTGAAGTTGTTTAGGCCTTAACCACCAGGTCGATACTTCCGTATACGCAGAGGAGATCCAAAGCTTAAACGAAACACCAAAGAAAATAAAGCAGAACGTTTAGACATTAACATCCAGGTCGATACTCACGTATACGCAGAGGATGTCCAATGCTTAAACAAAATAAAGAAATAAAACAAGTTTAAGTCTTTGCAAAAAGAAATGCACAATCACAGCGACTTTTTAGCAAAGTTGTGAAAGTTCACAAACTTAACCAGTTTTATGTCTTTCGACAATCAGCGATTACTGAGTAGGCACACAGTCAAGAAGGACAAAACTAAGTACTATGCTTTCGACCATGTTTCCCACTAGAACTAGGCTTTTTCATTTAAGTTTGTATCGTTATCGCAAATCTACTAATCTAGCTGAGACCGTTTATCACATTTTAACTCTCCATTTCTTTAGCATGTCGTGACCGTCCACTGATGTACTATCATTTCCTCTTTTTGACAACAAAAACTCATTTTGATTTATCATGTTTTTGGCTTTTTCAAATTTTCTAATGTTTTTGGATTTTCTGAAAAATTTCTTACTCCCCCTAAAATTCAAACACAATTAAAGGAAATTTGAAAACTAACTGTACAAGAAAAATGACAACTGATATCGAATCACTTCAAATCGCCATCCACTTGGCATAAACAATCAGAACTCCCCCTCACAATAAACTATTTTCCCATTGTGATTTCAAAACACTTATGTTTGTTTTAATCAAATGGTTTTTCCGGAAAATTAGTTTAGTTGTTTTTACAAACCTTTTGTAAGTTAGGGGTTTGGTTCATCACATTGTCTTTCAACCACTTGTCAAAATGGTCCAATCAAGTTCAAATTAATGACCTTGATTAACCACTTGTAGGAAAAACAAGTACAATTTAATGTCCTTGATTTACCACTTGTAAGATCACAACCTCTTTTTCAACCACATGGCTTACCAAACAATACCTCATGTAAGTTACCATATGTAGGTTGAATTCTCAAGATGCCGATTCCTACTCCACACTTACAAACCTAGGAGTTCTGGCAAGTCAGGTTTTTAGTTTTTGAAAAATATATCCACCCAAGCCTGACCTTCCTTGGGTGTAACAACCTCTTCTTCATCTTTACTTTCAACAGACTTGTGAACATTCATTTTGGAAGCATAGAATTCTTTAACTCCTTTGACCTTACCATCGACCATTTTTCCAAAAATGTGTTTCACATTTCTGTTGAAAGCCTTATCAACATCAAATTTCTTCTTGTCATAATAAAATTGATTTGAAATTTCAACGTTTCTAACTTTCTTCTTAAAATTTTCAGCCCGCAAAGGTGGAAAATTCACATCATCCACATTGGGAACTGATTTCTCAACCTTTTCTTTAACACGTGGCTCCTCTGATTTTGTGGAATCAGATTCATCACCAGAATTGTTTCCTGAACCCTTAACAACCCATTTTTGATTTTTCAGATTTTCTTTTCTTTTTACAACATTCTTTGAACATTCACCAATCTCAAAGGTTGAATTTTCAAAGCCTGTAAATTTCTTGGTTGTAAGTTCAGTTTTCTCAACAACTTTTTCTTTGAGTTTACCAGAGACTCCCTGTTTTGTTTGTATTGCCTTTGGACAATTCCTGGCAATATGACCGACTGTTTTACACTGAAAACAGGTTCTCGTCTCTGTCTTCTTCTGAGCAATACTCTTCTTCATGTCCTCTTGCTTCTTTGCAAGGAATTCTTGATTTGTCTGCTTTCTGAATGCTTGCTCTTTCTCAGCCTCTGTCGTTTTTCCTGAAACAAACACAGTTTTTGGTTTATAAACTTTTTCATTTTTATAATTTTTCGGTTGATTGAATCCAAGACCTTTCTTTTTGAAATTATGATTATGGTTTGGTTTCTTTTGAAAACTATAACCACAATTGTAACCCATTTTCTTGTTAATTCTTTGTTGATCTCTTGAAGTGTATTGTTTAGGTTTTCCAGAAAGATTTAAATCTTTTATTTCAGAAATATTAATTTCTGTAATTTTGAAAACCTTTTTAATCATTTCAATTCTAACACTTCTTATTGGAAAAATCTCATCAGAATATAATTTGTCAGAATCTTTCAAAGTATATGCTACTTTGACCGGTTCGTCATTCAAATTAGATTTTGATAGCAAAAATCCCTTATCATAAACCCGTTTGTCCTTTTTTATTATTGACTTTGACTTGTCGGACCCAGACTTTGACTCGGATTTGGACTCCGTTTTTGACTCCTCTATGTCATCTTTATCTAACACCTGATCGACCACACGTTTAATCAACTCGGACTCATGATCAGTGTCAGACGATGTGAATGTAACATCAATATTTTCTGGCAAATTATCCGACGACCCTGACTCCCACTGTAAGTTAATTGCCTTTTTGACTCTTTCGGAATTTGGATTTCGAGGCAAATATCCATTTTCGACTGGGGGTGGACATATATTGTAAACAACACTTGGTTTCTTACCAGAAATTTCAACTTCATCCTCTTCTTTTGTCTCGGATTTCTTTTCTTCCGAAGTCTTCTCTTCTTCAAAAGTCTTCATTTTTTCCACAATTGGATAAATCCCGTCAACAACAAAAGTAGAACATGAGTAACTTTTCAGTAAATTGTTGACTCTTTTAGTTTCTATTCTTTGTGTTGCCAACTTCAATTCCAGCTCAGCACACTTCTCTGTGTAGTAATTAACATCATCAAGCTGTCTCATGTAAGCTCCTTTGAGTGTATTCAATGCAACTGCTTGTTCACTGTTTGACTCAGTGTACTTGTTAATCTCTCTGTTCAAAGTATCATAAGATTCTTTCAATCTTTTTATGTTGTGTAGCAGCTCTTTGTTTTGCATGATCAAAGAATCACAATTCAAACACTTTTCAGGAACTTTGACTGCTTCAGTATCAGCTTTGATCTCAAATTCTGGAACTTCTTTGACTGTTCTTCACACTTGAAACATCTCAGCTCTTCTCTTTTTCTCTTTCTCTTTCTCAGCTTCAGCTTTTATCCTTTCTTCTTCCTCTTCCTCTTCTTCAATTTTTCCCCATTTTTCTTCTTCAGCTTCCCTAACTCTTCTGTATTTTGCAGCCCAATACTCATCATAAGCATTAGCAACAAAAGCTTTAACATTTGACATCTCTTTGGACATCTCTTTGGCCATGAATTCTTGGTCTGGGCAAAAATTGTCCCAACTGAAACCTTCAGGTAATCTTTCATCATCTTGATCTGCCAAATACACTTTGCTGTCTGTTGGAATGTATTTATCCCAACCGAATCCACCATCCTTGCCCTGATTAACCAAACATGCTCTCTTTGAATCTTCAATTTCTTTTCTACCATGTGCAGTTTGAGCCTGATGTGGTGCCTGTTGTTGTTGATATGGCTGTTGTGTGACTTGATGATAAATCGCCTTTTTGTAGTAATCATTGTTTCCGAAAGGGTTTTGAGCTCCACTCGCTTCTCGATTTGTGCACTCTCTCTTGAAATGCCCCTTTTCCCTGCAACGAAAACAAGTAACTTTAGACTTATCAAAACCTAAAGTTGAAATATGTGCCTCGCGAAAATCATCTCTGCCTATGATTTGTTTAAACTTTTCAGCCCGTCTCAACACACTAGCCATGCACCATTTAATATCCATCAATTCCATTTCCTCGGCTTCAATTTGATCGTAATCCTCTTTCGTGAGCATTGGATTTCCGATCCTCCCTGCAACTAAGCCTCCATAGGATTCAAGCACGGTCACCAACAAAGACATGTGACTTTTTGCAACTTCCTCAGTATAATTCTGATCATTCTCAAGCTTTAAGGCAATGTTGCATTGAAGAACTTTGGCACTCTTTGTCGTAGAAAACTGTGGATCATAGGTTGGAAATGAAGATAATCCTGTTGTGCTGCTTGATCCCTGAGATGCACTTTCAGAAGAACCTTTTACGTTATAAGCAGTTTCAACCTTTGGAGAAAAATTTATCTTTTCACTAACACCACTCTTGAAATACAAGCCGATGTCTTGTTCTCCATCGTAGTTCTTCATCTTGGCAATCTTTCTTTGCTCCATCTCTTGAGCTTCCAAATGTTTGATAAATTCTCCCAATGTTAACTTTTTATATTCTTTCCGATTGTTTCTCAACATCATCAGGAATGTTCCCCAAGTATCATGTGGTAACGCGTCAGCAAGTTTCTCAATCAGCTCATCAGTATCCTTTTTGATCCCTAATTTCGTCATATTTCTCACCAAGTTACAATATCTCTCAATAATTTGTTTGGTATTTTCAGATTTCAACCCACGAAATAGATCAAATTCTTTCTTCATGAGCGACATCTTGTTTTTAAGCATATCGTCACTTCCTATAGACTTTGCTTCCAATTTAGTCCAGATTGAATATGCACTTCCATCATGTTGAAGCAAAATCAAAATGTCCTCTTTAATTGCTTGCTGAAGCAGACTCACCATCAATTTCTCATCTCTATACTTCTTTTTCTCCTCAGCACTCATATCTTTGATTGTTAACTGAATACCATTTCTTATGGGCCTTTCATATGGGACTTCAGTGTGTTCCCAAGCATCCAAGTGATAAGCTTCAACCCAATTTCCAAAGCGTTCGGACCAACCATTGTATTCATCAATATCCAAGAGCTTAGGCGGTTTCTGTGATGTCCCGGTTTCATTTTGAAGCAAAGCATTCTGAGTAATTGTGATAGGACTAGCAAAGGCATTGTAGAACTCGTTGTCCATGTTTCAAATTTCAAAAGTTCACAAATTCCAAGTTCAATCGATATAGCAAATGTATTCTTACAAGCGAAATCAATCAACTTCTATTCAAGAGAAATAATCCGAATGTATTTCAAGCGAAATCTTAGTTTGAAGCTTTGAAGCGGAATCAACAGGAGTTATTCAAGCGGAATCAGAAACTTTTCCAAGCGAAATCAGCTTTTAACCAAAATCACGTCAATTCAAGCGGAATCCAGGTTTTGAAGCGGAATCAGTGTATTCTCGAGCGAAATCAAGAAACAATTCAAGCTGAATCACCCTGACGTCATCTTTTCCGAAAACAATTTCAAGCGGAAGGTCAAAAATTACAAGTTTTAGGTCGATTTTACTTCTGAAACTTTCAAGGGTTTATAAAAACATGATTGCGCGTGTTATGTGTGAATTTGAGCAGATTTTACCATGAAAATTTTTTGATTTTTAAGAAGAAGGTGTAGAAAATCAGAAAACATAGCTGAAATGGCAAGAAATCTTCCTCCTGAGCTCTGATACCACTTGTAGGATCGTTTTGGAATCCGAACGAGTCGATTAGAAGAGTAATTCACTAATTCAAGAGGCGGAAACTAATGAATCAGTGTTATTTCAGCCGTATTCACTTTAAACTGTTGATTTTATTGATATACAATCCTTTTACAAGCACAACAACACTTCGGCAGCACTTCGTGGCTCACCGGAAGACAACAACACTTATTTCGCCCCAAAGACACCTATTTATAGGTGTTCTGATTTAGCTTGAACATGCAAGTCCATTTCGAGCGGAATCAGCATTAACATCTCGAGCGGAATCAAGATCATGTGATTTCGCTTGTAATGACAAAATGTCATTTCGAGTGGAATCAGCACTAATACACATATTCTCGATTCTCGTGCCCTAATCTAACCTATTCTATACAAGACTCGATACAAGACGTAGGCGACAGACGGATGCACCAACAATGAGTTTAAAGAAAAAGTTTTAATAAAAGTAGTCATGATCCTTGTTGTCACACCCCCAAAATCCACCATGCGGGGTATCACCGCTTGGAGGCGTGACGTGACCAGGATCGAGCCACCAATCATATTGAACATCGTAATTAAGTAAATAAGACCAACCACAATACGATTGGTGACCAAAGCTAGTTAACCAAGTTTTAATTTAGACAGCGGAAGCATAAACGTAAAGTTCAAAACATAAGTTCGCAGTTCATAAGTTTAAAGTCCAACACTTAGGTTTAATAAGTTCATAAATGTTTTAAATATTAAACACTGGACATAACCGTCCGTACACCACAACGACTCCTTCCTCGTGCAAGCACCAAGTGTTTAGCGACCTATAAGGCATGTAACAACTAGTCAACAACAAAGTTGAGTGAGTTCACGTTTGGTTGTTTAGTTTTTAAGTTGTTTCTGAAAAACGTGGTTTGACTTTCGTTGGCTTATTTGCCGTGGGGGTTACCCCGTAGTTGAAAGTATGTTTATCCATATCCTTTTTCTTTACCCAATCCATAACCATGATCAGTGGGGGTTTTCCCCGTTTGAACTACTAGACGGTATGATATCGACTGCTACGCAAATAAGTTGTGCCCTATATCAGTGTCTATCATCACTGACAATCTGCCATAGTCCATTAGTACACGCCCGTCCGACTGGCACGGTGTGAGGTTTGTTAAACCTAATAGCGCTATTAACTAATGACCCGCTCGCCATTGGCCTCGGCGATTAAGTCGATATAAATTGAGGGACTTCATGATAGAGTTTTGTCTAGCTAGTTTTAAGGTTGTTGTCCTGCACCAGGAGGACGAACGTACGTATTCTGCACCAGGAGAATTCGTAGGATTAATAATGGCATCCTATCTATGGAGGATGGCCGTACATATCCTACCCAAGGAGGATATGTAGATTTAGTTTTAAATTCTTTAACCCATTCCCAAACCACCGGGAATCCCATGCCTTAGAAAGTGTGTGAACTCACCTCGGTTTGCTCGGTTAGATTCTCAATATAGCTAACAGTCAAGGTCGGTCAATCACGTCCTAGTATGATTTACCAGTTAGTCATTTAGTGGCTTTCAAATAGAACACAAAGTTCCTACACGTATCTATCACACAACATGCATCACTGTAACGGTTTATGCCTATCTAAGTTTCCCGTCCATTCCCCACTCAAAATCAAACATACGATAATGAACATAACATATATAACATGTCAAATCATTCACAGATAGCATACTCGACATTTAGACACGCAAGTCACAACTTATGTCAATTCAGCATTAATACTCAAAACCGGCTGTTTTCGGACATTTAAATAAAATAGTTAGATTATTCCAAAAATTCCCAAATTTTTATAGAATGTCATAAACATTCCATATTAACATCTCGATCAGTAATCTCTACAGGTTCCTCGACGAATCGCAGCTGGTCTTCGATTGTGAGTTCCTTGAGAGGAACTATGGGGGTCTCGTCTGATAGACACTTCTTCAGATTTGACACGTGGAATACGTTGTGAACTCCGCTGAGTTTTTCAGGTAGATCCAACCTGTAGGCGACTTTGCCAATTTTCTCAATGACTTCGAATGGTCCGACATAACGCGGATTAAGTTTGCCTCGTTTGCCAAAGCGGACTACACCTTTCCAAGGTGAGACTTTGAGTAGCACTCGATCCCCAACCTGGAGCTCGAGTGGTTTTCTTCCCTTATCAGCATAGCTTTTCTGACGGTCACGAGCTGCCGCCATTCGCTGTCGTATTTGGGCAATTTTCTCGGTGGTATCTACCACATGTTCTGGGCCAGTGATTTGGCTGTCACCAACTTCTGCCCAACAGAGAGGCGATCGGCATTTGCGTCCGTATAATGCCTCAAATAGAGCGGCTTGGATGCTGGTGTGGTAGCTGTTGTTATATGAGAACTCCACTAGCGGGAGGTGCTTTTCCCAGCCATTACCAAAATCGATTACACATGCCCTAAGCATGTCTTCCAAGGTTTGGATGGTGCGTTCAGATTGCCCATCCGTCTGTGGGTGATAAGCGGTGCTCATATCTAAACGTGAGCCAAAGGATTTGTGCATTGCTTGCCACAGTTCAGAAGTAAAACGCGCGTCACGATCAGATATAATAGAGGTTGGCACTCCGTGCCTTGACACCACTTCCTTTAGATAAATGTCTGCAAGAGTAGAAAACTTATCCGTCTCTTTGATAGCCAGAAAATGTGCAGACTTGGTCAGTCGATCTACGATCACCCAAATGGTATCATTTCCGCGTTGAGATCTAGGCAGGCCGGTAACGAAATCCATGGAAATTTGCTCCCATTTCCATTTTGGGATCTCCGGTTGTTGAAGTAGGCCTGATGGTTTCTGATATTCAGACTTGACTCTCGCACAAGTCAAGCACTTACTGACGTAGGTTGCTATGTGGGCTTTCATGCCAGGCCACCAATACATAGTCTTGAGGTTGTGGAACATCTTGTCCGAACCAAGGTGTATCGAATAACGAGACTTGTGCGCTTCGTCCATCACAAGTTCGCGTAAGTCTCCATACAGTGGAACCCAGATGCGTCCGTTAACATAGTAGGCGCCGTCTTCCTTTTGTTCCAGTCGCTGCCTTGATCCTCGTAGGGACTCAGCCCTGGTGTTTTCTGCTTTCAATGCTTCGACCTGAGCATCACGGATCTGAGCGGGAAGGTTAGATTGGATGGTAAGCTGTAACGCACGTACACGCTTAGGTAGAGTATCCTTTCGACTGAGGGCGTCGGCCACAACATTGGCCTTGCCCGGAGGGTACTTGATAGCGCATTCATAATCATTCAAGAGCTCAACCCATCGGCGTTGACGCATATTTAACTCCTTTTGCTTGAAGATATGCTCGAGACTCCTGTGATCGGTGTAAATGGTGCACTTGGTACCGTATAGGTAATGTCTCCATATCTTAAGCGCGAAAACAACTGCTCCCAACTCCAGATCGTGAGTAGTGTAATTTCTTTCGTGAACCTTGAGTTGGCGTGATGCGTAGGCAATGACCTTGTCACGTTGCATCAACACGCAACCAAGTCCTTGGATGGAAGCATCGCAGTAAACCACAAAATCATCTGTGCCCTCAGGCAATGAGAGGATAGGCGCGCTACAAAGTCTATCCTTTAGATGTTGAAATGCGGACTCTTATGCATCACCCCAACGATAGATGACACCCTTCTGAGTCAGTGAAGTGAGAGGTTGCACAATCTTGGAGAAATCTTTTATAAACCTTCTGTAATATCCGGCCAAACCCACGAATTGGCGGATCTCTGTTGGTGTTCGGGGTGCAGGCCAGTTCTTGATCGATTCAACCTTAGATGGATCCACATGAATTCCATCCTTGTTTACCACGTGGCCTAGAAAGTGGACTTCGCGAAGCCATAAGTCACATTTCGAAAACTTGGCATACAACTGCTCTTTTCGAAGAAGTTCCAGCATAAGTCGTAGATGCTGCTCGTGTTCCTCCTGACTCTTAGAATAGATCAGGATATCGTCGATGAACACAATAACGAACTTATCCAGGTAAGGCTTGCACACTCGGTTCATGAGATCCATGAAGACCGCTGGTGCATTCGTCAGCCCGAATGGCATAACCAGAAACTCGTAATGGCCGTAACGAGTTCTAAATGCTGTTTTGGTGACGTCCTCATCTCGGACCCTCAGCTGATGGTATCCCGATCTCAAGTCAATCTTGGAGTAATAGCTCGACCCTTGCAGCTGGTCGAATAGGTTGTCAATACGTGGAAGAGGATAACGATTCTTCACAGTCACCTTGTTGAGCTCGCGATAGTCAATACACATTCTTAAAGTATCATCTTTCTTCTTTACGAACAAGACTGGAGCTCCCCAGGGCGAAGAGCTAGGACGTATAAAACCCTTTTCCAAGAGTTCTTGTAGTTGTGTGGACAGTTCTTCGAGTTCTGATGGAGCTAGACGATGTGGCGCTCAAGCTACTGGCGCTACTCCAGGAGCTAGCTCGATTTGAAACTCAACTTGGCGATGAGGCGGAAGACCAGGTAATTCCTCAGGAAATACCTCGGGAAAATCGCGCACAATAGGGATGTCTTCAATTTTCTTCTCTTCCGTTGATGTGTCAGTAACGAGTGCTAAAATGGCAGTGTGGCCCTTTCGCAAACACTTCTGGGCCTTAAGGAAAGAGATAATGCCTACAACACCACCACTCTTATCGCCCTGAATCACCAGGGGTTCCTTACCAGAACGAGGAATGCGGACGATTTTCTCCTTGCAAACAATCTCCGCTTGATGATGAGATAGCCAATCCATCCCAATAACGACGTCGAAACTACCCAGTGTGATAGGAATAAGATCGATAGAGAAAGTCTGACCAGCTAAGACGAGGTTACAACCTTTAACTACGTGTATGGCTTCAAGACTTTTACCGTTAGCTAGTTCTACCGTGTGTTTGGTGTTCAACAGTGTTGGAGTGCGCTTAAGCATTTGGCTAACTTTTAGGGATACATAACTAGTATCGGCACCCGAATCAAACAAAACAGTAACAAAGAAGTCATCCAGAAGAAACTTACCCATCACAACGTTGGGATCGTTCCTTGCATCACCCTGACCAATCACGAACGCACGTTCCCTGGCTCTATTGCCCTCATTGTTCCCCCCATTATTGTTTCCGTTCCCCTGGTTGTTGTTGTTATTCTGTTTCCGGTTCAACTGGGGACAGTTTCTCTTGAAGTGACCTTCAGCACCACACTGATAGCATTCCTTGTTACCCTGCTGTTGCTGTTGGTTCTGTGGAGCTTGTGGCTGCTGTTGCTGATTCTGATTCGCAGGACGTGAGCTCCTGCAATCTCTGGCTTGATGTCCAAGCTTGCTACATCTCTGACAACGATCCTTGTTGCACGGCCAGCTGTTGTGCAAACTACATCGTTTGCACTTAGGGTGATTTCCCCTGTATCCACCCTGACCTTGATTTCCAGAAAACTGCTGACTGGGGCTCCTGTGTTCATCTGTCTTTCGCCACTGGGATTGAGACTGAACTGGAGTGGAACCCTTGCCCGAATTTCTGTCCAACTTGCGCTTGTCATTACTGGGAGCACTAGTAGCAGTAGTGCTAACGCGCTTGGGCAGCTTGCCCTCTTCCACCGCCTGATCGGTGAGTTGGTGTGCCAAGCGAATGACTTGCTGGATTGTGGAAAGGTTGGCCTCAATTACAGACCCTTGGATCTCTGGGACTAAGCCCCTGAGGTATAGCTTGATCCGTCTAGGTATGGGTCGTGACAAGTTAGGACATAAGTCAGCCAAGTCGTTGGACCTCTTTGTGTACGCCTCAATTTCTGATCCCTCCATCTTCAAACCATAGTACTCTGTTTCAAGTTCCAGAATGTCGTCCAGGTGGCAGAATTTTTCCTAAATCAAATCCTTGAAGTCGCTCCAGAGGGTGGCATTTGCGTCTTCCAACCCGAGCATCTGAACTTGTGCGCTCCACCAAGAATACGCTTTCCCTTGCAACATGCCAGTAGCATACTCTACTCGTTTGCTGGCAGGGTTTTCACTTACTTCGAATGTATATTCGATTCTTCGGATCCAGTGCAGAAGGTCGATTGCTCCTCCAGTGCCGTCGAAAGTGGGAGGTTTGCATTTCAGGAACGCCCTGAAGGTGCCCATGCGTGTTTGAGAGTGCATGGGTTGACTCCCTGATTGGGTTGCTAAGGCTTCAGCAATCCGTTCGTCAATCAAGGTCGTCAGCTGACCCTGGGTCATGTCGAGACGTCCACTCATGATCTTCACATCGAAGGGACACACGTAAGAAAGGTGTCGCAAGTGCGTAAGTGTGGAGTGACAGAAAAGAGTAAGCACACAAGGTTCAAATAGCAGTTATCACATTAACTAATGCATACTGAGAACTATCTAACCGACAATATAACATAAATCATACCACTTATGGTGTCGAGTCTTGCACGTGGAGCGAAGCGTCGTTGTGGATTGTTGAGCACTGTACTAGTTATAGTCTGGTTTTATCAAAAACTTTTCCCTTTTAAAACCAAGGTCACTATAACCAATGGCTCTGATACCAATCTGTCACACCCCCAAAATCCACCATGCGGGGTATCACCGCTTGGAGGCGTGACGTGACCAGGATCGAGCCACCAATCATATTGAACATCGTAATTAAGTAAATAAGACCAACCACAATACGATTGGTGACCAAAGCTAGTTAACCAAGTTTTAATTTAGACAGCGGAAGCATAAACGTAAAGTTCAAAACATAAGTTCGCAGTTCATAAGTTTAAAGTCCAACACTTAGGTTTAATAAGTTCATAAATGTTTTAAATATTAAACACTGGACATAACCATCTGTACACCACAACGACTCCTTCCTCGTGCAAGCTCCAAGTGTTTAGCGACCTATAAGGCATGTAACAACTAGTCAACAACAAAGTTAAGTGAGTTCACGTTTGGTTGTTTAGTTTTTAAGTTGTTTCTGAAAAACGTGGTTTGACTTTCGTTGGCTTATTTGCCATGGGGGTTACCCCGTAGTTGAAAGTATGTTTATCCATATCCTTTTTCTTTACCCAATCCATAACCATGATCAGTGGGGGTTTTCCCCGTTTGAACTACTAGACGGTATGATATCGACTGCTACGCAAATAAGTTGTGCCCTATATCAGTGTCTATCATCACTGAGAATCTGCCATAGTCCATTAGTACACGCCCGTCTGACTGGCACGGTGTGAGGTTTGTTAAACCTAATAGCGCTATTAACTAATGACCCGCTCGCCATTGGCCTCGGCGATTAAGTCGATATAAATTGAGGGACTTCATGATAGAGTTTTGTCTAGCTAGTTTTAAGGTTGTTGTCCTGCACCAGGAGGACGAACGTACGTATTCTGCACCAAGAGAATTCGTAGGATTAATAATGGCATCCTATCTATGGAGGATGGCCGTACATATCCTACCCAAGGAGGATATGTAGATTTAGTTTTAAATTCTTTAACCCATTCCCAAACCACCGGGAATCCCATGCGTTAGAAAGTGTGTGAACTCACCTCGGTTTGCTCGGTTAGATTCTCAATATAGCTAACAGTCAAGGTCGGTCAATCACGTCCTAGTATGATTTACCAGTTAGTCATTTAGTGGCTTTCAAATAGAACACAAAGTTCCTACACGTATCTATCACACAACATGCATCACTGTAACGGTTTATGCCCATCTAAGTTTCCCGTCCATTCCCCACTCAAAATCAAACATACGATAATGCACATAACATATATAACATGTCAAATCATTCACAGATAGCATACTCGACATTTAGACACGCAAGTCACAACTTATGTCAATTCAGCATTAATACTCAAAACCGGCTGTTTTCGGACATTTAAATAAAATAGTTAGATTATTCCAAAAATTTCCAAATTTTTATAGAATGTCATAAACATTCCATATTTTTATTGTGTAAAAATATCGGGGTCCGGTTCATTACCCACATTTTATAAAAATTCATATTCGGGACTGAACTCAGATTTATGTATTTCTGACCACAGTCCACGAAACAATTTATTAAAAATTCATCGTAAGTCCGATTTGCGAAATTCCAGTGGGGTAATTACAAATACTTCAGTTGTCATCTACAGTAAAATTTTCATGGTCCGATTGATCACAAAACTCAGGTTATGACCGAAAGTACGACACCCATTTATTGCTGTCAAAATTCAGCTTAAGTTGCTGTTACAAATTAACACTTTAAAAATAGTAAACGGAGTCCAAAAATTACGATTCCGGTGCCATTAAAACTGTATTTCATAATAACATATTTTAGATTCAAAATATCAGTTTTTCGTTGAGTTTAAGACCTGTTTACAGCCAACTGAAATTGGCTGCAAAGTATGGACAGATTCTGATTTTCAGTGTTTAACCTTCTAAATCGTGTTCGATCGATTCCGTTAACAAGTTTAGTGACCACAACAACATAAACCATCAATATAAATCAGCAAAACATCAGATAATCATCCAATAATCATAATCACACAAGATCTACATGATTTACACTAATATTCATCCATTAACCACCTTGTTCATCACTTTAGTAAACTTTTAGACTTTGATCTTATATGTTCATAATTTTTAACCGACGAAACTCTTATTAACCACTCTAGACAAGATCAAGAAGGCGTTTAGAGTCACTTACTACTAGCTCGAGGCTAGGGGAGAAACTAGGCGAAAAGTGCGTGGATAAAAGCAATGAGGTGAGGTCCTTCGTGTTCCGAATGCACCAAGCTTCCTTATGTGAGATCCTTAAGACTTGTATACCCTTGGAACTTGCAAGATCAAAACCGAAAATGGATGGATGGTTGTTGGTGTGTTCGGCCGAGAGGAAGCAAGGAGGGAGAGAGAGGAGTGTTGTTTAGTTAAGTGGTTAAGGTTATGGTGGATCAATGCTTGTTCTTATAGACATTTCTCATGTTAATTGTCCAAGGGTTACTATGTCACTAAGATATTAGACATAGATGATTAGTATAATCAAATAAAGGACAAGGGGGGGGGGGGGGGTCACATATGGTGACCGAACTCGGTTGGGGGGGGGGGGGTATTTGGTTAGATTGTAACTAAATGGTTAAGATCTAGTTAGTTAATTAGGAGGTTAACTTAGTTACTAGCATGTAGTAAGTTGTAACGGGTGTTAGGGTATTCGGGGACCCTAACTGGCTCAGAAAAAGAAAAGCAGTGTAGATGACAATATTTTTATGTTCCGGGTAAGGTCCGGTTGTTCGGTTCGACACTGTTCCGATAAACTACTTAATTGATCCTTAAAGCGTCCTACATATATATTTTGTAACGTTTTTACTTTCTAATACTTAGGAAAATATAACGGACTATTTAGTGACCTTTCTGTACACTATAAGTATATTAACAAATACGTGTAAGCATAACACAGATACCAGTTAAGTAATTCCACCCAGTCGTCAAGCACATTAATTATTATTAATAAACTGTACTGTTACATGTAAATTTGAGGGTTGTCACACTTGTAAAGGTTTTCTTTTATAAATCATTTATAAGAAATCAGATGTTATAAAATAATAATACATAGAAAATTTAATAAGTAAATAAAATGAGTTTGTATAGAATATATTGTTTGAAAAACAATATTTTTATAAAAAGGTTTATAGTATATATAAAAATATACTTTGGTTTTTAAGAAAGTCGAATAAGTAATATATTAAAATATATTTCAGTTCCAATATTGATAACCCAAGTGTACTAAATAACAACACGGTATGTAATGTGATGAAAACACTTATATATAAGAAGTACCAGCGGCGTATCTACCATGTTTTCATCACATCACACCAGTCCCGTTATCTAAACACTAACCAAAACCCAATCGTTAGACAAATAGTATATTAAATATACCTTAGTTGTTTAAAATAATAATTTTCAGTAGTGTATCAAAAGTATACTTTGGATTTATAAATAACATATTAAACTATGTTTTGGATTACAAATAACATATTAAACTATGTTTTGGATTACAAATAACATATTAAACTATGTTTTGGATTACAAATAACATATTAAACTATGTTTTAGATTTTTAACAAAATATATGTTGGTTTTGTACGATATCACATATGAGAGCATATCAAACTATACTTTTGGGAGTATAACTTAATATACAATAATAATGTGACTTAAGAATTCATTCAGACCTAGTGCATCAAAATACACCTTTGAGACTATAGGGATACCACAAAGGCAATCCCTATTTGGATGGAGAAACATATTGGTTTCAGACATTCCATGACAACAGGAATGGGGTGTCAAATCCTATAGCGCTATATCATACTACCAACCGGTCTGGTGAACATAAATTAAGTACTATCCAACAATTTAATTTTAATTTTATAATCATTGGAAAAATTAGAGTTTAAACCTTAAATAATCACTCAGTTTGTAAAAAGATAAGTACTAATATGTATAATCAATTATACTTTTGAAATCATGAACATAACAATTAGGTACACATATTTCACCCCAAAACAGTTTGAAAACAGTAAAAGAGGGGACTATGTACTCACTTGAGAGTGCTTAGAAATCTGAACAACTACCAAGCAAGCTAGAGGAGTCCCGGAAATCAAACGGTACCTAATATAGGTAACTACATAAATAATCCGGACCTAAATCGGAAGATCGGATAGGATGAGGTCTCGTAAACCAAATGAGTGTGGGATCTCATATGATATGGTTTAACAAGGCCTACATACTAAATTGAAACCTAACCTAAGTGTTGGATCTGAGTTTGGTTTTGATTGTATTTTACGTTTGAAATTAAGATGGAAATGGATGAGTTGTGCAGCGGAATTAATATGGAAACAAACTTTGCATACAATCAAACGAGAGTATTGCTTTGATCAAACATTTTTCACAATGAACTGAAAGATTGAATTTATTTCAATTACGATTACAATTGCAATGATTGAATACAAACTCCGCCTCAGCCAGAGCTCAGTGTTTGTTCGTGCAGAGAAGACGATGTTGCAAAGAGCTAATAGAACAGAACAGAGCACTGTTCTATTTATAGGCACTAGCAAACCACTGAGCATCTAAGCTGACGTCACCATAAAAGTGACATCTAACCTCCTAACAAACTCTAACCTCTAATCAATACAAACACTGCTATGCTAACTACTGCTATTACATTTCATTACATAAAGACATAATAAACAACTGCTGCATCCCTCCACTGCTGTGAACCCAGCAGTACTTGTCCGGATCAGCAGTGCTTGACTCAAGGCAGTAGATTGAACAGCAGAGCTTTAGTCTTTCATCAGGCCTTTACTTGATCAGCAGTTGTGGGTCAGCAGTTTGTACGATCAGTAGATAGGAGGTCAGCAGATGTTGAAAACCACTTTCAAGGGGAGAGATTTGTATGTAACATCTGCTTATTCTGGATCCACTGCTCTGATCCAGTTTTGGCTTTAATTATCTATTCCTCTGGTAGGGTTCAATCCCAACAATCTCCCCCTGGAACAGATAATGCCAAAAACTCTTCATTATTGTGGAACTTCATTGCCTCATCAACAGGTCCCTTATTTGTCCTTTAAGTTGTAATTCAAAGGTTAAGGCATCTGTATCATCATCATCCCTGCTAAGTGGAAGATCAAGGAGATCCTGCAAATCTTCAAGACTTAGGCCAAGTGCTTGTTCCCTTGATATTTTCTTCACTTCTCCATCAGACCTGAACAAAGTCAGTACATGGGTCTGTTTGTCAGTTTCCCACTTTAGTACTTTTGAGCCTGGTGGGTTTCTTGGGAGATTTTTATTTGATGAGGTATTTGGTGAAGCTGGCCTATTCATGACTGGCTGAGCAGTACTTGCAGATTGTTCCAATTCAAGATCTTCTTTTATCATTAATTTAATGCCCTCTTTTACAAGGTCATTTCCAGCTTTTAGATCTTGAACTGTTTCAGCACCTGACTGGTTTTGACTCCTTCTTTTGTAGATGGCAGCACCAGCTGGAGCAGTGGTTCTTTTGACTTGCAGCTTTGGTGGTCTTTTTGAGACCTCTGCTTTGGAATAATCAGGCTTTTGAGGAACTGTTGTATCTTTCTTTCTAAGTTCTTCCAACCTTTTGTAGGTAGCCCTGACTCTATCTTCTCCCCACTTTGTCACAGAATTTTTTGACCCATAATCAGCTACTATCAGCTCCTCTTTCATTCTTTTCAACTCTAAAACCTTATCAGCTTCAATCTGTTTGAATTTTTCAGGAGGAGTCTGCTTGACCTTATTTTTGATCATATCTTGAATCCTGGCTGCCTCTTTTTCAAGTTCAGGAATGGTCCAGTTTTTGTACATATGTTTCTCCCCCTTGTATTTCTTGTAGGTCATGATGTTCTCAATGTAGTCTTTTCTCAAGGACTCATCTGCCCTTTCTGAGAGTTGTTGACATACATTTTTGGCAAATCGTTCCCTAGCACTGACCTGTGTGAGTAGAAACTGATAGTTTTGCTGAAATTCTCTATCATATTTCCCTTGTCTATTTTTTATTGCGATATCCTCTGCTTGCTTGGCCTTGAGTTTCAAATATTCTTCAATATTGTTAGGCCTGGGATATCCTTCAACTGATGGCAAACTCCTTTTAGCTGGGTCGTCCTCATAGTAGAAGGATTTGATTTCTTCCCTAACTGCAATGAGTTCCAGAGGAAATGAGACACCAGCAGGTGGTAGTGGCTTTAGAATTTGAGCTGAAGAGAGAGGTATAGGTTTTGGAATTGTGACAAGTGACAAAGATTTTGAAGATGTTGGTGGTGGTGAATTGTCACACCCTCCAAAAACCCCACCCCGCCTTGGAGGCGTGACATGCCCAGGATCATAGCCACCAATCATATTGAACAAAGCATGTAAGTAATTTTTATAAAATCCAACACAATACAATTGGTGTCAAAACATAGTTTGAGTTTACAACGGAAGCACAAAACATAAGTTTAATATTAATTGAAATGTTTTCCCACAACGACCACGCCTCCTCGTGCAAGCTCCTTAAGCTAGGGATCTAACGACCTGCAAGGCATGTAATAACGAGTCAACAACAAAGTTGAGTGAATTCACGGTTTCTGTTCTCTGGCTTACTAGCCCATAGGATTATCCCGAAGTTTTGTTTTGTTGTCCTACCCAGGACGAACGTACGTTATTCTGCACTCTGGAGAATTCGTATGTATCGCGGTCTCCCAGACATGTGTGCGAAGATTAGTGGAGTGGCATCCTACCTACTGAGGATGGCCGTGCCTTGTAGAAAGTCTGTGAACTCACCTTGATTTAACAAGCTTCCTGATTCTAACTCTTTTGAGAATTAGCATCTACTTTGGTATGAGGTAGAGTTTAGCCTACTGATAAGCTTAATAACCTAATTTAATAACAGGCACACAATTCGGTTAGTAACTTAATACAGCATTTACGATAACTCACGAGATTAAACCCTCACAACGAATGACAAAGTGCTATGCTTAAACATCCATCGAATTAACGACTAATGACAAAGCATCACCCTAATGTGGGCAGCACTTAAACATCCATTGGATATATTGATCGATCGGACAATGAATCGTAATAGCGATCGAGTTATTACCCTGATTGCGACGTCGATTAGTGATCCGTGTGTGTTAATTGTAGTATTTCGACTATAACTCAACGTAGAATTGGAATTTCTACGACGTTTCAGAGCCAGAAATCGAGTGCCAATGTTCTATATTTATACACCGATTTTGAACCGCTTACGGACCGTAAGCATTCTCCCTTACGGTCCGTAAGGGACACCTCATTCTTATAGTGTTGCCACGCGTGGGACTAGCTTAGCTGAGTCGACAAAATGGATAAATTCGAATTTGACAGCTTATTTTGTGGATAATCGTAACTAGAAAATACCCCCCTGAGTTTTAGGGGCCCTAATCCTGATTCTGATTGTTCTCGAAATCTTAGGGTTTCTGCAGAATCACTTGGGTTTCTCAATTAGGGTTTCCTATTAGACTAATTAAAATAATAAATAGGACTTTTAGTGAGAGTTGCTACATTCTCCCCTCCTTATAGAAATCTCGTCCTCGAGATTTACTCAAATAAGTAAGGATACTAGTACTAATCTTTTAAACTTTTCATTTATCTCTATGTCTTAAAGAAATACTACCAGAAATTTGTCAGATAGACATTTCTTAAGGTTGTATACATGAAATACTTAGGGATAACTTAACCTTAACCCATAGCACTTAAAATAAATATTATAGAACACCGTAAAGTATTGGGTCTTGCACTTGGAATGAAGCATCGTTGTGGATTATTGAACACTGTACAGGTTATAGTCTGGTTTTATCAAAAAATATTTTTCCCATTTTAAAACCAAGTTCACTATAACCAATGGGTCTGATACCACTCTGTCACACCCTCCAAAAACCCCACTCCGCCTTGGAGGCGTGACATGCCCAGGACTATAGCCACCAATCATATTGATCAAAGCATGTAAGTAATTTTTAATAAAATCCAACACAATACAATTGGTGTCAAAACATAGTTTGAGTTTACAGCGGAAGCACAAAACATAAGTTTAATATTAATTGAAATGTTTTCCCACAACTACCACGCCTCCTCGTGCAAGCTCCTTAAGCTAGGGATCTAACGACCTGCAAGGCATGTAATAACGAGTCAACAACAAAGTTGAGTGAATTCACGGTTTCTGTTCTCTGGCTTACTAGCCCGTAGGATTATCCCGAAGTTTTGTTTTGTTGTCCTACCCAGGATGAACGTACGTTATTCTGCACTCTGGAGAATTCGTATGTATCGCGGTCTCCTAGACATGTGTGCGAAGATTAGTGGAGTGGCATCCTACCTACCGAGGATGTCCGTGCCTTGTAGAAAGTCTGTGAACTCACCTTGATTTAACAAGCTTCCTGATTCTAACTCTTCTGAGAATTAGCATCTACTTTGGTATGAGGTAGAGTTTAGCCTACTGATAAGCTTAATAACCTAATTTAATAACAGGCATATAATTCGGTTAGTAACTTAATACAGCATTTACGATAACTCACGAGATCAAACCCTCACAACGAATGACAAAGTGCTATGCTTAAACATCCATCGAATTAACGACTAATGACAAAGCATCACCCTAATGTGGGCAGCACTTAAACATCCATTGGATATATTGATCGATCGGACAATGAATCGTAATAGCGATCGAGTTATTACCCTGATTACGGCGTCGATTAGTGATCCATGTGTGTTAATTGTAGTATTTCGACTATAACTCAGCGTAGAATTGGAATTTCTACGACGTTTCAGAGCCATAAATCGAGTGCCAATGTTCTGTATTTATACACCGATTTTGAACCGCTTACGGACCGTAAGCATTCTCCCTTACGGTCCGTAAGGGACACCTCATTCTTATAGTGTTGCCACGCATGGGACTAGCCTAGCTGAGTCGACAAAATGGATAAATTCGAATTTGACAGCTTATTTTGTGGATAATCGTAACTAGAAAATACCCCCCCCTGAGTTTTAGGGGCCCTAATCCTGATTCTGATTGTTCTGGAAATCTTAGGGTTTCTGCGGAATCACTTGGGTTTCTCAATTAGGGTTTCCTATTAGACTAATTAAAATAATAAATAGGACTTTAGTGAGAGTTGCTACATGAATAGTCATCATCTTTAAGGATTAGCCTTCTCCTTTTTGTTTGAGGAGGGACTGATGATGTTTTGGGTGGAACAGTGGGGGTAGATTGGGTGGCAGTGGTTTGTGATTGACTAACAGCTGTTTAAACAACTGGTGTTTCAACCACTGTTGTCATTACAACAGATGTTGTAACATCTGTTGTCTTCTGCTTTTTGGCAGGAGATGATGTTGTTTTTGGTGGTGATGGTGGTAAAGCAGTGGATGTGGTGCGTGTTGAAGTGGTGTGTGTTGAAGTGAGAACAGATGTTGAAACCACTGAAGTACCAGTAGTAGTTGATACAACAGGAGTTACAACAGCTATTTTGGATGGTGGTTTTGGAGCAGACTTTGAACGACTGGTTGGGATGGATTTGGGTTGCCTTACTTTTCTAGTAGGCTTCTTCTTTTCATCAGCAGGATTTTCATCATCCTTTGACCCAGAAGTACCCTGATCTGGATAATCCACCCTAGCTTTCTTCTTGGCCTCCCTATCCCTTTTGACACTTGCAACTGCTTCTGCCAGTGCATTTGTGGTCTCAACAATTTTCTTGCTACCATCTGGCAAAGGGATATTTTTCGTCATGTTTTCTCTTTCTGGTTCAATGTAAAGACCATCATCTATTCCCTTCTTCTTCCACTCCTGAATTTTCTCCCCCTTTTTGGCATTATCTGGAGGGAGTTGATCAATAAAGAGAACAGTTGGAGGAGCAGTGCCAGTGGTATGCATGATCTGAGCTTTTAGAGCCTTGAGATCAGCCTGGGTGTTCTTGAACCTAGACTCCATTGTATTTCTTAGCTTTAGTACATGTTTTTCATGTTGCTGATCTGCCATTTGTGCTTGTTGATGGAGAAAAGGTTGAAATAAATTCCAGAGCTCATTTGTAGCAGGTGCTTGTGGTGGAGCAGGTGCTTGAGGTGGAACAGCAGTGGATTGCACCTTTTGTACTTGTAACAACTGTTGCAGCATATCTTTGAGTTCTGCAACAGAGTTATCAAGTTTTTCAACACGATCCGTCAATTTCTGGTACTTTAAACCATCACCCAATTTAATGGGATCATTTGATTTCCCACTAGCAGTGGTTTTATCAGTGGTTGAGGTAGGGAGTGTACTCCAAACATTAACCACTGATGCCCCTTTTTCTTGGTACTGGGGTCTTCTCCCTTCAACACTTGACAATCTTTTGATGTTGCCAGTGGT
This sequence comes from Helianthus tuberosus, assembly GCA_030545235.1. Classification (NCBI taxonomy): domain Eukaryota; kingdom Viridiplantae; phylum Streptophyta; class Magnoliopsida; order Asterales; family Asteraceae; genus Helianthus; species Helianthus tuberosus. The sequence continues at coordinate 537,164 of JARYGA010055520.1, forward strand.
CAAAAAGAATCCACTGGTAGATGTCAGAGGTGCTATGGAAGGGATTGCCTCCAAGGAAGTCTTATTGATGTAACCACTGTCCAAATGTAAACCAGTGGGTTCAACATTTGTAGTGGCTGCTTCAATTGGAATACCACCAAGAGTTACTTGTAACTCAAGGGGTGTAACCTCCTCAGGTTGTGTTGGTGGGTTAGCAAGGATTGATACATCAGACCCAGTCATTTGTTGAGGTATATTCTCATTAATAGGTGATTGAGAAGGACTGGTTAGTGCCTGGTTCAAATCGATTGCATCCAATAGAAGTTTAGTTGGTGGGGGAATTGTGGATGTGATGCTTGGTTTAGAAAGAGAATTTACCCCGGGTATTAGGCTATGGATGATGGAAACGAGTGTTTCCAGAGAATCATATTGTGGAGTCCCTATCTGTACAACCTGTTCTTTTTATGAAGAAACAGGAGGAGTTTCGGTTATGGGTTGAGATATTTGTACCAACTGCTGTGAGGAAGAAGCAGCAGTGGTTTCTTGTGACTTTTGTTTTGTCACAGGCAGTTGCTCTGGTATCTCATCCTCCAGAGATGCCTTTTTGATGGGTTTGGGGGGTTTTAGATTTTTCTTTTTATGTGGCTTTTTGTGGATTGTAGGTGTGGGTTTCAAAACAGTTGTTCTGCTGCTTTGATCACCTTGAGCAGTGGGCTCAGCAGCAGATACCTGAGGAGTAGTGGTAGCTGCTAAATTCTACTCAGGCACCTCTGCTTGTGTTTTGCAAGGTGTTAACATTCTTTTAAAAGTTTCAGCAGTTAAGCTGTGCATTTGAAAATATTCACCTTGGTTTATTGCAGCAATATCATCCTTACTGAATTTCTTTTCAAAGCAATAACTTAAAAACCTTGGAAACAGTAAGAATGATTTTGTTTCAACAATGTTAACCAGATCATTAAAGATTTCCCGAGAATAATAAATTTTCTTCTTGAAGAATAGCATATCCCAGATTTTGAATCTTTAATGATATTTCATTAAAAGAAGTGGTTTTGTTTGAAACACACATTAGGAGGGTATGGAATAAAAACCTTGTTGTAGAAGGAAAGAAACCTTTTTGTAAGGTAGCTTTCTTCATCATTGTGTCTGCATACCCTCTCTCAATGAAGTCAATTTTTAACTCGTTTTTAGGGAAAGAAGTTTTACCTTGCTGATCCTCGAGTTTAAAGACTTCTGATATAGATTGTGGCGTGATTTGAACAGCTTTACCCTTTAAAGAGGAGTTAATGGCTACCACAGTTTCACCTTGTTTGTCAAGGGTTGCGTTTTTCTAGAACTCTCGTTGGGTTGCTAAGTAGATTGGTGCATCGGCTGTTAACAAAGTTTTGTACTTTGATTTAGCCATTTTGTCGATGATGGAGTCGAAAGCATTTGTGGTGCCGGGTTTTGTGAGAAGACCCAGAAGATTGTGAGATGGTTTGTGTGGAATTTCAGTGGGTTTTGCCTTTTGAGAGGCCGCTTTCAACGATGATTTGGAGGTGGGTTTTGCAGATGGCTTCGATTTTGTCATTTTGAGGATGATGATCGAAGAAATTTGTGAAGAAATGAGATGGAAAAACTGCTTTGAGAAGAGAATTTTTGAGAATTCAATTCGACAGTAAAACCCTGTATTGGTGGTGAGTGGGGGTTTTATAGAGGAAAAAGTGAATGCTGACGTGGCAGCGGTTACAAAAGGTCTGACCACAATGTACTGCCCACGTGACAACCCCTAATGAAATGAAGGACAGTACTTTTATGAAAGTTACTGGTGAAGGCAGTGGTTATAGAAGCAGTGGATGATTTTCACTATCAGTGGATAAGACACTGCTTTTGAACAACAGTGTTTATCAAAGAAATGAGAGAACAGGGGTTGACTTTCAGCAGTGGACAGACTTTGAAGCAGAGCAGACTTTTGAACAAGCAGTGGTTATGGCAGACTTTTAAGGATTTTAATGAAAATTTCATTTTTAGCTATTTTTAAGGATGGATTTTTGATTTTCTGAAAACATTTTAATGCTTTTATTCATAGAAAAACAAGATGTTGCTTGTTATTCCATGTTTAGCATCCCAATTCTAGAGACCAAGCTTTCAAAGGTGGCTGTATCAAGTGATTTCACATCTGGCAACTGGTCTTTAGTTGGGACATGATGCAGAGAAATCAAACCTTTTTCATAGCAATCCTTCACAAAGTGATGTCTGATGTCGATGTGTTTGGTGTTTGAATGGGAAACTGGATTTTTGATGATATTTTCTACTACCTGGCTATCCAACATGAGTGGTGTCTGTAAGGCAGTGATACCAAAATCCAGCAACTGGTTTTGAAGCCACAGGAGTTGTGCTGTACAGCTTGCAGCAGCAATGTATTCAGCTTCAGCAGTGGATGTTGAAACAGCTGTTTGCTTTTTGCTTTGCCATTAAACTAAGCAATCACCTAGAAACTAGCACCCTCCTGAAGTGGACTTCCTTGTGGTGTTGCATCCAGCAAAGTCACTGTCTGAAAATCCTGAAAGCTTGATATTCCCATTAGCTGGATACCAGATACCAAGTGTGGGAGCACTTTTTGTGTATCTGAATATCCTTTTTACAGCAATAAGGTTGGATTTTCTAGGGGCTGATTGACTTCTTGCACAAACACATGTTGCAAACATGATGTCTGGCCTAGATGCAGTCAGGTACAACAAAGACCCAATCATGCTTCTATATAGAGTTTGGTCAATCAGCTCATCCTTTTCATCAGACATGACAAGCTTATTTGTTGCCATGGGTGTGCTGCATGGTTTACAATCATTCATATCAAATTTATTCAAAAGTTCTTTAGCATATTTGCTTTGATGAATGAAAGTTCCATTTTGCATTTGCTGAACTTGGAGACCAAGAAAGCATTGCAGCTCACCCATTGCACTCATTTCAAACTCAGCTGTCATGAGTTCCCTAAACTCTTCACACATTTTGTTACATGTGCTTCCAAAAATAATGTCATCCACATAAATTTGGACAATCATTAAATCCTTTCCTCTCCATTTTAAAAACAGTGTTTTATCAATGGTACCTCTTTTGAAACCATTTGAGAGTAGAAAGGTGGAAAGAGTTTCATACCAGGCTCTTGGTGCTTGTTTCAGGCCATACAAGGCTTTGTTTAACCTGTAGACATGATCTGGATAAAATGGATCCTCAAACCCTGGAGGTTGACACACATACACCTCTTCTTGAATTGTACCATAGAGGAAAGCACTTTTGATATCCATTTGAAACACCTTCATGTTGTGGTTGACAGCAAAGGCCAGGAACAGTCTTATAGCTTCCAATCTTGCTATAGGGGCAAAAGTTTCATCATAATCAATCCCCTCTTCCTGTCTGTAACCTTGAACCACAAGCCTGGCTTTATTCTTGACAACAATACCCCTTGTCACTCACTTGTGAAACACTCAGGAGGTTAAATTTCAGACTGTCTATCAGATTGACATTTTCAAATTTTACATTGCCAGACTGTACTGTACCAGACCCCAGAACTTTCCCTTTACTGTTATTCTCAAAGGATATATCACCCCCTCCATGAATTTTGAAATCTTTGAGTAGGGCTTTACATCCAGTCATGTGCCTGGAGCCTCCACTATCAATATACCAAAGGCTATCTAAGCAGGCAGAAGCTCCCTGCACATGAAGTAAAAGGATTAGTTCATTAGGGTTTCCAAAGCCAATAAGGCTTTGGATGGGGTCTCAACAGTGTCTGGGATGGATGCAGATTGATGGACAGTGGTTAGGTCAGGGGTTTGGACAGTTTTAGGACTGTTTCTTGCTAACCACTGTTGGGGGTCTTGGCCAATCACCTGTTGGTAACCAAAAGGATGCCTATTCACTTTAGGTTTAGAGGGACTTTTGTAGGTCTCATAAACGTGTGGAATCCTTTGGTAAGATGGTTGTGGTTGTCCCTTACCTCTTCTGAACTGGTTGGCAGGGGGTGCATCAGTAACCTGAACATCTCTTTTAACAGATGTTTGGTTCAGCTGTTTTGTGACAGCTGTTTGAACTGGCACAAACAGTGGTTGGTTTTTGGTGAATTTGACAGATGATGTTGATGGACTCAAGGATGTTTTAGCAGTGTACTCATTCTTTTTCACATCAAAGTTTTTGAGATACACACATGCTTGAGTTTTGTGGTTTGTTTTACCACAGACAATGCAGCTTTCAGCAGGAACAATGACACTTGTTTTGTTTAAATCATATGCCTTTAAATGGAAACAATCTTTTGTTAGATGATTCCTTTTCTCACAAAATTCACAAAACAGGTTATTGATCTTTTCTTTCTTCTTTCTCTTTTCGGATTCCTTTACAGCAGAGTTTTTAACCTCTACTGGGATATCCTTAAGAGGAATGACTTTAGCTTTTGGAGCTTTAACACCATCAGTGGTTGTAAAGTCCATAGGCTAGAAATTTTCAAGAATATCACACTCATCAGACCATGTGGGTTTAAACTGATATTTCTCAATCTCCTTAAAAGTAGAGGATCCCATTGGTCTGTCAAGTGTGATTTTGTTACCAAGTTTGTCAGTGATTTTCACTTCTTGGCCCTTCTTGTTTGTTGGAATGTAATAAGTGGTTACCTCAGTGGTTTGAACAGAATTTTCAAAAGCAGTGTTTTCATCATCATGTTTTCTATAACCAACCCCAAATTTCACATTGCTTTTAATCTGTTTTTCAAGCATAACCTCATACCCTTTGCATGATTCCACCCATTTTTCACAGGTGATCTGGGTAGACTCCAACTCCTTTTTGCAAACTTGGTATTTTTCTACCATAGTTTGGAGTTGAGTTTTGGTTATACTCTGCTCTTCCTCCAGACTGCTGATCTCTTTCTCTTTTTCAGCCAATTTGTTTTTAAGTTCTTTTACAGACCTTTCAAATTTGACTTCATCAGTTAAGATTTTATCCCGAAGGTTTTCATTTACCTCTTTGATGTTAGCAAAAGCAATAATGCAATTGTCAGAACTTGAGGAGATACCTTGGCAGCAGCCATCATAGCACAATCACATTGATGATTTTCTTCATCATCAGCTCTTTCTTCTTTCTCACCTGCTTTCTCATCTTTCTCTTCTTCTCTGTCCTCTTTGGACCATGGGTCTGTCAGTGGTTCAATCAGGGTTCCTGAACTTTCTCCCAGCAGTAGTTCACCAGCCACAGAAGTATCCACTGCTTCAGTCACCTCATCCACTGTTTCAGCACTTAGATGTTCACCTTCAGTTTCAATCCCTTCTGGTATTGTCTCTAATGCCATCAAACAAAATTCATCATTAGAAGGTTCATTAAAGGCATAGAGTGCAAAATTTTCATCACCAAGCTCATCAGGCATACTACTCCAGTCAACAAAGCCTTGAGTGAAAAAGCTTTGCTGATCTGGTTGAACCACTACTGGAGCAGCTGTTTGAGGTGCAATAGGTTGCACTTGTGCCTGAGGGACAGGGGTTTGAACATACTGAATTTGTGGAACAGTGGTTTGAATATAATGCACAGGCACAGGGGTTGCAGCATAGTGAGCAGTGTTCACATGAGCCGCAGGGGTATATTGGGTATATTGGACAGTGCTTTGATTTTGTGTATAGGGTTTGAGCTGGGATGAGTGATTATAGGACCAGTGGTTTGACTCCTGCATTCCCTAGCAAAATGACCTAGCCTATTGCACTTGTAACACTTAATTTTCTATTTATCCAACCCCACCCTTAAATTCCCATGTAGCCCTGGGAATTTTCTCCCTGTTCTTTTGTAGAATTTTCTTGTTCTAACACTAAGCAAAGCCAATTGATGCAGAATGTCCATCTCTTCTAAGTCAGTGGGATCAAAATGTTGCAAATCATTGAGTTCAAAGCACAAATTATCTGACATCTGGTTTTCACAGTTTGCAGTAAAAGCATAACTTGCAGAGTGAGGATCAGGGTTGTTAAAATTTGCACCAGCAGTTATATCAATGAAGTGATCATAACCCTGATCCTTACCACTGCTCCCAGATTCTTCCTGACCAAAAAGAGCTGTGCTACCGAATGAGTAATCATCAGCAACTTTTCCAGACTCTTGCAACCTCTTTTTCTGGTTCAACTCCCTTTCATAGGTCAGGAGTCTACCATGAAGTTGGGTCAGGGTCAGATCTTTGAACTCAGCAGAGTTTCTGATGACAAAAGCTATGGTGTCCCATTTTTCTGGTAGTGACCTAAGGAACCTGCTATTTTGAGTTGAATTTGGAAAAGTTACTTTAACAAGCCTTAGTTCACTTATGAGACAACTGAACCGCTCAAATTGTTGAGTCAGTGATTCACCCTTGATGTGACAAAATGTTTCATACTGCTGGTTCAGTATTTCCCTATTGTTTTCAATGACTTCTTCGGTTCCCCCAAACTGTTCCTTCAGCGCATCCCAAAGCTCTTTAGCACTGTTACAGTGTAACAGTCCAGCGTAAATCTCATTGGGTAGCGCAAATGCTATGATGCTAAACGCTTTAGCATCAAGTTCGAACTTTTGGAAATCAGTTTCAGTATAGTTTTCAGTTGGTTTAGGAACAAACTTCTTAGCATCTTCAGCGCTTGGCACCATAGGAACATGTGGACCAAAAACAAAAGACCTCCAACATCTGGTGTTCTGTTGAGCGAGGATGTGACCCATCCTCCGCTCCCAGATGTTGTATTCATTTCGTTTAAGCATAGGTGGTTTAAAAAGCGAGCCAATGTTATTCTTATCATCTTGAGATTGTGACGTCATCCTGGTTGTTTTACAGACACTGATTAATCAACTTTAATGGTGATTAAACCTTGCTCTGTTTTTCAACACAAACGAACAAACTATCGATATCAACGATTTTGAGCTGAACTATTTATGTCAAAATGATTGTTAAATCAAATTTGAATGTCCAAGCTCTGATACCAATTGTTGGATCTGAGTTTGGTTTTGATTATATTTTACGTTTGAAATTAAGATGGAAATGGATGAGTTGTGCAGCGGAATTAATATGGAAACAAACTTTGCATACAATCAAACGAGAGTATTGCTTTGATCAAACATTTTTCACAATGAACCGAAAGATTGAATTTATTTCAATTACGATTACAATTTAAATGATTGAATACAAACTCCCCCTCAGCCAGAGCTCAGTGTTTTGTTCGTGCAGAGAAGACGATGTTGCAAAGAGCTAATAGAACAGTACAGAGCATTGTTCTATTTATAGGCACTAGCAAACCACTGAGCATCTAAGCTGACGTCACCATGAAAGTGACATCTAACCTCCTAACAAACTCTAACCTCTGATCAATACAAACACTGCTATGCTAACTACTGCTATTACATTTCATTACATAAAGACAGAATAAACAACTGCTGCATCCCTCCACTGCTGTGAACCCAGCAGTACTTGTCCGGATCAGCAGTGCTTGACTCAAGGCAGTAGATTGAACAGCAGAGCTTTAGTCTTTCATCAGGCCTTTACTTGATCAGCAGTTGTGGGTCAGCAGTTTGTACGATCAGTAGATAGGAGGTTAGCAGATGTTGAAAACCACTTTCAAGGGGAGAGATTTGTATGTAACATCTGCTTATTCTGGATCCACTGCTCTGATCCAGTTTTGGCTTTAATTATCTGTTCCTCTGGTAGGGTTCAATCCCAACACTAAGTGCTTACGACCCATCACGACCCGTTTAGGTAGCTTGCGCTACAAGTATCATATGCCCAAACATTGTGTAATTATGTTGCATAATCATTTAAATGACAAAAGTTTGGTTACATATGCTTAAATATCAATTATGCATGAAAAGGGTATTTTGGTAATTTTCCTAAGGCATATAAACTACTTATCATAGAACTGCTCAAACGAAGTGACCATAAGGTATAACCTCGGAAGGTTATTCCCTATAAAACTATGGTCACCTAAAGCATTTGGTCGGATTCTAAAGATCGACTAAATGGGTCGGGTTCGAAAGTATAAGCGATTGTTTAGATCGCTTACCTTACGACCCTACATAAGCACTAATCTAAAAGTGACGAGCTAAACATGTTTAAAACATGGTTAACAAAGTTTGAAAACAAGTTGGATATCAAAACAAACGGTTTTGATACCTAAGAGTAGTTTGATTACAAAATACGCATAAACACGCATTTTGGCCGAAACTACGACTCGTCACTACACCTAAACAACGTGGTAATCAGTAGGTATAGTCACTAGGGACTATAACCATCGTGATTACGCTCACGTTGCGAAGTTCAAATGAACTTCTCATTGACCATAGACTGGTCAATGCAGAAAGTCAAACAAAGTTTGACTTTTAAGCTAGAAAGCGATAAAAGAATGAAAGAGGACTTACAAAGGGTCCAAATAGATTTGGTTCCAAGTAGTCTCAGGTAGGTAGTGAATAATCACAACCACTTAGAGAAATCTCAGACCAAATGTGCAGAAAATGAATGAGGGACATGGCCTTGTATAGTTTTTCACAAACCGTTAGGATCATTTCTTGGAGAGGTGGGAATGATCTTGGCCATACAATTGTCAAAGAAAGATTGGGGGGACTTGTTCTCCACACAAACCAGCCCATAGCATGAAAAACCATGGATCAAAACCATTGGAACAAGAGGAAATGACCAGATTCAATGTTTCTACAACTCTGATGTGCTGGGCACTGCTTACAAACCGTAAGCAAAGCTCCATACGGACCGTAAGGGACCTGCAGACCAGCAACTTTCAAAAATCACAGATTTAGCCCCTGATGCCCCAAACTTGGTTTTCGATGCATTTTTGACACGTTTAAGCCCCGTTAACCCCATTTCAAAGCTCTAAAATGAAGTTAAAGTATAGGGAACTTAAAACATGCTCAAAAATATCTCGGGTGTCGGTTCGTTTGGTCGTACGGTTGCGTTGTTTGGTTAATTACGACAGGAGTCGTAATGAACGCAAAAACGATCCAAGTTAAGCGAAGAATGGAATTTTATTAAGCCAAACACTAAAATAAAATATTTCAATGCTTACATAAATTTTTGGATGTCCGGATATATTCAGAACGTAAGATATGCGCGAAAATGTAAACTTGTGCACTTTTTGACGCTTTTAGTCCCTATTGATCATGAAAGTTTATTTTAGCGCACAAAACACCTCAAAGCCTATTTCTAAGCTATGTGAAGGATATTTAGGGCATATTTAACTTACGATCAAGTTCCAGAATGTTCGTTACTATAAATCGGTATAGTTTCGTAGTTTGACACAATTAGTCCCTGCGATCGAACAAACTTGATTTCAACACACCAAACCATCCAAAACTTATTTCTAAGTTATGTGGAGGTTATTTAAGGTATGTTAAGCCTATTTCACTATTCCGGAGTGTTCGTTGCATTAAACTAGTTATATTTACGCATCAGAGCGCGTATAACCCTCCGGAAAGCGATTTAAAGCTTGAAATCGAACAAGAGTTGATAAGTGCAAACGATACACATATTTATATAAATCCCAATCATGAAATACAATATTTCATTGGTTTGGCATTTGTTTGATGGTTGAAGTGACACAGGTGTCACAGTCTCCCCTACTTTAGGAAATTTCGTCCTGAAATTTAATTTTAGGAGAAACTTGTGAGGACAACTGTGATGTTTTCGCTTTTGAATGAATCCCTTGAACCCTAAGTAGAACTCTGGGCGATGATAGGGTTCTTAGCGAAATTGTCAACCCTCAAAGTGAAGTCCTTATAGTAGCAAAACATGGAGTTTCAAACTATAGACAGGAGAACGTTTCCCATGAAGACTTATCATAGGAAACTTGTGTGTGCTTGAAATCAGAATTGGGGAGTGTAAGAATACATGACATTGGTCGAGGTCCAATACTTCTCTCGTATCATTACTCTTGTCACTATAGGTCTTAACATATGACAAAACTTCCTGTGGTTTTTGTGCACTGAATTTCATAATTATATAGGCCTCCATAATTACGTAATTCCTTGCACAGTCCGCACAGTTCATTTCATAATGCGTAGGGGAAAAATCAATTGAATAAACATGAAGCGACTTGACTAGACCACCAAAGGGTCTTTTTAACTAGACCAACGAACGAGCTTTTTAACTAGATCAACATATGATCTTCTTAACTAGACCGTTGTATAATCTTTTTAAATAGACCACTTTAAAGGGATCTTTTCAATTATATCATCTCATGATATTCCAAACCAGATTTTCAAAATCAATCTGTTTAACCAGACCATTCAAGAGGTCCAATTATAGAATAGTACTTTATAAACCAAGGGACTTAACTACAATGTTGAAGTCCATTAAGGATTTAAGATAGTACCTTTGGATATCCTATTATGAATCTCTCATATGAGATATGGAAGATTCTATGAGGATTTGGATAATGAACATTTGGATCACACAAAAACACATAATCACATAATTAATTAACTTGATTTTTAATTTGTTATCTTTGGATATGGGTATTTAAAGCACACCAGGAATCCAATCCGTGGATTTCATTTGGCACTTTAAACACAAGAATCTAACTATGGAGATAGAAAGATCTTAAGAGGAATTTGGCTTTGTTTCTTAAAAGAAACGAGTATTTAAGATTCTTGGGGAGATCACAAGTGATCATAAAAATGACAGAACCACACGAGTAGTTTGTCTTTGTGTTGGCATCATAAGGTTGTATCAAACATTCACATAATCGTATCAGCTTTGCAAAAATAAAAACGATGAATTTTTATTTATATAACAACTGACTTGTCTTTAAATGTCAAAAGATAACAACCAAAGGAAATAACAAAACACTAATTGATCACTGCTGCATCATTGTTCACGTTTGCCTCATTGATGTTAAACACTCGTCCACGCGCTGGAGGTATGTTAACAAGTCTTGGGCAATTGTTTCTGTAGTGAGTAAGGTCACCACAGTTATAACATGACCCCGGGGGGGACCGTGCTTGAACAGCAGCAGGGTTTGCAGCAGCTTGATTTGCATAACAGCAAACATTGATCAAATGTCTCAACCGCTCACAGTGGGTACATTTGTGACATTGCTCTTGCTCAAGATGATGACGGTTGCATTTATTGCACAAAGGTGCGGTACCAACATAGTTTTGCCTTTTGCGAGGTTGTGCTGGCTGGTTTGGTGCAACCTGTTTGTCTTGAGCAGTTATGGCTTAGTTTTGAGAGGCTTTGCGCTTCTTCTTCTTCTTGGATACCTCAGCCTGTTTTTCCTTTGGCTCAGCTTGAGCAGTCTTGTCAGATGGTCTTGGGTCTCCTTTTCGAAAAAGCTTACCCTTCCTGATGTGGGATTCAATTAGGGTGGCAGACAATTCAATGGCTTGTCTGACAGTAGTAGGGTTGCTGCCAGTAACAATATACTGAACTAGGTCAGGAAGACCATGAATGTATTTCTCAATCGCCTTATCCAAAGGCGTAACCATAGCAGGACATAGTAGGCTCAATTCTTCATAACAGTCAGTATAGGCTCGATGTTCACCACTGTCTTGCATTAAGTCATCAAATTCCCTTTCTAAAGCTCTCAATTCATGACGAGGACAAAACTCCTTCATCATAAGAGCCCTAAGCTCAGCCCAAGTCTATGCTAATGCAACCTTAGCACCACGATCCCTCATAACTCCGTTCCACCATGTAAGAGCCCTCTTCTGAAACACACTGGAGGAAAACTCGACTTTCCGATTTTCAGGACATTGAACGTGACGAAACGCACTCTCAATGCCCTCGAACCACTGTAGGAGCCCAGTTGCTCCTTCAGAACCACTAAACTTGAGTGGGTTAGCTGAATTGAAGCTTTTGAAATTGCATGGAGCGTTCTGGTTATTGATGGCTTGATTCATTTGAGCAAAAATATCTGGGAGTACAGCAGCCATATGCTGTGCCATAATATGTGCCATTTCGGCATTTGGGAGCGGATTTTCGCGTCGAGGAGGCATTCTAAAAGGGAAAACAGGAAGGAAAACAAGTGAAAGGATTAGACGAAAAGAATGAAATGAGATAAAATTTGATGAAAGCAAAGATGGTGGTCATTTGTTTGTTACTACGAAGCAACAAACGACACACGATGATTAATCAAAGTAAATGGGTCAAAAATAATGTATCGCGAAGACATGCTCGCCTATAAGTGGACACTCACCCCAAGAGTTCCCATGTAAGAGTGACTGGTCCGATATTGCGGATTTGTACGAACACTCTAGCCTTAGACAGAAAGCTCAGGGTACAGGCACCCACCCTTCCAGTTTGCACGTGTTCACATTATTTAGACCAAACTTTGACGGGATTTCGAAAACTTAGAGGGTTCAAAACCTTACAATCAATCATCCTAGAACAGATGATTAGTTTTCAATGCAGGATTGAAATTTGTGTTCTTATTGTGGTTGTCACCTAAGAATAAGTGATGGTATTGTTTTAAAACTAAACACAAGAAAACTTGTGTTAGGGTCCTAGGAAGGTTATAGTCTAGGTCAAAGCATTACTAATAACCTAATTCCCTATAACCATTGGCTCTGATACCAACTTTTCTGTCACACCCCGACCACGTATAACAACAAAACGTGGCGGAAACGTCGGGGAGTGTTGTAACAGAATCATTGTTTCACAACCATGGAATAAATAATTTTGTTTTATTGAATAAATGAACTCATTGTTTTAATACAATCAAATAAGTACAACTATTATCTTTCAAATTTTAAAGTCGCTAAGGCACGAGTCCATCCTAAGTGTAGCATATATCATCAATCATCACAAAGCAGCACCTGAAACATGTGTAAAAATAGGTACGTCAGCATAAAAATGCCTGTGAGATACATAGGTTTTATTGTAATTAGGATTCATGACTTATGAGTTTAAAGAAAAAGTTTTAATAAAAGTAGTCATGATCCTTGTAAAAGGTTTTCTTTTATAAATCATTTATAAGAAATCAGATTGTATAAAATAATAATACCTAGAAAATTTAATAAGTAAGTAAAATGAGTTTGTATAGAATATATTGTTTGAAAAATAATATTTTGATAAAAAGGTTTATAGTATATATAAAAATATACTTTGGTTTTTAAGAAAGTCGAATAAGTAATATATTAAAATATATTTCAGTTCCAATATTGATAACCCAAGTGTACTAAATAACAACACGGTATGTAATGTGATGAAAACACTTATATATAAGAAGTACCAGCGGCGTATCTACCATGTTTTCATCACATCACACCCGTCCCGTTATCTAAACACTAACCAAAACCTAATCGTTAGACAAATAGTATATTAAATATACCTTAGTTGTTTAAAATAATAATTTTCAGTAGTATATCAAAAGTATACTTTGGATTTACAAATAACATATTAAACTATGTTTTGGATTACAAATAACATATTAAACTATGTTTTAGATTACAAATAACATATTAAACTATGTTTTAGATTTTTAACAAAATATATGTTGGTTTTGTACGATATCACATATGAGAGCATATCAAATTATACTTTTGGGAGTATAACTTAATATACAATAATAATGTGACTTAAGAATTCATTCAGACCTAGTGCATCAAAATACACCTTTGAGACTATAGGGATTCCACAAAGGCAATCCCTATTTGGATGGAGAAACAAATTGGTTTCAGACATTCCATGACAACAGGAATGGGGTGTCAAATCCTATAGCGCTATATCATACTACCAACCGGTCTGGTGAACATAAATTAAGTACTATCAAACAATTTAATTTTAATTTTATAATCTTTGGAAAAATTAGAGTTTAAACCATAAATAATCATTCAGTTTGTAAAAAGATAAGTACTAATATGTATAATCAATTATACTTTTGAAATCATGAACACAACAATTAGGTACACATATTTCACCCCAAAACAGTTTGAAAATAGTAAAAGAGGGGACTATGTACTCACTTGAGAGTGCTTAGAAGTCTGAACAACTACCAAGCAAGCTAGAGGAGTCCCGGAAATCAAACGGTACCTAATATAGGTAACTACATAAATAATCCGGACCTAAATCGGAAGATCGGATAGGATGAGTTCTCGTAAACCAAATGAGTTTGGGATCTCATATGATATGGTTTAACATGTGTCACACCCTGGCTTTGCGGAAGCGTGGTTAATTTTGGTGTGACTTCTTAATACCATAGCTTAACCATAACAAAGCTATATGAAATAAAATCATGCAAGATCATCCATTTGATTAAGTTTTAAAACCAGAGTAACATACCATTGTCTTAAAGACTTACAACACCATAACGTAAAACATTGTCTGGAACAACATAAACATGAAATAAACGCAGTTTAAGAGTTGTGACTTGTCCAGGAAAGAGTCACATTTCCTAAACTGGGATGACCTTGGAACCCTTATGCAGCGGGAAAACATAACATACCGTGCCAGATCTTTAATTTCCTGAAATACATGTAAGTTGAAAAATCAACAATAATGTTGAGCGAGTTCATGTGTAAGTGAGTATGTAAAACACTTGTAAGTATAAAAGTTCCCTGGTATGTAGCAGTGTAAGGAAAAGAGATCACCAATGGTTTGCAAGGCCATTAGTATGTGTGAAGTGCAAGTAGGAAGACTCAACCTAGCAGATTTTGCGTCGGGTACAAAGTCACTCAAGGTCCGTTCTGCTGGGCCTCTTAGAGGTCCGTTCTGTTGGGCCTAGAGTTGGGCTCGCTACACCCAGATAGATCTACCGCTTACGTCCCTCGGTGTCTCTGCCTACCCACTCACATGATCTAAGTAGTAAACCTCCTTACGCTAACCATACCGTGTATAAAGTACTTGTAATCAAAGTAACATGTATTTCACCCCCGCGGTTAAGAAAACTGAAAACAGTTAGAGAAAAGGGGGACATGAACTCACAGTGAAGCGTCTCTACCAAGTATCTCCTGCTCACGCAGCTGTGCGACGACCTACAGGTGCTAATTTCTATTAGACAGACGGCCGTGCCTTAGCTTTATAGTTTAAGTCTTTGGGAAATAGTTAGACAACTATTTCGTGTTTACATTCTGTATATACTTGGTAGTTAATCTCCTTCCCAAGGATGGGGGATTCAATACATGTGCGTTCAAATCATATCATTAAGTCTCACTTAATATATATATATTTCCAATTCCAAAATATAAGTATTTTTCTCAAATAATACGCTGTTAAAATACGCGTTCATAAATATTTCCGTAAGTGCGTAAGTTACGTTTTAACAATCGAGTGGTAATATAATTACCGGTGTAACTTATATATTTATGGCGAAAGCGTTCGTATTAATTTGGATTCGTTAACGTTCGTAAATATTATTTTTACTCTAAAAATAATATTTTTGCATTTTCACAAAATAATCATAAACAGTGTGTGAAAAATATATATTTATCACGTTAAATTTTGTGAAAATCCCACCTCCGAATATTTAGTAAATAAAGTCATGGCGAAATTTATATTTTGAAAACATGTCCAAAAATAATTCTAACACTTGTAGTGTAAATAGTTCTAAGTGTTAGGTTGTTAGAAAAATTTCGCCAGAGTTTCCTCTGTAACTGGAGGTGGCCACGCTTTCAAGCGTATCATTTTCTTTAACAAATCAACTCAACAATTTTCTTTATTTGATCAGAACAACTTTTATCACAACAACAAATCAACATATGTGTAAATTGCCAAAAATTACATGAACTTGTAGTTTTCCCAAAACTGTGGTGTACATCCCCTTAAATTTAGTAGATCTTCATATAAGGTAATTTGATCTTGTAAAAACCTCGTTTTTAGAGAAAATCCATCTTTACAACTTCCCGTCATCTTTTACTAAAACCGTTATTTTGTCGGATCTTTTTATTTCACAAGTGTTTACACACTTGTGGTTTATAAAAATCATGCTTGTTAGTATAAAATCCATCTTTTAAAATACATGATTTCTTTGATACGTGGTTCTTTGAAAATACCACTTGCAGATGTGTAGATCTGCTAGTTTTAAACATAACTTTAACAAGTAAAACTCTTTTACACAAGTTCATGATTCGCGTGTGGTAGAGTTTCACCTTTTAACCCTTGTATTATTCAAAACAAGCTTATGTTAAGATCCATGATCTTACCAAACCGGGTTAAACGATGATCCGAGCTACCACATCATAGATCGGGCCTAAATGAACACAACTTTCAATTACTACAACATTTACACAACTTATGTGCTATTAACCACCATTTTTAGTGTTTTTAGTAAACTTTAAAGCATCAACTTGCATGTTAACGAGTTTTAACCGATACAAATCCTTTTAACCACTTTAGATTAGTTCAAGAAGGTGTTTTAAGCATTATACCTCTAGCTCGAGGCTAGGGAAGAATCTACGCGCAAAAGAGGTGGATAAAAGCTAGATAACGAGGTCCTTCGCGTTCCGCTTGCTCCAAGGCTCCTTGTATACGACCCTCGACACTTGTATGGACTTGGAATGTGATGATGGAAATCAAAGGGTGGTGGTGGTGTTGCTTGTGTCTTCGGCCGAGAATGAGCAAGAGAAAGAGAGAGAGTTGTGAAGTGTGTTGAGTTGTGTAATGATCTCATGTGTTTAGACATGATCTTATAGGCAATTATAAGTGTATTAACCAAAGGATAATGTGTCTTGTAGATATTAGACAAAAGTTAGATTATGGTAATCTTGCAAGGACAAGTGTGTCCCCCATGGTTGGGGACGGTTAGGAGGGGGGGGTCCTTGGTTCGATTTCAACCATTAGTTGGTTACTTAGTTAGGTTAACTAAGTTAAGTTTAGAGATTAACTTGGTTAGTTGTGTGTCACGCATTACAACGGGTGTTAGGGTAATCAGGGACCCTAACTGGCTCAGAAAAAGATAAATAATGAAAATAACAATATTTTCATGTTTCGGGTATAGTCCGGTTGTTTGGTTGGATAGTAATCCGTTAAAGTGCTTAACAAAGCTTAAAGTGTCGTTATTACTCTCTTTAGTGACACAGCTTATTTCCGACACTTTGGAAAGTGTCTAGGAATACTTTTCTCATGTTTTGGCACTTTACTAGTTAGCTAGAAGCTGGATTATCTATTAAAGTGCTGAGTTTTGTACTTAGAGTACGTTTTAGGCACATCCAGTCATTGTAACTTATTCCTAGAGACGCAGTTCTACAACCCTTGTATCCCTACACTCACCACTAGTGTAGTAAAACATTTCTGGCTCATACAGGCCTTAGAGGCAGTGTCTGCCTGATGCTGGCTTATCAGCATGTTCAATAGGCTATCCGTTATAGTGCTACTGTGCTTTTTGTGCATCATGGTTGTCACTAGGGTTCAGCACGTAAATAATGTAGTGACGATAAGTAAAGTATGATGCAGGTAAGTACATGTATCAGTATTCAAGTAGCAGTTTATTCACAAGTTCAAGCAAGCACAGTAATTAAGCAGTAATTAATTATTAATTAAGTCGTACGGATACCTGGTTTAGTGCGGGTTGTCACATTCACCCCCCGTTAAATAAATTTCGTCCCGAAATTTAAGTTCTGCTACTAGATGCAGGGTTCTTAGGAAAAAGGTGGGGGTATTTCTCTTTCATCCGGTCCTCACACTCCCAGGTGAACTCAGGACCATGTCTGGCATTCCAACGAACTTTGACGAGTTTGACACTGCTCCGGCGGGTCTTGTTAACTTTCCAATCCGTAACCTCGACCGGTTCTTCAACGAAGTGGAGCGTGTCGTCAACATGAATCTCGTCGGTGGGAATGGCAACGGTGACTTGAGTTGGACTTTTCTTTAGATTGGATACATGAAATGTATCGTGAACACCATTTAGTTCAGCAGGTAGGTCCAACTTGTATGCTACTAGTCCTATTCTTTCCAGAATTCTGAAGGGACCAATGTAGCGCGGATTTAACTTCCCACGCTTCCCAAAGCGTGCCACCCCCTTCCAGGGTGATACTTTCAATAACACCATTTCTCCAACTTGGAAATCCACATGTTTCCGGTTTGGATCCGCATAGGCCTTTTGTCTGTGGCGAGCTGCTTCGATGCGTTTAAGAATCTGTGCAATCTTGTCTGTCGTCTCTTGGACGATTTCGGGACCAGCAAGCTGCCTATCACCTGCGTCAGCTCAACATAAGGGTGATCGGCACTTGCGTCCGTAAAGGGCTTCAAATGGTGCGACACCAATACTGGTGTGGTAGCTGTTGTTGTACGAAAATTCGACCAAAGGCAAATGCTTGTCCTAGCTACCGCCCAAATCCATAACACACGCTCTCAGCATGTCTTCCAAAGTCTGTATCGTGCGCTCGCTCTGGCCGTCAGTTTGCGGATGAAACGCAGTGCTCAGATTCAATTGTGAGCCAAAGGCTTCTTGGAAAGATTGCCATATCCTTGACACAAACCTTCCGTCTCTATCAGAGATGATTGAGAGAGGTACTCCATGGCGCGCGACGATCTCTCTCATGTAAATTTCAGCCAATTTGCTCGTATTATCCTTCTCTCTGATAGGTAAGAAGTGTGCTGACTTCGTTAATCGATCCACTATCACCCAGATAGTGTCATGGCCTCTTGGCGTTCTTGGCAATTTCGTAATAAAGTCCATGGAGATTTGTTCCCATTTCCACTTGGGAATCTCAGGTTGTTGCAGAAGTCCTGAAGGCTTCTGGTATTCCGCTTTAACCTTAGCGCATGTTAAACATTTGCTCACATAAACAGCAACATCGCCTTTCATCCTAGGCCACCAATAATAATCTTTGAGATCCTGGTACATCTTATCCGCTCCTGGATGGATAGAGTACCGTGATTTGTGAGCTTCATCAAAAATAACTTCCCTTAAACCACCAAACAGAGGAACCCAAATCCTTTTCTCGAAGCATAACGTTCCTTCCTCGTTTGGTACCAAAAGCTTCTCCATCCCACGGAGATATTCCTTTTCGAGGTTTCCTTCTTTGAGAGCTTCTTTCTGCGCGGTACGAATGCGCAAGGAAAGATCGGTTTGGATAATCATCTCTAAAGCTCTAACCCTTATGGGCTTGATTCTCTCTTTACGACTTAGGGCATCGGCGACTACATTCGCCTTCCCTGGATGATACTTTATCTCGCAGTCGTAGTCGTTCAGCAACTCAACCCATCGTCTTTGCCTCATATTCAACTCCTTCTGGTTGAATATATGCTGTAGGCTCTTGTGATCTGTAAAGATTGTACACTTCGTACCATAAAGGTAGTGTCTCCAGATCTTTAGTGCAAATACCACTGCGCCAAGTTCCAAATCATGTGTGGTATAGTTCTTTTCGTGCACTTTCAGTTGACGCGATGCGTAAGCAATAACCTTTTGGCGTTGCATCAACACGCAACCCAATCCTTGACGCGATGCGTCGCAGTATACCACAAAATCATCAGTACCTTCCGGTAGTGCTAAGATTGGCGCATTGCAGAGCTTATCCTTCAGTATCTGGAACGCTTCTTCCTGTTTGATTCCCCAATCAAACTTCTTATCTTTCTGGGTGAGCAGCGTCAATGGTTGAGCGATCTTTGAAAAATTCTCAATGAACCTTCGGATAGTAGCCAGCCAAACCCAAGAATTGTCGAATCTCGGTTGGCGTCTTTGGTGTTTCCCAATCCTTGATCGCCTCGATCTTGGTTGGATCCACGTGAATTCCATCTCCATTTACCACGTGCCCAAGGAATTGGACTTCACGTAGCCAAAATTCGCACTTGGAGAATTTGGCATACAGCTGTTCCTTCTTCAGCAGCTCTAGAATGGCTCTAAGATGCTGCTCGTGTTCAGCCTTCGTCTTTGAATAAATTAAAATGTCATCGATGAATACAATCATGAACTTATCCAAGTACGGCTTGCAAACTCTATTCATTAGATCCATGAATACCGCAGGTGCGTTTGTCAAACCAAATGGCATAACGAGGAACTCGTAGTGTCCATAACGAGTTCTGAAGGCTGTCTTCGGGATGCTCTCTTCTTGTATCCTTAACTGATGGTATCCAGATCGAAGATCGATCTTTGAATAAAAGCTTGAACCTTGCAGTTGGTCAAACAGATCATCAATTCTTGGCAGAGGATACCTATTCTTGATCGTCAGCTTGTTCAATTCCCGGTAGTCGATGCACATACGAAAACTACCGTCCTTCTTCTTGACAAACAGGACCGGAGCTCCCCAAGGTGAGAAGCTTGGTCGGATAAAACCCTTGTCTAACAACTCTTGAAGTTGTGTTGACAGTTCTTGCATCTCAGACGGAGTAAGTCTATAAGGTGCCTTAGCCACAGGCGCGGCGCCTGGAACTAAGTCAATGTGAAACTCTACCTGCCTCTGAGGTGGCAGTCCAGGCAAGTCTTCTGGGAAGACTTCTGGATACTCCCTCACGACAGGGATGTCTTCGATTCTTGGCTCAGCAGCCTTCTTATCCACAATGTGTGCTAGGAAGGCAACACATCCCTTCTGCAAACACTTTCGCGCTTTCAGGCAGCTGATAATTCTTAGCGGCGTATCACGCTTCTCTCCGTGAACCACAATTGTTTCGCCATCTTCGGTTGGGATACGAATAACTTTTTCGTGACAAACTATCTCAGCCTTGTTGCCTGATAACCAATCCATTCCTACTACCACGTCGAAGGTTCCCAACTGGACTGGTAGCAGATCCAGAGCAAACTCACATTCTCCTAATTCGATCACACAGCCTCTGATAACTTCATTGGCTTCTACTAACTTCCCATTAGCTAATTCGATCGAGTACGGAACATCTAACTTATTAGCGGCTAACACAAGCATACTCTTAAATTCTAACGACACGAAGTTATAATCGGCACCAGTATCAAATAAAACGGATGCATAGCGTTGGTTCACAGGGAACGTACCAGTAACGACATTGGGATCCTGGCGCGCTTCCCTTGCTTCGATTTGGAACACTCTTCCACGGGCTTGGTTTAACTCTGGGCAGTTCTTCTTAAAATGCCCGACATCACCGCAGTTAAAGCATCCAAGTCTTTGCCCGTTTCCACCTGCTTGATCATTCCACTGATTACGATTCACGGCGCCCGCTTGGTTAGCATTGTTGCCTCGATTCTCGTTACCTCCATAGTTTCCTTGTGGGCGATTTCCATTCCCACCCCGGTTGTAACTTCTGTTTCCGAATCCTCCCTGGCCTCCCTGACCAGCAGTGGCCCAACAAGTGTCCTTCGAGTGACCACGTTTCCCACATGCTTCGCATACTTTCGGCTCGCAATGACCAGAATGGTGGCGCTGGCAGGTGTTGCATTTGGGCTGGGTGCCCATGTATCCCTTTCCTTTCTTCCCTCTACCAGCCGTAACCTGAGCTGGCGTGTCTGATCCTCCTTTCTTAACCGCCACACTGGCGCCCTACTTGAAGTTTGAGAACTTCCGTTTGTTACCTCCTGATGACTCAACATGAGTCTCTTTCTTCCTTTGCTCAACATCACCAAACTTGTTTAGGCGGATCGCCTCCTCAGTGAGAGCTACGCTCAAATCAATCGCCTCAGTAATGGTTGCAGGCTTAGATGAGGTCACCATGCTTATGATTTGAGGAGCTAAACCCCAAATGAAGCGCTCGATTCGCTTGTATTCTGGTGTAACCATGTAAGGAACCACTTGAGATAAGTCATGGAACCTTTGTACGTATTCTGCTATCTTTGGACCGTCCATTTTCAAGTGCCAGAACTCGGTCTCCAATCGCTGGATTTCTGCGCGGGAACAGTACTTTTTGCGCATGAGTTCCTTCAGTTCGGTCCAGGTCAGCGCGTAGGCAGCAGCTTCGCCAAGTGTCTGTACTTGCAGATTCCACCAAGAGAGGGCTCCATCCAAGAATAGCCCTGAGATATAGGTGACTTGCTGATCCAGTGCGCACTTGCTCATGCGAAGAACAGATTCGGTTTTCTCAGCCCAACGAACAAAGGCGACAGCACCTCCAGTGCCATCAAAGTTGACTGGTTTGCAGTCTAGAAACTGCTTGTAGGTGCACCCTGCACATACGTTATAACATATGAATGGCATTAGCATCCTTGCTAGAGATATCCAATTAGGTCACGGTATGTCTTAACGACTTAGTATTACCGTGAGGTGGATTGTTATTGCCCTGGTTAATACTTCCGCTCGTTCCTGGCTGAGACGCTGCATACTGTGCTATGGCAGCAGCAATGACTTGTTGTAGTTCTGCCTCATTAGTAGGCATGCGTGTCTCACGTCTTGGTGGCATCTTCTAAAAGATGGTTTAAGTTGGTCAGGCCATAGTAAAGCTCCCATGTTATAATACGTAGGTCAGGTCATAATGTAGCGTACGTATATAACGATAATAATAGTAAAAACACATAACATCTCATGTTATCAATACATCACAAATACCAATCACACAACATCCCATGTCATAAAAATACAAGTAAGCAATCAAGCGAATCAAATATGATGAGAATACTGCGATTGCCATATATCGAGACCACATAGTAAGTGTATCAGTACATCCCTGTGTCATACAATCATCGATCAACTAGGGGCTACATCACCCCTGTCCAAAAGCTACATCATGTCAATGTCAAATACGTCAAATACAAGTCAACAAAAGTCAGAATCAAATGTAGTCTCCAAAAATGCTGTGCAGTCCAACAATCGCTGTCTTCTCATCCTCGTCTACCCAAACAGCACTGATGAGCTCTATACAGATGGTGGTGGAGGAGGGGGAAAGTGGGTGTAAAGTAAACGACGTAACTGGAGCTAGTCCTCCTCCATGGCCTGCTGGGTACGAATGATAGAAGCAACCTGCTACTCTAGTGTAAAGAGACGGGCAGCATAATCTGGAGGTAAGGGTCGAAATGGCTGCAGAGGAGAGTGTGTCTGACCATGGCACTGGCATGGTGGCAGCTGAGCTCTCTCAAGCTCCTGGATGCGCTGCGTGTGCGACTCGTGCTGGGTGACAAAAGACATCAAAACGTCCTCGATAGTATACCCCATGTGGAAAGAATGGTAGGGGTCAGTAGGTGGCATAGCAGAGTCTGGTGCCCAAAGGAACGGCTCACCGGTGGGGTCAAAAGGTGCCACATGAAATGGAGCAACAGAGGGTGGAACAGATGACATCTGGGGCATGAAGGGGATAGACATCGGTATGTGCCCAAAAGGATGGGCTGAAGAACCCTCTCCAGTCCTCGCTGGAGGTACAAACTGTGGAACCCGAAAAGAAGAATCAACATGTCGTGTATCAGGGGTCTGAGGGGGAAAAGGTGGAACATGCTCATCAGCAGGTATCCAACCGTGCTGTGCATGCTCATCTGGTGGATCCATGCGTGCCGCGAACAGTGCATGCTCGGGCTCTAGTGGGATGGGATCGGGTGCAACAAAAGGGTGAACAGGTGCAATGTGCTCAACAGGATGATCAACAGGTATATCAACAACAGGTAGAGGAACGACAGGATCAACAACGACATGATCGCCCTCTAACAAAGGAACATCCACGGGGAGATCATCAATAGGTGGGTCTGCTATAACAGGCTCAATAGGGATGCCAGCATGTACGGGGTCATGCTCAAGTATGGGGTCTAGAGCGGCTGCCTGCTCAGGAGCGACGATAGGCTCGGGATCATCAAAAGCCATCTCGAAGTCAAACTCGGGGTCGATAGGATCTACTGGGTCAGCTGGATCCTCCATGGGCTGATCCATAGGTATAAACTCGATATCATGATCCGGGTCATATCCCGGGGGAAAGATAGGATCAGAGTCCTCTATGTCATCATGGTCAAACGCAAAGCTGGGAATAGGTGCAACAGAGGATGCCTGGTCAGGATCAGAATCATGCGCCAAGTGCTGTGCGCTCAATGTGTGAGAAGGTGCGGATGCCACAGACTCGAAGGAGTCTGGGACAGGAGAATGTGTAGGCGAATCCTCAGCGGGAACGTCAGTGATCATCAGAAGATCATCCGCAGGAAGAAGGGCCTCGCCCTGGATCTCATCCTCAAAGGGCTCATCCTCAAACAGGTCAACATCGCCGTCAGCCTCGGCGTCAAGAAGAAAATCATATGCTGGATAAACGGCTAAGGGTATAGGGGCCGGAATCTCCACTAGGGGTAGGTACTCAGCGGGAGGGTCATCTGCAGGCTCATCAGCACCATCGGGTAGTGCGAAGGGCTGGAAATCATCCTCGTCAGTACTGGTATAGTCAGATGTGTACACCTCGTGCTCGGAGGATGTGAGGTCATCAGATACGATAGGTATGGGTCCAGTAGTGTCCGAATCGCCAGTACCGGCTGAATCCATGAGTCTGTAACATAAACACAAATATGCTCAAATAATCAGTCATACAATCAGATAATCACATAAGTCACCAAGTAAAGTATCACATAATTCTCCTAGTCCCACTAGCCTCCCAGTCTCCTAGACTGCTCTATCAACTACCTCGACCTCTCAGATCGAGCCTCGGTCTCCAATACCGAGCCTCAGCCTCCAAACTGAGCCTACTCTCCCTAGTCCCACTAGCCAATCCTCCTAGTCCCACTAGCCAATTCTCCTAGTCCCACTAGCCAACTAACCTCGATCTCTCAGACCGAGCCTCGGCCTCTCAGACCGAGCCTCAGCCTTTCCAGACTGAGCCTATAAATAGTAAAATGTGCTCAACATTTGTTTGTAAAAAGTTTTGGATCTGGACTTAAGTGGTATGCAGAAAAATGTTTTCGTGAGAGCCCTAGTGATCATAGTCTAGACTCGAGAAAGAATCCTAGTTCGCTATGATCAGAGCTCTGATACCAAGCTATCACACCCTGGCTTTGGGGAAGCGTGGTTAATTTTGGTGTGACTTCTTAATACCATAGCTTAACCATAACAAAGCTATATGAAATAAAATCATGCAAGATCATCCATTTGATTAAGTTTTAAAACCAGAGTAACATACCATTGTCTTAAAGACTTACAACACCATAACGTAAAACATTGTCTTGAACAACATAAACATGAAATAAACGCAGTTTAAGAGTTGTGACTTGTCCAGGAAAGAGTCACATTTCCTAAACTGGGATGACCTTGGAACCCTTATGCAGCGGGAAAACATAACATACCGTGCCAGATCTTTAATTTCCTGAAATACATGTAAGTTGAAAAATCAACAATAATGTTGAGCGAGTTCATGTGTAAGTGAGTATGTAAAACACTTGTAAGTATAAAAGTTCCCTGGTATGTAGCAGTGTAAGGAAAAGAGATCACCAATGGTTTGCAAGGCCATTAGTATGTGTGAAGTGCAAGTAGGAAGACTCAACCTAGCAGATTTTGCGTCGGGTACAAAGTCACTCAAGGTCCGTTCTGCTGGGCCTCTTAGAGGTCCGTTCTGTTGGGCCTAGAGTTGGGCTCGCTACACCCAGATAGATCTACCGCTTACGTCCCTCGGTGTCTCTGCCTACCCACTCACATGATCTAAGTAGTAAACCTCCTTACGCTAACCATACCGTGTATAAAGTACTTGTAATCAAAGTAACATGTATTTCACCCCCGCAGTTAAGAAAACTGAAAACAGTTAGAGAAAAGGGTGGTGGTGGTGTTGCTTGTGTCTTCGGCCGAGAATGAGCAAGAGAAAGAGAGAGAGTTGTGAAGTGTGTTGAGTTGTGTAATGATCTCATGTGTTTAGACATGATCTTATAGGAAATTATAAGTGTATTAACCAAAGGATAATGTGTCTTGTAGATATTAGACAAAAATTAGATTATGGTAATCTTGCAAGGACAAGTGTGTCCCCCATGGTTGGGGACGGTTAGGAGGGGGGGTCCTTGGTTCGATTTCAACCATTAGTTGGTTACTTAGTTAGGTTAACTAAGTTAAGTTTAGAGATTAACTTGGTTAGTTGTGTGTCACGCATTACAACGGGTGTTAGGGTAATCAGGGACCCTAACTGGCTCAGAAAAAGATAAATAATGAAAATAACAATATTTTCATGTTTCGGGTATAGTCCGGTTGTTTGGTTGGATAGTAATCCGTTAAAGTGCTTAACAAAGCTTAAAGTGTCGTTATTACTCTCTTTAGTGACACAGCTTATTTCCGCCACTTTGGAAAGTGTCTAGTAATACTTTTCTCATGTTTTGGCACTTTACTAGTTAGCTAGAAGCTGGATTATCTATTAAAGTGCTGAGTTTTGTACTTAGAGTACGTTTTAGGCACATCCAGTCATTGTAACTTATTCCTAGAGACGCAGTTCTACAACCCTTGTATCCCTACACTCACCACTAGTGTAGTAAAACATTTCTGGCTCATACAGGCCTTAGAGGCAGTGTCTGCCTGATGCTGGCTTATCAGCATGTTCAATAGGCTATCCGTTATAGTGCTACTGTGCTTTTTGTGCATCATGGTTGTCACTAGGGTTCAGCACGTAAATAATGTAGTGACGATAAGTAAAGTATGATGCAGGTAAGTACATGTATCAGTATTCAAGTAGCAGTTTATTCACAAGTTCAAGAAAGCACAGTAATTAAGCAGTAATTAATTATTAATTAAGTCGTACGGATACCTGGTTTAGTGCGGGTTGTCACAACATGGCCTACATACTAAATTGAAACCTAATCTAAGTGCTTACGACCCATCATGACCCGTTTAGGTAGCTTGCGCTACTTTAACGCGTCGTTCACGTAAAACGCGTTCGGACCGCCTAACTAGTCCTACGACAAGTATCATATGCCCTAACATTGTGTAATTATGTTTCATAATCATTTAAATGACAAAAGTTTGGGTTACATATGTTTAAATATCAATTATGCATGAAAAGGGTATTTTGGTAATTTTCCTAAGGCATATAAACTACTTATCATACAACTACTCAAACGAAGTGACCATAAGGTATAACCTCGGAAGGTTATTCCCTATACAACTATGGTCACCTAAAGCGTTTGGTCGGATCCTAAAGATCGACCAAATGGGTCAGGTTCGAAAGTATAAGTGATTGTTTAGATCGCTTACCTTACGACCCTACATAAGCACTAATCTAAAAGTGACGAGCTAAACATGTTTAAAACATGTTTAACAAAGTTTGAAAACAAGTTGGATATCAAAACAAACAGTTTTGATACCTAAGAGTAGTTTGGGTACAAAATACGCATAAACACGCATTTTGGCCGAAACTACGACTCGTCACTACACCTAAACAACATGGTAATCAGTAGGTATAGTCTGTTGGATCGTGTTCAGTGACCCTAAAGTCAGTTAAGGCATTTCATCTTCAAACACGAAGGCGGAATCAACGTAAACGAAGTCAAAACAGCTTGTATCCTTTTAACTTTCTTTCTATTACTGATTGTGAGCTTTTACAATGTATTCTAACAAAAATCTGGCAGCACCTTCGCTCACACACACTTACATGACCGTTTCAAATGAGCATGCACAACACATATATAGGCTACGCCCCTGACCGTTTGAAGGTGACACAACCTGCTTCAAACGGTCAGGCCATCTTCAAACGGTCAGACCATGTTCAAACGGTCAGGCAGTTTAAAACATGATTAAACCCTAATTCCAATACTATTATGCACTCATTTAACCTATCTAGATATAAGACTCGATGAAGACGTAGTCAGCAGACATTCAGTGCACCAACAGACTCCCCCTTGGATATTGACGAAGTCTTCGGCGTCAAGTCTTTAGTCTTTATCTCTCTCCAGATTTTGTCATTGTAAAGATCCTTCTTCAGTCTCCCTTTTGATTGTTGATCCAGAATTCTGACTCCCCCTTTCACAGACTCCCCCTCTCGAAATGCTGGGACTTGAAATTCTGATGCAAACTTTGACGATTTGATGCCATGGGGATTATGAAATCTACAACCTGTAAAATCTCTACCCAAATATAAGATATATGACAATAATAGTTTTAATCCAAAACTTACCTTTCAACCTTCAGTGTTAGAAATCCACTTAAGTATTCAGGTCCAAGTTAATGACCCTGATTACTCAATTTATCTACCAAGTCCAACTTAATGACCTTGGTTGATCAGAGACAATTCACACTGACATTCAGTACAATTTGTTTTTCTAAAAATTACAAGTTTCAAATTAATGAACTTGCTTTAACTGTTCAACTTCTCAAACTTATCATGTTAAGCTCACGACTCATCATCCAGTCCAGAAACCTCCTGCATCTACTTTCAACTTTCAGACTTCGAATCCGAAGATCAACTCTCCACTTTGGTTTGTCAAAAATAAAGCAGAAATGAAAACTCTTTTTGGATTTTTAATAAAGCTTCTAAACTAGAAATGAAATACAGAACTAAAATGCAGTAAAAGAAAAACTATTTACAGACAAATTTTTGATTGAGCGTGTTAGGGAATCATATCAGCTATCCGACAAGTCACAAGTACCGTTAAGCTTTAATTTCATACTTAGAATTAAACAATTCGCATAGATTGTCGATATACTGATCCATTTTAAATTCTCACACAAATTTCAATCTGTCCAGGATACGGATTTCGTATTTTAAAGACTTAAACTTATACGTGTGTCCCACCTCTTGAATATACTCCCGTATCCAGATCCCGATATTCAGTCTTACAGGCAATTATAACACAAATGATATCTGTAAGGGGTTAATAAATTATGAAGAATCATGAGAGCTCAGGTCAGAACCATCGTTCAGCAGAGAGATCATGACTCAACTTGTGGGTGTGTCCCCTTTAGAGGATCTTTTTTGTCACACCCGCTCGTAGCGGAAACGCAAGGTGTGATCTGTATGGTTTTCATTGCATAAATATCGATGTACATGAACAAACTATATGAATAAAACATACTCCATTGCCATTGCCATTACATATGTGTTTCCCAAAAGAATGCAACATAAGTTGAATGTATTGGTTACAAACCATCAAATGAAAATAAGTTGTCATCGTTTTATACATCAAAATGTAAGTCTTAAAATGTCAAGACTTTGACCACTATATCACCGCAAAGAGGCGGTATATAACAGGCAAACCCTTCAATAGTTGGCATGGAGTATTGATACTTGTTTTCTTTGAACTGAAACCTTTGCATTGGTCCACTAATTCCCTGAAATACATGTAAGTTTGAAAACATCAACAAAAGTTGAGCGAGTTCATGCAGTTTAGCTGTACAAGATGTATCTGTATCAAAACAGTATGTAATATGTATTTGTCTCAATTGTCATTGTATCCAAACTGGATATAAGATGTATCTGTAAAATATGAGATGTATTTGTATTTGTATCAATTGTAGTATGAAAAGCGTCAATGAAATCGTGATCATTAATGTTTTGCAAGGACATTAATATGTGTGACGAAATAGGAAGCAAACCAACCCTAGACGATTTTATGCCGATTCCTATCGACTAGGACACAAACGCACTCTTCTGTATGGGTCCATGACCAAGAGTGGGGCTCGCCAAAACCCATTAGATCTAAACCTTTGTTCCTTGGTCCAAACTGGATTAATGGTGCTTATAGTATGGCCCTAATTCGCATATGATCTAAGGTGTTTCATTCCTTGACTTATCATACTATTGTACATGTATTTCCCCGATAGTTGTAAAGCTTGAAAAGCATTTAAGATGAAAAGGGGACATGAACTCACAGTATCGCGTCCTGTGAATAGATGTAAATAAGATCTCACGTGCGGTCGTCCTGAATAGCGTTGCGACCTACAAATGTTCTTATTTTTGTTAGACACTTCGGTCTTTGTAAATAACTTGAGTACAAGTCTTTTGTCTTGAGTATGTGTAAGACTTGTATGTCTTTACTGTTCGTTAACTGTGTATTCGATGTATGAGTTGTTCAAATGTTCGTTAACTGTGTGTTCGATGTATGAGTTGTTCAAATGTTCGTTAACTGTGTATTCGATGAATGAGTTGTTCAAATGTCCGTTAACTGTGTATTCGATGAATGAGTTGTTCAAATGTCCGTTAACTGTGTATTCGATGTATGAGTTGTTCAAATGTTATATATATATTTTTCACCAAATATATATATATAAATGTTATCTTGTATCTTGTGAGTTGTATAGTCGGATCTAGTCCGCTGAATCTCGTGTCTTATATGTATCACTCGTATAGTTGTGTTTCCAATAATGGTATCATTGGGCCAAGCCCATGTTTTCAAGTTATTGGGCTTAAATAGTGCTGGGCCTTAAATAGTGTTGGGCCTCAATAGTGTTGGGCCTCAAATAGTGTTGGGCCTCAAATAGTGTTGGGCTTCAGATAGTGTTGGGCTTCAAATAGTGTTGGGCTTGAATAGTGTTGGGCTTCAAATAGTGTTGGGCTTCAAATAGTGTTGGGCTTGAATAGTGTTGGGCTTTGGCCCATATGTTTAGTATTTGGGCTTAGCCCATGAATTTATGTTAAGCCCATTATGAAGATAAGCCCATTAAGAAAAATAGCCCATTAAGTAAAATAGCCCTTTAAGTAATATAAGCCCATTTGTTATAAAAATAGCCCACTAGTATAATAAGCCCATTTATTTTTATAAAAACCTTTTTATAAAAATTTACTAAGTATACTTGTTAGTAAATAAAAACATACCAGTTTTTATAAGTTTATAAACATCCGAAATTTGTTATTGATAGGATACTTATATTTCGTGTCGATAAATCGTCTAAACGTCGTAGTAACTCCCCGGATTGGCAATTCACTTATGTAGTCGTCCGTCGTTCATTTTGACCATAATTGGTGTCCGATTATTCGAATCGTCCGTAACTCGTTTTAAGGCGTAATTATGTGAAGTCTTATAAGACTTTGATTATTATGTATCATGTGTTCATTATTACCATTGTAATAAAGTTCCTATCTTTGATATATATAACTAATACCATCAAATAATCACATAGCACATAAGTTGTTAAATCACCAAATATATATTTTTCTAAAAAAAAATATATATTTCTCTTGTCTAAATACAACCAAAAATGTTGTTACTTTATAAAATAAAGTTTTTATGAAAAATGGCTATATAACCTTTGTATTTTATTCTAACCATGTTTTATAAACATATCATTTTCTTTATCAAATCACCACCAATTTACTCTACAACTTAACTAAACATATGAGACTTTTATAACATGAAATTATCAAGATGATATCCAAATCATGTAGGGTTTTAACCATGATTATTTCATATGCTAACAAGTTCAAAAACCAAGTTTAATTTTAGTTTTAACAACTTTTATAAAAATCTCTAGTTGTATGTTACTTTTTATAATCTTGTGAGAGTATTGTTTTTAACCAAAAACCTTATATATTTTCACAAGATCAATAGTTATGATCATCCATTAATCCTTTATGTTAAAAACCCTTTAACATAAACATGCATAATTTTTAGATCATAACTTAAAACATCTTCTAATAATTTATTTGCATCATAAACATCATAACAAGACTAAATAAGCATATATCAAGTCTTAGATCATAATATAAACAATCATAATTATATCATGATTTTTATCTTTGCTTCTTTGTATTTTTCATGCTTATTATGTATGATTACATGGTTATTATTAGTAATAATAACAATCATAAACTTAATATATTTGCATAAAAAAAATAGATATAGAAGCTTACTTCTAGCACTAGGCTAGGGATGATCTTAGAAGATTATTAAGAACTAATAAGATGATGATCTTGATGGTAGAACACTTTTGTATGGATGAAAACCCTTCCTTTTACTTCCAATAGCTTTAGATCACCTTATGTTACTTGGAAATCCATGTTGATCATGAAGGAGATGATAAAAATAATTGGGTTTTTGGATGGTGTTCTTGGTGAAAAGATGAAGATTGAAAGAGTTCTTATGTGTGTGAAAGATAAGGTGAAAAGTATGATAAAATGCTAGTAATGTTTAATGAGATAAGTGTTATAATTATCCACCAACATCATCCACTTGTAACTTAACAAAAATATCTAGATATTAAACACATGGTTAAGTAATGTGGGGCCCCCTAATTTCGGCCCATATGTGGGGGGGGGGGGGTACCTTATGTGGTAAAAATAACTTAGTTATTTTTTTTTGATTTCAAAAGAATATAAAGATGTAAGCCTTTAGGTGTTTAGGTTTTGAAATTTTCCGAGATGTTTCTCGACCTATAATGATCATAAACTAGCTTTACAAGACCAAAAATAATAACCACTAGTTCGCTACATGTGCCAAAATATAGTTCGGCTAGATGTTTAGCGCTCGTTTCGCAAGTAAATAGCCGAAAGGCACGCTTACGGAAGTTGTAGGAAAAATTCCAGTTATGTATGAAATGGATATTCCATAATTATTTTTATATGAAATTGGTGTCTAAACATCAATTTTTGCATCTTGTAATAATATACAATTGCTGAATTTTGCGGAAAATTCATGAAATGGTCACTTTTAGCGCATTTCGGACAGTTTTTAGTGCTACCGGACATCGGTAAAATATTAACCAAACTCTTGTATTCCCATAAAGGGTTTAATATATAATTGATATTGGACTCTCATCCGAGTCCTAAAGATGTCATTTTAGATGTTTTCTGCGGATCCGGAGTTTTCGTCAGCACTCTAGTTCACTAGGCACTACTCTAGTTATTTCGATGAATTGTTTGCACTATTTCAAATGTACCCAATAAAAATGAATAATGTGCATCATAGATGAATATTCCTTGAGTGTTATAAGATGTATATCATGTAATCATGCAGTTCGAATATTCAAAACACATACTTGTATAATGTAAATCATTGCTTTAAATGTACGTAAATTACCAGAAAGTGGCAGTTGTCACATTCTCCCCCTGTTATTGAGAATTTCGTCCCGAAATTCTAGCTGAGTCATCCTTTGCAGGAGACTACTTGAACAGGTGAGAATATTTGACTTTGATTTGATTTTCACGTTCCCAAGTATATTCGGGTCCGTGTCGAGAGTTCCAACGAATTTTTACTAATATGTTACGACTCCATTGTATTTTCTGGACCTTCCGGTCCATGACCTTAACAGGTGCTTTGTGAATTGGAGTTTGTCATCAATGTGAATCTCATCCTCCGAGATGAAAACTGTTTCTTGCGTTGGACTCTTTTCAAGATTCGACACATTAAATATGTCGTGTACTCTACTTAGTTCTTCTGGTAACTTCAGCTTGTAGGCAACAGTGCCTATCTTTTCTAAGATTTCAAATGGTCCAATGTAACGTGGGTTAAGCCTTCCACGTTTACCGAACCTCGCTACGCCTTTACAAGGCGAGACTTTCAACAAGACTTTGCCTCCAACCTAGAAAGGTAATGGCTTCCGCCTCTTGTCTGCGTAGCCCTTTTGTCGATCGCGAGCCGCCTTGATACGGTCTCTGATCTGAAAAGTTTTATCCGTAGTCTCTTGGACTAATTCCGGACCAATTAATTGACTATCGCCAGTTTCTGCCCAAAATAGCAGAGAGCGACACTTTCGACCATAAAGAGCCTAAAATGGTGCAGCTTGTATACTGGTATGGTAGCTGTTATCGTAGGAAAACTCAACTTAAAAGTAGATGAGTATCCCAATTGCCGCCTAAATCCATAACACATGTGCGAAGCATATCTTCGAGTGTTTGGATTGTCCGTTCGCTCTGGCCGTCAGTTTATGGATGAAAGGCCGTACTTAGATTTAAACGAGATCCAAAGGCCTGTTGAAATGATTTCCAAATTCTAGAAATAAAACAACCGTCTCGATCTGAAATGATTGAAATAGGCACTCCATGACGAGCCACTATTTCTTTGAGATAGAGTTCCGCTAGTTTCTCAGTATTATCCTTCTCCCAAATCGGTAAGAAGTGTGCGGACTTTGTTAGTCTATCGATGATTACACATATCATGTAGTGACCTCTTGAGGTACTGAGTAACTTCGTAATGAAGTACATCAATATTTGTTCCCATTACCAAACGGGAATCTCGGGTTGTTGTAACAAGTCCGAGGGATTTTGCTACTCGACTTTGACTTTCGCGCAAGTCAAGCATTCTCCGATATAAGTTGTGATATTACTTTTGAGGTTAGGCCACCAGTAGTATTCTTTCACTACTTAGGCCTATGTGCTTCCTCAAAATATCATCTCGAAGGCCGCCAAAGAATGGAACCCAATTTCGACCCATAAGGTATAAAGTTCCATCTTCTTTCGGCACTAATTGTTCCTTCATGCCTCGAAGTGTTTCTGCTTGAATATGCTCTTCCTTGAGCGCTTGTGAATCATCTTCTCTAATGCTTGAACTCTCAGTGTTCTAACTCGCTCCTTGCGGCTCATGGCGTTAGCTACAACGTTTGCCTTGCCCGGATGGTACTTTATTTCACAATCATAGTCGTTCAACAATTCAACAAACATCGTTGACGTATATTTAATTCTTTTTGGTCGAATATGTGTTGAAGGCTTTTATGATCCGTGAGAATAGTGCATTGAGTACCATATAAATAATGTCGCCATATTTCAAAGCGAATACCATCACGCCTAACTCAAGGTCGTGAGTGGTATAGTTCTTCTCGTGAACTTTTAGTTGGCGTGACGTGTACATGATAACTTTTTCACGTTGTATGGGTACACAATCCAATCCTTGATGCGAAGCATCACAGTTTACAACAAAGTCATCTGTATCGTCGGATAATGAT
Source organism: Helianthus tuberosus (assembly GCA_030545235.1). NCBI lineage: Eukaryota > Viridiplantae > Streptophyta > Magnoliopsida > Asterales > Asteraceae > Helianthus > Helianthus tuberosus. The sequence goes on from JARYGA010055520.1 coordinate 571,676, forward strand.
AAGATTGTAAAATGCTATGCACCAATCTTAAGAATAAGTTGTAATGCTATATCTTGTTTTTCGATTGGGGCGAATCTATTGTCTTTAACAACTCTAAAATGGTTCTCAAATGTTGCTCATGTTCATCAGTCGATCGAGAGTATATCAAAATGTCGTCAATAAACACTATGACGAATTTGTCGATATACGGCTTGCACACACGATTCATTAAATCCATGAAGACCGCTAGTGCATTTGTTAAACCAAAAGGCATAACGAGAAACTCGTACTGACCGTAACGAGTCTTAAAAGCCGTTTTCGGTATGCTTTCCTCTTGAATTCGTAACTGATGATACTCCGATCGTAAGTCTATCTTAGAGTAGAAGCTAGAACCTTTCATAAACCATTTGAGTTAGTTGGAAATTCATTTGTAACATGGTTTAGAAATATGAATTTTCATTCATCGAAATGTTGTGCACTTTTGCAAAACTTGCATGTCTTTCCACCCCAAAACCTTTATAAAGATGTATAGTGGTAAAGAGTGGGGGTTATGAACTCACAACATCCTTATTCGGTCAACTACAAGGTTCAGAAGGTGCTAATCGACATGGAGATTTAGCTATGGGTGAGGCTCCCGGTACCAAGTCGAGGTGAAACTCGACTTGTTGATATGGTGGTAGTCCTGGCAAGACTTCAGGAATTTCTTCAGGAAATTCTTTTACCACAGAAATATCTATCAGATATGGCCCAACGGCCTTCTTGTTTACAACAAGTGCTAGAAAGGTAACACAACCTTTCCGTAAGTACTTCTGTGCCTTCATGCAATATATGGTCCGCAATGATGTGTTGCGCTTTTCTCCATGGATAACAAATGTATCTTCGTTTGGTAGTGGTAAGTGAATGATCTTCTCATGACAGAAGACTTCGGCTCGATTATTGGATAGCCAATCCATGCCAACCACTACATCGAAAATACCCAACTCAATGGGTACGAGATCGATATGAATTTCAGCTTTAGACTCGACTAATTTACTTTTTGCCAATTCTATAGAATGAGGAGACGTCTAGCTTACTTGACTCTAGGCCAAGTACATTTTAAATTCTGTGTGGCGAGGACTTCACTGTATAGTTTTAGGAACCCTATGTTTAAATGTAGGATAACCCAATCCATATGTTTAGATGTAGGATAACCCAATCCCTAATTGTAGCTAGGACAATCCTGTCCCTAGCCATGAAACTCATGTATGTGAAATGTTGAGATGAAGCTAAAATTGGCAATGGTATCATATAATATGGATGTGAAATGTTGATTGATAGGATACGTATCGGTGACCCTTAATGATTTGACGTGTCTCAGCTAATTCCCATTAGCTAACTTGATATAGTAATGTGTGTACAACATAACTCTAATTCGAGTATACGTATAACAACTAAAGACACTAGTTAAGCTCGGTGTTGGTATTAATAGAATTGATACATGATGGTCGTAGAGTGTACGTACTCATGACTTCATTGGGATTTTGTGGAGTATTCATAGTTCTAACCACACACACACTTATTCACATAAAGGATTTCGGTAAGTTACCAGCATACATCCTGGTGCCAAAATCGTTTATGGCAGCAGTTGCCTTCATTTCTCTCATGTCGAGAGTTATTGTTTGAGTGATCGAGGTAGGGAGGGATGATGCGATCATGCTTCGGATCTCTGAAGCTAAACCCGAAATGTAACACTTAGTGTGTTTGAATTCGGGTGTTACCCAGTATGGAACAACCCCTAAGAGACCGTGAAAGCATCAAGTGTAACCTTCAATATTAGCTCCAGTTATGACCGAATTCTTTTATAAAATCATATAAAAATAGACATGAAAATCAGATGATATAAAAGAATGATGTATGGTTAAATAAATAACCAATAGAATTGTAGTGTATAAATATATCATGTCTTGAAATAGAATATTATGTCTTGTGCAGAGGATGTCGTGTCTTGTGCAAAAATGTCATGTCTTGTCTTTGTCGAAGAGATTTGAATAACACCACGATATGCAATATAATATAAGCACTTATATATAGGAAGTACCAGCGGCGTATCCACCATGCTTTTATCATATTACACACGTCTCATCACTTACAAATGACCACCAAAATGTCTCGTGTATACCAACGCCAAATGACATGTATAACAATGTCTTGCGTAACAATGTCATGTATAAAACATGTCTTGTGTAAAAGCAATGGTTTTCAACACATAACTTTTAACTTAAACGGTTGATTCTTTTGGCACCATGATCTTTTTAATACTCAATATTAAAAGAAACTAGACATATATATTTAGATAAATATAGTCTATCATGCGCCCAAGAATGAAGAATGCAGTAGGTCATCGAAACCTTAAGACCGCATGGTTCATATATGTTTGAATAAATGATAATACGAATAACCGAAAATGAATGATAATGTGGATAACCAAAACCAAAAAGTGTAATGCCTCTTGCGTGTATTGGTCATATGTTTAAATGGAAAAAGAAAAAAAAATAATTCGTTCAGGAGGGGAAACCAACCCGTGGCCTCCGTCCCTATAATATGGGTTCCCTACTCTATGACCTCAATCGTCCGAAGTAGAGAAAATCCTTTGTCTTATTTGTCCATGTGACCATTATGGTAATAGTGCTTGAGTTTCACGAGCTCTAGCAAGATGATTAGAATCTACAAAAATGTCGAATAGAATGTAATGAGGGAGTTGCAGCATGGCGTATGCCATACTATCCCTTGGAAAAAGAAAAATGTCAAACGACGGAATTTATTGTATCACTTCCAATAAATATGATAAGGTGGAATATGATAAAGTAAGGTAAGGTAAAGTAGAATAAAGTGTCATAGACACCCTGAAACCAACCCATGTTCAAGAATTTCGAGAATGTTGAGGAAAATCCTCCATGAGTAGCTAACACGTTTTATTCGTTTAAATGACTAGTCTCAACTGAAACGTGATATAGATCGAATGTTAGGTGTGAACAAATACTTGTCGTCTTCCTGTATTGTATTGTATGGTATTGTATTGTATTGTATTGTATTGTATTGTATTGTATTGTATTGTAGGGTGTTATACTAACCACCACAGTTCGTGTTCTAATAGATAAGAAACATTGAATCTCGAATAATAATTTAAGAATTTGAACGAATAGTGATCATTAGCTTGGCCCGCAGAGTCCACCAGAATTCCCATGCACTACAAGTTGTTATTACGTAGGCCTCCGTAATAATAAATTGCCTTGCATGGTCACCCTAGCGTTCTCTCGTACAAAACAACCGATCAGTCAGAGGAGGGACACTATTGTCTATATACCTTCAACATAGGAGGGACCTTCGTGATAACTCACGTGTCAACGTCCGTTGTTGTTACTCGCAGGACGGTACGACGTTAGATGAAATAGAAATGGAAAGAATCTGTAACAATAACAATTGAAGAGGCACCTTCAAGATGAGTACTTCATCTTCCTTGTAAGGACAAGAGTATATCCACCTTGATTAGTATGAGTCACATGGATCTCGTCCCACTAATGGAGTTGTTGTCCAAGGTTACCACCTTCGCCTCATCGTCATTATCATGGTCAGGCATTTCAGCATTTGCGAGAAAGCAACCATATTTTACGGAATTAAGTTTAAGATTTCACTTAGGAATCATGTTCGCCATAAGCTCCGCAATAGACATGAGGTCGATATTTTCACCGTGTGAGTAAAGAATAATAATAGAGTTTGAAGTCGAAGGTATTTTGTTCTTGGCAAAATATTTCATGCAACGTATATATGAACCACCTATATATATAATCATGTAAATCCTATCAATCAAGGATTTCTATCTTGTATAAGCTGAACCAGTAAACTGTTTATAATGCATAAACTGATAATGTATTGTATTGTAGGCACATAGTCTATTAATGTATTGTGTCTGTTTCTCATAGACTTCACCTATGGAAATGTCCTCGCTTGATTTATGTGAAATGAATTTTTGCTGTAGTGGACCTTGAAAAAATGTTTATGCAATGAAAACCTTTTGACTTGTCCAACTTTATTTATTATCTGTTCAACATGAACAAGAGGTTTTCGTGAGAGATCCCTAGTGATTGTAGACTTAGACTCGAGAAAGAATCATGAGAGCTCAGGTCAGAACCATCGTTCAGCAGAGAGATCATGACTCAACTTGTGGGTGTGTCCCCTTTAGAGGATCTTTTTTGTCACACCCGCTCGTAGCGGAAACGCAAGGTGTGATCTGTATGGTTTTCATTGCATAAATATCGATGTACATGAACAAACTATATGAATAAAACATACTCCATTGCCATTGCCATTACATATGTGTTTCCCAAAAGAATGCAACATAAGTTGAATGTATTGGTTACAAACCATCAAATGAAAATAAGTTGTCATCGTTTTATACATCAAAATGTAAGTCTTAAAATGTCAAGACTATGACCACTATATCACCGCAAAGAGGCGGTATATAACAGGCAAACCCTTCAATAGTTGGCATGGAGTATTGATACTTGTTTTCTTTGAACTGAAACCTTTGCATTGGTCCACTAATTCCCTGAAATACATGTAAGTTTGAAAACATCAACAAAAGTTGAGCGAGTTCATGCAGTTTAGCTGTACAAGATGTATCTGTATCAAAACAGTATGTAATATGTATTTGTCTCAATTGTCATTGTATCCAAACTGGATATAAGATGTATCTGTAAAATATGAGATGTATTTGTATTTGTATCAATTGTAGTATGAAAAGCGTCAATGAAATCGTGATCATTAATGTTTTGCAAGGACATTAATATGTGTGACGAAATAGGAAGCAAACCAACCCTAGACGATTTTATGCCGATTCCTATCGACTGGGACACAAACGCACTCTTCTGTATGGGTCCACGACCAAGAGTGGGGCTCGCCAAAACCCATTAGATCTAAACCTTTGTTCCTTGGTCCAAACTGGATTAATGGTGCTTATAGTATGGCCCTAATTCGCACATGATCTAAGGTGTTTCATTCCTTGACTTATCATACTATTGTACATGTATTTTCCCCGATAGTTGTAAAGCTTGAAAAGCATTTAAGATGAAAATGGGACATGAACTCACAGTATCGCGTCCTGTGAATAGATGTAAATAAGATCTCACGTGCGGTCGTCCTGAATAGCGTTGCGACCTACAAATGTTCTTATTTTTGTTAGACACTTCGGTCTTTGTAAATAACTTGAGTACAAGTCTTTTGTCTTGAGTATGTGTAAGACTTGTATGTCTTTACTGTTCGTTAACTGTGTATTCGATGTATGAGTTGTTCAAATGTTCGTTAACTGTGTATTCGATGTATGAGTTGTTCAAATGTTCGTTAACTGTGTATTCGATGAATGAGTTGTTCAAATGTCCGTTAACTGTGTATTCGATGAATGAGTTGTTCAAATGTCCGTTAACTGTGTATTCGATGAATGAGTTGTTCAAATGTCCGTTAACTGTGTATTCGATGTATGAGTTGTTCAAATGTTATATATATATTTTTCACCAAATATATATATATAAATGTTATCTTGTATCTTGTGAGTTGTATAGTCGGATCTAGTCCGCTGAATCTCGTGTCTTATATGTATCACTCGTATAGTTGTGTTTCCAATAATGGTATCATTGGGCCAAGCCCATGTTTTCAAGTTATTGGGCTTAAATAGTGCTGGGCCTTAAATAGTGTTGGGCCTCAATAGTGTTGGGCCTCAAATAGTGTTGGGCCTCAAATAGTGTTGGGCTTCAGATAGTGTTGGGCTTCAAATAGTGTTGGGCTTGAATAGTGTTGGGCTTCAAATAGTGTTGGGCTTCAAATAGTGTTGGGCTTGAATAGTGTTGGGCTTTGGCCCATATGTTTAGTATTTGGGCTTAGCCCATGAATTTATGTTAAGCCCATTATGAAGATAAGCCCATTAAGAAAAATAGCCCATTAAGTAAAATAGCCCTTTAAGTAATATAAGCCCATTTGTTATAAAAATAGCCCACTAGTATAATAAGCCCATTTATTTTTATAAAAACCTTTTTATAAAAATTTACTAAGTATACTTGTTAGTAAATAAAAACATACCAGTTTTTATAAGTTTATAAACATCCGAAATTTGTTATTGATAGGATACTTATATTTCGTGTCGATAAATCGTCTAAACGTCGTAGTAACTCCCCGGATTGGCAATTCACTTATGTAGTCGTCCGTCGTTCATTTTGACCATAATTGGTGTCCGATTATTCGAATCGTCCGTAACTCGTTTTAAGGCGTAATTATGTGAAGTCTTATAAGACTTTGATTATTATGTATCATGTGTTCATTATTACCATTGTAATAAAGTTCCTATCTTTGATATATATAACTAATACCATCAAATAATCACATAGCACATAAGTTGTTAAATCACCAAATATATATTTTTCTAAAAAAATATATATATTTCTCTTGTCTAAATACAACCAAAAATGTTGTTACTTTATAAAATAAAGTTTTTATGAAAAATGGCTATATAACCTTTGTATTTTATTCTAACCATGTTTTATAAACATATCATTTTCTTTATCAAATCACCAACAATTTACTCTACAACTTAACTAAACATATGAGACTTTTATAACATGAAATTATCAAGATGATATCCCAATCATGTAGGGTTTTAACCATGATTATTTCATATGCTAACAAGTTCAAAAACCAAGTTTAATTTTAGTTTTAACAACTTTTATAAAAATCTCTAGTTGTATGTTACTTTTTATAATCTTGTGAGAGTATTGTTTTTAACCAAAAACCTTATATATTTTCACAAGATCAATAGTTATGATCATCCATTAATCCTTTATGTTAAAAACCCTTTAACATAAACATGCATAATTTTTAGATCATAACTTAAAACATCTTCTAATAATTTATTTGCATCATAAACATCATAACAAGACTAAATAAGCATATATCAAGTCTTAGATCATAATATAAACAATCATAATTATATCATGATTTTTATCTTTGCTTCTTTGTATTTTTCATGCTTATTATGTATGATTACATGGTTATTATTAGTAATAATAACAATCATAAACTTAATATATTTGCATAAAAAAAATAGATATAGAAGCTTACTTCTAGCACTAGGCTAGGGATGATCTTAGAAGATTATTAAGAACTAATAAGATGATGATCTTGATGGTAGAACACTTTTGTATGGATGAAAACCCTTCCTTTTACTTCCAATAGCTTTAGATCACCTTATGTTACTTGGAAATCCATGTTGATCATGAAGGAGATGATAAAAATAATTGGGTTTTTGGATGGTGTTCTTGGTGAAAAGATGAAGATTGAAAGAGTTCTTATGTGTGTGAAAGATAAGGTGAAAAGTATGATAAAATGCTAGTAATGTTTAATGAGATAAGTGTTATAATTATCCACCAACATCATCCACTTGTAACTTAACAAAAATATCTAGATATTAAACACATGGTTAAGTAATGTGGGCCCCCCTAATTTCGGCCCATATGTGGGGGGGGGGGGGTACCTTATGTGGTAAAAATAACTTAGTTATTTTTTTTTTTTCAAAAGAATATAAAGATGTAAGCCTTTAGGTGTTTAGGTTTTGAAATTTTCCGAGATGTTTCTCGACCTATAATGATCATAAACTAGCTTTACAAGACCAAAAATAATAACCACTAGTTCGCTACATGTGCCAAAATATAGTTCGGCTAGATGTTTAGCGCTCGTTTCGCAAGTAAATAGCCGAAAGGCACGCTTACGGAAGTTGTAGGAAAAATTCCAGTTATGTATGAAATGGATATTCCATAATTATTTTTATATGAAATTGGTGTCTAAACATCAATTTTTGCATCTTGTAATAATATACAATTGCTGAATTTTGCGGAAAATTCATGAAATGGTCACTTTTAGCGCATTTCGGACAGTTTTTAGTGCTACCGGACATCGGTAAAATATTAACCAAACTCTTGTATTCCCATAAAGGGTTTAATATATAATTGATATTGGACTCTCATCCGAGTCCTAAAGATGTCATTTTAGATGTTTTCTGCGGATCCGGAGTTTTCGTCAGCACTCTAGTTCACTAGGCACTACTCTAGTTATTTCGATGAATTGTTTGCACTATTTCAAATGTACCCAATAAAAATGAATAATGTGCATCATAGATGAATATTCCTTGAGTGTTATAAGATGTATATCATGTAATCATGCAGTTCGAATATTCAAAACACATACTTGTATAATGTAAATCATTGCTTTAAATGTACGTAAATTACCAGAAAGTGGCAGTTGTCACATTTTTTACAACAGCATTGCTAAGCAATTTTATTGTCTTATCATATATGCTGAGGGTGATGCTATGTTTCAAGCATTGCGAAAAGTATTATTCGAGGACTAGGTCAGAACTTCCATTCAGCAGAAGTCCCGGAATAATACCCCAGATATCACTGAGTATAAAAACCTAGTATATCAGAAAAAGGAATCTTTCAAACGAGATTTCAGGGGTTACCTATATATCCAAGTAGTGTTCCCCACAAAATAAGCAAGTAAAATTTAAGTTTATATCCCGAACAAACCTACTAAATGTGTAAAAACCTATCGGCATATCATCAGCGAGACTGTTTAATGCATTTAAACATTCCATTTCTTTAGCATACCGTGACTGTCAAGCCGATGTACTATCATTTTCCCTTTTAACACAAGCTCTTTTCTGGTTTTCTATTGTTTTTGGATTTTGAAAAAAATCTCATGTTTTTGTATTTTTGTCATTTTTTATTGTTTTTGTATTTTCTGAAATATTACCCTATACCTCCCCCTAAATACCAAAACAGGTAAAAAATCGACAAACCATTGCAGATTGCTTCTCAACATCATCTACAATGTCTCCTTCATCAACGCCAATGATCTCCTCCAACACCGATAAAAGCTTCATACCATTCAGTTTTAGCAAATACTGAAAACGTGTTTTATCAAATGCTTTGGTATGTAAATCAGCTTTTTGATCATCAGTGTGGATTTTCTCAATTCGTATCAACTTCTTCTCGAAACAATCTCGAATGAAGTGATGACGAATCTCAATATGTTTGGTTTTAGCGTGATGAACAGGATTTTTCGTAATGTTAATCGCTGCCTCATTATCAACAAAGATAGGGGTGTTTAGAAATTACAAACCGTAGTCGTGCATCTGTTGCTGGATCCTCAAGATCTGTGAGCAGCAACTGCTAGCAGATACATACTCCGCTTCACATGTGGATAAAGCCACAGAGGTTTGCTTTCTGCATTGCCAGGTGACCAATCGTGATCCAAAGAACTGGCACCCTGCTGTTGTTGATTTAGCATTAACTTTGCAACATCCGAAATCGAAATCGGAATACCCTTCGAGCATGAAATCGCTTTCTCTTGGATACCACAACCCCAATGATGGAGTTCCTTTCAGGTAGCGTAATATCCTTTTCACAATCACCATATGCGATGCTCTCGGGTTAGATTGAAATCGTACTGCGAGGCAGGTTGGGTACATGATATCGGGTCTTGAAGCTGTCAAATACATCAGCGAACCGATCATGGAACGATACATCATTTCGTCTACCTTTTCTCCGATGAGATCAGGGTTTATCCCATGATTCGTTGCTAATGGGGTGGCTGCTGGAGTAGAACCTGACATCCCAAATTTCTCCAAGATATCATGAACGTACTTCATTTGATGTATGAAAATTCCTTTGGGTAGTTGATCAACCTGCAGTCCCAGAAAGAATTTCATCTCACCCATCGATGACATTTCGAATTTCTGCTTCATGACTCGTTCAAAATCTTTGCATAGATCCTCATTTGTTGACCCAAATATAATATCATCCACATAAATTTGAACAATCAGAAGATGTCCGTCGACCTCTTTGGTGAAGAGAGTGGCATCCACTTTTCCACGGATAAAGTTGTTGGCTTGCAGGTGTTGAGACAATGTCTCGTACCAAGCTCTCGGGGCCTGGTGTAAACCATACAGCGCTTTGTCTAGCAAATAGACCTTGTCTTTGTGGTGTGGATCGGTAAGGCCCGGTGGCTGACCGACATAAACCTCCTCTTTTACCTTCCCGTAAAGAAAAGCCGATTTTACATCTAACTGATATACTTTGAAATTTTTCCAAGATGCAAATGCTAGGAAAATTCTGATCGCTTCTAGTCGAGCAACTGGAGCATATACTTCGGTGAAATCTATACCCTCCTACTGACAAAAACCCTGGACTACGAGTCGAGCTTTGTTACGAACCACAACTCCTCTATCGTCCCTCTTGCATTTGAACACCCACTTGGTGTTTATCTTCCTCTAACCATCAGGTAAATCCACTAACTTCCACACTCCTAACTTTTCAAATTAGCTCAGTTCCTCCTGCATTGCATTGACCCAAGAATCTTCAGTAAGCGCCTCCTTGTAAGTTCTTGGTTCAACCTGCGAGATAAAACAACTCAATGAGAATTCAGTTTGCAAAAGAGCAACTGTTGTATAAAAACATGTAAGCCCTTTATCAATCTGGCTTCGAGTGCGAACGCCTGTCTGCAGTTCTCCAATGATCAACTCCTCCGGATGATATGAAAGAGTTCATGGCATTACTTCGCCTGAAACATCTACATCGCCTTCCAGATTAGTAACATTCTGATTTGCACCTTGTTCACTGACTGGGTTTGTTTGACTTGAAATCTGAATTTGCTCCCCCTCAGAATCTGAATCACCACGATCAAATACTGGCAAGTTCTCAGATTCTTGATTATCATTCTGTGCCATCTGATTATCTTGAGCAATTTCATCCTGTTGGACATCATCATGTTCACCAGCATTGCTTGGACCTGCTTCATCATCATTTTAAGCTCTTTGTGGTCTTCTTGAATACTCAGCTGGAAACCTTTTCTGCGATTCTTCATACTCTCTTAGAATATCCAACTCATCAAAGAAATCTTCTTCTTCATCCTTTTCTTCTTCCATGTCAAATGAATCCCACAATTTATCGTAATTAAAACGCCATGAGTCACCGGGATTCTGAGGCGGCATAGTATACCCCTGACACTCAACATTTGGAGCTTCAATAATCCGCTTTAGACTTGGAACGAAGACACGTCGTAATGGACTTGCATAACCTATGAATATCCCTTCAATACTCTTTGGACCAAACTTTCCAAAAGGCTCTAGAACAGTACAGGGTGACCCGAACGGTTCAAGATACTTCAGATTCGGTTTGCGGTTATTGATCAACTCAAAGCATGTTTTGTTAAATTTCTTGATAGTGAGAACTCTGTTGAGCGTATAGCATGCGGCGGAAACTGCTTCTGCCCAAAAATTTATCGTAACTTTGAATCAGCAAGCATTGTTCTGGCCGTTTCGATTAGCGTCCTGTTTTTACGTTCTGCTACTCCATTCTGCTGTGGAGTGTACGGAGCACTAAACTCATGCAATATACCTCTTTCATCACAATATTCTTCCATCTTGTTGTTCTTGAATTCAGTACCATTATCACTTCTGATTCTTCTGATACGCCTTTGGTACAAATTCTCAATCTTTCTGAACAACGCCATCAAACTGTCAAACGTTTCATCTTTCGACTTCAAGAATGATACCCAAGAAAATCTGGAATAATCATCAGTAACCACAAGACAGTAGAGATCCCCTGTAATACTTTTAACGTTTACTGGACCAAACAGATCCATATGTAGTCTCTCTAACGGTCTGGAAACTGAATTGACTTGCTTTTTAGGGTGTGACTTTTTCTTCTGCTTGCCTTTGACGCAGCTAATGCACTCCCCTTCCAGATGAAAACCTTTGATATTAACACCAAGAACTAAATCATTGTGCACCAAGTGATTCATTTTTCTAAGATGTATATGCCCCATCTTCCGGTGCCACAACTTCGATTCTTTCTCTGTTGCTCTAGACACAAAACAATGTGCTTGACCTGTAGTTGTAGTTGCTACACTCATGTCCAATACATATAGATCATTCACTCTAGGTGCCCTCATGATAATCCATTCTTCAGGGATAACAAATCCTGGCTTCAATATCAAACATTCTTTGTCAGTAAAGTGAGTGGTATACATCCTGTCACAAATCTGCGAGATGCTCAGCAGATAATTCTCCAGCTCAGCAATGTAGTTAACTCTCTCAAACGTAACAATCCCATTGGATAACGTTCCTTCACCAATAATTCTACCACCTTGATTTCCTGCGAATCCCACGTAACCTCCATTGAAATTTCTAACATCATACAACAATGCAGTTTTCCCTGTCATATGTCGAGACGCTCCACTATCCATAATCCATCGTGAAATAGCTCTTGGAAGTTCCTGCACATATCACAAACAATTCAATAAAGATGCCGATTCATGCTTCACAATTACCAACTAGGAAGCTCCGGCAAGTCCAAAATCTTTAGAGAGATTTTGATGCTACCCAAGCCTCTTTCGACTCAGGTAACTGGACTTTAATGTGAGATTTTGTAGTGAAAAGTGGCGGAAAATTTTTATCATTCATTTTTAAACCTTCATCTGATCCAACCTCAACCTTTTTGTATAAGAAAAACTCATCTATCTTTGGTTGACCGGTTGATTGATTTTTCTTTTGAACATTCTTCTTCTCTGGTTGATTAGAAGATTGTTTTTCCAAATTTTCATAATAATCCAAAGGAACATCCATCTTTACCGGTGTGGTAGAAGACGATTGTTTTTCCAACACTGAAACCTTTGGTTTATCAACAACTTTTGGCTTCCATGTTTGTTGAGATGATGCAACCCATTTGTAAAATTTGTCATTTTTAGTTACAACGTTCTTAACAGGTTCAATTTTGACTTTTGTTTTCTCATTTTTCAAAAATTTCTCAACAACCAATGGAGCTTTGCCTTTAGCATCAACCTTTTTCTTTTGTTTCTCAACAACGTCAGTCTTAGGCTTAAAATTGATGCAATTTCTTGCAATGTGACCAACTTTGTTGCATCTAAAACATGTACGAGTATCAACTACCCGACTTGTGCCTTCAGACTGATGTTGTGAGGCCCTCTTCTCAAAGAATTCTTCATTTGATTTCGAAAAAATTTCATTTTCCTCATCAGAAAGTGAACTTGAACTGTTCACAAACACTCTCTTCTCAGCAAACTTCTTGTTTTGAACATTTCTCTTTTGATAACTCTTACCACCCTGATAACCACCCAACCAATTGTTTCGATTGTTATTATAAAAACGCGGTGGAACTATAGGTTTCTTGTAGTAAGCTTTATCTTTCTCAAAATTCATTTGTCTCTTTGTTTGACTCAAACTGTTCACTTCTGACAACTCAACTTCAACCAATTTGAAAACATTTGTCAACTTTTTCACATTAACATTCTCAATGGGAAACTCAGAATTCGAATACAACTTATCAGATCCAGCCATCTTGTACATCACAAGACCCGGTTCATCACCTAAGTTGTTTTTGGATTTTGGTTTCTGAATGTACTTGTCCAGAAAACATTCATCATCTCCAGCTGAATCAGACATCAAAACACTTTCAGCTATGCTTTTAACAATCTCAGTTTGAACACTATCATCAGATGATGATGAAGAAAATGTCACATCAATTGAATCAGGAAGTTTCACTTCATTTTCTTCCTCAAGATTAACCAACCCAGATTGCTTTTTCGAATAATTTTCAAGAACTGGTGGTGGAACTTGATGAAACCCAACCCCAGTTCCATCACAGTATACATCTTCGCCTGCTTTGTCTTTCCCAATGGGTTTGGGAATGATGTGTTGCAAAACAAAACTTGCAGAGCTGTAACTGTTCAATTTCAAATTGATCCGTTCATTCTCAATCTTGGCTTCTTCAAACTGAAGTTTCAATTTAGCAATCTTATCCAATTGTGTGTTTATTAATTCTTCTTTGATTCTCAAAACACATTGCAATTGGCAATTTTCTTTGTAAGTTTTACCATTTCGATCATCATTATCTTTAATCGTGCTTTTAAGCTTTTCAAATTTTTCTGTGATCTGACGATTTTCAAGAACTAACCTTTCATTTTCTTTCCTAACCTTTTCCTGATCAATTTTATCAGTTTCAATTTTGTTAGTTAACTCCTTTAATCGTTCAGTTGAAGCTTTCACCATTTTGTCACGATCAAGGATTTGATCCTCAACACTTCTGACTTTAGCAGTCAGATCCTCAATCTTCTTACCTTTGAGATAAGTGTTTGTACTACAAACCTTGCATTCTTTGATGCAATTTTTGCAGTCAACATTACCACTGACCTTCTTACCTGACTCAGTCGTTGACGCATTTGAACTGACTTGGCTTTTAGACTCAGAAACGGATTTAGAATCTACCTCAATTGCCTTAGCTGCCAGCACCTTGTCAGCCATCTTTCCCATGTTTTCAGCATTCAACTCCTGTGTCGTGTCAATGATCCCAGTGTCAATATTCTTTGACTTCTCTTTCTCTTCTTTCTCCTTCTTTTCTTTCTCTTCATCTTCACCACTTCCCCACCATTTCTTCTGCCAATAATCATCTTCAACTTTATACTCTTTGATTATGGTTTCTATATCAAGAGTGTTATGATCAATAGTAATATTTCCATAGGGGTCAAGATAACATTCTCTGTCTGGATCCCATATTTTTACTCTTTTTGCTTCAGAAAAAATACCAGATATTCTGATCAATTTGTTCGTGGCCAACATCTTTCTGTGTTTATACTTCTGTTCTTCAGTTCTGTTATCTTTCCAAGGTTTAGGTTCAGAATTTGCCATGAATGCATATCCAACCGCATCCTCCTCAGGTAACAACTCGCTCCAGTCGAAACCTTCATCATCGTGAATCACCGCAAGAGCTCTAGATTTTTCTTTGTTATCTTCAATCTGCTTCATTCTTGGTGGCTCCGATTTGTTCTGATGATAAATCGCTTTCTTGTAGTAATCTTCTCTGAACGGGTTCTCAGATTCATCAGCATACGAATTTCGGCATTCACACTTAAAGTGACCTTTCTGTTTGCATTTGAAGCATGTCACCTTAGACTTATCAAAGCCCAAGTTGGTAGATGGTCCACCAATTGACTTCCTCCCTGTTATCTCCATAAAACGCTGCGCTCGACGAACTGCACTGGCCATACACCACCTTATGTCAATCAGTTCCATCTCCTCAGGATCAATCTGATCATAGTCTTCTTTCGTCAGGTTGGTGTTGCCTATCTTCCCTGCTACAAGACTTTAATAGGATTCTAGCACAGATGCTAAGAAAACCATCTGTTGCTTTGCCGACTCCTCGCTGAAGTTCTGAGCATTCTTTAAGTCTACAGCGATGTTGCATTGAAATAAGTTCTTTGCATCAGACTGGTTTGAATTTGATGAAGACCCACTATTATATCCACTATGATATTCACTGCTTTGACTTTCTTTGCTTGTTGTGGATACATTCTCAGCAGAAAACGCAGTCTTGGGAGATGTATTCTTTGGCATCATGCTCTTTGGATAATACAAGTCCAAGTTTTGCTGGTAAGACAAATGATTGACTTTGTGTGTCTTCTTTAATTCCAACTCGTCACTCTCTAATCTCTCAATCAGCAGATCCACCGTAAGATCTGCAGGTTTGATCGTATTCTTCAGCATCAACGCATAGTATTGCCAATCCATTTCATCCGGTAGTGAGTCAAACAGCTTATCGACTAGCTCTTCTTGAGAATAGCGAATATCATGTCTCGTCAGTTCCAGTTTCAGATGCCCAAACCTCTCTATCATTTTACAAACTGATTCATTCTTTAAACACCCAAACAAATCAAACTCTTTTCTAAGTAGTTTCTTTTTGTTTTTCACAATTTCTTTGCTTCCTAAACATTTGTTTTTCAACTTATCCCAGAGATCTGTAGCACTAGAGTATTCGATCAAAGATATTATATCTTCTCTGACGGATTGAAACAGCAACGCAATACATTTTTGCTCAGCAACAAACGATTCTATTTCTTCAGTTGTTGTTAAGGTTTCGCCACTTTTGCCTCCATCATCATAACCATTTTTTAGACTCTTCCAGCTGGGAAAAGCAAAGGCTCTCAACCAATCTTCAAATTTCTTTGCCCACCGACTGTATTCTTCTATAGCCATCAACTTCGGGGGTTTACAGGTTCCGAAAGCACTTTCAACTTCCAATACATCCGATAACTTTTTCTTTGGATTCTGCGTGTTGTCATTGGTATTACTCGAAGATGTATCATTTCCACCGTCTCCAGCAAATGCAAATACATCATAAAACGGATTGAAATCATCCATCTTGTACCTGAAACAATTAACAAAAACTTAGAAAATTCTTGGTTTTGTAAAATGACAGATTCAAACGGTCGTGAACAGATTCAACCGTAATGTCACTTTCAAACGGACACGTGATACCAATTTCAAACGGTTGTGACCACTTTCAAACGACCACTTTCAAACGGACAGGTCAGTTTCAAACGGACAGGTTAGTCTCAAACGAACAGGAGTCAACTTCAAACGGACAGGTGTCAGTTTCAAACGGACAGGAGTCAATTTCAAACGGACAGGTGTTAGTTTCAAACGGTCACAGCTAAGTTCAAACGGATGATGTCATCATATTACGAACAATTTCAAACGGTCAAGATGATTTCGAACAGTTTTAAGCCGTATTTTGGTCTCAAATTCTCAAGGATTAGTTAATAGTGTTTTTCGTTTAATATGTGAAGTTTTCAAGCCATTACAACCGTGAAATATGTCCGAATCAGAAAAATATGAGAGAAAGAGAGTAGAAGTTAGAAAATCCGGTAGAATCAAGCTGAATTTGGTATGAACTCCTTGTCCTCAGCTCTGATACCACTTGTTGGATCGTGTTCGGTGACCCTAAAGTCAGTTAAGGCAGTTCATCTTCAAATACGAAGGCGGAATCAACGTAAACGAAGTCAAAACAGCTTGTATCCTTTTAACTTTCTTTCTATTACTGATTGTGAGCTTTTACAATGTATTCTAACAAAAATCCGGCAGCACCTTCGCTCACACACACATACATGACCGTTTCAAATGAGCATGCACAACACCTATATATAGGCTACGCCCCTAACCATTTGAAGGTGACACAGCCTGCTTCAAACGGTCAGGCCATCTTCAAACGGTCAGACCATCTTCAGTGCACCAACATAGTCACTAGGGACTATAACCATCGTGATTACGCTCACGTTGCGAAGTTCAAACGAACTTCTCATTGACCATAGACTGGTCAATGCAGAAAGTCAAACAAAGTTTGACTTTTAAGCTAGAAAGTGATAAAAGAACGAAAGAGGACTTACAAAGGGTCCAAAGAGATTTGGTTCCAAGTATTCTCAGGTAGGTAGTGAATAATCACAACCACTTAGAGAAATCTCAGACCAAATGTGCAGAAAATGAATGAGGGACATGGCCTTATATAGTTTTTCGCAAACCGTTAGGATCATTTCTTGGAGAGGAGGGAATGATCTTGGCCATACAATTGTCAAAGAAAGATTGGGGGACTTGTTCTCCACACAAACCAGCCCATAGCATGAAAAACTATGGATCAAAACCATTGGAACAAGAGGAAATGACCAGATTCAATGTTTCCACAACTCTGATGTGCTAGGCACAGCTTACGGACCATAAGCAAAGGTCCATACAGACCGTAAGAGACCTGCAGACCAGCAACTTTCAAAAATGACAGATTTAGCCCCTGATGCCCCAAACTTGGTTTTCGATGCATTTTTGACACGTTTAAGCCCCGTTAACCCCATTTCAAAGCTCTAAAATGAAGTTAAAGTATAGGGAACTTAAAACATGCTCAAAAATATCTCGGGTGTCGGTTCGTTTGGTCGTACGGTTGCGTTGTTCGGTTAATTACGACGGGAGTCGTAATGAACGCAAAAACGATCCAAATTAAGAGTCGAATGGAATTTTATTATGCCAAACACTAAAATAAAATATTTTAATGCTTACATAAATTTTTGGATGTCCGGATATATTCAGAACGTAAGATATGCGCGAAAATGCAAACTTGTGCACTTTTTGACACTTTTAGTCCCTATTGATCATGAAATTTTATTTTAGCGTACAAAACACCTCAAAGCCTATTTCTAAGCTATGTGAAGGATATTTAGGGCATATTTAACTTATGATCAAGTTCCGGAATGTTCGTTACTATACAAATCGGTATAGTTTCGCAGTTTGACATAATTAGTCCCTGCGATCGAACAAACTTGATTTCAACACACCAAACCATCCAAAACTTATTTATAAGTTATGTGGAGGTTATTTAAGGTATGTTAAGCCTATTTCACTATTCCAGAGTGTTCGTTGCATTAAACTGGTTATATTTACGCATCAGAGCGCGTATAACCCTCCAGAAAGCGATTTAAAGCTTGAAATCGAACAAGAGTTGATATGTGCAAACGATACACATATTTATACAAATCCCAATCATGAAATACAATATTTCATTGGTTTGGAATTTGTTTGATGGTTGAAGTGACACAGGTGTCACTCGTAGTGGGCCGGAATGGGTTTAGGTGATTAATCACGGGTCATGAAAATATAGTGTGAACTCGTGTATTTGCTAAGTGATCTCATGACATCAAACGGCTTGTTATGTTGCATGATTTCCTACCACAACTTGTGTGGTTGCTTGGATGTGAATTGAACCACCTGACATGTACTTTGGCGTAGCGTGAACTTGTGTAGTAAACATGCTATGACTCGGATGCTTGTTATGACATATGTGATGATTACATGTTTGGTTGTTTATTGCTTGAGCAATACGTGTGACTAGATATGTGAATTGTGAATTCATGAAACTGACTATCTCTGGTAACCACAATAGGATTTGATTGATCAATTGTTTAACGGGTATTTAATCTACCGAGCAAACCAAGGTGAGTTCACACACTTTCTAAGGCATGGGATTCCCGATGGTTGGGAATGGGTTAAAGAATTAAAACGGAACCTACATATCCTCCTTGGGTAGAATATGTACCGCCATCCTCCATGGGTAGGATGCCAATATTAATCCGGCGTATTCTCCTTAGGTAGAATACGTACGTTCGTCCTCCTTGGGTAGGACAACAACCTTAAACTTACTAGACAAAACTCTATCATGAAGTCCCTCATTTTTATATCGACTTAATCGCCGGGCCAATGGCGAGCGGGTCATTAGTTAATAGCGCTATTAGGGTTGACAAGCCTCACACCGTGCCGGTAGGACGGGCGTGTACTAATGGATCTGGGCACTTAGTCAATGATGATAGACATTGATGTAGGGCACAACTTATTTTCGTCAGTTGTCGATATGGTAACGGTCTAGTGGTTCACATGGGGAAGCCCCCACTGATTATGGATATGGTTTAGGAAACAAAGATACTGGTTAACTCATGGTTTACGAAACAACTTATGATTTTAGAACAACTTTAAAAACGGACAACCAACTGTGAACTCGCTCAACTTTGTTGTTGATTCGTTGTTACATGCCTTGCAGGCTTTTAGGTGCATATTGTTGGAACTTGCTGTCTGGGAAGCTGGAGTGGTCATGGGTCGAGACACATGGAATCGCAACACAAGACTAATGGCTTTTGCATATGGTTTATAAACACTTAACGAATAAATTTTGCTTCCGCTGTATACTGTGAATTATTTGTAACGTTGTAACACTTAATGTTAATGAATGAAAGTTTTATTTAAATATACTTATGAGTTCAATGTGATTGGTGGCTAGATCCTGGTCAGTCACGCCTCCTGCGGTGATACTCCGCTTGTGGGATTTGGGGGTGTGACACTAAGTTAATAAATCGACACCTAAATCGGAAGATCGGGTAGAATGAGGTCTCGTAAACCAAATGAGTATTGGAACTCATGTGATATGGTTTAACAAGGCCTACATTCTAAATCGGAACCTATCCTAATTGCTTACGACCCGTTATGACTCGTTAAGGTAGTCTATGCTACTTTAACGCGTCGTTCGCGCAAATGTGCGTTTGAGATGTCTAACTCGTCCTATGATAAGTATTATATGCCCTAACATGTTTACATATGTTGCATAATCAGTTTAAGTGTCAAAAATTAAGTTACATATGCTTAAAATCAAATTATGCATGAAAAGGGTATTTTGGTCATTTACCTAAGGCATATAAACTACCTATCATACATCTAATTAAACTAAGTGACCATAAGGTATAACCTCGGAAGGTTATTCCCTATACAAGTATGGTCACAAAATATGCTTGGTCGGATCCTAACGATCGACCAAACGTGTCGGGTTCGAAAGTCTAAGCGGTTGTCAAGACCACTTGACTTACGACCCTATTCAAGCACAAGACCAAAAGTGACGAGTTAAACATGCTAAAACATGTTTAACTAAGTTAGAAAACAGGTTTGATATCAAAACAAAGTATTTTGATACCCGAAAATAGCTTCATTTCAAAATACGCATAAATACGCATTTTGACCGAAATTTTGACGCTTCACTTCAACTAATCAACGTGGTAATCAGTAGGTATAGTCACATGGGACTATAACCATCGTAATCATGCTCACGTTGCAAAGTTCGATTGAACTTTGACTTGGCCAATTCATGGTCAAAGGAGAAAGTCAAACACTGTTTGACTTTCATGCTTGAAAAGCATAAACAAGCATGAAAGAAGCTTACAAAAGGTCCAAGCTAGGAAGAATTGATCTAAAATACTCAGGTATGAAGCCTTAGCTTCAACTTAGAGCAGATTAAATAAATTTGAGCAAGGAATGAATGCAAACATGATGGGTATTTATAGGAAGTCTTGAGTTCACAAGATGATTACAAGTGTTTTTGCAAGAATCAAAGCTTGATCTAACCCATACACTTGTGGCACATTGTTTCTAATATAATGGGAACTCAAAAACAAGCAAATGGTATCCCAAAACCATGTTAAAATTGCATGAAAACAGCTGCTGTGGCCAGATACAATGTTTCTGACCTGCAAGTCTGTTGCGCCCCGCGTAACATGAGCCCTTATCTTACGCGGCCCGCGAGCTATAGTTTCACAGAATGACAATTTTGGCCCCTGCATGTGTAGAACTCAGTATTTGATGCTTTTAAGCCCCGTTAACCCCATTTCAAGGCTCTACAATGAAGTTAAAGCATAGGGAACATGAAATATGCTTGAAAACATCTCGGATGTCGGTTCATTTGGTGGTACGGTTGCGTTATTCGGTTAATAAGGATGAAAACTCGAACGGACGCGAAAACGATCCAAATTACGCGACGAATGGTATTTTTGCATTCCAATCACTAAAATAAAATATTTTAACGATTACAAAAATTTTTGGATGTCCGGATATGTTCAGAACGTAAGATATGCGCGTAAATGCAAACTTCTGCACTTTTTGACGCTTTTAGTCCCTCTTGATCAAATAAGCGTATTTTCGCATAACGAATCCCTCAAAGCCTATTTCTAAGCTATGTAAAGGTTATTTAGCGTATGTTTAGCTTATGATCATGTTCTGGAATGTTCGTTACTATACGAATCGGCATACTTTCGCAGTTTCTCGCAATTAGTCCCTGCGATCGAATAAACTTGTTTTCGACACACCAAACCCTCCAAAACTTATTTCTAAGTTATGTAAAGGTTATTTAAGGTATGTTAAGCCTATGTCACTGTTCTGGAGTGTTTTTCGCGTTAAACTGATTATGTTAACGCATCAGTTCGCGTATAACTTTCCAGAAAGCGATTTAAAGCTCGAAATTGAACAAGAATTGATATGTGCAAATGATACACGTATTTATACAAATTCCAAGTATGAAACACATGATTTCATTGGTTTTGTATTTGTATGATGGTCGTAAAGGCACATATGTCACAAAAAGGGTGATTAACGAAGTTAAACGCGATTATGGTCTTAAACGTCATTATGGAAGCTTTAACGAAAATGGTTAAGTCCTAAATATTCAAGAGTTCTTATGAACTTGAATATATATTTTCACAAAAATAAATGGGTGAAAATAATAACCATATCTAATAATAATTTTTGACAAAAATTATATATTTTGGAAACTCATCAAGTATATGTATTTTGTGCTATGTGTATGTACTTAGATACATTTACGGTGATCAAAATAACATACCCATGATACCAAGAAATATTTGTAAGAAACAACTACAAAAGGACACAAAAATACGTATACATGTTTCCTACATGTTTCCCAAAGAAATGCAACGAAAACGGACATAAATAAATCCTAAACATATTGTGTCCATAAGCGAATAAACGGACGAATTAATGAAACGGACAACGGACGAGCTCACAAGAAATATATATTAAGCAATCACAACGACGTGTCTAACAATATATTTTGGACAATCGGGCGAATGTACGAATATATATATCACCGATAACAATTCCGGAAAGATGAAAGAAAAATACAAAATTTCTAAGTATTCTTTAATAAAAGAATGAAAATTATAAAAAAATTACACATTTAGTAATTTTTTTACACAATGCAAGATTGTTAAATATATGGACTCCTAAAAAAATCAAGTTGGCCTAGGCCCAAATTACTAAAATACATGGGCTAGGGCCCAATGATAAAATATTTGGGCCAGACCCAAATTGCTAAGATACATGGGCTGGAGCCCAATGATAAAATATTTGGGCCAGGCCCAAATTGCTAAGATACATGGGCTGGGCCCCAATGATAAAATATTTGGGCTAGGCCCAAATTGCTAAGATGCGTGGGTTGGGGCCCAATGATAAAATACATGGGCTAGTACCCAAATTACTATAGAAATGTGGGTTAAAGCCCAATGACATAGAAACGTGGGATAAACCCAAAGACAGGGTTTAGTCCCAATGACATAGGTTCGGCCCAATGACACGTGTGCGAAGCACGAGGACATTTGCAGGGCGAAGCCGTTCACATATAATTCAATACATATAAAATATATGTATACACCTATGAAATTTATATACATAACAAGTGAACGAACAAACTACCAACACTCTAAAATACAAAGTTGTTCCAAAATGACAAGTGAAAACACAATAAGAATTCAAGATGAACAACTTGTACGAGGTCCGATAAGACCTAGGGTCTAATAAAGTTAGTACACGTGTAGGTTAATCACACGTACGGACGCTCACAACGATATCACAATGCACGGAGCGCAAAATTGTGAGTTCATGTCCCTCCTTTCAATGATTTCAATGTTTTGTTTTTAAAACAATCGAGGGGAAATACATGTTAAAACTATGGGTATGTTAGCTATGGGTTTAGATGATAACACGATCAATGTGCGTAAGTAGGATGATGACATAGTAACCATTAATCATGTAGTGACCAAGGTGCAAAAGGTATAGATCTATTGAGCTTGAGACACGCTCCACTCCTGGTTGGTATACACTGGAGTGCTTTTGTGATCCCAGAAATATCAAAGTTGTCTCGGGTTGGTTGCGAACTTATGGTACACAATGTCGGGGTGCTCGCTACCCATTGATAGATCCTTAAACTCCATGAATGCTAATAACGTACCATGATTTCATTACAAGAATACAATGATTTCATATGATAACAATAACTGCATGAACTTGCTCAACTTTTGTTACTTTTTAAAACTACATGTATTTCAGGAAACAAGTCTTGAGCCGGTGATACACTACAGGAAACGGGAAAGTCAATGACAATGATAGCCGCTTTTGGAGGGTTTGTCTTTTATATCCCAACTTCATATGGGTGTATATAGGGGACAAAGCCTCACTATGTTTATGTTAAAAACAAACTTTCGTTTTGTGTAACATAACTTAAACTATGTCATGTTTGACATTGTGAACGTTGGTGAACTTGAAACTATGTTGGAAACTTATAAACTTTGTTTGGAAAACAATATATCTATGGCATCGTTGTTGTTTATTATGTTTACACATTTGGATGCAATGATTACCTTTCTTACGTCACACACAATACGCTTCCGCTACTTGAAGGGTGTGATAATTTCTGATAATTTATCATGATTATCTGCCTATATGTCACTTCTATCCCCTTAATATTGATGAAATGTAATGAATAAAGGAGAGAGAATTAACTACCATTAACAAGTTCTTAGAACCCTTCTATCCATGACGTTATCACCCCTATTCTAAAGAGATAAAATTTTGATTACCCTAGTCTAAAGAGATAAAATTTGCAATTATAAAATAGAGAAAATGAAAGAAAAATATAGAATACAGATGTAAATGACTAAAATTTAAAAAATCAATGAGAAATGATGATTACAAATGGAATTTGTGCATGCATGTGAAAAGATAAAGAAAAATTTGATATTTTATGTTTCATCAGAAATTCTGTTGACTTGGTCAAATGAATTATTAGTCCAATGGTGCATCTCCTTTAGATTCATAAGCTTTGCTAACCTAACATGTCGCCAGTATTACTTAGGTTAAACCCCATCCATTGGATAAGGATATCAAACGTGTGGCTAGGGTTTCACTTGGGACACCGGGTGCGGATAAGGGCAATAGCGGTGACATATTGGCTCTCGCTGCTAATAGTGTCGCCACTATAACTCGTTATTCTTGTAGTGTATGGGCGGTCCAATGTCCAACCATTTTTGACTGATAATTACTTTTAATAGATTGATAATTAATTTTTACAATTAATATATAAAATACTGATCACTAACGTAGCTACTATATTGATGTGTAGTGTGTATATATACGTGCTATATGCAAGACATAAGCACCATATTTATTATTGTTGTGTATTATAGTGCGTATATACATGTTCAAGCAAAAGACGTAACTACCATTACCATATTTATTATAGTTGTGTGTTTGTAACACCCCGAAAACGGGTTTGGTAATCAAACCACGTTAATGCTAAAAGACGGGTAAAGTACCGTTAGTGGTAAAATTAACCCGAAAAATATTAGGATTTATATAACTAAACCTAATATTTAATAAAAAGGGAAAAGAATGCTTTTGAGAAAAATAAAGTTTAGAGAACCCGAGTTAACGGGACTTAAAATAAACTGAGTTATAAATTCCCCAAACCCACTAAGTTAACTAGGAATGTTTAACCTAGTTAATAAGTGGGAATATTGTTAGAAATAAGTAGGTTGTGCCCTACTTAATAAATAACTAAACAAGAGGGGCCAAATCAGGATAACTTGAAAGTTATGTTATAAAAATTAAAGTTTAATCAAAACACACACTTAGTGTGTTTTCTGGGTGTTCTGTTCGAACCCAGAAGCTCCCCAGGAGCCCTAAACCTAAGTTCTAACAATATCATCGAATTGAAGGCTCAATTGAAGCTCAAATTCACAATTGAACGTGAATTATTGATCACCCAAGCTAGGGGATCATAAGGTATGTAAAATTTTGATGATTTGTGAAGTTGTGAAATTTGGATAGACATCATAATCACGAATTATGAATGAATTATTGAAGCTATGGCTGAATTAGTGATGTATATGTGCTTAGGAACAAAACCCTAAGTGAAAATTATACATATGATGCTATAAATTGAATGATTAGATGATTTACCACACTAGGATAAGTGGGTATTAATCATAAGATGAATTTGATGATATAATTATGATTAGAATCATCATATCTGATAGTAATCAGGATATACTTGAACAAATTTTGTATTTGAGTATATGATCATACTTGCTAGGAAGTGGGGTTGTATGATAAAATGAAAATGATGATATATTATGATCAAAATGATGTTTGATGTCATCATGTGTTAATCAAATGAAATTGATTACAATAACTTGATTTCATAAGTAGTTAAAACGGTAGCATAATAAGGATGCTAACCGTATAGTGGCAAAGTAATAAAACGAGTAGTTAAGCTACATCGTATAATTACTTTTGTCAATAGGCAGTTTGACTTTTTAAAGTCAAAATGACATTTTATATGATCGAATGATAATTTCGATATAAATATCGTAGGATGGAATAGTCGTGAATGATTATGACTAGTCTAACCATCTTACAAATTACAATGATAGTTTGATGCTTGACAAGCTAGGTGGAAGCTTGGGAATGAAGCGGGTAAAACGAATCAAGTATGAAGAAAAGCATAATCATGATGCAAGGTAAGTAAAGCTTACACCTTTTATTTAATACCTATTGGTGTTATAGGTTTTGAATAATAGAAAGTCATCTTTGAACTAGAATGTTCCGACACGACATGTGCGGTTCGGAATAAAAGACAATGATAATAAACCATGTTTAATGGTTAAAACGGACTAATACGATAATTTGGTCATGAAATGACTAATAGAAAATGAGTTTCGAGTGGTTACCTTATAGCGTAAACCGACATAAATAATAAGGGTAAAACGGTAATTCGATTACACGTTGACGATAACCGTTAGATTTTGAAAGACACTTTATGGCGTAAGCCATAATGGGTCAAAAGAGTTAAGAAATTGGTTTATAAGTAAAATGACCATACGGTGTAAACCGGTGCGAGTCATGTAGACGTGATGATTATAAATCCATCTCGCAAAGATAAACGGTCATTTAGACAAAATGGGTCGAAAGGTGAAAATATCACTCTTTGACAATATCGACTAACGATTTTGTCGAGTTGTATGATTAAAGGAGTTAATATCGGATGGATATTTGCATCGCTATTACTTAGCGGTTATTAAGCAAGGCATTAAAACGGGTCAATATATTGATCCGAGCCAGGTATGTATAATAGGTCAACTCATCATTTAGAACTTGAGGTTCTGTGAGAGCTAGACAAGTCACAAATGGACATTTGGTTACCTTAATAGGTAAACCGAATGATTTAAATTATAGTCATTGTGTTTTGAAAACATAATGATTATTCAAACAAGATCATAGTTTAATATGTGAGATTTTGGGTCAATATGCCTTTCAAAATCATTCATCGTAAATGAAAGGCTTAAATGGACCAAAATGCCCCTGACCGACAAATCAAGCAAATGACCCTTATGGATTGTTTAGAAATAAGTCATTTGATCCAATAAATACTTAGTACATGTATAAAAGCGAAAGGTATGATTCTTGAGAGTCAAATGCCTTAAAATGCGATTTACCGTAAAATGATAATCCAGGGGGTAAAACTCGGAATATATTGATCACCACATTAAATCCACCACAATTATAGTTGTGGTGGAAGATCACTTGATAAGAAATGTGGAAATATGAAGCTAGAAATGAATGAAAGCGATTCGTGTTTAAAATATACTTAAATACCCTTAACGGGTCAAAATAAGTAATATAAGCAAAAACGGGGTAAATATGCATATAAACCCGTGATTTGAACCTAATACAATAGAAAATAGTTACAACATAAAGTTCATGATTACTGGAATGCGACAAATAAGTTTGTTTGATAAAATCATGAACGGGTCAATAAAAGTTGTAAAAAATATATAAAGCCGAAGGCTTAAAAGTCTCAAAATTTATTAATCTGGTAGTCGGATTTTAACTCCATGTGATGGAGAATCGAATTACGATCACGTAGGAAGAAACCTGACGAAAAACGGATAAAAAATGATCAAGTTATGATCTTTTTAGTCAAAATTTGGATTGCTGGTAATATGCAGCACTAGCACCAAACCTTACTGTCAAAATCAACCTCTCGCGTCGCGCGACGGAGGTTAGTCAAATTGGTCGCAGCCCGGGACGTGTGTCGCGTCACGCGACATAAATGTTAAGTGTCGTCGCGTCACGTGACGGCTTATAAAATCTGAATTTGTTGCTAAAACTTGTGGTTTGCATGTTTTTGACTCGCGAACTTGTTCGGGCATGTTTTAAATGCCAAGTGACTAACTCATTTCATGTTTATATGAAATGTAGGTATTATTTGATTTACCATAGGACGATCAAGCTCAACGAGGAACCGAACACAATCAAGATTCAAGCTTCCGCGTTGCATTTTATCATCACTTTTAAACGACGAATTTATGTATGTTATGTTGAAATGTTTTATCTTTTAAAATGTCTTAACAAACTATTATTTTAAGTGTAATTTTAACCACAAATACACTATTATATTAAAATTTTATGATAATCGAATAAATGGACTAAGGGTCTTACATTATTATAGTGTAACTACCATTAGCATATTAATTATAGTTGTGTATTATACGTAACTACGATTACCATATTTATTATAGTTTTGTATTATACGTAACTACGATTACCATATTTATTATAGTTTCGTATTATACGTAACTGTCATTACCATATAATAAATATGGTAATGGTAGTTACACTATAGTACACAACTATAATAAGTATGGTAATGGTAGTTACGTATAATACACGACTATAATAAATATGGTAATGATAGTTACGTATAATACACAACTATAATAAATATGGTAATCGTAGTTACATATAATACACAACTATAATAAATATGGTAATGCTAGTTATGTATAATACACAACTATAATAAATATGGTAATGGTAGTTATGCTATAATACACAACTATATTAAATATGGTAATGGCAGTTCCGTCTTTTGCTTGAACATGTATATACGCACTATAATACACAACTATAATAAATATGGTACGTATGTCTTGTTTTCTAGCACGTATATACACACACTATACATGACTATGGTAGTTACGTTAGTGATCAGTATTTTATATATTAATTGTAAAAATGAATTATCAATCTGTTAAAAGTAATTATCAGTCTAAAATGGTTGGACATTGGACCGCCCACACAATACAAGAATAACGAGTAATCGCGGCCACACTGTTAGCGGCGACAGCCAATATGTCACTGCTATTGCTCTTATCCGCACCCGGTGTCCCAAGTGAAACCCTAGCCACGCGTTTGTTATCCTCATCTAATGGATGGGGTTTAACCTATGTAATACCGGCGACATATTAGGTTAGCAAAGCTTATGAATCTAAAGGAGATGCACTACTAGACTAAGATTTCATTTGATCATTATCATTCCATTTTGAAGTTTCAACTTTACAGAAAAATTTGATTTTTAACATCCTTTTGAGAAAAATGTTTTTATCAGATTTGAAGTTATTTTACCAGCTTTTACCAGATTTCATCTTTATGTTATCAGAAACTTAAAGTTTTGTGACAAATGTTTTGTTTCTGATGAACACAAGCTGTCTTTGTGGTATTTAACTTCTTTATTTTACCATATATCTTTACCCATTTTTGTTTTTCCTTCCCCCCATTCAATGAACCAGAAAACAAAAATTGTAAAAGTATAATATGTTAACTTTAAACAAACAAAACAAACAAACTAAACAAAAACAACCTAATCAAGTTCTATCCCTTCTTCTCCATAGATGATCTCATGGAATAACCAAAGAGGGGTCACTTCACCAGTGTTGTGGTCAGTAGGTATGAGCATAGTGTGTCTGATATTCTGTTGAAGCACCACTTCTGCCCTGGGGAACCATGCAGGAATACCTCCAAAATCCAGCTGACTAGTAATTATCCTCATCAGAAAACGAGGATAAACTAAGAAAGGCCTGCTGGACCACAGGTTGCTCATAAGATCTTTCATTATATAATTAGAGAAATTATAAGGGATGTCCTGTACAAGTGCATGTACATGTTCCATCAACCTGTAGGAGACTTCGTGATGGTTAAAGATTTTCTTTGAAAAGCATGCCCCCATTTGAGTTACCAAGTACTGCCACGGCTTGATGAAGCCTGTTTTTCTAATTGGCCTGTTTGGATTAACCATGTTGTACCCCATTTGTTGTAAGGTTTCATCTATCTGTGCTCTTGTAAAGAGGAAAACATCGTTTTCATCATCAAAGTTTAAAACTCTTCTGATGATGTCCTCAGTTACAACAATAGGTGTGTTGAGCACCACACTTCCGATGGAAGTTAAACCCCTTCCTTCATGCAACAACAGTGTTGCATTTCTCCAGAACATCTGTAAGATGTCTGGGTAGACCATGATGTAAGCTGAAAGGGCGTAGCCTAAACGGCTTGACATGAGCATGTTTAGGATGACTTGGCATCCCTCCCATGCAGGACCCTCAAAGTTGGTCCTAAGTATGAGGTTGTGATACGGGTGGTGAGGAAGTGGAAAAAAGATCAGCACCAATGCCAACCATTTTTGGTTGAAAGAAGTGGAGAAGATGGTAAATTTTTCTAGGGTTTTTTTTAGATGAAAGTGACAGACTAAGCTTAAAGAGGTAGTTATTTATAGAAAAAGTTTTGTTTGCCTTAAATGACATCTACCTACAACTGTAATAAATATGGTAATGGTAGTTACGTATAATACACGACTATAATAAATATGGTAATGATAGGTACGTATAATACACAACTATAATAAATATGGTAATTGTAGTTACGTATACTACACAACTATAATAAATGTGGTAATGGTAGTTACGTATTATGTCACACCCCGACCGCGTAAAACAACAAACAGCGGCGGAAACGTCCGGGAGTGTCGTAACAGAATCATTGTTTCACAACACATGGAATTTAAAGTTTGGTTTTATTAATTAAAATGTTTACATTGTCTTGGAAGTAAAGGAAACATAATTTAATTTAAAGTGTTCTTGCTTCATTTTAAGTCACTAAGGCCCAAGTCCGCCTAAGTGTGTCACGATCGTCATCAAACGTTAGCCCCTGAAACACATGTGAAAATAGGTACGTCAGCATAAAAATGCTTGTGAGATACATAGGTTTTGTTGTTTGAGGATTCATGACTTGAAAGTTAAAATAAATGTTTAACGAAAAGTAGTCATGAACCTTGTAAAATGCTTTCTTTTATAGAATCATCGAAAATCAATAGGAAAATCAGATGATATATGTGACACCGACGACGAAACCTGGTACACCCTAAACGGTCCAAAACTATAAAGCACACTTAACACTTTAATTTCACGAAAACCCTAAAAACATGTGTGACTTATATGCTTGATTAACTTGTATCTGTTATGTCTCGGAGGAATCCGAGAACACGTTACGAATGACATGACACTAATAAGGACCCATGATGTGAAATTGGTATCCTTAGACTTTAAACACGTGTTAAACCGGAGCTTTCTGTTTAACAGCGCTTTAAACCTTTGACATTGATTATTAGGTTATCGATAGCATCATTTAAGATTTCGAGTTCCAGGAACAACTTAGTTTTGTGCCATAGACTGTGACATAAGGTTTGAAGCCAATCAGAGATCGGGTACGCAAAACGAAGCAGCTCCCCGGTTAGGGAAACACTTTCGTTTCAGGAATAACATAAGGCAATCAAAAGTGCAAGGAACGATCGATCAAGCTTAAAAACACTTAAACCACTCTAATACAAGTCTTTTATGATTAAAACGTAACTGGGTTCGGATTTCAAGACGGTTATGCATGGTTTTTAAAACCGAGTCTTTTGACACTAAGTACGCGCGAAACGGAGTCCGTCACGCAAATCGACAACCCGCGCGGGACCCGTAAACGAACCTAGCCACTCAACGGAAGATAAACATCATCTTTAAGCGCTCAAAACGAAGCACGAGGTGTCCCTTGTGGGACCCACACCCAAACCGCCCCCACCCCCATTATTAATCAAAAAAATCATTTTTTTTTCGTTTTCTTATTCCATTTTCACACAAAAACCTTTCCAAAATCTGGTTTCTCTCAAGAACAACCCGCTGAATTCACAAGAAACTTCAACAAATCAAAGGTATTAGCTCAAATCCATAAGGTTTTAAGCATGGTTTCTTGATTAAATATGATTTAGGTCATAAAAACCCATTTTAGTCCAAGAATTTTGGAGTTTTAAACAAGTTTAGGGGCTGAATATGAAAACCATATGAATACCCTGGTGTTATATGGCAGCCATGGTTATAAATCTTGGGGTTTTGATACCCTAATCAACACCTATTCGACAGAAATCGCTTAACTAGTCGATTAACCAAAAAACAATGAAATAAAGCTTGATTGATCTAAGTTCTAGCATATTTGGATTGTACTTGATGTGTAGGTACTAAATATAGCCCACACATACTTCTGGACTCACAAGGAACGCTCGGAATCGAAGGAATCGCTAGGTATATGACCCGAAACTTGAATCTAGACTAGGGAGAATATTGTTCGGACTATAACTTGGTCCGTGATACTTGGATTGATGAAGGGTAGTGTCAGGAAGGCGCACGTAAAATTTTAGAATTGTTTGAATTTTATACGATTTTTGGTGAAATTTTGACTGTTTTACAAAAAGAATTCTGGAATAAATACCACACGGATTCAATAAATCACCAAATTTTACAGAGACACTAAGGAACATATGAGGAATGTTTTGGGATAATTCAGAGTCAATTGGTTGAGTTTTGATTTGGGTTAAAAATCCGCGTTTTTGCGAATTTTCGGTAGCCGGAAACGCACAGAAACGAAATCAAAAAAATCTTAAAATTTATGGAGATATTTCCGGAAACATAAGGGATGTCCAGGAAATGTTTTGGAATTTTTGGATCAATGATGGTAATTAATGTTAATTATGTGGTTAAATATGGTTTTATAAATAATTTATTTAGACAAGTAAAATCCCAAAATAAATTCTCAGAAATTCTTTCCATATTCTACAGATTTTTAATGAGTTATATAAAAACATTGAGAATTTTATTCAAATTATGGATAAAATGGGAATTTTTTGGATTAAAAATGGGTTATTTTAAATCAATTTCGGCAGTTTACCGTATAACGAACCTGCCGGAACTAGGAACTGACCCAACCCGACAATTACTATAATTGAAACACAGGGAGTATTCTGGGAGATTCCAGGGCAAATTGGACACTCGGGGTGTGTCCAATACCATTTCGGGAAATCCCCGACGGTGGAAACGAAAACTCAAAATTGGGCAACCTGGACTCCCCAAACACCCAAACTCCCTTAATGAAAAATTAATCATTCTTAAATAACAACGTGTTGGCACTATTGGTATTCCCGTACCATTATCCGAACACGTTAAACTACTGACATTAACTAGCACGCGAACCGGTGCCTAGAAGCCAAACTGAAAACTAATACTACCCTGACCTCCATTACCATACCCGTGTCCTATAGACTCAATCCGGGGTGAAAACTCCTGACCAAATCCAAGTTATCACCATTACCGACTTACATACTGATTTGAATCCTTACTTGCATGTGTGCTATTAAAGCTGATTTCGTTGATTAAACACTCATTAGCCGAGACTACTATTTGCACTGTGAGTTTCACTTCCCCCACTTTTAATCTGTTTTACTGTTTTCTGGGGTGATTTGCATGTTACAAACTGTGTTAATTACACCAACTTGCTATGATGTAAATTATCTAACACACGATATTAGCCCCGATACAAGTGATTAACGTAAGCCGTGGGCAGTGGATAGTACTATTGGTCTGACAAACCCAGTTGCCGCCGGACAGGTGCGGCCGGCAGCCAGGAAACTGCACGCGTCCTAACCAGGTTAAAACAGTCGGTGTGACACGGTACGATTAAAACAGTCTAGGTTTCACTTGTGACACTCGTGTAATTCCATCTATGAACCGTGATATGTGCAATTAATCATGTTGATACATTTTGAAACGAAATAACCAAACCAGTGGAACTCACCAGCAGCGTTTAGCTGACCCTTTTTAAAACTAACATGCATTTCAGGTAACTTGAGACTAATGTGATCCGTGTATGTTGTTCAAGACGTGTTTATTGGCAAATATTGAGATAGACGCATGCGACTTAGAAGACTTATGTGGTTCATGGGAACACGCAGTTGTAATATACATGTAGTATGTAATCAACATTTTGTAATTAATAAAATGTAGTGTCTTTATAAACAATGTGCTTGTACCAGAGGTGTCTGTTGCATCCCACGTTTTTTCCTCCGCTGCAAATCAGGGTGTGACAGAAGATGGTATCAGAGCCATTGGTTATAGAGAATTAGGTGCCTTTAAGGAAACCTAGACTATAACTCCAGGCTCGGACCTTAGTGGACATCACTGGAAAATTAACCACTACTAAAAGTAGTTAAGGAACACTATAAAGTATCCTATTGGCGAGTACCAGGATGGCCTTGTGGGGCAAGTGGGTTATTATGGTCTAGAACGTAATAACAGAATTGCTCATACGAGGTGGTGTTGGGAAAGTCGTGGTAATAAACACGCTTAAATATGTGGAGTGATACATGTGTGTACCAAGGTGATAGCGTGTGGATGTTTGTGTGAGGATTGATACATGAATTGGGATTGGTGGATTATACGTTACTGCATGTGCCTTAGTGATAGGCAGAAAACTGGTATTACAATCCATTCCACATTCCTACTGATCACATATTTAATATACACTAGAGTTTGATTTCTATCACTCACACAGTTGTTACTTATACTTTATGATGTGAGAACTCAAGACTTTATTATGATACGATCTCACCAATTCTACTCTTATAGCTACTATAACGATGGTTATATACTAGAGTGATACTTCAAAAAGAACATAGATACCTAAAGAACGCCCAGGTCGTTCTGATAGACTGGGAGGACGTGTACGGATCCTTACTCCACTTCACATTGCTTCACATTCGATTGTTATACAGTCGTAGAGTTTAAACATCTTACGAAAATTTTTCATCCGTGAATCCATGATCCATTTGATTGTCCGCTGGATTCCTCTTCTGTTTACAATATTGGCTTTAGCCTCCACGTCGTGTGATACTAGAATGCTTCGTGGTATTCCTTAGCACATGTTTCGATATATGTTATATCTGAATATGACGATCTCCGGGTTATGGAGATGGCAGGGAGCGCGTGAATAACTTACCCTTCCCGTTGTCATTCGGTTCCATTGGGTATAAATTTTGTGATGATACAGATTCCATGGAACGCTTTGCGTTGTGAAATCTCATTTCGTATGACCGTCGGTTACATTGTGTTTTTTTTCGATTAATGAGTGTTTCGGATTTCAGTTGGTTATTCACGGAAAGTAATATTAGGCCTGAATATTTTGGTGAACGGAACATTGATCATGTATATGGGTGTGGTGGATATGCTGCGGTACTTCCTATATATAAACACCTGTCTACATTATCAAGGTACCGTTACTCAGGGCAGACGAGCTTCATGTTGCGATCCGTTCGGTTATGTTTTGGGCAATGCAGTGTTGAGACTTCGACCCTGGTTGATGCGAAAGATGAGGCCACAGTTGTTGTAACCACGATATCTATACACGTTTGCGGTACGATGCACGTACGTCACTTTGGTGACCAGTTTTGATAACACATTTAGGCACTAGCCCTTATGGGTTAAGTCTGTGTGCAAAATTTGATAGATGTTATTATATATGTGATGATGATTTTGGATATACGTGTTGAGAACTTATGTGTGCGATGAAATTATGTGATGTGCGATGGAAGTGTGTGGTATGTGATAACTGAAAATGTGATAAGTGATGAGTAACTATGTGACATTGATACATACATATCTATTGTTTATAATAGAATGGCCCCGAAATGTGTACCTCAACTAACAGAGGTAGAAATTGCCCAACTGATAGCACAACAACTTCAAGCCGTTATCCCCACTATTGTGGCGTAGGTTAACGCCGGCATCAATGCGAACCCGCAACCGAAGCCGCAACTAGGGCCGGGAGATCCTAACAATAATCAAAACAATGTTAGGCCAGGTTGCACGTTTAAACACTTTATGGAGTGCAAACCAATGGAGTTTAATGGAACTGAAGGACCAAATGGGTTTGTGAAATGGATTGAGAAGTCGGAATCGGTCCTTAACATAAGTAATTGTCCGGGTAACTGTGCGGTAAAGTATACAGCTTGCACTTTTACCGACCACGCTTTGAACTGGTGGAATGCTATTGTGCAATCTCGCGGGCAGGATGCGATTAATGCTATGACTTGGGATGATCTTAAGATACTAATGAGAGAAAGGTTCTGCCAAATCCACGAAATTCAGAAACTCGAGCATGAGTTTCGGAACCTGCAGATGCAAGGTGCGGATCATGTAGGTTACACAAATCGCTTCAATGAACTGGCAAGCATCTTGCTAGATATGGTTCGACCGGAGTCCAAGAGGATCGAGAGGTATATCTGGGGACTGGCCCCGGAAGTAAGGAGTATCATTAATTCGGTGGAGCACCTGATCATGCACGGAGTGGTAGCTAGGTCAGGCACGGTTACGTACGACATGGTTAGACGCAAGATTTTGACAATGCCGGGAGAGCCGACAGGAAATAAGCGAGAGGCCCCGGAAAGTAGTCAAGTGGGGGCAGCCATACCGAAGAAGGGGAGAGCCACTAGTCAAAGCTATGCCATGACTACACCAACGGGAAACTCTAGGGGCTATAAAGGAACAGCCCCAAAATGCAACAAGTGCACTTTGCACCACTATGGTGCATGTCGAGCAGGGATCTGCTCGAGGTGCCATAAAAGTGGACATTATACCCGAAACTGTAAGACACCATTGGAACCCAACCGTTTCCAAACCCCAATGCCTCAGCCTCTTCAGCAACGACCCCAACCACCAACGCAACAGATTACCTACCCCCTTACTTGCTATGGATGTGGTAGTACGGAGCACTTTCGAAGAAGCTGCCCAAAGTTTGCTCAATAGCCAGCAGGAAGGGATACGCAGGGCCAAGCTTCTACCTCAAATGCAGCTCGAGGTCATGCCTTTATACTTGGGTCTGGTGACGCACGGCAGGATCCAAATGTGGTGACAGGTGCCTTTCTCATTTCCGATCAGTATGCTTCAGTATTGTTTGATACAGGCGCAGATAGGAGCTACGTTTCCATTAATTTCTTACCCCTATTAAATATGTCGACTATTATATTAACAAGTCCCTATTCCATAGAACTTGCTAACGGTAAACCTATAACTAGTCACCAAATCATTCGTGATTGTCCTTTAATTCTTAACGACCACCAATTCCTTATTGACCTACTACCGGTAGTGCTCGGAAGTTTTGATATAGTAGTGGGAATAGACTGGTTGTCCAAGTACAAGGCGGAGATTATATGTGAGCAAAAGATTGTTAGGATCCCTTTTCCTAATGATGAAGTTATTATGGTACAGGGAGAGAAGTCTGGTACCATATTAAACCTTATATCCCACCTTAAAGTGTTGAAAGGTATACGTCAAGGATGTGATGTGTTCTTAGCAAGTGTAATGACGACCGAACCAGAAGAACAACGTATTAAGGATATCCCAATAGTGTGTGATTACCCAGGCGTGTTTCCCGATGAATTGCCCGGATTGCCACCCAATCGGCAAGTCGAATTCCGAATCGACTTAATACCGGGAGCAGCTCCAATTGTCAAAGCACCTTACCGTTTAGCACCTTCAGAGATGCAAGAACTATCATCTCAGTTACAAGAACTGCTAGACCGAGGTTTATCCGTCCTAGTTATTCACCTTGGGGAGCACCAGTGTTATTTGTGAAGAAAATGGATGGAAGCTTTCGGATGTGTATTGACTACCGGGAGGTGAACAAGGGTACCATAAAGAATCGATATCCTCTTCCGCGAATCGACGATTTATTTGATCAGTTGCAAGGAGCCTGTTACTTTTCCAAAATCGATCTTAGATCCGGTTATCATCAAGTGAAAGTTCAAGAGGAAGATATTCCTAAAACAGCCTTTCGAACTCAGTACGGTCACTATGAGTTCCTGGTTATGCCCTTTGGGTTAACCAACGCACCCGCGGTATTTATGGACCTCATGAACCGAGTTTGTAAACCATATCTAGATAAATTCGTCATAGTCTTTATTGACGATATTTTAATCTATTCCAAGAGTAAAAAGGAACACGAGCACCATCTATGAGCCATACTAGAGATATTGAGGAAAAAGAAGTTGTACGCCAAGCTTTCAAAGTGTGACTTCTGGTTACAAGCGGTGCAATTTTTAGGACATGTGGTAGATCAACAAGGGATTCATGTTGACCCTAGTAAGATCGAAGCTATTAAGAATTGGCAAGCGCCTAAGTCTCCGAAAGAGATACGCCAATTCTTGGGATTGGCTGGATATTACCGTCGCTTTATTGAAAACTTTTCCTGCATTGCTCAATCCTTAACTGCCTTGACACAGAAAGATCAAAAGTAAGAATGGGGCGAAGAACAAGAAACAGCTTTTCAGCTGTTAAAACAAAAGTTATGTGAGGCGCCAATTTTGACTTTGCCAGAGGGCAATGATGACTTTGTAGTGTATTGCGATGCATCTCGACGTGGTCTAGGATGCGTATTGATGCAAAGAAACAAGGTTATTGCATATGCTTCCAGACAATTGAAAGTGCATGAAAAGAACCATACAACGCATGATTTAGAGTTGGGCGTAGTGATTTTTGCACTTAAGATCTGGAGGCATTACTTGTACGGTACGAAATGTACAATTTATACAGATCACAAGAGCCTCCAATATATATTCGATCAAAAGGAGCTAAATATGAGACAACGCAGATGGGTGGAGCTATTGAATGATTACGACAGTGAAATAAAGTACCATCCAGGTAAGGCTAACGTAGTAGCCGATGCCTTGAGTAGAAAAGACCGAGTAAAGCCACTCAGAGTGCGAGCTCTTGGGATGATTGTTCAAACCAGTCTTAAATAACAGATTCGTAATACTCAAATGGAAGCTTTGGAGGAAGGCCAACTAAATAGCGAAAACTTACACGGAAACGAAGGGAATTTTGTGAGGAAACCGGATGAAGTTTTGTATTTCAAAAATAGGGTATGGATTCCCACTCTCCATGACCTACGTCAACTGGTTATGGATGAGGCTCATAAATCTAAGTACTCTATTCACCCCGGTACAGACAAGATGTACCACGACTTTAAGGAATTTTATTGGTGGCTATGTATGAAAAAGGACGTAGAAGAGTACGTGAGCAAATGCTTGACTTGTGCCCGCGTAAAGTCAGAATACCAGAAACCCTTGGGAATGTTACAGCAAACCGAAATACCTCAATGGAAATGGGAGCAAATCACGATGGATTTCATGACCCACCTTCCAAAAACACCCCGAGGTCATGATGCGATTTGGGTAGTAGTAGATAGACTAACCAAATCGGCGCACTTTATTCTGATTCGTACTACCTACAACACCGTGAAATTTGCCGAGATCTACACGAATGAAATTGTGGCTAGACACGGGGTACTAGTTGCAATCATTTCAGACCATGATAGTCATTTCACTTCACACTATTGGCAACAGTTACAAGAAGCTTTGGAGTCTAGAATAGACCTGAGTACGGCTTACCATCCCCAAACCGACGGCCAATCAGAACGAACTATCTAGACATTAGAGGATCTGCTTCGTGCTTGCACCCTAGACTTTGGAGGAAGTTGGGATAAGCACCTTCCCCTCATTGAATTCTCTTACAATAACAGCTATCATAGTAGCATACAAGCTGCACCGTACGAAGTACTATATGACCGGAAGTGCAGATCGCCACTTTGTTGGGCTGAAGTGGGCAATACTCAACTCACGGGGTCTGAACTAATTCAAGAGATGACAGACAAGGTGCATAAGATCCAAAGTAGACTGAAAGTGGCCCGAGATCGGCAGAAAAGTTACGCCGATGTTCGCAGGAAACTGTTGTCGTTTGAAGTAGGTGACAAAGTACGGTTAAAAGTGTCACCGTGGAACGGAGTGATCAGGTTTGGCAAGACAGGAAAGTTGGCTCCGAGATACATTGGGCCGTATGAAATTATTGCTAAGGTTGGATCTGTAGCGTATCGACTGAAATTACCAGATGAACTGAGCACAATTCACGATGTCTTCCACGTATCCAACATAAAGAAATGTCTCACGGATGAAGTAGCTATTATACCATTAGAAGATGTGCACATTGATGATAAACTTCACTTTGTGGAGGAACCGGTAGAAATAGTAGACGGGAAGACCAAACAACTACGTTATAACAAAATCTCGCTACTAAAAGTCCGGTGGAACTCGAAGCAAGGACCTGAGTATACATGGGAACCGAAGGATAAGTTACGTAGAAAATACCCACATCTCTCCTATCTAGACGAATTGAATTTCGGGGACGAAATTTCTAAACCAGGGGAGACTGTGACACCCACGATGAAACCAGGTACACGCTAAAAGGTCCAAAACTATAAAGCACACTTAACACTATAATTTCGCGAAAACCCTAAAAACATGTGTGACTTATATGCTTGATTAACTGCTATCTGTTATGTCTCGGAGGAATCCAAGAACACGTTATGAATGACATGACACTAATAAGGACCCATGATGTGAAATTGGTATCCTTAGACTTTAAACACGTGTTAAACCGGAGCTTTCCGTTTAACAGCGCTTTAAACCTTTGACGTTGATTATTAAGTTATCGGTAGCATCATTTAAGATTTCGAGTTCCAGGAACAACTTAGTTTTGTGCCACAGACTGTGACATAAGGTTTGAAGCCAATCAGAGATCGGGCACGCAAAACGAAGCAGCTCCCCAGTTAGGGAAACGCTTTCGTTTCAGGAATAACATAAGGCAATCAAAATGCAAGGAACGATCGATCAAGCTTAAAAACACTTAAACCACTCTAATACGAGTCTTTTATGATTAAAATGTAACTGGGTTCGGATTTCAAGACGGTTATGCATGATTTTTAAAACCGAGTCTTTTGACCCTAAGTACGCGCGAAACGGAGTCCGTCACGCAAATCGAGAACCCGTGCGGGACCCGTAAACGAACCTAGCCACTCAACGGAAGATAAACATCATCTTTAAGCGCTCAAAACAAAGCACGAGGTGTCCCTTGTGGGACCCACACCCAAACCGCCCCCACCCCCATTATTAAATAAAAAAAAAATCATTTTTTTTCTTTTTCTTATTCCATTTTCACACAAAAACCTTTCCAAAATCTGGTTTCTCTCAAGAACAACCAGCTGAATTCACAAGAAACTTCAACAAATCAAAGGTATTAACTCAAATCCATAAGGTTTTAAGCATGGTTTCTTGATTAAACATGATTTAGGTCATAAAAACCCATTTTAGTCCATGAATTTTGGAGTTTTAAACAAGTTTAGGGGCTGAATATGAACAACATATGAATACCCTGGTGTTATATGGCGGCTATGGTTATAAATCTTTGTTTTTTGATACCCTAATCAACACCTATTCGACAGAAATCGCTTAACTAATCGATTAACTGAAAAACAATGAAATAAAGCTTGATTGATCTAAGTTCTAGCATATTTGGATTGTAATTGATGTGTAGGTACTAAATATAGCCCACACATACTTCTGGACTCACAAGGAACGCTCGGAATCGAAGGAATCGCTAGGTATATGACCCGAAACTTGAATCTAGACTAGGCAGAATGTTGTTCGGACTATAACTTGGGCCGTGTTACTTGGATTGAGCTGAAATTTGGTGTGGTGATGAAGGGTAATGTCAGGAAGGTCCACGTAAAATTTTAGAACTTTTGGAGTTTTATACGATTTTTGGTGAAATTTTGACTCTTTTACAGAAATAATTCTGGAAAAAATACCAAACAGATTCAATAAATCACCACATTTTATAGATACACTAAGGAACATATGTGAAACGCTATGAGAGAATTTGGAGTCCATTGGTTGAGTTTGGTTTGGGTTAAAAATCCGCGTTTTTGCGAATTTTCGGTAGCCGGAAACGCACCGAAACCAAATTGGAAAATTCTTAAAATTTTTGGAGATGTTTCTGGACACATTAGGGATGTCCAGGAAATTTTTATAAATTTTTGGATCAGTTATGATAATTAATATTAATTATGCGGTTAAATATGGATTTATAAATAATTTATTTAGACAAGTAAAATGCCAAAATAAATTCCCAGAATTTTTCCCATATTCTACAGATTTTTACTGAGTTATATAAAAACTTTCAGAATTTTATTCAAATTATGGATAAAAAGGGAATTTTTGGGATTAAAAATGGGTTATTTTAAATCAATTTCGGCACTTTACCGTGTAACGAACCTGCCGGAACTGGGAACTGTCCCAACCCGAAAAATACTATAATTGAAACACGGGGAGTATTCCGGGAGATTCCAGGGCAGATTGGACACTCGGGGTGTGTCCAATATCATTTCTGGAAATCCCCGACGGTCGAAACGGAAACTCAAAATTGGGCAACCTGGACTCCCCAAACACCCAAACTCCCTTAATGAAAAATTAATCATTCTTAAATAACAACGTGTTGGCACTATTGGTATTCCCGTACCATTATCCGAACACGTTAAACTACTGACATTGACTGGCACGCGAACCGGTGCCCGGAAGCCAAACTGAAAAATAATACTACCCTGACCTCCAGCACCATACCCGTGTCCTACAGACTCAATCCGGGGTGAAAACTCCTGACCAAATCCAAGTTATCACCATTACCTACTTAGATACAGATTTGAGTCCTACTTGCATGTGTGTTATTAAAGCTGATTTCGTTGATTAAACGTGTGATTCAGCTTCAGTTGTGTAATATCGCTTGAGTGATTCCGCTTGAATCACCTTTTTCGCTTCAATTCCCTTATTTCGCTTGAAAGAGGTGTGTGTTTAAGCGAAATTAGGCATTTCGCTTGAAATTGGTATTCAGCTTGAACAGGGTGATCTTGGTTAGACTGTGATTTCGCTTGAGATTGACAGATTGAGATCTTGTGAAAACTGAAACATGGAGAACGAGTTTTATAATGCCTTTGCTAGTCCAATGACGGTTACTCAAAACACGATGCTTGAAAATGAAACTGGAACAACTCAAAAACCGCCTAAGCTTTTGGATATTGATGATTTTAGTGGATGGGCTAAACGATTTGGTAACTGGGTTGAAGCTTATCATTTAGATGCATGGGAACATACTGAAGTTCAATATTTTAGACCAGTTGGTAGTGATCGAGAGAAAATACCAGTTAGAGATTTGAGTGCTGAGGAGAAAAAGAAATACAAAGATGAGAAGTTGATGGTTAGTTTGTTGCAGCAGGCAATTAAAGAAGACATCTTGATTTTACTTCAACATAATGGAACTGCACATTCGATATGGACAGAATTAGAAGCAAAGTTTCTTGGTAGTGATGACATGCTTAAGAACAAAAAGTCGTTGATGAAGAAGGAATTCGATTTGTTTGGAGGTTTAAGAAATGAAAGCACCAAGCAGATCATTGAAAGATACTGCAATTTATTGAAAAACATGAACAGATTGAGTATCAGAAAAGATAAAGATGAGTTGATTGAAAAGTTAGCTGATGCGTTGCCACATGATGAGTGGGGCACGTATCTTATGATGTTGAAAAACAAACCAGGTTTTAATGATCTAACATTGAGTGATTTTATTAAACAACTTGAAGCTCAAGAAATGGAGCAACGAAAGATAGCAAGAATGAAGAATTATGATGGAGAGCAAGACATTGGTTTGTACTACAAAAGTGGTGTTAATGACAAAACCAAGTTTTCGCCAAAAGTTGAAACTGCTTTCAATACAACGGGATCTTCTGAAAAGCCATCTCAAGGATCAAGTAACAAGATGGGATTTTTGTCACACCCTGGCTTTGCGGAAGCGTGGTAAATTTTGGTGTGACTTCTTAATACCATAGCTTAACCATAACAAAGCTATATGAAATAAAACCATGCAAGATCATCCATAGATTAAGTTTTAAAAACCAAATACAACAACATTGTCTTAACGGAAACACATCCTAATGACATTGTTCAACAAACACAAACATCAACATGACATAAACACAGTTTAAGGACTGTGACTTGTACAGGAAAGAGTCACATTCCCCAAACCCGGATAACCTCGTAACCCCTATGCAGCGGGAAAACATAACATACCGCGCCAGATCTTTAGTTCCCTGAAATACATGTAAGTTGAAAAATCAACAATAATGTTGAGCGAGTTCATGTGTAAGTGAGTATGTAAAACACTTGTAAGTATAAAAATCCTGGTATGTAGCAAATAAGGAAAAAGAGATCACCAATGGCTTGCAAGACCATTGATATGTGTGAAGTGCAAGTAGGAAGACTCAAACCTAGCAGATTTCGCGTTGGGGCACAAAGTCACCCCTAGGTCCGTTCTGTTTGGGCCTGGGGCTGGGCTCGCTACACCCAGATAGATCTACCGCTTACGTCCCTCGGTCCTACAATGAGGATTAATGGCCTCCAGTTTCTGCCTACCCACTCACATGATCTAAGTAGTAAACCTCCTTACGCTAATCATACCATGTATAAAGTACTTGTAATCAAAGTAACATGTATTTCACCCCCGTAGTTAGAGAACTGAAAACAGTTAAGAGAAAAGGGGGACATGAACTCACAGTGGTGCGTTTCTACCAAGTATGCCTCCAAATCAATCAGCTGTATGACGACCTACACGTACTAATTCTATTAGACGGACGGCCATGCCTTAGCTTTAAAGTTTAAGTTTTTGGGAAATAGTTAGACAACTATTTCGTGTTTATATTCTGTATATACTTGGTAGTTATTTTCCTTCCCAAGGATGGGGGATTTAATACATGTGCGTTCGTATAATTCGGAATACACTATTAAGTCTCACTTAATATTTTTTATTTCCAACTTCAAAATATAAATATTCTTCCCAAAAATATTATACTTTAATACATGTGATTTTCCCAAAATAATACTTTGTAATATTATTTTTATCCTAAAAATAATATTTACGTAGTTCACAAAATAATCATAAACACTTATACAAGTGATGTTGTGAAAAATATATACTAAATATATATATGTATCACGTTTTATTTTGTGAAATTCCACCTCCGATATTTTGTAAATAAAGTCGTGGCGAAATTCATAGTTTGGAAACAAGTCGACAAGTATCTCTAACACTTATAGTGAAAATAATTCTAAGTGTTAGGTTTTTAGAAAAATTTCGCCAGAGTTTCCTCTGTAACTGGAGGCGGCCACGCTTTCGAGCGTATCATTTTCTTTTATAAATCAAACC
Source organism: Helianthus tuberosus (assembly GCA_030545235.1). Taxonomy (NCBI): domain Eukaryota; kingdom Viridiplantae; phylum Streptophyta; class Magnoliopsida; order Asterales; family Asteraceae; genus Helianthus; species Helianthus tuberosus. The sequence goes on from JARYGA010055520.1 coordinate 616,577, forward strand.
AACCATTTTTATCATTCAATCAAAACAATGTTCAACGTATCAAACTAGTCAAAATAGATGTAAATCGCAAAAAGACATGAACTTGTGGTTTTTCCAAAATATGTAGTATCTTTCCATCATTTTTAGTGGATCTTTATATAAAACAATCCGATTTTGTAAAAACCTCGTTTTTAGGGAAGTTCCGTCTCTACAACTTCTCGTCATCTTTTTCAAAAATAGTTATTTTGTCGAAACCTTGTGTTACACAAGTGTTTACATACTTGTGTGTTCTAAAAACCATTCGTGTTAGTGTAAGATCCGTCTTTAAAGTATGTTTTCTCTTGAAACGTGGTCCTTTGAAAATACCGCTTGTAGATACGTAGATCTACTAGTTTTAAACACTATTTCATAAGCAAAATCGCTTTTACACAAGTTCATGATTCGTGTGTGGTAGAGTTTCATCCTTTAACCCTTGTTACTTCCAAAACAACCTTATGTCATGATCCATGATCATGACCAACCCGGGTTAAATGATGATCCGAGCTACCACAACATAGATCGGGTCTAAATAATCACACAAATCAAATACTACATGATTTACACAACATATGAGCTTTTAACCAACATTTTTAGTGTTTTAAGTAGACTTTTATGCTTCATCTTGCATGTTTACGAGTTTTAACCGTTACAAATCATATTAACCACTTTAAAATAGTTCGAGTAGGTGATTTAAGCAACATACCACTAGCTCGAGGCTAGGGAAGAATCTAGACGCAAATAGGGTGGATAAAAGCAAGAGAGTGAGGTCCTTCGCCTTCCGGTTGCACCAAGGTTCCTTATACGCGATCCTTAACACATGAATGATCTTGGAATTGCTTGAACTACACTCGAAAATGGTTGGGTGTTTGTGGGTGTGTTCGGCCGAAGCCTTTGAGAGAGAGAGAGGAGTGTTTGAAGTTGAGTTGTGTAATGTGAAAGATCAAGTGTGTTTAGTGATGAACTTATAGACAAAGTTTAGGGTATTTAACCATTGGATTATATGCATCCTAGATATTAGACATAATGGAATTAAATAATCAAATTTTGTACAAAGTGTGTCCCCTCTAGTTGGGGACGGTTAGTGAGGGGGGGGGGGGGTTCTAGTCCATTTTCAACTAATTAGTTGGATATTAGTTAGGTTATGTAAGTTAGTTAAGTGCTTAACCCGGTTAGTGGTGTGCCATGCCTTACAATGGGTGTTAGGGTATTCAGGGACCCTAACTGGCTCAGAAAAAAGATAAATAATGAAAATAACAATATTTTCAGGTTTCGGGTAAAGTCCGGTTGTTCGGTTGGATAGTAATCTGTTAAAGCGTTAACAAAGCTTTAAAGTGTCGTTAATACCATTTTTAGTGACACAACTTATTTCTGACACTTTGGAAAGTGTCTAGCAATATTTTTCTCATGTTTTGGCACTTTATTAGTTAGCTAAAAGCTGAATTATTATGTAAAGTGCTGAATTTTGTGCTTAGAGCACATTTTAGGCACATCCCGTCATTGTAACTTATTCCTAGAGACGCAGTTCTACAACCCTTGTATCCCTACACTCACCACTAGTGTAGCAAAATATTTCTGGCTCATTCAGGCCTTAGAGGCAGTGTCTGCCTGATGCTGGCTTATCAGCATGTTCAATGGGTTATCCGTTTATAGTGCTACTGTGCTTTTGTGCATCATATTTGTCACTAAGGTTCAGCATGTAAATAATGTAGTGACAGCAAGAAAATATGACGCAAGTAAGTACATGTATCAGTATTCAAGTAGCAGTTTATTCACAAGTTCAAGCAAGCACAGTAATTAAGCAGTAATTAATTATTAATTAAGTCGTACGGATACCTGGTTTAGTGAGGGTTGTCACATTCTCCCCCCGTTAGAAAAATTTCATCCCGAAATTTTAAGTTCTGCTTGTAGATGCAGGGTTCTTAGGAAATAAGTGGGGGTATTTCTCTTTCATCCGGTCCTCACGCTCCCAGGTGTATTCAGGACCATGTCTGGCATTCCAACGAACTTTGACGAGCTTGACACTGCTCCGGCGGGTCTTGTTTACTTTCCAATCCGTAACCTCAACCGGTTCTTCAACGAAATGGAGCGTGTCGTCAACATGGATCTCGTCGATGGGAATGGCAATGGTATCTTGAGTTGGACTTTTCTTCAGGTTGGATACATGAAATGTATCGTGAACACCATTCAGTTCAGCAGGTAAATCCAACTTGTATGCTACTAGTCCTATTCTTTCCAAAATTCTAAAAGGACCAATGTAGCGCGGATTTAACTTTCCACGCTTTCCGAAGCGTGCCACACCCTTCCAGGGTGAAACTTTCAATAATACCATTACTCCAACTTGGAATTCCAAGTGTTTCCGGTTTGGATCCGCATAGGCCTTCTGTCTGTGGCGAGCTGCTTCGATGCGTTTTAGAATCTGCGCAATCTTGTCTGTCGTCTCTTGGACGATTTCGGGACCAGCAAGCTGCCTATCACCTGCGTCAGCTCAGCATAAGGGTGATCGGCACTTGTGTCCGTAAAGGGCTTCAAATGGCGCGACACCAATACTGGTGTGGTAGCTGTTGTTGTATGAAAATTCGACCAAAGGCAAATGCTTATCCCAGCTACCGCCCAAATCCATAACACACGCTCTCAGCATGTCTTCCAAAGTCTGTATCGTTTGCTCGCTTTGACCGTCAGTTTGCGGATGAAACGCAGTGCTCAGATTTAATTGTGAGCCGAAAGCTTCTTGGGAGGATTGCCATATCCTTGACACAAACCTTCCGTCTCTATCAGAGATGATTGAGAGAGGCACTCCATGACGTGCGACGATCTCTCTCATGTAAATTTCAACCAGCTTGCTCGTATTATCCTTCTCTCTGATAGGTAAGAAGTGTGCTGACTTTGTTAATCGATCCACTATTACCCAAATAGTGTCATGGCCTCTCGGCGTTCTTGGCAACTTTGTAATAAAATCCATTGAGATTTGTTCCCATTTCCATTTGGGAATCTCAGGTTGTTGCAGAAGTCCTGAAGGCTTCTGGTATTCCGCTTTCACCTTAGCGCATGTTAAACATTTGCTAACATAAACAGCAACATCGCCTTTCATCCTAGGCCACCGATAATAATCTTTGAGATCCTGGTACATCTTATCTGCTCCTGGATGGATAGAGTACCGTGATTTGTGAGCTTCATCAAAAATAACTTTCCTTAAGCCTCCAAACAAAGGAACCCAAATCCTTTTCTCAAAACATAACGTTCCTTCCTCGTTTGGTACCAGCAGCTTCTCCATCCCACGGAGATATTCTTCTTCAAGGTTTCCTTCCTTGAGAGCTTCTTTCTGCGCGGCACGAATGCGCAAGGAAAGATCGGTTCGGATAATCATTTCTAAAGCCCTAACCCTTATGGGCTTGATCCTCTCCTTTCGACTTAGGGCATCGGCGACCACATTCGGCTTCCCTGGATGATACTTTATCTCGCAGTCGTAATCGTTCAACAACTCAACCCATCGTCTTTGCCCCATATTCAGCTCCTTCTGGTTGAATATGTGTTGTAGGCTCTTGTGATCTGTGAAGATTGTACACTTTGTACCATAAAGGTAGTGTCTCCAGATCTTTAATGCAAATACCACTGCGCCAAGTTCCAAGTCATGTGTGGTATAGTTCTTTTCGTGCACCTTCAATTGACGCGATGCGTAAGCAATAACCTTTTGGCGTTGCATCAACACACAACCCAATCCTTGACGCGAAGCGTCACAGTATACCACGAAATCATCTGTACCTTCCGGTAGTGCTAAGATTGGCGCATTGCAGAGCTTATCCTTCAATATCTGGATCGCTTCTTCCTGTTTGATTCCCCAATTAAACTTCTTATCTTTCTGGCTGAGGAGCGTCAATGGTTGAGCGATCTTCGAAAAGTCCTCAATGAACCTTCGATAGTAGCTAGCCAAACCCAAGAATTGTCGAATCTCGGTTGGCGTCTTTGGCGTTTCCCAATTCTTGATCGCTTCGATCTTTGTGGGATCAACATGGATTCCATTTCCATTAACCATATGTCCAAGAAATTGTACTTCACATAGCTAAAACTCGCACTTAGAGAACTTGGCATACAACTGTTCCTTCTTCAGCAGCTCCAAAATAGCTCTTAGATGCTGTTCGTGTTCAGCCTTTGTCCTTGAATAAATCAAGATGTCGTTGATAAACATAATCACGAACTTGTCCAAGTACGGCTTGCAAACTCTATTCATCAAGTCCATAAAGACTGCAGGTGCGTTTGTCAAACCAAACGGCATAACAAGGAACTCGTAGTGTCCGTAACGAGTTCTGAAGGCTGTCTTCGGGATACCTTCCTCTTGTATCCTTAACTGATGGTATCCAGATCGCAAGTCGATCTTTGAGTAAAAGCTTGAACCTTGTAGTTGATCAAACAGATCATCAATTCTTGGCAGAGGATATCTATTCTTGATCGTCAGCTTGTTCAATTCTCTGTAGTCGATGCACATACGAAAACTACCGTCCTTCTTCTTGACAAACAGGACCGGAGCTCCCCAAGGCGAGAAGCTTGGTCGGATAAATCCCTTGTCTAACAACTCTCGAAGTTGTGTCGACAGTTCCTGCATCTCAGACGGAGCAAGTCTATAAGGTGCCTTAGCCACAGGCGCGGCGCCTGGAACTAAATCGATGTGAAACTCTACTTGCCTCTGAGGTGGCAGTCCAGGCAAGTCCTCTGGGAAGACTTCTGGATATTCCCTCACGACAGGGATGTCTTCTATTCTCGGCTCAGCAGCCTTCTTATCCACAATGTGTGCCAGGAAGGCAACACATCCCTTCTGCAAACACTTTCGCGCTTTTAGGCAGCTGATAATTCTTAACGGCGTATCACGCTTCTCTCTGTGAACCACAACTATTTCGCCATCTTCGGTTGGGATACGAACAACCTTTTCATGACAAACTATCTCAGCCTTGTTGCCTGATAACCAATCCACTCCTACCACCACGTCGAAGCTTCCCAACTAGACTGGTAGTAGATCCAAAGTAAACTCACGCTCTCCCAACTCGATCACACAACCTCTGATAACTTCATTGGCTTCTACTAACTTTCCATTGGCCAATTCGATTGGGTAGGGAATATCTAACTTATTAGTGGCTAAACCAAGCATATTCTTAAATTCTAACGATACGAAGCTAGAATTGGCACCAGTATCAAACAAAATAGATGCAAAAGTTTTGGTTGATAGAGAACGTACCAGTAGTCATGCCTGGATCCTGGCATACTTCGCAAGCTCCGATGTTGGATGTCCTTTCACGGTCTTGTTTCAACTTCGGGCATTCCCTCTTAAGATGTCCAACATCCCCACAATGGAAGCATCCTGACACTCGGCCATTTCCTTTCCCATTTCCACCTTGAACGTTGTTACTGTTTTCTCCTTGTCTGGGACTCTTCATCCCACAACCATCCTTGTTGTGTCCTTTCCTCCCGCACCTAGACCTTCGACATCCACACTCGTGGTGATACTTGCACCCGGCACGTCTTGGCTTAGTTTCTAAGTAAATCTTATCATTGGCCTGTTTGTTGTTAGGGCAGTCTTTCTTGAAATGCCCTTTGTCCCCGCAGTCAAAACAACCTCGAATAGATCTTTGTTCATCCTTATTCGTTTGGGTATCTTCGGTAAGCTTCCTTTTGTTCTTTCCAGACGACTCTACCTGAGTCTCCTTGTCAGGGTTTGTAAGTTTTTCTAGTCTAATTGCTTCCGTAACGAGTGCCAGACCCATCTTACTTGCAACATCAGTTGTTGGTGGTGTTGATGTTGTCATCAAGCTCAAGACTTGAGGCGCCAGTTCCCAAATGAATTGTTCCAATTTCTTTAATTCTGGTTTCACCAGGTACGGAACAACTCGTGACGAATCATGAAGTCTTTGCACGTACTCCAACACCTTTGGACCTTCCATCATCAGGCTCCGAAGTTCATCTTCCCACTTCTGGGTTTCCGTTTGGGGGCAATACTTCTTATGCATCATTCCTTTCAGTTCACCCCAGGTTAATGCATATGCTGCAGTAGCACCCTTTATATGGGTCTGAAGATTCCACCATAATCGGGCTTCATCTAGAAACAGCTCAGAAACGTATAGGACTTGTTGTTCCGGCGTACAACCGCTCACTTGAAAGATGGAATCCATACTTTCGATCCATTTTACAAAAGCTATGGCACCTCCAGTGCCGTCGAACTTCGGAGGCTTGTAGTTGAGGAAGTGCCAGTAGGAACAACCGTTATTTTCTGAGGTACCTCTGATAGGTTCGGAGCGTAGGGCCTCGTGCTGTGCTATAGCTGCAGCAATTATCTCTTGAAGTTCCGCCTCTGAGGTGGGCATGCGCATTTCACGTCTTGGTGGCATCTTCTAAAAGATGTTTCACGTAGGTTAGGTCATAGCAAGTAAAATGTTCGTATGTATTCAACAAATCAACACATAACATCTCATGCTATAAATAAATCAACCACATAACATCTCTTGTCATCGAACAATAAATCAAACATCACAAGTGATGAGAATACTGCGATTGCATTTCCACAAATTGAGACCACAATGTAAAGCTTACAAGTACCCAACTGTATCATACAACGTCAATGACTTAGTAGGGGACGACCCTAGACAAGTCGTGCGATCGCTGGACAAGTTCAGGAATTTCTGGTTCGTCCATTTTCAAATTCCTGAACTCCACCTCAAGCTTCTAAATTCCAGTCCTAAAACAACATTTCTTCTCAATCGTTTCCTTGAGCTCGTCCCAGCTGTCACACCCCGACCACGTGTATCATACAAAACGTGGCGGAAAACGTCGGGGAGTGTTGTAACAGAATTAATTGTTTCATAACCATGGCATACAAAGTTGTATTTTTATTTATCAACACAAGAGTTTCATTGTTTTAAACAGAAATACAGAGTTTATAACATAATTAAACATAGTCTATCTTCTTTTAAAGTCTCTAAGGCACAGGTCCGCCCTAGTATCATGATCAACATCCTATGGAAAAGCTCCTGAAAACACATGTGAAAATAGGTACGTCAGCATAAAAATGCCTGTGAGATACATAGGTTTTGTGAAAATAGGATTCATGACTTATGTTTAAGAAAAATGTTTAGTCATGAACCTTATAATTTGCTTTGTCTTGTAAATCATTTGAAAACGATAAGTTCAGATGATATGTATAAGTAAATGTAAGGTTAAATGATTTACCATGTAAAAATGAGTTTGTATGAAGTAAGATGTTTGTTAACAATGTCTTGTGAAAAGTATGCTATTTGTATAAAATGTTCTATGACTCAATATTGAAATGATTCAAATAACGTTACGACATGTAATACCATACAAACACTTATATATAGGAAGTACCAGCGGCGTATCCACCATGCTTGTATCATATTACACACGCATCGTTACTTAATCACTTAATCAAACCAAACCAAACAATGTAAGATGTCTATGTCTAAACCAATTATCAAATGTATTGGATAATATGTCAAAGTGTTTATGTCAAGATATAAATCATGTAGTGTAAAACAAATGTCAATCATGTTTATGTGTCAAAGGTAAATCATGTCAAAATGTCTATGTCAAATATCCATATCAAATGTCTTTGTCAAATGTCTTTGTGTAAAATGTCTATGTCAAAATGTCATGTATGGCAAGTGAAATGTCTCAACTAAACCATATGCACTAAAACAAAGTATTGAAGTAAAACATGGTTTAAATCAATATTATGTCTTGTGGAAAATGCATGCTAATACTGAATATGAACATTTATGTGGTATTGTGAAAATGCATACATCCAAGCCTTGTGACTGTGGTGATAAACCCTTAAACAAATTAAAGGTCTATCTGTCTTATATCATCGAATTCGGTCATTCCTTTCTGTCCCCTTTCCCTGGGATGTCCGGAACGGGAGTTGTCAATTCCTATGGTACCACTACCTACTAACGAACGGCGTGATCATTGTTAATGAATGTATTGTCCCATGTAAACAAACCAAATGTCATACCAAAATGTAAGCATGTGAAAACAATGCACTAAGTATGTAATCAAATGAACATACATAGCGTGAAATGTCATGTAAAACGATGTACTAAGTAATGCACACAATGGGCACACCTAGCATAAAATGTAATGTAAAACGATGTACTAAGTAATGCACACAATGGGCACACCTAGCATGAAATGTAATGAAATCATGTACTATAATGTACTAACAAACATAGCCGATATATGATGTGAAAACAGGAAAAGCATGAATGTAACAAGTAGGCACATGTGTTCCACCCCAAAACAGTTTGGAAAACAGTAAAAGAGGGGTCTATGTACTCACTTGATATTGCTCAGATGTCTTAAGATAAACACCAAGTAATGCTAGAGATCTCGGAATCAAACGGCACCTAATATAGGTAACTATGTTAATAAACCGGACCTAAATCGGAAGATCGGGTAGCATGAGGGTTCGTAAACCAAACGAGTGTAGAGACTCGTGTCATTTGGTTTAACAAAGCCTACATACTAAATGAAACCTAACATAAATGTTTATGACCCATTACGACCCGTTTAGGTAGCTTATGCTACTTTAACGCGTCGTTCGCGTGAAACGCGTTCGGACCGCCTAACTAGTCCTATGACAAGTAATATATGCCTTAACATGTTACATAATCAGTTATGTGACAAAGGTTTAGGTTACATATGCTTAATTACCAATTATACATGAAAAGGGTATTCTGGTAATTTACCTAAGGCATATAAACTACCTATCATACAACTACTTAAACGATGTGACCATAGGGTATAACCTCGGAAGGTTATTCCCTACCTACTATGGTCACCTAATGTATTTGGTCGGATCCTAATGATCGACCAAATGGGTCGGGTTCGAGGTATAAGCGATTTATTAGATCGCTTACCCTACGACCCTAGACAACGTGGTAATCCGTAGGCATAGTCCCAAGGGACTATAACCATCGTGATTACAATCACGTTGCGAAGTTCAAACGAACTTCGCATTGACCATTACTGGTCAACGCTGAAAGTCAAACAAAGTTTGACTTTCTGACTCGAAAAGCAGTAAAATAAGGAAAAGAACGAAAGAATACTTACGAAGGGTCCCCGAATGCTAAACTCGATTCAAAAATCTCAGGTATGAAACAAATGTTTCAACTTAGAGTTTCTCAAATCAAATTTCTTGTGATTTTGAAGCATGGGGGGTGGGGTATTTATAGATTTCGGGTAACCGTTAAGATCGTTTCTTGAATAACGTGATTTAATCTAGTGCGTACACTTGTCAAAATGTTGTGGTAACTAATTTTGGCCACCACAAGTGATTAACATGTGGCACTTGACCTTTGGGAGAGTGTAAGGGGTGTTAAAAACGAGTTTATGCATTTTTTATTTTTTTTTTGTATATTTTTTTTTTGCAGTTTTGGTTCCTGTGCGCGTATCGTCGTGTTTTGGCACTTCTAACACCCGTCAAGCCCATTTTTAAGCTTCACAAGGATGTTAAAGTATAGGGTACATGAAACATGCTCAAAAATATGCCGGATGTCGGTTCGTTTGTCCGTACGATCGCGATGTTCGGTTAATTACGACGGTATGCGCATAAGCGCGAGAAATGATCTAAATTGCGTGACGAATGGATTTTTCTCAAGCCAAACACTAAAATAAAATATTTTAGTGCTTACATAAATTTTTGGATGTCCAGATGTATTCAGAACGTAATTTATGCGCGAAAATGCAAACTTGTGCACTTTTTGACACTTTTAGTCCCTGAATGACCCAAAAGTTTATTTTAGCACACCGAACCCCTCAAAGCCTATTTCTAAGCTATGTAAAGGATATTTAAGGTGTTTTTAACTTATGGTTATGTTCCGGAATGTCTGTTCCAGTACGAATCGTCATACTTTCGCAGTTTGTCAAGTTTAGTCCCTGTAAGCGAATTAACTTGTTTTTGCCATACCAAAGCCTTCAAAACTTATTTCTAAGTTATGTAAAGGTTATTTAAGGTATGTTGAGTATATGTTGATGTTCCGGAGTATTTTTCGCATTAAACTGGTTACGTTTTCGCACCAGTTTGCGTATAACTCTCCAGAAAGCGATATAGAGTTTGAAATTGGATAAAAGTCAAAACATGAAAAATGTAAAACACAACCAAACAAACATTGGGATTAAATAACATTGTTTTATTGATAATAGAACTGTTCATAATGATTACAAGCACAGATGTTACAGTCTCCCCTACTTGTGGAAATTTCGTCCCGAAATTTATTTAGAGGAAACTCGTGGGAAAAGATGCGGATATTTCGCCTTCATTTGATCTTCGTGTTCCCAAGTAAACTCGGGTCCACGTTTAGCTTCCTAGCAAACTTTGACCAAAGGAATGCGCTTGCGTTTAAGCCATTTGACTTCACGTTCCATAATTTCCACTGGCTTTTCAACGAATTTCAGTGTTTTGCCAACACGAATTTCGTCAAGCGGTATGTGGAGGTTCTCATCAGCTGAACACCTATTGAGATTGGACACGTGAAAAGTTGGATGAACATTTCCCAGTTCAGGAGGTAACTCAAGTCTGTAGGCTACCTTTCTGATTCTTTCGACGATCTTGAATGGTCCAACGTATCTAGGTGCAAGTTTTCCTTTCTTTCCAAATCTGATCAAACCTTTCCAAGGTGAGACCTTAAGTAATACTCGATCACCGACTTGAAATTCCAAGGCTTTGCGTTTTGGGTCCGCGTAAATCTTCTGACGGCTCTGAGCTGCCTGAAGGTTATCGCGAACTTTCTTGACCTTATCTGTTGTCTCTAAAATGAGGGCAGGTCCAGTAAGTTGAGCCTCGCCGATCTCATTCCAGCAGACTGGTGAATGACATTTTCGACCATAGAGAGCCTCGAAAGGAGCCATTTTGATGCTGGTGTGATAACTGTTGTTGTAGGAGAATTCAATCAACTTAAGATGTGAATCCCAACTACCACCAAAATCGATCACACAAGCTCTAAGCATATCCTCCAGTGTCTGGATTGTTCTCTCAGATTGACCATCTGTTTGTGGATGATAAGCTGTGCTCAGATTAAGTTGGGTCCCCATAGCAGATTGCATGCTTCTCCAAAAATGAGAAGTGAAACGAGCATCCCTGTCAGAAATGATGTTCAAAGGAACACCATGTCGTGCTACTATTTCATCCACATAGATTTGAGCAAGTCTGTCAGCAGGAAAATCCTCACGGATTGGCAAGAAATGTGTTGACTTTGTAAGACGATCAACGACTACCCAGATGGCATCATGACCTTTCTTAGTGCGTGGAAGTTTGGTAACAAGATCCATAGTAATGTTTTCCCATTTACAAACTGGGATCTCTGGTTGTACCAATAAACCAGAAGGACGCTGATGTTCAGCCTTAACCTTAAGACAAGTAAGGCATTTTGATACGTATAAGGCAATGTCTTTCTTCATACCAGGCCACCAATACTGAATACGAAGATCCTTATACATCTTATCTGAGCCCGGATGAATAGAATAACGAGACTTATGGGCTTCATCCATAAGCAAGGTACGAAGGTCATCCTGGCTTGGGACCCACAAACGGTCCATGAAGTAATATGATCCATTGTCCTTCAGTTCCAAAGCAGGTGTTATGTGGTAAGGAAATTCCTTATCCATCAAACCTTGTGAAACACAAGATTGTTGAGCTTGAGAAATGCGTGCTTGAATATCGGATCGAGCTTGAATAACAGATTGAACACGTACACAATGAAGCTTAGTACGTTCCTTACGACTTAATGCATCAGCTACGACATTCGCCTTACCGGGATGGTAGCGAATTTCGCAGTCATAGTCGTTTAAAAGCTCAACCCAACGTCGTTGCCTCATGTTGAGTTCTTTCTGATTGAAGATATGCTGAAGACTTTTGTGGTCAGTGAAAACCACACACTTTGTACCGTACAAATAGTGTCTCCAGATCTTTAGAGCGAAAACAACTGCACCCAACTCAAGATCATGAGTGGTGTAGTTCTTCTCATGAATCTTCAACTGCCTCGATGCATAGGCTATGACTTTGTTCCTTTGCATCAGAACACAACCAAGACCCAATTTCGATGCATCACAATACACGACAAAATCATCATTACCTTCAGGCAATGATAGAACAGGCGCATCGCAAAGCTTCTGCTTCAAGTGTTGAAAAGATTCCTCTTGTTTGTATCCCCAATAAAAGGGCATTTTCTTCTGAGTTAGAGCAGTTAGAGGAACTGCAATCTTCGAGAAGTTTTCTATGAAGCGGCGATAATAACCCGCTAGACCAAGAAAAGAACGAACTTCAGTAGGAGTAGAGGGTGTATCCCAATCCTTAATCGCACTGATCTTGGAGGGATCTACATGAATACCCCGTTCGTTGATAACATGCCCCAAAAATTGAACTTCTTTAAGCCAAAATTCGCACTTGGAGAATTTGGCAAAAAGTTGCTCTTTCTTTAGGAGTTCTAGGGTAAGACGAAGATGTTGCTCGTGATCAGCTCGCGTCTTAGAGTATATCAAGATGTCATCAATAAAAACAATGACGAACTGATCCAAATAAGGTTTGCAGACCCTATTCATTAAGTCCATGAAAACAGCCGGAGCATTAGTCAAACCGAATGGCATGACTGTGAACTCATAATGTCCATAACGAGTACGGAACGCTGTCTTCGGAATATCTTCTTCATGCACCCGAAGCTGATGATATCCAGATCGCAGATCAATCTTTGAAAAATAAGAAGCACCTTGTAACTGATCAAAGAGGTCGTCTATGCGCGGTAGGGGATATCGATTCTTGATGGTAAGCTTGTTAAGCTCACGATAATCGATACACATCCTAAAGGATCCATCCTTCTTCTTGACAAAGAGAACAGGAGCACCCCAAGGTGAAAAACTAGGACGTATAAAACCTTTGTCAGAGAGCTCCTGAAGCTGTTTAGACAACTCTTGCATCTCAGATGGTGCAAGACGATATGGAGCTCTAGCAATGGGGTTGGCACCAGGTACGAGATCAATACGGAACTCGACTTGGCGTGCTGGAGGTAGACCAGGTAAATCTTCAGGGAATACTTCAGAATAATCCCGAACGACAGGAATATCTGAAATAGACTTACCCTTGCCTTTATCTTCTGTAACATGTGCTAAGAAAGCCACATAGTTCTTCCGCAGATATTTCCGAGCTTTAAAACAAGACATGAGTTTGAGACCAACGGTAGGCTTCTCACCTTGAACCTGTAGGATCTCGCCTGACGAAAGCGGCACACGAACAATCTTCTCAGAACAAACTATCTCTGCGCGATGCTTGGATAACCAATCCATTCCAACAATAACGTCGAAGCTTCCAAGTTGCATAGGCGTAAGATCGATTGGAAAAAGATGATCGTTAAGGTTCAACTGGCAGTTGTGAAGAACAGAATCAAGAATAATGGGTTCACCACTAGCAACCTCTACTGTCAAAGATTTACTTAGTTTTGTTCTAGACACTCGAAGCATCGGCTCAAAAGACAAAGACACAAAACTCTTGTCGGCACTCGAATCAAAGAGAACAGATGCAGGCTGATTATTAATAAAGAACGTACCGTTCACCACATTATCGTCTGCCTGCGCCTCTTGGGCATTCATGTTAAAAACTCGGCCTCGAGCCGGAGCCTGATTCTGATTCTGGTTCTGGTTTGCTAGCCTTGGGCATCGGTTTCCTTAGTGGGTCAGATCCCCACAGTTATAACAAGCACCAGGTGGGTATTGTGGACGTGCAGCTTGACCCTGTTGCTGAGCAAGAGGCTGAGCAACTTGTTGAGCCGGGTTCTGAACCGCGGGATTCTGAGCAGACCGACAAAAATTGGCAAGATGGCCTGACTTCCCACAGTTAGTACAGAAACGGCATGGAAGTTGCGGCTGGTGGTGACTGTTGCATCTATTGCACAAAGGTGCATTCCCTGAATAGGGTTTCTTCGCTGGAGGCTGTGCGGGTTGGTTGGGAGCTGCCTGGTTAGCTTGGGCAGTGACAGCATAGTTTTGGGAAGCCTTACGCTTCTTTGCCCTCTTCGATGAACCAGAAACCTTTCCATTCCCGTTTTGACCTTTCTTGCTATCTTCCTTCTCAGCCAACTGTTTCTTGCCCTTGTCACCCTTCCTGTGTAACTTTCCCTTTCTAATCTGCGACTCAGTCAATGTCGCTGATAACTCGATCGCCTGACGGAGTGTGGCAGATTCACTACCAGTAAGAATGTCTTGTACCGAGTCAGGTAGGCCGTCGATGTATCTTTCGATAGCCTTGTCAAGTGGGGTAACCATTGTCGGGCAAAGCAAACTCAACTCTTCAAACCGATCAGTATAAGCCCTGTGCTCACCACTATCTTGCTTCAAAACATCAAACTCCTTTTCCAACGCCCGCTGTTCATGGCGAGGACAGAATTCCCTCATCATAAGGGCTCTAAGTTCAGCCCATGTCTGTGCGAGAGCAACTTCTGCACCTCGGTCTCTCATTACCCCATTCCACCATGTAAGAGCCCTCTTCTGAAACACGCTCGAAGAAAACTCGACCTTGCGATTATCCGGGCACTGCACGTGGCGAAAAGTATTCTCAATGCTCTCAAACCACTGAAGAAGCCCAGTTGCTCCTTCAGAACCACTAAACTTGAGTGGTTTAGCCGAGTTAAAATCCTTGTATTTGCATGGAACATTGTTGTTGTTGTTGGCCTGGTTCCATTGAGCAAAGAGATTTGGAAATTGAGCAGCCATCTGCTGCGCAATGATTTCTGCCAATTCAGCAGTTGCTATCTGGTTCTCGCGTCGAGGAGGCATTCTAAAAGAGGAAAACATGAAAGGAAACGAGTGAGATGTTTGGATGAAGAGAATGAGATGAAACAAAATCAACAAAAGAAAAGATGGTGATCATTCGTCCGCATTACCAAGCAAACAAACGAATCACAGTGACTAATCAAAGTAAATGGGTCAAAAATAATGTATAATGAAGACATGCTCGCCTATAAGTGAACACTCATCCCAAGAATTCCCAGGTAAGCACAACTGGTCTCGCGTCTGATGAGATGTATACGAAGTGCTTGCCTAGACAGAAAACCCAGAATACAGGCATTCACCCTTCCAGTTTGCACGTGTTCACATTATTTAAAACTCAAAACCTTGACGGGATTTTAAAAATTTGAAGGCACAAGGCCAAGAATTTTAGTTAAACCGAAAGGGTTCAAAACCTTACAAAAGAGGGTTCAAAACCTTGTAATAAATTATCCAAAAACAGATGATTGTTTTTCAAAAATCGTTTCGGAAAATTTGGTTCTTGTTTGGTTAATCACCTAAGGATAGGTGATGTACATGTTTTAAGATCTAAACACAAGATAACTTGTGTTAGGGTCCTAGAAAAGTTATAGTCTAGGTCAAAGCATTACTAATAACCTAATTCCCTATAACCATTGGCTCTGATACCAACTCTTCTGTCACACCCCGACCACGTGTATCATACAAAACGTGGCGGAAAACGTCGGGGAGTGTTGTAACAGAATTAATTGTTTCATAACCATGGCATACAAAGTTGTATTTTTATTTATCAACACAAGAGTTTCATTGTTTTAAACAGAAATACAGAGTTTATAACATAATTAAACATAGTCTATCTTCTTTTAAAGTCTCTAAGGCACAGGTCCGCCCTAGTATCATGATCAACATCCTATGGAAAAGCTCCTGAAAACACATGTGAAAATAGGTACGTCAGCATAAAAATGCCTGTGAGATACATAGGTTTTGTGAAAATAGGATTCATGACTTATGTTTAAGAAAAATGTTTAGTCATGAACCTTATAATTTGCTTTGTCTTGTAAATCATTTGAAAACGATAAGTTCAGATGATATGTATAAGTAAATGTAAGGTTAAATGATTTACCATGTAAAAATGAGTTTGTATGAAGTAAGATGTTTGTTAACAATGTCTTGTGAAAAGTATGCTATTTGTATAAAATGTTCTATGACTCAATATTGAAATGATTCAAATAACGTTACGACATGTAATACCATACAAACACTTATATATAGGAAGTACCAGCGGCGTATCCACCATGCTTGTATCATATTACACACGCATCGTTACTTAATCACTTAATCAAACCAAACCAAACAATGTAAGATGTCTATGTCTAAACCAATTATCAAATGTATTGGATAATATGTCAAAGTGTTTATGTCAAGATATAAATCATGTAGTGTAAAACAAATGTCAATCATGTTTATGTGTCAAAGGTAAATCATGTCAAAATGTCTATGTCAAATATCCATATCAAATGTCTTTGTCAAATGTCTTTGTGTAAAATGTCTATGTCAAAATGTCATGTATGGCAAGTGAAATGTCTCAACTAAACCATATGCACGAAAACAAAGTATTGAAGTAAAACATGGTTTAAATCAATATTATGTCTTGTGGAAAATGCATGCTAATACTGAATATGAACATTTATGTGGTATTGTGAAAATGCATACATCCAAGCCTTGTGACTGTGGTGATAAACCCTTAAACAAATTAAAGGTCTATCTGTCTTATATCATCGAATTCGGTCATTCCTTTCTGTCCCCTTTCCCTGGGATGTCCGGAACGGGAGTTGTCAATTCCTATGGTACCACTACCTACTAACGAACGGCGTGATCATTGTTAATGAATGTATTGTCCCATGTAAACAAACCAAATGTCATACCAAAATGTAAGCATGTGAAAACAATGCACTAAGTATGTAATCAAATGAACATACATAGCGTGAAATGTCATGTAAAACGATGTACTAAGTAATGCACACAATGGGCACACCTAGCATAAAATGTAATGTAAAATGATGTACTAAGTAATGCACACAATGGGCACACCTAGCATGAAATGTAATGAAATCATGTACTATAATGTACTAACAAACATAGCCGATATATGATGTGAAAACAGGAAAAGCATGAATGTAACAAGTAGGCACATGTGTTCCACCCCAAAACAGTTTGGAAAACAGTAAAAGAGGGGTCTATGTACTCACTTGATATTGCTCAGATGTCTTAAGATAAACACCAAGTAATGCTAGAGATCTCGGAATCAAACGGCACCTAATATAGGTAACTATGTTAATAAACCGGACCTAAATCGGAAGATCGGGTAGCATGAGGGTTCGTAAACCAAACGAGTGTAGAGACTCGTGTCATTTGGTTTAACAAAGCCTACATACTAAATGAAACCTAACATAAATGTTTATGACCCATTACGACCCGTTTAGGTAGCTTATGCTACTTTAACGCGTCGTTCGCGTGAAACGCGTTCGGACCGCCTAACTAGTCCTATGACAAGTAATATATGCCTTAACATGTTACATAATCAGTTATGTGACAAAGGTTTAGGTTACATATGCTTAATTACCAATTATACATGAAAAGGGTATTCTGGTAATTTACCTAAGGCATATAAACTACCTATCATACAACTACTTAAACGATGTGACCATAGGGTATAACCTCGGAAGGTTATTCCCTACCTACTATGCTCACCTAATGTATTTGTTCGGATCCTAATGATCGACCAAATGGGTCGGGTTCGTGGTATAAGCGATTTATTAGATCGCTTACCCTACGACCCTAGACAACGTGGTAATCAGTAGGCATAGTCCCAAGGGACTATAACCATCGTGATTACAATCACGTTGCGAAGTTCAAACGAACTTCGCATTGACCATTACTGGTCAACGCTGAAAGTCAAACAAAGTTTGACTTTCTGACTCGAAAAGCAGTAAAATAAGGAAAAGAACGAAAGAATACTTACGAAGGGTCCCCGAATGCTAAACTCGATTCAAAAATCTCAGGTATGAAACAAATGTTTCAACTTAGAGTTTCTCAAATCAAATTTCTTGTGATTTTGAAGCATGGGGGGTGGGGTATTTATAGATTTCGGGTAACCGTTAAGATCGTTTCTTGAATAACGTGATTTAATCTAGTGCGTACACTTGTCAAAATGTTGTGGTAACTAATTTTGGCCACCACAAGTGATTAACATGTGGCACTTGACCTTTGGGAGAGTGTAAGGGGTGTTAAAAACGAGTTTATGCATTTTTTATTTTATTTTTTTGTATATTTTTTTTTTGCAGTTTTGCAGTTTTGGTTCCTGTGCGCGTATCGTCGTGTTTTGGCACTTCTAACACCCGTCAAGCCCATTTTTAAGCTTCACAAGGATGTTAAAGTATAGGGAACATGAAACATGCTCAAAAATATGCCGGATGTCGGTTCGTTTGTCCGTACGATCGCGATGTTCGGTTAATTACGACGGTATGCGCATAAGCGCGAGAAATGATCTAAATTGCGTGACGAATGGATTTTTCTCAAGCCAAACACTAAAATAAAATATTTTAGTGCTTACATAAATTTTTGGATGTCCAGATGTATTCAGAACGTAAGTTATGCGCGAAAATGCAAACTTGTGCACTTTTTGACACTTTTAGTCCCTGAATGACCCAAAAGTTTATTTTAGCACACCGAACCCCTCAAAGCCTATTTCTAAGCTATGTAAAGGATATTTAAGGTGTGTTTAACTTATGGTTATGTTCCGGAATGTCTGTTCCAGTACGAATCGTCATACTTTCGCAGTTTGTCAAGTTTAGTCCCTGTAAGCGAATTAACTTGTTTTTGCCATACCAAAGCCTTCAAAACTTATTTCTAAGTTATGTAAAGGTTATTTAAGGTATGTTGAGTATATGTTGATGTTCCGGAGTATTTGTCGCATTAAACTGGTTACGTTTTCGCACCAGTTTGCGTATAACTCTCCAGAAAGCGATATAGAGTTTGAAATTGGATAAAAGTCAAAACATGAAAAATGTAAAACACAACCAAACAAACATTGGGATTAAATAACATTGTTTTATTGATAATAGAACTGTTCATAATGATTACAAGCACAGATGTTACACCAGCTCAGTGCATAAGCAGCGTCTGTGCCAAGGGTCTGAGACTGAAGGTTTCACCATGAGAGTGAGTTATCTAGAAATAACCCCGGGATGTAGGTAACACTCTGTTGGGACGAACTGTCACTCATTCTTGGAATGGAGTCAATCTTTTTTTTTTGGACCAACGAACAAATGCAACGGCGCCTTCTGTTCCGTCAAAGTTCAAAGGCTCGCAGTTCAGGAACTGTTTATAGGTGCAGCCAGTTGGAGGGTTATTTCCAGTAATGCCATCGTTGTACTTAGAACGGATGGCTTCATGTCGTGCATTTATCTGTGAGATGCGTTCTTGCAGCTCGGCTCCTGTCCTTGGCAACGTACTGGTGTTTGTGTCACGTCTGGGTGACATTCCCTTTTGTCGAAGTGGTGTGAAGCGGGTTAGACAACGTTTCAATTGTCTATGAGGTATATATAGCAACATAAGCCATCATGTAATCACCCAATTTCACATGCAAATATACTCAATGTATGAGTGGGGAAGTAATTTTCTGAGCCTTCACATAGGCTTGCCAATTTGGCTTGTTGCTTGTAATAGAATGAACTCGAGGCTACATCGCCTCGCCTTGGTCATTCGTGTTTTAGATATTTCCTGCTACATTGGTTTTCATTAGCTTGACCCGCAGAGTCCACCAGGATTTCTGTGCACTACAAGTCGTTATTACGTGGGCCCCCGTAATAATAAATTGTCTTGCACAGTTACCCCAAATTTTCTCTCGTCCAAGCAGATGATCAATCAAGGAGCAACAGCAGGTGCATCGGCATGAACAGGGTCATGCTCCAATGCGGGGTCAGGAGCAACGCCTGGCTCAGGGGCCACGGCTGGCTCCGGATCAAAAACTCCATCTCAAGATCAGCTAGATCAACAAACACAGGGGGTTACAGGATCCTCCAAGGGCTGGTCTAAGTGTATGAACTCAAGGTCATGGTCTGGATCAAAACCAGGTGGAAGAACAAGATCACCCTCAATACTGTGATCAAACTCAAAGCTGGGTGCGGGAACCGGTGCAGCTGATGATGCCGTATCAGGGTCGGCGTCGTGTGAATGGTGCTGCACTCCCTGTATATGCGAAAATGCGGATGTCAGAAACTCAAATGAGTCTGGGACAGGGGAATGGGCATGAGTTTCCCCTGCAGGAGCGTCCGCATGCAGTAGGCTAATACCAGCAGCAATAGGGCCCTGCCCTCGAATGGGTCCTCCTCTAGTAGATCGTTATCGTCGTTAGAGGCCACGTCGGGGGGGGGGGGGCATATCAACAACAGGATAAGCGGCAAGGGGGCACAGGAGCAGGGATCACCGCGAGTGGCAAACTCCCAACAAGATGGCCATCAGTAGGCTCTGCTACGACTTCAGGCAGCGCAAAAAGGGCTGAAAGTCATCATTGTCTGTGCCGGTAGTATCGGAAATGTACACCTCGTGCTTCGATGAAACTATGTCGTCTGATACTATGGCCATGGGATTCGTAGTGTCCATCTTTCTAGTACATGATGAAAGCATGACGTTTGTAACACAAACACATATACGTATAATAATCAATCATATAATCATATAAACATGTTAGTCAATCAAATAATTCTCCTAGTCCCACTAGCCTCCCAGTCTCCTAGACTGACATTCCTAGTCCCACTAGCCAAATTCTTCCCAGTCTCTAAGACTGCTCTATCATCTACCTCGACCTCTTAGATCGAGCCTCGGCCTCTAAGACCGAGCCTCAGCCTCCAAGACTGAGCCTACTCTTCCTAGTCTTACTAGCCATCTACCTCGATTTCTTAGATCGAGCCTCGGTCTCCAAGACTGAGCCTAAAAATAATATAATGTGCTCAACATTTGTTTGTAAAAAGTTTTGGATCTGGACTTAAATGGTATGCAGTAAAAATGTTTTCGTGAGAGCCCTAGTGATCATAGTCTAGACTCGAGAAGGAATCCTAGTTCGCTATGATCAGAGCTCTGATACCAAGCTGTCACACCCTGGCTTTGCGGAAGCGTGGTAAATTTTGGTGTGACTTCTTAATACCATAGCTTAACCATAACAAAGCTATATGAAATAAAACCATGCAAGATCATCCATAGATTAAGTTTTAAAAACCAAATACAACAACATTGTCTTAACGGAAACACATCCTAATGACATTGTTCAACAAACACAAACATCAACATGACATAAACACAGTTTAAGGACTGTGACTTGTCCAGGAAAGAGTCACATTCCCCAAACCCGGATGACCTCGTAACCCCTATGCAGCGGGAAAACATAACATACCGCGCCAGATCTTTAGTTCCCTGAAATACATGTAAGTTGAAAAATCAACAATAATGTTGAGCGAGTTCATGTGTAAGTGAGTATGTAAAACACTTGTAAGTATAAAAATCCTGGTATGTAGCAAATAAGGAAAAAGAGATCACCAATGGCTTGCAAGACCATTGATATGTGTGAAGTGCAAGTAGGAAGACTCAAACCTAGCAGATTTCGCGTTGGGGCACAAAGTCACCCCTAGGTCCGTTCTGTTTGGGCCTGGGGCTGGGCTCGCTACACCCAGATAGATCTACCGCTTACGTCCCTCGGTCCTACAATGAGGATTAATGGCCTCCAGTTTCTGCCTACCCACTCACATGATCTAAGTAGTAAACCTCCTTACGCTAATCATACCATGTATAAAGTACTTGTAATCAAAGTAACATGTATTTCACCCCCGTAGTTAGAGAACTGAAAACAGTTAAGAGAAAAGGGGGACATGAACTCACAGTGGTGCGTCTCTACCAAGTATGCCTCCAAATCAATCAGCTGTATGACGACCTACACGTACTAATTCTATTAGACGGACGGCCGTGCCTTAGCTTTAAAGTTTAAGTTTTTGGGAAATAGTTAGACAACTATTTCGTGTTTATATTCTGTATATACTTGGTAGTTATTTTCCTTCCCAAGGATGGGGGATTTAATACATGTGCGTTCGTATAATTCGGAATACACTATTAAGTCTCACTTAATATTTTTTATTTCCAACTTCAAAATATAAATATTCTTCCCAAAAATATTATACTTTAATACATGTGATTTTCCCAAAATAATACTTTGTAATATTATTTTTATCCTAAAAATAATATTTACGTAGTTCACAAAATAATCATAAACACTTATACAAGTGATGTTGTGAAAAATATATACTAAATATATATATGTATCACGTTTTATTTTGTGAAATTCCACCTCTGATATTTTGTAAATAAAGTCGTGGCGAAATTCATAGTTTGGAAACAAGTCGACAAGTATCTCTAACACTTATAGTGAAAATAATTCTAAGTGTTAGGTTTTTAGAAAAATTTCGCGCGAGTTTCCTCTGTAACTGGAGGCGGCCACGCTTTCGAGCATATCATTTTCTTTTATAAATCAAACCAACCATTTTTATCATTCAATCAAAACAATGTTCAACGTATCAAACTAGTCAAAATAGATGTAAATCGCAAAAATACATGAACTTGTGGTTTTTCCAAAATATGTAGTATCTTTCCATCATTTTTAGTGGATCTTTATATAAAACAATCCGATTTTGTAAAAACCTCGTTTTTAGGGAAGTTCCGTCTCTACAACTTCTCGTCATCTTTTTCAAAAATAGTTGTTTTGTCGAAACTTTGTGTTACACAAGTGTTTACATACTTGTGTGTTCTAAAAACCATTCGTGTTAGTGTAAGATCCGTCTTTAAAGTATGTTTTCTCTTGACACGTGGTCCTTTGAAAATACCGCTTGTAGATACGTAGATCTACTAGTTTTAAACACTATTTCATAAGCAAAATCGCTTTTACACAAGTTCATGATTCGTGTGTGGTAGAGTTTCATCCTTTAACCCTTGTTACTTCCAAAACAACCTTATGTCATGATCCATGATCATGACCAACCCGGGTTAAATGATGATCCGAGCTACCACAACATAGATCGGGTCTAAATAATCACACAAATCAAATACTACATGATTTACACAACATATGAGCTTTTAACCAACATTTTTAGTGTTTTAAGTAGACTTTTATGCTTCATCTTGCATGTTTACGAGTTTTAACCGTTACAAATCATATTAACCACTTTAAAATAGTTCGAGTAGGTGATTTAAGCAACATACCACTAGCTTGAGGCTAGGGAAGAATCTAGACGCAAATAGGGTGGATAAAAGCAAGAGAGTGAGGTCCTTCGCCTTCCTGTTGCACCAAGGTTCCTTATACGCGATCCTTAACACATGAATGATCTTGGAATTGCTTGAACTAAACTCGAAAATGGTTGGGTGTTTGTGGGTGTGTTCGGCCGAAGCCTTTGAGAGAGAGAGAGGAGTGTTTGAAGTTGAGTTGTGTAATGTGAAAGATCAAGTGTGTTTAGTGATGAACTTATAGACAAAGTTTAGGGTATTTAACCATTGGATTATATGCATCCTAGATATTAGACATAATGGAATTAAATAATCAAATTTTGTACAAAGTGTGTCCCCTCTAGTTGGGGACGGTTAGTGAGGGGGGGGGGGGGTTCTAGTCCATTTTCAACTAATTAGTTGGATATTAGTTAGGTTAAGTAAGTTAGTTAAGTGCTTAACCCGGTTAGTGGTGTGCCATGCCTTACAATGGGTGTTAGGGTATTCAGGGACCCTAACTGGCTCAGAAAAAAGATAAATAACGAAAATAACAATATTTTCAGGTTTCGGGTAAAGTCCGGTTGTTCGGTTGGATAGTAATTCGTTAAAGCGTTAACAAAGCTTTAAAGTGTCGTTAATACCATTTTTAGTGACACAACTTATTTCTGACACTTTGGAAAGTGTCTAGCAATATTTTTCTCATGTTTTGGCACTTTATTAGTTAGCTAAAAGCTGAATTATTATGTAAAGTGCTGAATTTTGTGCTTAGAGCACGTTTTAGGCACATCCCGTCATTGTAACTTATTCCTAGAGACGCAGTTCTACAACCCTTGTATCCCTACACTCACCACTAGTGTAGCAAAATATTTCTGGCTCATTCAGGCCTTAGAGGCAATGTCTGCCTGATGCTGGCTTATCAGCATGTTCAATGGGTTATCCGTTTATAGTGCTACTGTGCTTTTGTGCATCATGTTTGTCACTAAGGTTCAGCATGTAAATAATGTAGTGACAGCAAGTAAAGTATGATGCAAGTAAGTACATGTATCAGTATTCAAGTAGCAGTTTATTCATAAGTTCAAGCAAGCACAGTAATTAAGCAGTAATTAATTATTAATTAAGTCATACGGATACCTGGTTTAGTGAGGGTTGTCACAATTTTCTTCATTTCCAACATTTGATCCACATTTTTCTACAACAAAGAGTGGCAAAGTACTTCAATGCAACATTGCTTTAAACCTTGAAAATGATCAGAATTATACCGAGGAAGTTGCTAAAAGCCATATGTCTTTGTTGGTAACTGTGCTTGAATCCTATGGAGGTTTAGTTGCAGGAAAGATCGGAAATCCAATGCTAACAAAAGAGGATTACGATCAGATTGATGCTGAAGAGATGGAATTGATGGATATAAAATGGTGCATGGCTAGTGTACTGAGACGAGCTGAAAAGTTTAAAGAAATTACAGGCAGAGATGATTTTCGCGATGCACATGTTTCAGCTTTAGGATTTGATAAGTCTAAAGTTACTTGTTTTCGATGCAGGGAAAAAGGGCATTTCAAGAGGGAGTGCACAAATCGTGAAGCAAGTGGAACTCAAAATCCTTTTGGAAACAATGATTACTATCGAAAAGCATTATATCATCAACTTGCTCAACAGCCACATCAACAACAATAGCCACAAACAGCTCATGGTAGGAAAGAAATTGAAGATTCAAAGAGAGCATATCTTGTTAATCAAGATAAAGGAAATGGTTTCAGTTGGGATAAATACATTCCAACAAATAGTAAAGTATGTGTGGCAGAACAAGAAGATGAAAAATTGGCAGAAGGTTTCAGTTGGGACGATTATTGCCCAGACAAAGAATTCCTGAAAAAAGGATTTGTTGCTCATGTTATCAATGATTATACTGATGATTATTGGGCAGAAAAAGTCAAAAAACGTTTAAATGGTGAAGTCGAGAAAAAGAAAGTAGTTGCAGAAGAAGTTCAAGTGAAAGTAGTTAAAGAAGTTCCAGCATTTGAAATCAAAACAGAGGATGAGGTAGTCAAGGTTGCTGGAAAGTGTATGAATTATGATTCTTTGATAATGCAGAACAATGAATTGCTGCACAACATAAAAAGACTGAAAGAATCATATGATACTTTGAACAGAGAGATGAATAAGTACAACGAGTCAAGTAGTGAACAAGCTGTAGCAATGAATACACTCAAAGGAGCTTACATGAGACAGCTTGACGATGTCAACTACTACACAGAGAAGTGTGCTGATGTAACAACTCTCACCAAAACTATTATTTATTATTATATTTAGTTCAATAGGAAACCCTAATTAAGACACCCAAGTGATTCTGCACAAAACCCTGAAATTTTCATAACAATCAGAATTAGGATCAGGGCCCCTAAAACTCAGGGGGGGTAAACCCTAGTTACGATTATCTACTTAATTTGCTGTCAAAAATGAATTTTACAAAACTGTCAACTCAGCAAACCTACAAATACACGTAGCTACCCTATGGTAAATAGGACCCCTCGCGCCACGCGACGCCCAGAGAGGTACCCCTCGCGTCACGCGAGGGGGTCAAATTTTGACTATAAATAGTAGAGTCTGGGACTTGATTTTGGGCACTGAAACGACGAAGAAATTTGTTATACATACTGAGATATCGTAGATACAATTCTAAAACACACACGATCACAAATCGCTGCCGCAAAACAGGGTAATAACTCAATCGCTGCTACGATTCAATGTCCGATCGATTAAACTATCCAATGGATGTTTAAGTGCTGCCCACATTAGGGTTATGCTTTGTCATTCGTCGTTAATTCGATGGATGTTTAAGTATCGCACTTTGTCATTCGTTGTGAGGGTTGATCTCGAGAGTTATCGTTAATGCTGTATTAGTTACTAACCTAATTTTGTGTGCATTGTTATTTAAAATAGGTTAACAAGGCTAATCAATAGACTAGACTCTGTCTGTGTTAAAATTTGCAATGTGAGTCATTCTCTTTTATTCAAAGTGTTTTATAAATTCTTAAATATTTTCAGAGTTATAATTACAGTGATTAAGTATATGTAGTCACCAAATTACATCCGGTATGTGGGGTTTTGTATACATTACTTTATAATCGTCACCATTGGGGCAGCCAATGGGGGATATGACCACAGTCACAGAAACGAGTCGAGTGACAAATACTGTGGGTAGTTGGTTGATATCTGAAACTTTGTAATCTCTCTTAATACTGTAAATTATAACAAATGTGTCGTTTTAATAAATAGAATGATTCACCAGTATTTCCCGCTGACAAAACCTTTTTCAAACATGTTTCAGGTGATCTGTTGTAATCCAAGAAAAGTGCCGGGAAACACTGCAAGCTTAAGAAAGTGGCTCATTATAAAATAAAGAAATATGTTTTGCAACATAAAGATTTCTCCGTGAAATCATATTATGGTAAATTACCGGGGTTTTATCCCGAGTTGTGAAATAAAATAATCAGGAAAATTTTAGCTTTAAAAAGATCCTGATGATAAACTTCCGCTGTTAAACTCAATTAAATAAATACCACGGGATTTTCTGTCCCGCGGCTCCTGAAACGGGTCAAACCGGGTCGGGGGCCGTGACAGAAAAAGGTGGTATCAGAGCCACTGGGTTAAGCTAATTAAGTATTTAGAAATACTTAATTTTTTTCTGATTACTATTATGTGATTATGTGTTTTATTAACTGACTATTTGTTAGTTACAGTCTGGGTAAACAAAAGCTTTCAAACATCTATCTTAAATTAGATAGGTCATCAAATGAAAAGGGAAGTTCATCCCAAACTCCTGAAGAAGGAATATTTGTTCGAAAAGCCCAATATGAGGAACCACTTTCTCCTGATAAAAGAAATTTGATTATTAGAAAAAGTCAGCAGAAATTAAAGAAATCCCGAGAAAAGAAAGTTAAAAAGGAAACCCAGGAATTAATCAGTAAATCACCATAGGAAGACAAGTTAGATGAAAAATGGGCGGATCTTTATATGCTAGCCACTGTAGCAGTAAATGCTAATCTTTAGAATACCATGATTTCATATTAGCAACTTACAAGCTAGAAATATCATCTAGTAAATAAAAAAAAAAATTACAATAAAACTTAGTATGTTTAAATTGTCAATTTTTCCTTTGTATTAAATTAGTCACAGAATATGCAATAATATTTGAGGTTTATCTGTAAAATTTGTTATAAAATTTTAATTTATTATTTTTACATATATGTTAAACAGCATGAATGAGTTATCTGGAGCCTTAGAGAATCTCAACCTTTACCCTGTAAACATAGAAGTTTCTAAAGAGTTTACTGGGTACTTTCCTGATGTGGAACAACCTATAGAATTCAACGCTCCACCTCTGGAAAAGCCAAAACCTAAGAAAAGAAAGAGATTCGTATGGGGGAGGCGTGTACATAAGAGAAAGCCAGCTAAGAGACTTCCTAAAATAAACAATACCTTAGAAAAAGGAAAAGAAATTGAAACGGGGGAAAGTTCTAGATAGCAGGAATTGGAGACTGAAGTCAGGGAAGATTTTAGGCAAATGGAAATACAGTTTGAGGAATATTCTAAGCAAATAGAAATGGAGGTTGGAAAAGGTTCTAGACAAACCAACATGGAAATTGGAGAAAGCTCTAAACAAACCCAGGAAATGACATTTCAGGAGGAACTAGATTTTATATTGACAAGCTGTGATACTATTAAGCCTGTCAATGAAAATGTTTTTACTTATCCTATTGAAAACCAAATTCCAATGAACTTGGAACCAGCAATCCCAGAACCAATAATCCACACCCAACCTTTAGGTATGGACGAATGGTGGACTAACGATTGGCAATTTCAAAACCTTATCAACAGTCCTTATACGTTTTTCCCTCAGTTCGATCCAGAACCTTTACCAAATCCACCAATGAGTAATGAGAATATGGCTGAACTCCACCATTTTGGTGAAGAGCTGATGGATGTTGGGAATAGGATCTGAGAGATAGGAGGACAAATCTCATGGAAATATGATGAGAGGGAACATCGTTATTAAAAATGCAAGTTGACGAGGGAGAAATAGGTTATGAGTCTGTATTTGTATAATAACAGTAATATTAATAAAAGTCAGTATGTGTGAAGTAAACAATAAAACGGTTGTATATAGAAGTATAATATAATCTATAAAATAAATAAAAATTTTAGAAAATTTACAAATTTTGATTGTATATTTGTTTACGTGATTATGTGCGATTACTTGTTATATTGGATTGTTTCTTATTCTATACTAATTATTTATCTATAAATTAATTATCAGATGGCAAACATTGGTAATGAACCAGTAAATGAAGTAAATCAATCTGAGCAAAATCAGGAAGAGCAATTGTTAAATAGGCAAGATATAGAGGATATCGTTGCACAAGGAATAGCTAATGCTATTCCAGCAATCGTGGCTGCTGTTCAAAAACCTATTAAACCTCAATCAATCATTCCTAGTAAACGTACACAAGGCGACAACTTTAGTAATAGTATAAACGGAGGCAGTAATCATGTTAATAACAATAATGATTTACAAGCCCCAATTTTCAAGAAAATGAAAGCTGCAACGCCTGGTTGCACTTATAAAGAATTTCTTGCCTGTAAACCAACTGAGTTTGCAGGTAATGAAGGGGCTATAGCAGCACTGCGTTGGTTAGAGAAAACTGAGGCAGTAATCACTATAAGTAAATGTGCTGAGGAAGATCAAGTTATGTATGCGTCAAATCTTTTCAAAGAAGGGGCGCTAGAATGGTGGAACACGGTGTTACAAGCGAAAAGAAGGATCGAGGCATATGCCATGAAATGGGAAGAATTTAAAAATCTTGTAGAAAGAAAATTCTGTCCCGAGTATGAAAAAGATCAAATGGCAAATAAATTCCTAAACCATCGGATGGTGAATGTGGACTGTCGAGGATATACTTCGACATTCTTCGAATATTCTAGAGTGGTACCAACGCTGGCTTCGCCAGAGCCGATACTCATTTCTCGTTATATTTGGGGATTAATTAGTGAAATTCGTAATATCGTTAAAGCTGCAAGACCTCGCACTATTGACGATGCGGTAGAATTAGCTAATACCCTCACTGACGAGCTGGTACACACAAGGGATGAAAACAAGAAGAAGGAACTGGCTCAGAAAATTACCCAAGGATTTCGTATGGGTAATAGTAATAACTTCAAGAAAAGAGGAACAGGGCAATCCTCAAATCCGCCTTTCTGCGGGAATTGCAAAAGGAAACATTATGGAAGATGTAATGTAACCTGCAACCTTTGCAAAGCTGTAGGACATCGTGAAGAAAGCTGCAGAAAGAAAACCATAATCTGCTTTAATTGTGGAGAAGCGGGGCATTTTAAAACAGAATGTCCTAAATTGGCCAAACCAGCAGACAACAAAACCAAGGCGACCGACGGAGCTACTAAGAAGAATGTCAGAGCATTCCAGCTGACCACTCAAGAAGCAGAAGTCATTCCAGATGTGATAGCTGGTACGTTCTTAGTTCACAACATTTACGCAAAAGTATTATTTGACTCTGGTGCAAACCAAAGTTTTATAAATACTTTATTCTGCCAAGCTCTTAAGTTACCATTAACCAACATTAGGCAGATTTTTACAGTCGAAACCGCAGATGGGAATTCAGTTAAAATAGATAAGGTTTTGCAAAAAGTAGATATAGAACTTTCAGGTCATAAATTTTCTGCAAATCTGTTACCTATGAAATTAGCTGAATTCGATGTTGTGTTAGGAATGGATTGGTTAATAGCCAACCATGCTCGAATTCTTTGTGACCAGAACTCTATAGAAATTCAGGCACCTACTAGAGAAGTAATCATGATTACAGGAGATAAACCGCATAAACCCATGAAGTTCATATCAGTAATGAAAGTTGCTAGTTATGAACGAAAGCAGGGAATAGTATATATGATTTCAGTAATCATTAGTACTAAGGGTAAAGAACTTAAGGAAATTCCTGTAGTCTCAGAATACCCAGAGGTATTCCCAGAAGAGTTACCAGGATTACCACCAGATAGGGAGGTAGAATTTAGGATTCATCTAATTCCTGGAACTACACCAATAGCCAAAGCACCTTATTGGTTAGCTCCTACTGAAATGTTAGAACTGAAAAAGCAATTAGATGAACTACTAAGTAAAGGATTCATACAACCTAGCTCATCTCCTTGGGGAGCGCCAGTATTGTTCGTAAAGAAGAAGGATGGTTCTATGAGAATGTGTATTGATTATAGAGAATTGAATAAGATTACAATTAAGAATCTATACCCATTACCTAGGATTGATGATCTTTTCGATCAACTTCAAGGAGCTAGATATTTATAAGATCGATTTACGCTCCGGATACCATCAATTGAAGGTACAAGAGGAAGACATACCTAAAACTGCTTTCAGGACTAGGTATGGTCATTACGAGTTTACAGTCATGCCCTTTGGGTTAACGAATGCTCCTGCTGCATTCATGGACATGATGAATAGAATCTGTAAACCCTATTTGGATAAATTTGTAATTGTTTTTATAGACGATATACTTATTTATTCCAAAAGTCAGATAGAACATTGTGAGCACTTGCATGCACTCTTAACTTTGTTAAGAAAAGAAAAGCTTTATGCCAAATTCTCGAAGTGTGAATTTTGGCTACAAGAAGTGCAATTCCTAGGACATATGATAAATCATGAAGGTATTCATGTAGATCCTGCTAAGATATAGGCAATTACCAATTGGAAGGTTTCGCAAACCGCAATGGAAATTAGAAGTTTTATAGGTTTAGCTGGATATTATAGACGGTTTATTAAGGATTTTTCCAAGATAGTTGTACCATTAACTAAGCTAACCTGTAAAGCCATTAAGTTTGAATGGGGACCTAAACCTTTAGAATCTTGAAACAGAAATTAACAAATGATCCAATCCTAGCATTACCAGAATGGACTGAAGATTTTGAAGTATATAGTGATGCTTCAAAACTAGGATTTGGATGTGTACTAATGCAACGCAAGAAGGTAATTGCATATGCTTCAAGACAGTTGAAAAAGCACGAAGAAAATTATACAACTCATGATTTAGAATTAGGAGCTGTAATCTTTGCCCTAAAAATTTGGAGACATTATCTGTACGGAAGTAAATTTACTGTCTATACGGATCATAAGAGTTTAAGATATATATTTGGGCAAAAAGAGTTAAACATGAGGCAAAGGAGATGGATGGAAATCCTAAGTGATTACGACTGTGATATTCAATATCACGAAGGAAAGGCAAATGTAGTTGCAGATGCGTTAAGTCGTAAGTATCATGAGAAACAACGACGGGTTCATGCTCTCAGATTAAATCTACAGTTAGATTTAATGGAACAACTAAAGAATGTTCAAGAAACAGCAATCAAGGATGATGCTGAAGGAATGAAAGGACGAATAAAAGAATTAAAACAAGGATCTGATGGAATTTGGAGATTCCACCAAAGAAGAATTTGGGTACCTAAGCAAGGAAAATTAAGAAATAAGATCTTAGAGGAAGCTCATAAATCTAGGTATACCATACACCCTGGAAACAATAAGATGTACCAAGATTTAAGAAATAATTTCTGGTGGATAGGCATGAAGAAGGATATAGCTAGATATGTTTCTAAGTGTCTTACTTGTTCACAAGTTAAGGCAGAACACCAGAAACCTTCAGGTCTACTACAACAATTAGAAATGCCTATATGGAAATGGGAACTCATAATAATGGATTTTGTTACTAAGTTGCCCAAAACCAGAAAAGGGAATGATGCGATTTGGGTAATTGTAGATCGATTAACCAAATCAGCTCATTTTCTACCCATGAAGGAAACCTTTAGTATGGAAAGGTTAGCCAAATTGTACGTAGACGAAGTAGTATCCTTACATGGAGTTCCACTCTCGATTGTATAAGATAGAGATAGTCGGTTCACTTCTCATTTTTGGAAAAGTTTACAGAAAGCAATGGGAACTCGACTAAACTTAAGCACTGCATATCATCCACAAACAGACGGGCAAAGTGAAAGGATGATCCAAACTCTGGAAGACTTGCTCAGAGCATGTGTAATAGATTTTGGTGGAAACTGGGATGACCATTTATCTTTAATTGAATTCTTCTATAACAATAGTTATCATTCAAGCATTGAAACTGCCCCATTTGAAGCACTGTATGGAAGAAAGTGTAGAACTCCAGTTTGTTGGGCAGAAATAGGAGAAAGTCAATTATCAGGTCCAGAGATTGTGCAAGAGACTACTGATAAGATCACACAAATCAAGGAAAGACTAAAGACGGCTCGAGATCGTCAAAAGAGTTATGCAGACGATAGAAGGAAGCCATTGGAGTTCCAAGTTGGAGATAAAGTACTATTGAAAGTTTCTCCTTGGAAAGGAGTAGTCCGATTCGGTAAGAAAGGAAAGCTAAGTCCAAGATACGTAGGACCACTTTCGGTGATCCAACGTATAGGACCAGTTGCTTATCGGTTACAACTACCAGAGGAGTTAGCTGGAGTACATGACGTATTTCATGTATCCAATCTCAAGAAATGTCTATCAGACGAATCTTTGGTAGTACCTCTCCAAGATATAAAAGTGAATAAGAAATTGAAATTTGTTGAAAAACCTCTTCAAATCGAGGATTGAAAGATCAAATTTCTCAAACACAAGCGACTAGTTCTAGTCAAAGTCAAGTGGGATTCAAAGAGAGGAGCAGAATATACTTGGGAATTGGAATCAGAAATGAAGCGAAAGTATCCTCATTTATTCCAGTAAATCTCGAGGACGAGATTTTATTAAGGTGGGGAGAATGTAACAACTCTCACCAAAACTATTATTTATTATTATATTTAGTTCAATAGGAAACCCTAATTAAGACACCCAAGTGATTCTGCACAAAACCCTGAAATTTTCAGAACAATCAGAATCAGGATCACGGCCCCTAAAACTCAGGGGGGTAAACCCTAGTTACGATTATCTACTTAATTTGCTGTCAAAATTGAATTTTACAAAACTGTCAACTCAGCAAACCTACAAATACACGTAGCTACCCTATGGTAAATAGGGACCCCTCGCGCCACGCGACGCCCAGAGGGGTACCCCTCGCGTCACGCGAGGGGGTCAAATTTTGACTATAAATAGTAGAGTCTGGGACTTGATTTTGGGCACTGAAACGACGAAGAAATTCGTTATACATACTGAGATATCGTAGATACAATTCTAAAACACACACGATCACAAATCGCTGCCGCAAAACAGGGTAATAACTCAATCCCTGCTACGATTCAATGTCCGATCGATTAAACTATCCAATGGATGTTTAATTGCTGCCCACATTAGGGTTATGCTTTGTCATTCGTCGTTAATTCGATGGATGTTTAAGTATCGCACTTTGTCATTCGTTGTGAGGGTTGATCTCGTGAGTTATCGTAAATGCTGTATTAGTTACTAACCTAGTTTTGTGTGCATTGTTATTTAAAATAGGTTAACAAGGCTAATCAATAGACTAGACTCTGTCCGTGTTAAAATTTGCAATGTGAGTCATTCTCTTTTATTCAAAGTGTTTTATAAATTCTTAAATATTTTCAGAGTTATAATTACAGTGATTAAGTATATGTAGTTCCCAAATTACAGCCGGTATGTGGGGTTTTGTAAACATTACTTTATAATCGTCACCATTGGGGCAGCCAATGGGGGATATAACCACAGTCACAGAAACGAGTCGAGTGACAAATACTGTGGGTAGTTGGTTGATATCTGAAACATTGTAATCTCTCTTAATACTGTAAATTATAACAAGTGTGTCGTTTTAATAAATAGAATGATTCACCAGTATTTCCCGCTGACAAAACCTTTTTCAAACATGTTTCAGGTGATCTGTTGTAATCCAGGAAAAGTGCCGGGAAACAATGCAAGCTTAAGAAAGTGGCTCATTATAAAATAAGGAAATATGTTTTGTAACATAAAGATTTCTCCGTGAAATCATATTATTGTAAATTATCGGGGTTTTATCCCGAGTTGTGAAATAAAATAATCGGGAAAATTTTAGCTTTAAAAAGATCCTGATGATAAACTTCCGCTGTTAAACTCAATTAAATAAATACCACGGGATTTTCTGTCCCGCGGCTCCTAAAACGGGTCAAACCGGGTCGGGGGCCATGACAGCTGAGGTTGAATTGAAGTTGGCAACACAAAGAATTGAAACCGAAAGAGTTAACAATTTATTAAAAAGTTACTCATGTTCTACTTTTGTTGTTGACAGGATTTATCCCATAGTGGAAAAATTGAAGACATTCGAAGAAGAGAAGACTTCGAAAGAAGAAAAATCTGTGACAAAAGAAGATGATGAAGTGAATACATCTGGTAAGAAATCAAGTGTGGTTTATAACAAATGTCCACCACCTGTTGAAAATGCTTATTCTCCATGAAATGCTAATTCTGAAAAGAGTCAAAAAGGCAATGAACTTACAGTGGGAGTCTAAGTCTTCAGATAATTTGCCAGAAAGTATAGATGTCACTTTGACGTCGTCCGATACTTGTGACAACTGCCACTTTCGGGTAATTTACGTACATTTAAAGCAATGATTTACATTATACAAGTATGTGTTTTGAATATTCGAACTACATGATTACATGATATACATCTTAGAACACTCATGGAATATTCATTTATGATGCACATTATTCATTTTTATTGGTTACATTTGAAATAGTGTAAACAATGCATCAAAACAACTAGATTAGTACCTAGTAAACTAGTGTGCTGACGAAAACTCAGGATCCGCATAAACCATCTAAATTACAACTTTAGGACTCAGACGAAAGTCCAACTTCAAATATACATTAAACCCTATATGGGAATACAAGGGTTTGGTTTAATATATTACCATTGTCCGGTAGCACCAAAACCTGCCCGAAAACTGCCGAAGAGCGCTAAAAGTTACCATTTCAATAACTTTTCCGCAAAATTCAGCAATGGTATTTTTATTACAAGATTCAAAAGTGTTGTTTAAACACAAATTTCATATAACAATACATAGGGAATATCATATAAATACATAGGGAGGAGCTCATGCGAGAACCACCCTTATTGCGAGAACCGCGAGAACCAATGTGAACACAACCTAAAATAGCTAAAAAAAACCTAACCCCCCCCCCCCAAAAAAAAAAAAAAAACCTAAACCCCCCTCCCACACCCACCAAAAACCTAACCCCCCCCCCCCCCCAAGCTAAAATGCTAAAAACTAAACCCCCAAAAAAGCTAAAAAAATCTAAAAAAAATCTAGTTTTTTTTTTAATATTTTTTTATGCTCAAATCGCTACTTTTAGTGGCAAAAAAAAAAATTTTAAAAAAAAAAATAAAAAATTTAATTTTTTTTTTATTTTTTTTTTGGCTTCGAAAAGTAGCGGTTTTTATATAAAAAATATTTAAAAAAAATTTTTGTGTGATTTTTAGCTATTTTTAGGCATTTTAGGTTGTGTTCACATTGGTTCTCGCGGTTCTCGCAATAAGAGGTGGTTCTCGCATGATCTTTTCCCTAAATACATAACCGAATATTTCCCTATAACTTATATATGTTAACCTTTCGACTATCTTCATACGAAACGAGCGCTAAACATCTAGCCGAACTATATTTTGGCATATGTAGCGAACTAGTGAACATTATTTTTGGTCTTTAAAGCTAGTTTATGATCATTTCAAGTCATGAATCATCTCGAAAAGTTGCAAAAACATAAACCCTTAAACACTTAACCATGTTACAACATTTTAAGACCTTGAATTTTTCTAACACTTTGCAACACATAAGGCAAACCCCCCCCCCCCCCCCCCATATGTGGGCCGTAAATAAGGGGTCCTACACCCCTTAACCCTTTGCTAAATATCTAGATATTTAGTTTAGTTTGCAAGTGGATTATGTTGGTGACTAATTATAACAATTACACATTTAAAGATTACTAGCACTTATCACCACTTTTACACATTTACTTTCACATAAACTCTCTTATCATCTTCATCTTCCACCAAGAACACCATAAAAACCCAATTAAATTTTATCACATCTTGATGATCAACATGGAGTTTCATGGAGCTTAAGGTGATCTAAAGCATTTGCAAGTTAAAGGAAGTGTATTCATCCATTCAAGAGCCTTAAATCATCACGATCTTCATATTCTTATCTCTTAATCATCCTCTAAGATCATCCCTAGCCAAGTGCTAGAAGTAAGCTTCTAGATCCATTTTTTTTTTCATACTTATTTATGTTTATGATTGTTATTATAACTAGAGATAACAAAATAATCATACATAATAAACATGAAAATACATAGAAGCAAAAATAATAATCATGATATATTTATGTTTGTTTATGTTGTGATCTAAGACTTGTTACTTGCATATTTGATCTTGTTATGATGATTATGATATGAATAATTGTTAGATGATGTTTTAAAAATATGATCTAACAATTATACATGAATATGTTAAAGGGTTTTTGTTAAACTTAAAAGATGAATGGATAATCATAATTTATGGTGTAGTTAATTTATTTAAAGTTTTTATTTAAAAACAAGACTTTTACAAGATTATAAAAAGTAACATACAACATGAGATTTTATAAAAGTTGTTAAAACTAGAAGTAAACTTGGTTTTTGAACTAGTTAGCATATTTTATGATCATGTCCAAAACCCTACATGATTTAGAGATCATCTTGATAAGTTTATGTTATAAAAATCTCATATGTTTTAGTTAGGATGTTATGAGTAAATTGATGGTGATTTTGAAAAGAAAATGATATGTTTGATTAAACATGGTAAAGTTGAAAATACAAAGGTTATATGGCCAAATTTTCTTATAAATTATATGTTAACTAAACCATCATTTTTGGCTAAACCTTTACAAGATGAAAAAGATTTAGAGAATTCTTTTTTATAAAAAACAAAGTTAGTTATAAATATATATTTTGAGAAAATATATATTTGGTTAATTTAACAACTTAAGTGCGATGTGGTATTTGATGTATTAGTTATATATATCAAAGATAGGAACTTGAATATAATGACACAAATAAACACATGACATATTATAATCAAAGTCTTACAATACTTCATATAATTGCGCCTTAAAAACTAGTTACAGACAAACCGAATGATCAGACACCATTTATGGTCAAAACGGACGACGGACGAACCTATGAACATATCGCCAATCCAAGGACTTACTACGAAGTTTAGGCGATCTTTCGACTCGGACACCAAAATTTCGTTATCATTAACAAAATTCGGACATTTTGAAACTTATAAAACTATTGTGTTTTTATTAACTAAAAAGTATACTTAGTGAATTTTTATAAAAATGTTTTATAAAAATGAAAGACTTATACTTTCTTAATGGGCTACTTTATACAAATGGGCTTACATTTCTTAATGGGCTACTTTATACAAATGGGCTTATATTTCATAATGGGCTTAACATAAATACATGGGCTAAGCCCAATATAAAAAACTCATGGGCTAAGCCCAATACCAAACATATGGGCCAAGCCCAACACTATTTAAGCCCAACACTATTTAAGCCCAACACTATTTAAGCCCAACACTATTTAGACCCAACACTATTTTGGCCCAACACTATTTAGGCCCAACACTATTTAAGCCCAACACTATTTCGGCCCAACACTATTTAAGCCCAATAACATGAATTCTTGGGCTAAGCCCAATGACATATAATTGATAAACATTACAATTATACAATTTACTTATACAAAGACACGAAATCAAGAAGACACGACCCGATGATACAACTCACAAGATACAAGATTACATATATATATATATATATATATATATTTGGTGAAATATATATATAACAGTTTAATAATTCATACATCTAATACACAGTTCAATGAACAACAAAGACATACAAGTCTTACACATATTTAAGACACAAGACTTGTACTCAAGTCATTTACAAAGACCGAAGTGTCTAACAAATATAAGTACATTTGTAGGTCGCAACATTGTTCAAGATGACCGTACGTCAGATCACAGTTAGTTACTATTCACGGATGCAATTCTGTGTGTTCATGTCCCCTATTCATTTAACTGTTTTACAACTTTACAACTATCGGGGAAAATACATGTTCAACGTATGTTAAAGTTAGGGAATGAAACACCTTAGATCATGTGCGAATTAGGGTTATACATCTAAGCACCATTAATCCAGTTTGGACCTAGGTACGAGTGGTTAGATCTAATGGGTATTGGCGAGCCCCACTCTTGGTCGTGGACCCATACAGAAGAGTGCGTTTGTGTCCCAGTCGATAGTAGTCGACACAAAATCGTCTAGGTTTGGATTGCTTCCTAATTCGTCACACATATTAATGTCCTCGCGAAACATTAATGATCAACGATTTCATTGACGCTTTACATACTACATCATTACATACAGATACATTTTATACAACTAACATTTTATGGATACATTTTATACAACTCACATTTTATGGATACATTTTATACAACTCACATTTTACGGATACATTTTATACAACTCACATTTTACAGATACATCTCATACAACTAAACTGCATGAACTCGCCAACTTTTGTTGATGTTTTTCAAACTTAACATGTATTGCAGGAAATTAGTGGACCATGCAGACATTTCAGTCAAGGAAAGCAAGTATCAAGACTCCATGCCACCATTTGAAGGGTTAGTCCGTTATATACCGCCTCTTGGCGGTGATATAGTGGTCAAAGCCTTGACATTTTAAGACTTACATTTTGATGTATAAAACGATGACAACTTATGTTCATTTGATGGTTTGTAACCAATACATTTAACTTATGTTGCGTTCTTTTGAAACAATTATGACAATGGCATTGGAGCTTGTTTTTATTCATTTAGTATGTTCACTTATATTGTTATGCAATGAGAACCGATCAGATCACACCTCGCGCTTTCGCTACGAGCGGGTGTGACAGATTGGTATCAGAGCATCGATTGTAGTGAACCAGGATTCTTTCTCGAGTCTAAGTCTACAATCACTAGGGACCTCTCACGAAAACCTCTTGTTCATGTTGAACAGATTATAAATAAAATTGGACAGGTCAAAAGGTTTTCATTGCATAAACATTTTTCAAGGTCCACTACAACAACAATTCATTTCACATAAATCAAGCGAGGACATTACCATGGGTGAAGTCTATGAGAAATAGACACGTTACATTAACAGACTATGTGCCTACAATACATCACATTATCAGTGCTTATACAAGATAGACACATTACATTATCAGTCTACACATCATAAATAGTTTACAAGTTCAGCATATACAAATTCAACTTATGCAAGATAGAAATATTTGTTAGATAGGATTTCATGTGATTATATATATATATATATATATATATATATGATTTATTTATATATGTGTTGTACAAAATATTTTGCCAAGAACAAAATACTTTCGACTTCAAACTCTATTATTATTCTTTACTCGCACGATGAAAATATTGACCTCACGTCTATTGTGGAGCTTATGGCGGACATGATTCCTAAGTGAAATCTTAAACTTAATTCTGTAAAATATGGTTGCTTTCTCGTGAATGCTGAGATCCCTGACCATGATAATGACGACGAGGCGGAGGTGGTAACCTTGGACAACAACTCCATTAGTGGGACGAGATCCCTGTGACTCATATTAATCAAGGTTGATATACTCTTGTCCCTACAAGGAAGATGAAGTACTCATCTTGAAGGTGCCCCTTCAGTTGTTATTGTTACAGATTCTTTCCATTTCTATTTCATCTAACGCCATGCCGTTCTGCGAGTAATGACAACGAATATTGACACGTGAGCTATCACGAAGGTCCCTCCTATGTTGAAGGTAAATTGACAATAGTGTTTCCTCTCTTACTGATCGGCTGCTTCGTACGAGAGAACGCTAGGGTGACCATGCAAGGCAATTTATTATTACGGTGGCCAACGCAATAACAACTTGTAGTGCATGGGAATTCTGGTGGACTCTGCGGGCCAAGCTAATGATCACTATTCGTTCAAAATTCTTAAGTTATTACTTGAGATTCAATTTTTCTTATCTATTAGAACACGAACTGAGGTGGTTAGTATAACACCCTACAATGCAATACAATACAGGAAGACGACACGTATTTGTTCACACCTAATATTCGATCTATATCACGATTCAGTTGAGACTAGTCATTTAAACAAACAAAACTTGTTAGCCACTCATGGAGGATTTTCCTCAACATTCTCGAAATTCTTAAACATGGGTTGGTTCCATGGTGTCTATGCCACTTTACCCTACTTTACCTTACCTTACCTTATCATTTTCCACCATACCATATTTATTGGAAATGATACAATAAATTCCGTCGCTTGACATTTGTCTTTTCCCAAGGAATGGTATGGCATGAGCCATGCTGCAACTCCCTCATTGCATTCTATTCGACATTGTTGGAGATTCTAATAATCTTGCGAGAGCTCATGAAACTCAAGCACTATTACCATAATTGTCACATGGATATGTAAGACAAAGGATTTTCTCTACTTAGGACGATTGAGGTCCATAGAGTAGGGAATACATATTATATGGATGAAGACCACTGGTTGGTTTCCCCTCCTCAACGAATTATTTTTTTTTTAATTTCTTTTTCCATTTAGACATATGACCAATACACGCAAGAGGCATTACACCTTTTGGTTTTGGTTATCCGCATTATCATTTATTCAAACATGTATGAACAATGCGGTCTTGAGGTTTCCATCACCGATTGATTGCATTCTTCATTCTTGGGCCCATGATAGACTATATTTATCCAAATATATGCGTAGATTCTTTTAATAGTGTGTAAAAAAAAGATCATGGCGCCAAAAGAAACAAATGTTTAAGTCAAAAGTTATGTGTTAAAAACCATTGCTTTTACACAAGACATGGTTTATACATGACATTGTTATGCAAGACATTGCTATACATGACATTTGAC
This sequence comes from Helianthus tuberosus, assembly GCA_030545235.1. NCBI lineage: Eukaryota > Viridiplantae > Streptophyta > Magnoliopsida > Asterales > Asteraceae > Helianthus > Helianthus tuberosus. The sequence continues at coordinate 657,724 of JARYGA010055520.1, forward strand.
GTTGGTATACACAACACATTTTTGGTAGTTATTGATAAGTGATGAGACGTGTGTAATATGATAAAAGCAAGGTGGATACGCCGCTGGTACTTCCTATATATAAGTGCTTATATTATATTGCATATCGTGGTGTTACTCAAACCTCTTCTGTCACACCCCGACCACGTAGAACATACAAAACGTGGCGGAAACGTCGGGGAGTGTTGTAACAGAATTAATTGTTTCAAATCCATGGCAATTGAAGTTTCATTTTATTGATTAAAAGTGTTACAATGTCTTAACAAACAAAGAAATACAACATAATTAACTAGTCTTGCATCTTTTATTGTCACTAAAGCCCAAGTCTGCCTATGTGTATCTTGATCATCTTATGCAACATCTTCTGAAAAACACATGTGAAAATAGGTACGTCAGCATAAAAATGCCGGTGAGATACATAGGTTTTGTGAAAATAGGTTTCATGACTTATGTTTGAGAAAATGTTTAGTCATGAACCTTGTTATTTGCTTTGTTTTGTAAATCATTTGAAAATCGATAAGATCAGATGATATGTATAAATAATGTATGGTTAAATGAATAACCATGTAAAATGAGTTTGTATTAGATAAGTTGTTTGTAAATCAATGTCTTGTGAAAAATATGTTATTTGTATAAAATGTTCTATGTCTCAACTTGAAATGATTCAGATAACGCTACAATATGTAATACCATACAAACACTTATATATAGGAAGTACCAGCGGCGTATCCACCATGCTTGTATCATATTACACACGCATCGTTACTTAATCACTTAATCAAACCAAACCAAACAATGTAAGATGTCTATGTTTAAACCAATTGCCAAATGTATTGAATAATATGTCAAAATGTTTATGTCAAGATGTAAATCATGTAATGTGTAACCAAAATGATATGTATGGCTAGTGAAATGCATCAACTAAACCATATGCACAAGAACATAGTATTGAAGTAAAACTTGGTTTAAATCAAAGTTATGTTTTGTGTAGTAAATGCATGATCAATGTAAATCATGTAATATGCGTCCAAAATGTAAGTATGCGATGAATAACAAATGTACTAAGTATGAAGAACAATGCAACGATTGAACATACATAGCATGTGAACTGTACTAAGTATGCAACAACAGACATACGTAGCATGCGACCTGTACTAAGTATGCAACAATAGACATACGTAGCATGTGATGTAATGTAAAACAATGTACTAAGTAATGCACACAATGGCACACCTAGTATGAAATGTAAATGAAATCATGTACTATAATGTACTAATGAACATAACAAGTATATGATGTGAAAACAGGAAAGCATGAAAGTAACAAGTAGGCACATGTGTTCCACCCCAAAACAGTTTGGAAAACAGTAAAAGAGGGGTCTATGTACTCACTTGAGATTGCTCAGATGTCTTAGGATAATCACCAAGCAATGCTAGAGATCACGGAATCAAACGGCACCTAATATAGGTATCTATGTTAATAAACCGGACCTATATCGGAAGACTGGGTAGCATTAGGGTTTGTAAACCAAATGAGTGTAGGAACTCATGTGATATGGTTTAACAAGGCCTACATGCTAAATGAAACTTAACCTAAGGCTTATCGACCCATTACGATCCGTTTTAGGTAGCTTATGCTATTTTAACGCATCGTGCGCGTGAAACGCGTTCGGACCGTCTAACTAGTCCTATGACAAGTGTTATATGCCTAAACATGTTACATTATCAGTTATGTGACAAGAGTTTAGGTTACATATGCTTAATTACCAATTATACATGAAAAGGGTATTCTGGTAATTTACCTAAGGCATATAAACTACCTATCATACAACTACTCAAACGATGTGACCATAGGGTATAACCTCGGAAGGTTATTCCCTACCTATTATGGTCACCTAATGTGTTTGGTCGGATCCTAATGATCGACCAAATGGGTCGAGTTCGAAGGTATAGGCGATTTATTAGATCGCCTACCCTACGACTCTAGACAACGTGGTAATCAGTGGGCATAGTCCCAAGGGACTATGACCAACGTGATTACACTCACGTTGCGAAGTTCAAACGAACTTCGCATTGACCATTACTGGTCAACACTGAAAGTCAAACAAAGTTTGACTTTCTGACTCGAAAAGCAATAAAATAAGGAAAAGAACGAAAGAATACTTACCCAGGGTCCCCGAATGCTAATCCCGATTCAAGAATCTCAGGTATGAAACAATGGTTTCAACTTAGAGCTCCTCAAATCAGAATTCTAGTGGTTTAAGCAATGGGGGTGTTGGGGTATTTATAGTTTTCGGTCCACCGTTAGGATCGTTTCATGGAAAACGTGGCTTAATCCCACCCGTACAAGTGTCGGGACCTTATGGTGACTAAAATTCCATCCTTATCAGCTGACTAGATAATTAGGAATGTGTGGAGGAGGATTAAACAGCCATGATCTGCTGTTAAAAACATTGAACCTGGTCTGTAGGTTACCTTACGGACCGTAAGGTTATTTAGGTTGAGGTCCGTAAGCTTAATTTGGCAGAATTACAGTTTTGGTCCCTGCAGTGCAATCAGCCCATTTTCGACACGTTTAAGGCCCGTTAACCCCATTTCAAAGCTCTAAAATGAAGTTAAAGTATAGGGAACTTAAAATGTGCTCAAAAATATCTTGGATGTCGGTTCGTTTGGCCGTACGAACGCGATGTTCGCTTAATTACGACGGAATGCGCATAAGCGCGAAAAACGATCCAAATGACGAAACGAATGGATTTTTTCTTATGCCGAACACTAAAATAAAATGTTTTAGTGCTTACATAAATTTTTGGATGTCCGGATGTATTCAGAACGTAAGTTATGCGTAAAAATGCAAACTTGTGCACTTTTTGACACTTTTAGTCCCTGAATGACACAAAAGTTTATTTTAGCATACCGAACACCTTAAAGCCTATTTCTAAGCTATGTGAAGGATATTTATGGTATGTTTAACTTATGGTCATGTTCCGGAATGTCTGTTACAGTTCAAATTGGCATACTTTTGCTGTTTGTCAAGTTTAGTCCCTGTAAGCGAATTAACTTGATTTTGCAATACCAAAGCCTTCAAAACTTATTTCTAAGTTATGTAAAGGTTATTTAAGGTATGTTAAGCCTATTTCACTATTCCGGAGTGTTCGTTGCATTAAACTGGTTATATTTACGCATCAGTGCGTGTATAACCTTCCAGAAAGCGATTTAGAGCTTGAAATCGAACAAGAGTTGATATGTGAAATCGATACACATATTTTTACAAATCCCAAGTATGAAATACAATATTTCATTGGTTTGGCATTTGATTGATGGTTGGAGTGACACAGGTGTCACAGTCTCCCCTACTTTAGGAAATTTCGTCCCGAAATTAATTCGTAGGAGTCTATTTGTGACTTTGTGTCAAATAACCACCAGAGATATGTAAGGCATAATCCTGTAATTTCTCTTTAACAGACATTTTTCAGAAATGAAAAATGAACGGAGTTATTTTCAACAGGCATTATTCAGAAAATGGAACATGAAGGAATAAACAAGGATATTCATTTCCCTCGATGGATATTCTTCAGCAACGAAAATGAACGGAAACGAAAATGAACAGAATGTGTCATTTTCCACAACATCTTCAGAAACAAAAATGAACAGAAAAGTCATTTTAACATCTTCAGAAACAAAAATGAACGGAAAAGTCATTTTAACATCTTCAGAAACAAAAATGAACGGAAAAGTCATTTTAAAATCTTCAGAAACAAAAATGAACGGAAAAGTCATTTTAACATCTTCAGAAACAAAAATGAACGGAAAAGTCATTTTAACATCTTCAGAAACAAAAATGAACGGAAAAGTCATTTTAACATCTTCAGAAACAAAAATGAACGGAAAAGTCATTTTTCACAACATCTTCAGAAACAAAAATGAACAGAATAGTCATTTTCCATCTTCAGAAACAAAAATGAACAGAATAGTCATTTTCCATCTTCAGAAACAAAAATGAACAGAATAGTCATTTTCCATCTTCAGAGACAAAAATGAACGGAAAAGTCATTTTCCATCTTCAGAAACAAAAATGAACAGAATAGTCATTTTCCATCTTCAGAAACAAAAATGAACAGAATAGTCATTTTCCATCTTCAGAGACAAAAATGAACGGAAAAGTCATTTTCCATCTTCAGAAACAAAAATGAACAGAATAGTCATTTTCCATCTTCAGAAACAAAAATGAACAGAATAGTCATTTTCCATCTTCAGAAACAAAAATGAACAGAATTAACTCTAAATACATGACAAACTCGCTGTGGTTTCCGTGCACTGAATTTCATAATTATGTATGCATCCATAATTACGTAATTCCTTGCACAGTCCGCACAGTTTGTTTTATAATGTTGTGGGGAAGGATGTCGAACTTGTGATGACGGTGACTAGACTACCATAGGATCCTTTTAATTAGATCCACAGAGGATCTTCTTAATTAGGCCTCCCAGGAGTCCTTTCAGCTATATCATCACATGATATCCCTAACCAGATTTTTGGATCAATCTGTTTAACTAGACCACTCAAGGGGTCCAATTATAGAATAGTACTTCATAACCCAAGGGACTTAACTACAACGTAAAAGTCCATTAAGGATTGTAAGATAGTACCTTTGGATATCCTACTATGAATCCTTTATACGAAGATATGGAAGATTCTTCGAGGATTTGGATGGATCACATAGAAACACAAAATGTATAAGAAAACGCATAAGCACAAAATCACATAATTGTTTAATTTGACCATTAATTTGTTATCTTTGAACACGGATACTTAAAGCACACCAGGAATCCAATTCGTGGATTTCATTTGGCACTTTAATCATTTCAAGAATCTATCTATGAAGATAGGATAATCTTAAAAGGAATTCGGCTTTGTCCTTATTGAATTGTGATGTACGTATTGAATCATACAAAGAATTCAATTAAGGACTCCGATGAATGATACCCATCCACAAGGATCTAATTATGAGGATAGAAAGATCCTACATGGATTTTGCAATTTGTGTAACGAGAGGTGTTTCGACACCTTGCACTAGGCGTGCTTACGTCGACACACAAGGTAGAAAGTTCATGAGGTTGAGGCGCCAGATATGTCAAGCGACATATGAAGCAGAGTTTGAAGGTTGAGCAGCAGCAGGATTTGTAACAGCTTTGCTTTGGATTGCAAAGCGGCACATGTTAACCAAATGTCTCCATCGTCCACCGTGGGTACATTTGAAACAAGGTATTTGATTCGGATAATGGCAGTGGTATTAATTGCACCAAGGAACAGTTCCCTTTTTACAGCTTCATCCCTGAGACAAGTCATGGGGATAGCTAAATCATCGGTCCTCTGGAGTATGACGCCTATTTGCTGGGTAGTTGCAGCACCTGGTTCGGACATTGTTGTTGCGATGAAGAAGCATCTTGAAGATAACGAAAGGCATAGGAGGAAACAAGCGAAAGATAGTCAAAAGAGAATAACAACACATGAAGATTGTGACCATTTGTTTGTTATCAAAGGCAAACAAATGAGATGGTGACTAATCAAAGTAAATGGGTCTATATAATGTATCGCGAAGACATGCTCGCCTATAAGTGAACACTCATCCCAAGGATTCCCAGGTAAGCACAACTGGTCTCGCGTCTGATGAGATGTATACGAAGTGCTTGCCTAGACAGAAAACCCAGAATACATGCATTCACCCTTCCAGTTTGCACGTGTTCACATTATTTATAACCCAAAACCTTAACGAGATTTTGAAAATTCAGAGGGGTTCAAAACCATATAACAGAGGGTTCAAAACCTTACAATAGAGGGTTCAAAACCTTGTAATAAATCATCCTAGAACAGATGATTAGTTTTCAAAGCGGTTTTGAAATTTATGTTCTTGTTGTGGTCGTCGCCTAAGGATAGGTGACGGTATTGTTTTATGACTAAACGCAAGTAAACTCGCGTTAGGGTCCTAAGAAGGTTATAGACTAGGTCAAAGCATTACTAATAACCTAATTCCCTATAACCATTGGCTCTGATACCATCTTTTCTGTCACACCCCAACCACGTAGAACATACAAAACGTGGCGGAAACGTCGGGGAGTGTTGTAACAGAATTAATTGTTTCAAATCCATGGCAATTGAAGTTTCGTTTTATTGATTAAAAGTGTTACAATGTCTTAACAAACAAAGAAATACAACATAATTAACTAGTCTTGCATCTTTTATTGTCACTAAAGCCCAAGTCTGCCTATGTGTATCTTGATCATCTTATGCAACATCTTCTGAAAAACACATGTGAAAATAGGTACGTCAGCATAAAAATGCCGGTGAGATACATAGGTTTTGTGAAAATAGGTTTCATGACTTATGTTTGAGAAAATGTTTAGTCATGAACCTTGTTATTTGCTTTGTTTTGTAAATCATTTGAAAATCGATAAGATCAGATGATATGTATAAATAATGTATGGTTAAATGAATAACCATGTAAAATGAGTTTGTATTAGATAATGTGACAACCCACACTAAACCAGGTATCCGTACAACTTAATTACTGATTTATTTACTGCTTAATTAATGTGCTTGATTTAAACTAGCTGATAAACTGCTACCTGCATACTGATACATGCACTTACTTGCATCATACTTTATTTGCTGTCACTACATTAATTACATACTGAACCCTAGTGACAAACATGATGCACAAAAAGCACAGTAGCACTAACGGATACACAGTGAACATGCTGATATAACCAGCATCAGGCAGACACTGCCTCTCAGGCCTGTTAAGAGCCTCATATATTTTGGCTACACTGGTAGTGAGTGTAGGATATAAGGGTTGTGGTACCGCGTCTTTAGGAATAAGATACACTGATTCGGATGTGCCAAAAACGTACTTTAAGTACCAAACACAGCACTTTAATAAATAAACCAGCTTCTAGCTGACTAGTAAAGTGCCAGAACATGAGAAAATATTACTAGACACTTTCTAAAGTGTCGGGAAAACAATCGTGTCACTAAAAACGTTAATAACGACACTTTAAAGCTTTTATAACGCTTTAACGGATTACTATCCCACTGAACACCCGGACTTTACCCGGAACATGAAAATATTAGTATTTTCACTATTTTTATTTTTCTGAGCCAGTTAGGGTCCCTGATTACCCTAACACCCGTCATAACACGCTATTTATAACTAACGGAGTTTAACACTAAACTAACCTACATAACTTAACTAATTACCCTAACTAACCTACTTAAAATCGGACCAAGGACCCCCCCCCCCCCCCCCAAACCGAACCGGTTACCTAGGGGGCACCCCTTGTACTTGTGATCTTGTCAAAATCTTGTGTGTCTAGTATCTTCATGACACAAGAACCATTGGGTAATAACATCTAGATTGGCCTATAAATACATGAGATCACACTTAACCATTTCCACTAAACACCACTCACCAACACACCTCTCCCTTGCCCTCTTGAACTCTCGGCCGAACCACCCCAGCCCCACACACCCACCTTCGGCCCTTGATCACTACATTCCAACATCATTCACGCGTTAAGGATCCCGCATTAGGAGCTTTGGTGCAAGCGGAACACGAAGGACCACTCCCGTTAGCTTTTATCCACCTCATTTTCGCCAAAGATCTTCCCTAGCCCCGAGCTAGAGGTATATTGCTTAAAACTTGTTTTTACACTTATCTAAAGTGGGTAAAAGGAATTTTGTCGGTTGAATCTTGTTAAAATGAAAGATGATGCATTAAAGTCTAGTAAAATCACATAAATGGTGGATAATAGCATATAACTTGTGTAAAAGTCGTAGGACTTGAAATATGTGTTTATCTAGACCCGATCTATGATGTGGTAGCTCGGATCTCCGTTTAACCCGACTTTGTAAGATCATGTATCTTCACATAAGCTCATTTTTGACTAAATACAAGGGTTAAAGGCGAAACTCTACCACACAAGATACATGAACTTGTGTAGAAATATATTACTTGTGTAAAAGTGATTTAACCAGTACAATCGTGTTTAAAACTAGCAGATCTACGTGTCCGCAAGTGGTATTTTTGAAGAACCACACATTTAAGAAATCATGTCTTTTCAAAAGTGGATTTTCCACTAACAAATATGGTTTTATAAACCACAAGTATGTAAATACTTGTGAAACAAAAAGACCCGACAAAGAAGTAGTTTGTCACTTGTTACTAGAAGTTGTAAAGACGGATTTTTCCAAACACAAGGTTTTTACAAGATTGAAGTTGCTTTATATAAAGATCTACATATATAAAGGGGATTTACGTTATAGATGCGGAAAAACTACAAGTTCATGCGATTATGCAAATTTACATACTTGTCGACTAGTTTGATGTGTCGGAAATTGTTTGATTGAATAAAGAAGTTGTTGATTGATTTGTTAAAAGAAAATGATACGCTTGAAAGCGTGGCCACCTCCAGTTACAGAGGAAACTCTGGCGAAATTTTTCTAAAAACCTAACACTTAGAATTTTTACAAGTGTTAGAACTATTTTTGATCATACCTTCGAAACATAAATTTCGCCAGCACTATATTTTACTAAATATTCGGAGGTGGGATTTTCACAAAGATTAACGTGATAAATATATTTGTCACAACACTGTTTATGATTATTTTGTGAAAATACATAAATATTATTTTAGAGTAAAAAATAATATTTACAAGCGTTAATGATTCCCAAAACTTTACGAACGCTTCCATAAACATATAAGTTACACCGGTAATTACATTACCACAAGATTGATAAAACGTAACTTACGCACATGTATTGTATCCCCCATCCTTGGGAAGAAGTATAACTACCAAGTGTATACGAAACATAAACACGAAATAGTTGTCTAACTATTTCCCAAAGACATAAACTATAAAGCTAAGGCACGGCCGTCCGTCTAATAGAATTAGCACTTGTAGGTCGTTGCACAGCTTACTGTATTGGAGACACTTGGTAGAGACGCGCATTCACTGTGAGTTCATGTCCCCCTTTTCTCTAACTGTTTTCAGTTTACTTAACTGCGGGGGTGAAATACATGTTACTTTGTTTACAAGTACTTTATACACGGTATGAATTACGTAAGGAGGTTTAGATCATGTGAATGGGTAGTTAGAACACCGAGGGACTCGAGCGGTAGATCTATTTGGGTGTAGCGAGCCCAGCTCCCGGCCCAACAGAACAGGCCTCAATGAGGACTAACAGAACGGACCCGGAGTGACTTGGTACCCAACGCAAAATCAGCTAGGGTTGTGTCTTCCTACTTGCATTTCACGACATGCTAATGGCCTTGCAAACCATTGGTGATCACAAGTCCTCTTACACTGCTACATACCAGGAAACTTTTATACTTACAAGTGTTTTTACTTACTCACTTGCACATGAACTCGCTCAACATTATTGTTGATTTTTCAACTCACATGTATTTCAGGAAATTAAAGGGATCTGGCACGGTATGGAACGTTTTCCGCTGCACTTGTCATGGAGTCATCAGGGTTTAGGGGATGTGTCTCTTTCCTGGACAAGACACAGTCCTTAAACCACGTTTATGTTATGTTTTAGTTGTAATGTTGTTGAACAAGGTTATGGTTGTTGGTTAAAACAATGGTACTGTATTTTGGTTTTCAAAACTTAATGGATGACTTGCATGGTTTTTAAATTCATATAGCTTGTTATGGTTAAGCTATGGTATTAAGAAGTCACACCAAAATTAACCACGCTTCCGCAAAGCCAGGGTGTGACAGCTTGGTATCAGAGCTCTGATCATAGCGAACTAGGATTCTTTCTCGAGTCTAGACTATGATCACTAGGGCTCTCACGAAAACATTTTTCGGCATACCACTTAAGTCCAGATCCACACTTTTTACAAACAAATGTTGAGCACATTTTATTTATTTATAGGCTCAGCTTGGAGGGCTGAGGATCGGTCTGGAGGATCGAGGTGGTTAAGGTAGTTGAGCACGTTGGTTTGTTATATGATCGATCTGGAGGATCGTGGCTTGGTCTAGGTGACCAAGGTAGTGAGCTAGCAAGGCTAGGAAGAAAAAGGCTCAGCTTGGAGGGCTGAGGATCGATCTGGAGGATCGTGGCTTGGTCTAGGTGACCAAGGTAGTGGGCTAGCAAGGCTAGGAAGAAAAGGCTCAGCTTGGAGGGCTGAGGATCGATCTGGAGGATCGAGGTTTGGTTTAAGTGAAGGATAGAGCAGTCTGGTAGACTGGATGGTATTGGCTAGTAAGACTAGGAGAATTATGTGATACCTTACTTGGTGACTTATGTGATTAACTGATTATGTGATTGATTATTATACGTATATGTGTTTGTGTTACAAATGTTATGCTTTCATCAAGTACTAGAAAGATGGGCACTACGAACCCCATGACCATAGTATCAGACGACATAGTTCAACGAAGCACGAGGTGTACATTTCTGATACTACCGGCACAGACAATGACGACATTCAGCCCTTTGTGCACTGCCTGAAGTCGTAGCAGAGCCTACTGATGGCCATCTTGTTGGGAATTTGCCACTGGCAGTGATCCCTGCTCCTGTGCCCCTTGCCGCTTATCTCGTTGTTGATATGCCCCCGACGTTGTCTCTGAAGACGATGTCCAACTATTAAGAGGAGGACCCACTTGAGGGCAAGGCCCTATTGCTGCTAGCATTAGACTACTGCATGCAGACACTCCTGTAGGGGAAAACTCATTTCCCCTATCCCAGACTCATTTGAGTCTCTGACATCCGCATCTTCGCACAAACAGGGAATGCAGCACCACTTACACGACGCCGACCCTGATATGGCATCACCAGCTGCACCGGATCCCGCACACAGTTTTGAGTTTGATCACGATATTGAGGACAATCCTGTTTTTCCGCCTGGTGTTGATCCAGACCATGACATTGAGTTCATGCACTTAGACCAGCCCTTAGGGGATTCTGTAACCCCTGTGATTGTTGATCCAGCTGATTTTGAGATGGAGTTTTTGATTCGGAGCTAGCCGTGGCCCCTGAGCCAGGCATTGCTCCTGACCCCGCATTGGAGTATGACCCGGTCCATGCCAATGCACCGGCTGTTGCTCCTTGATTGATCATCTGCTTGGATGAGAGAAAATTTGGGGTAACTGTGCAAGACAATTTATTATTACGGGGGCCCACGTAATAACGATTTGTGGTGCACAGGAATCCTGGTGGACTCTGCAGGTCAAGCTGATGATAACCAATGCAGCAGGAAATAACTTAAACACAAATGACCTAGGCGATGTAGCCTCGAGTTCATTCTATTACAAGCAACAAGCCAAATTGACAAGCCTATGTGAAGGCTCGGGAATTTATTTCCCCACTTATACAGTGAGTATATTTGCGCGTGAAATGGGGTGATTACATGATGGCTTACGTTGCTATATACACCCCATAGACAATCGAAACATTGTCCAACCCGCTTCGCACTATTTCGACAAAAAGGAGAATGTCACCCAGACGTGACACAAACGCCAGTACGTCGCCAAGGACAGAAGACGAGCTGCAAGAACGCATCTCACAGATAAATGCACGACATGAAGCCCTCCACTCTAAGTACAACGATGGCATTACTGGAGATAACCCTCCAACTGGCTGCACCTATAAACAGTTCCTGAACTGCAAGCCTTTGAACTTTGTCGGAACCGGAGGCACCGTTGCATTTGTTCGTTGGTCCAAAAAGACCGACTCCACTCTGAGAATGAGTAACTGTTCGCCCCAACAGAGTGTTACCTACCTCTCAGGGATATTCCTAGATGGCACACTCTCTTAATGGAACCTCCAGGTTCAGACCCTTGGCACAGACGCTGCTTATACACTGAGCTGGGACGAGCTCAAGGAAACGATTGAGAAGAAATGTTGTTTTAGGACGGAAATTCAGAAACTTGACGTGAAGTCCTGAAATTTGAGAAAGGACCAACCAGAGACTCCTGAACATGTCCAGCGATCGCACGACTTGTCTAGGGTCGTCCCCTACTAAGTCATTGATATAGTATGATATAGTGGTGTACTTGTAAGCTTTACATTGTGGTCTCAAATTGTGGCAATACAATCGCAGTATTCCCATCACATGCGATGTTCAATCAATTGTTTATGTCCTATAACATAAGAGGTTATGTGATTGACTTGTTGATAACATGAGATGTTATGTGTTGGTATTGTTGAATGCATACGTACATTTCACTTGCTATGACCTAACCTATGTGAAACATCTTTTAGAAGATGCCGCCAAGACGCGAAATGCGCATGCCCACCTCTGAGGCAGAACTGAAAGAGAAAATTGCTGCAGCTATAGCACAGCACGAGGCCCTACGCTCCGAACCTATCAGAGGTACCTCAGAAAATAACGGTTGTTCCTACTGGCACTTCTTCAACTACAAGCCTCCGAAGTTCGACGGCACTGGGGGTGCCATAACTTTTGTAAAATGGATTGAAAGTATGGAATCCATCTTTCGAATGAGTGGCTGTACGCCAGAACAACAGGTCCCATACGTTTCTGAGTTGGTTCAAGATGGAGCTCGATTATGGTGGAATCTTCAGGTTCGAATAATGGGCCTAACTACAGCATACGCGTTAACGTGGGATGAGTTGAAAGGAATGATGCATAAGAAGTATTGCCCCCACACGGAAACCCAGAAGTGGGAAGATGAATTTCGGGGCCTAATGATGGAAGGTCCGAAGGTGTTGGAGTACGTGCAACGACTTCACGATCTGTCACAAATTGTTCCATACCTGGTAAAACCAGAACTGAAGAAATTGGAACAATTCATTTGGGAACTGGCGCCTCAAGTCTTGAGCTTGATGACCACATCAACGCCACCAACAACTGATGCTGCAAGTAAGATGGGTTTGGCACTCGCTACGGAGGCAATTAGACTAGAAAAACTTGCAGACCCGGACAAGGAGACTCAGGTAGAGTCATCCGGAAAGAACAAAAGGAAGCTCACTGAAGGTACCCGAACGAATAATGAGAACAAAGGAAAGGGTTATATGGGCACTCTGCCCAAGTGTAACACATGCCAGCGTCATCATTCTGGCCAATGTGGACTGAAAACATGCGAAGTATGTGGGAAACGTGGTCACTTGAAGGACACTTGTTGGGCCCCTGCCGGTCAAGGAGGCCAAGGAGGATTTGGGGATAAGGATAATAACCGTGGTGGTTTTGGAAGTCGCCCACAGGGAAAAGATCACAAGGGTATCCTACCTAAGTGCGACAATTGTTTACGTTATCATGTCGGGCGATGCAAATATGGAAATTGTGGTAACTGTGGCAAGGTGGGACATGTCAAGGAAACTTGTTGGCAAAATACTGAACTTAGTAATGGGGGCCAAGACTGTAGTAAGAATCACGAAGGGGACAACGACAATGATAATTGTCAAGGCGGAATGAGTGATGAACAGAAGCGTGCTCGAGGATGTTTAAATTGTGGAAGCAAAAAGCACTTCAGAAGATATTGCCCGAAGACAATCAGGCGCAAGGATGAAAGCTCCCCGTCGGAGCTAGGGAGGCACGCCAGAGATCCAAGCATGGATAGCGGTACGTCCCACATTACTCAATATTATGCATCTGTATTGCCAACTACTGTTGCAAATTTTACGATTCAAAATTCTAGTATTCAAGGGCATAAGTGGTTTACGTAGCAAGTAAGTAGTTATTCCAGTACCCATTAGAACTGGCTTAGGGGAAGCTAGTGGAAGCCAACGCGGTAACTGGAATCGGCACGATAGAACCCGGAGAGCGTAAATTTACGCTAGATCTATTGCCAGTTGAGTTTGGAAGACGTCGACGTGATGATTGTGATGGACTTGTTGACGAACAACCGTGCGGAGATTGCCATCCGCGCCCCGACAACGAACGAAGAAATGATCGTGACTCATGGAGCAGGATACGCTCCTGCGGATTATAAGAAGACCCAAAAATTCTCGCACAAAGGATGTGTTGCATTCTTGGCTCATGTTATGGAAAAGGAAGTCGAAGAACCAAAACTCAAAGGTATCCTTGTGATTGGAGAATACCCCGAAGTCTTCCTCGAAGACTTGCCGGAATCATCTCCTCACGATTAGTCGAATCCCGCGTCGACTTAATTCCGGGCACTGCACCCGTAGTCGATGCATCATAGCAACTTACATTTTCGGAGATGCAAGGACTGACAGAGAAGTGTTAGCAATGGTTAGAGAAGGAAGATAACAGACCAAAATTTCCTTTTGGGGTAATCCCATCTTTTACCCATCAAAAAGAAGGACGATGATTTTCAATAAACATCAACTACAGAGAACTGAAAAAGCTAACGATCAAGGATAGATATCCTCTGCCAAGAATCGACGATCTGTTCGATCAACTTCAAGGTTCAAGCTTTTACTCTAAGATCGATCTTCGATCTGGATACCATCAATTAAGGATACAGGAGGAAAGTATCCCGAAGACAGCCTTCCGAACTCGTTATGGACACTACGAGTTCCTCGTTATGCCATTTGGTTTGACAAACGCACCTGCAGTGTTTATGGACTTGATGAATAGAGTTTGCAAGCCATACTTAGACAAGTTCGTGATTGTATTCATCGACGACATCCTGATTTACTCAAAGACGAAGGCTGAGCACGAACAACATCTTAGAACCATTTTGGAGCTGCTAAAGAAAGAACAACTGTACGCCAAGTTCTCCAAGTGCGAGTTTTGGCTATGCGAAGTCCAGTTTCTTGGACATGTGGTTAATGGGGATGGAATTCATGTTGATCCCACAAAGATCGAGGCAATCAAGAATTGGGAAACGCCTACAACGCCAACCGAGATTCGGCAATTCTTGGGTTTGGCTGGCTACTATAGAAGGTTCATCGAGGATTTTTCGAAAATCGCTCAACCGTTGACGCTCCTCACCCAGAAGGAAAGGACGTTTGATTGGGGAATCAAACAGGATGAAGCATTTCAGACATTGAAGAATAAGCTTTGTAACGCGCCAATCTTAGCTCTACCGGAAGGTACTGATGACTTTGTGGTATACTGCGACGCATCGTGTCAGGGACTGGGTTGTGTGTTGATGCAACGCCAGAAGGTCATTGCTTACGCATCACGCCAACTGAAAGTGCACGAGAAGAACTATACCACCCACGATTTAGAGCTTGGCGCAGTGGTTTTTGCACTAAAGATCTGGAGACACTACCTGTATGGTACGAAGTGCACAATTTTCACAGATCACAAGAGCCTACAACATATATTTAACCAGAAAGAGTTAAATATGAGGCAAAGACGATGGGTTGAGTTGTTAAACGACTACGACTGCGAGATAAAGTATCACCCAGGGAAGGCGAATGTAGTCGCCGATGCCCTAAGTCGTAAAGAAAGAATCAAGCCCATAAGGGTTAGGGCTTTGGAAATGATCATACGAACCGATCTTTCCTTACGCATTCGTGCTGCACAAAAGGAAGCTCTCAAGGAGGGAAACCTTGAGGAAGAAAATCTCCGTGGAATGGAGAAGCTTTTGGTACCAAACGAGGAAGGAACGTTATGTTTTGAGAAAAGGATTTGGGTTCCTCTGTTTGGTGGATTAAGGGAAGTTATTTTCAACGAAGCGCACAAGTCACGGTACTCTATCCACCCTGGATCGGATAAGATGTACCAAGATCTCAAAAGTTATTATTGGTGGCCTAGGATGAAAGGCGATGTTGCTGTTTACGTGAGCAAATGTTTAACGTGCGCTAAAGTCAAGGCAGAATACCAGAAGCCTTCGGGACTTCTGCAACAACCTGAGATTCCCAGGTGGAAATGGGAACAAATCTCAATGGATTTTGTTACGAAACTGCCAAGAACGCCAAGAGGCCATGATATGATTTGGGTGATAGTTGACCGCCTAACAAAATCCGCACACTTTCTGCCAATCAAGGAGAAAGACAGTACCAGTAAACTTGCGGAAATTTACTTGAGAGAGATCGTAGCACGTCATGGAGTACCACTCTCGATCATCTCTGATAGAGACGGAAGGTTTGTATCAAGAATATGGCAATCTTTCCAAGAATCTTTTGGCTCACAATTGAATCTGAGCACTGCGTTCCATCCGCAAACAGACGGCCAGAGCGAGCGAACAATACAAACGTTGGAAGACATGCTGAGGGCATGTGTTATGGATTTGGGAGGTAGCTGGGATAAACATTTACCGTTGGTCGAATTTTCATACAACAACAGCTACCACACCAGTATTGGTGTCGCGCCATTTGAGGCCCTATACGGACGCAAGTGCCGATCACCACTATGCTGGTCTGACGCAGGTGATAGGCAGCTTGCTGGTCCCGAGATCGTCCAAGAGACGACAGACAAGATTGCGCAAATACTTAAACGCATCGAAGCTGCTCGCCACAGGCAAAAGGCCTACGCGGATCCAAACCGGAAGCATGTGGATTTCCAAGTCGGAGAAATGGTGTTATTGAAGGTTTCACCCTGGAAGGGGGTGGCGCGCTTTGGGAAGCGTGGGAAGTTAAATCCGTGCTACATTGGTCCTTTCAGAATTCTGGAAAGAATTGGAACTGTAGCATACAAGTTGGACCTACCTGCTGAACTAAATGGTGTTCACGATACATTTCACGTATCCAATTTGAAGAAAAGTCCAACTCAAATTGACGTTGCCATTCCTATCGACGAGATTCATATTGACGACACGCTCCACTTCGTTGAAGAACCTGTTGAGGTCACGGATTGGAAAGTTAACAAGACCCGCCGGAGCAGTGTCAAACTCGTCAAAGTTCGCTGGAATGCCAGACATGGTCCTGAATACACCTGGGAGCGTGAGGACCGGATGAAAGAGAAATACCCCCACTTATTTCCTAAGAACCCTGCTTCTACAAGCAGAACTTAAATTTCGGGACGAAATTTATTTAACGGGGGGAGAATGTGACAACCCACACTAAACCAGGTATCCGTACAACTTAATTACTGATTTATTTACTGCTTAATTACTGTGCTTGATTTAAACTAGCTGATAAACTGCTACCTGCATACTGATACATGCACTTACTTGCATCATACTTTATTTGCTGTCACTACATTAATTACATACTGAACCCTAGTGACAAACATGATGCACAAAAAGCACAGTAGCACTAACGGATACACAGTGAACATGCTGATATAACCAGCATCAGGCAGACACTGCCTCTCAGGCCTGTTAAGAGCCTCATATATTTTGGCTACACTGGTAGTGAGTGTAGGATATAAGGGTTGTGGTACCGCGTCTTTAGGAATAAGATACACTGATTCGGATGTGCCAAAAACGTACTTTAAGTACCAAACACAGCACTTTAATAAATAAACCAGCTTCTAGCTGACTAGTAAAGTGCCAGAACATGAGAAAATATTACTAGACACTTTCTAAAGTGTTGGGAAAACAATCGTGTCACTAAAAACGTTAATAACGACACTTTAAAGCTTTTATAACGCTTTAACGGATTACTATCCCACTGAACACCCGGACTTTACCCGGAACATGAAAATATTAGTATTTTCACTATTTTTATTTTTCTGAGCCAGTTAGGGTCCCTGATTACCCTAACACCCGTCATAACACGCTATTTATAACTAACGGAGTTTAACACTAAACTAACCTACATAACTTAACTAATTACCCTAACTAACCTACTTAAAATCGGACCAAGGACCCCCCCCCCCAAACCGAACCGGTTACCTAGGGGGCACCCCTTGTACTTGTGATCTTGTCAAAATCTTGTGTGTCTAGTATCTTCATGACACAAGAACCATTGGGTAATAACATCTAGATTGGCCTATAAATACATGAGATCACACTTAACCATTTCCACTAAACACCACTCACCAACACACCTCTCCCTTGCCCTCTTGAACTCTCGGCCGAACCACCCCAGCCCCACACACCCACCTTCGGCCCTTGATCACTACATTCCAACATCATTCACGCGTTAAGGATCCCGCATTAGGAGCTTTGGTGCAAGCGGAACACGAAGGACCACTCCCGTTAGCTTTTATCCACCTCATTTTCGCCAAAGATCTTCCCTAGCCCCGAGCTAGAGGTATATTGCTTAAAACTTGTTTTTACACTTATCTAAAGTGGGTAAAAGGAATTTTGTCGGTTGAATCTTGTTAAAATGAAAGATGATGCATTAAAGTCTAGTAAAATCACATAAATGGTGGATAATAGCATATAACTTGTGTAAAAGTCGTAGGACTTGAAATATGTGTTTATCTAGACCCGATCTATGATGTGGTAGCTCGGATCTCCGTTTAACCCGACTTTGTAAGATCATGTATCTTCACATAAGCTCATTTTTGACTAAATACAAGGGTTAAAGGCGAAACTCTACCACACAAGATACATGAACTTGTGTAGAAATATATTACTTGTGTAAAAGTGATTTAACCAGTACAATGGTGTTTAAAACTAGCAGATCTACGTGTCCGCAAGTGGTATTTTTGAAGAACCACACATTTAAGAAATCATGTCTTTTCAAAAGTGGATTTTCCACTAACAAATATGGTTTTATAAACCACAAGTATGTAAATACTTGTGAAACAAAAAGACCCGACAAAGAAGTAGTTTGTCACTTGTTACTAGAAGTTGTAAAGACGGATTTTTCCAAACACAAGGTTTTTACAAGATTGAAGTTGCTTTATATAAAGATCTACATATATAAAGGGGATTTACGTTATAGATGCGGAAAAACTACAAGTTCATGCGATTATGCAAATTTACATACTTGTCGACTAGTTTGATGTGTCGGAAATTGTTTGATTGAATAAAGAAGTTGTTGATTGATTTGTTAAAAGAAAATGATACGCTTGAAAGCGTGGCCACCTCCAGTTACAGAGGAAACTCTGGCGAAATTTTTCTAAAAACCTAACACTTAGAATTTTTACAAGTGTTAGAACTATTTTTGATCATACCTTCGAAACATAAATTTCGCCAGCACTATATTTTACTAAATATTCGGAGGTGGGATTTTCACAAAGATTAACGTGATAAATATATTTGTCACAACACTGTTTATGATTATTTTGTGAAAATACATAAATATTATTTTAGAGTAAAAATAATATTTACAAGCGTTAATGATTCCCAAAACTTTACGAACGCTTCCATAAACATATAAGTTACACCGGTAATTACATTACCACAAGATTGATAAAACGTAACTTACGCACATGTATTGTATCCCCCATCCTTGGGAAGAAGTATAACTACCAAGTGTATACGAAACATAAACACGAAATAGTTGTCTAACTATTTCCCAAAGACATAAACTATAAAGCTAAGGCACGGCCGTCCGTCTAATAGAATTAGCACTTGTAGGTCGTTGCACAGCTTACTGTATTGGAGACACTTGGTAGAGACGCGCATTCACTGTGAGTTCATGTCCCCCTTTTCTCTAACTGTTTTCAGTTTACTTAACTGCGGGGGTGAAATACATGTTACTTTGTTTACAAGTACTTTATACACGGTATGAATTACGTAAGGAGGTTTAGATCATGTGAATGGGTAGTTAGAACACCGAGGGACTCGAGCG
Source organism: Helianthus tuberosus (assembly GCA_030545235.1). NCBI lineage: Eukaryota > Viridiplantae > Streptophyta > Magnoliopsida > Asterales > Asteraceae > Helianthus > Helianthus tuberosus. The sequence continues at coordinate 677,311 of JARYGA010055520.1, forward strand.
GTAGATCTATTTGGGTGTAGCGAGCCCAGCTCCCGGCCCAACAGAACAGGCCTCAATGAGGACTAACAGAACGGACCCGGAGTGACTTGGTACCCAACGCAAAATCAGCTAGGGTTGTGTCTTCCTACTTGCATTTCACGACATGCTAATGGCCTTGCAAACCATTGGTGATCACAAGTCCTCTTACACTGCTACATACCAGGAAAATTTTATACTTACAAGTGTTTTTACTTACTCACTTGCACATGAACTCGCTCAACATTATTGTTGATTTTTCAACTCACATGTATTTCAGGAAATTAAAGGGATCTGGCACGGTATGGAACGTTTTCCGCTGCACTTGTCATGGAGTCATCAGGGTTTAGGGGATGTGTCTCTTTCCTGGACAAGACACAGTCCTTAAACCACGTTTATGTTATGTTTTAGTTGTAATGTTGTTGAACAAGGTTATGGTTGTTGGTTAAAACAATGGTACAGTATTTTGGTTTTCAAAACTTAATGGATGACTTGCATGGTTTTTAAATTCATATAGCTTGTTATGGTTAAGCTATGGTATTAAGAAGTCACACCAAAATTAACCACGCTTCCGCAAAGCCAGGGTGTGACAGATAAGTTGTTTGTAAATCAATGTCTTGTGAAAAATATGTTATTTGTATAAAATGTTCTATGTCTCAACTTGAAATGATTCAGATAACGCTACAATATGTAATACCATACAAACACTTATATATAGGAAGTACCAGCGGCGTATCCACCATGCTTGTATCATATTACACACGCATCGTTACTTAATCACTTAATCAAACCAAACCAAACAATGTAAGATGTCTATGTTTAAACCAATTGCCAAATGTATTGAATAATATGTCAAAATGTTTATGTCAAGATGTAAATCATGTAATGTGTAACCAAAATGATATGTATGGCTAGTGAAATGCATCAACTAAACCATATGCACAAGAACATAGTATTGAAGTAAAACTTGGTTTAAATCAAAGTTATGTTTTGTGTAGTAAATGCATGATCAATGTAAATCATGTAATATGCGTCCAAAATGTAAGTATGTGATGAATAACAAATGTACTAAGTATGAAGAACAATGCAACGATTGAACATACATAGCATGTGAACTGTACTAAGTATGCAACAACAGACATACGTAGCATGCGACCTGTACTAAGTATGCAACAATAGACATACGTAGCATGTGATGTAATGTAAAACAATGTACTAAGTAATGCACACAATGGCACACCTAGTATGAAATGTAAATGAAATCATGTACTATAATGTACTAATGAACATAACAAGTATATGATGTGAAAACAGGAAAGCATGAAAGTAACAAGTAGGCACATGTGTTCCACCCCAAAACAGTTTGGAAAATAGTAAAAGAGGGGTCTATGTACTCACTTGAGATTGCTCAGATGTCTTAGGATAATCACCAAGCAATGCTAGAGATCACGGAATCAAACGGCACCTAATATAGGTATCTATGTTAATAAACCGGACCTATATCGGAAGACTGGGTAGCATTAGGGTTTGTAAACCAAATGAGTGTAGGAACTCATGTGATATGGTTTAACAAGGCCTACATGCTAAATGAAACTTAACCTAAGTCTTATCGACCCATTACGATCCGTTTTAGGTAGCTTATGCTATTTTAACGCATCGTGCGCGTGAAACGCGTTCGGACCGTCTAACTAGTCCTATGACAAGTGTTATATGCCTAAACATGTTACATTATCAGTTATGTGACAAGAGTTTAGGTTACATATGCTTAATTACCAATTATACATGAAAAGGGTATTCTGGTAATTTACCTAAGGCATATAAACTACCTATCATACAACTACTCAAACGATGTGACCATAGGGTATAACCTCGGAAGGTTATTCCCTACCTATTATGGTCACCTAATGTGTTTGGTCGGATCCTAATGATCGACCAAATGGGTCGAGTTCGAAGGTATAGGCGATTTATTAGATCGCCTACCCTACGACTCTAGACAACGTGGTAATCAGTGGGCATAGTCCCAAGGGACTATGACCAACGTGATTACACTCACGTTGCGAAGTTCAAACGAACTTCGCATTGACCATTACTGGTCAACGCTGAAAGTCAAACAAAGTTTGACTTTCTGACTCGAAAAGCAATAAAATAAGGAAAAGAACGAAAGAATACTTACCCAGGGTCCCCGAATGCTAATCCCGATTCAAGAATCTCAGGTATGAAACAATGGTTTCAACTTAGAGCTCCTCAAATCAGAATTCTAGTGGTTTAAGCAATGGGGGTGTTGGGGTATTTATAGTTTTCGGTCCACCGTTAGGATCATTTCATGGAAAACGTGCCTTAATCCCACCCGTACAAGTGTCGGGACCTTATGGTGACTAAAATTCCATCCTTATCAGCTGACTAGATAATTAGGAATGTGTGGAGGAGGATTAAACAGCCATGATCTGCTGTTAAAAACATTGAACCTGGTCTGTAGGTTACCTTACGGACCGTAAGGTTATTTAGGTTGAGGTCCGTAAGCTTAATTTGGCAGAATTACAGTTTTGGTCCCTGCAGTGCAATCAGCCCATTTTCGACACGTTTAAGGCCCGTTAACCCCATTTCAAAGCTCTAAAATGAAGTTAAAGTATAGGGAACTTAAAATGTGCTCAAAAATATCTTGGATGTCGGTTCGTTTGGCCGTACGAACGCGATGTTCGCTTAATTACGACGGAATGCGCATAAGCGCGAAAAACGATCCAAATGACGAAACGAATGGATTTTTTCTTATGCCGAACACTAAAATAAAATGTTTTAGTGCTTACATAAATTTTTGGATGTCCGGATGTATTCAGAACGTAAGTTATGCGTAAAAATGCAAACTTGTGCACTTTTTGACACTTTTAGTCCCTGAATGACACAAAAGTTTATTTTAGCATACCGAACACCTTAAAGCCTATTTCTAAGCTATGTGAAGGATATTTATGGTATGTTTAACTTATGGTCATGTTCCAGAATGTCTGTTACAGTTCAAATTGGCATACTTTCGCAGTTTGTCAAGTTTAGTCCCTTTAAGCGAATTAACTTGATTTTGCAATACCAAAGCCTTCAAAACTTATTTCTAAGTTATGTAAAGGTTATTTAAGGTATGTTAAGCCTATTTCACTATTCCGGAGTGTTCGTTGCATTAAACTGGTTATATTTACGCATCAGTGCGTGTATAACCTTCCAGAAAGCGATTTAGAGCTTGAAATCGAACAAGAGTTGATATGTGAAATCGATACACATATTTTTACAAATCCCAAGTATGAAATACAATATTTCATTGGTTTGGCATTTGATTGATGGTTGGAGTGACACAGGTGTCACATCTTCGACAAAGACAAGACATGACATTTTTGCACAAGACATGACATCCCCTACACAAGACATAATATTCTATGTCAAGACATGATATATTTATACACTACATTTCTATTGGTTATTTATTTAACCATACATCATTCTTTTATATCATCTGATTTTCATATCTATTTTCATATGATTTTATAAAAGAACTCGATCATAACTGGAGCCAATGTTGATGGTTACACTTGATGCTTTCACGGTCTCTCAAGGGTTGTTCCATACTGGGTAACACCCGAATTCAAACACACTGAGTGTTACATTTCGGGTTTAGCCTCGGAGATCCGAAGCATGACCGCATCATCCCTCCCTACCTCGATCACTCAAACAATAACTCTCGCCATGAGTGAAAAGAAGGCAATTGCTGCCATAAATGATTTTGGCACCAGGATGTATGCTGGTAAGTTGTCGAAATCCTAAATGCGACAAGTGAGACGTTCATCATGAGGGCAATTGCAAAAGCGCCAAGAGTAGCAGTGTGCTGAGACCGGGCGCAAAACAAAGACTAGTAAGACGATAATACTTAAGAAGGGATCAAGCTAGTGAATAAGTGTGTGTGTGGTTAGAACTATGAATACTCCACAAAATCTCAATGAAGTCATGAGTAAGTACACTCTACGATCATCATGTATCAATTCTTTTAATACCAACACCGAGCTTAGCTAGTGTCTTTAAATGTTAAGCATATACTCGAATTAGAGTCATGTTGGACACACATTACAATATCAAGTTAGCTAATGGGGAATTAGCTGAGACATGTCAAATCATTAAGGGTCACCGGTACGTATCCTATCAATCAACATTTCACATCCATATTATTTGATACCATTGCCAATTTTTAGCTTTATCTCAACATCTCATATGCATAGTTTCATGGCTAGTGACGGGATTGTCCTAGCTACAATTAGGGATTGGATTATCCTACATCTAAACATAGGGATTGGGTTGTCCTCTACATCTGTACAGGGAAGTCCTTACTACATAGAATTCAAAATGTACTTGGCCTAGAATCAAGTAAGCTAGACGTCTCCTTATTCTATAGAATTGGCAAACGGTAAACTAGCCGAGTTAGGAGCAGAAATTTCATATCGATCTCTTACCCATTGAGTTGGGTATTTTCGACGTAGTGGTTGGCATGGATTGGCTATCCAATAATCGAGCCGAAGTCTTCTGTCATGAGAAGATCATTCGCTTACCACTACCGAACGAAGATACACTTGTTATCCATGGAGAGAAGAACAACACATCATTGCGGACCATAAATTGCATGAAGCCACAAAAGTGCTTACGGAAAGGTTTTATTGCCTTTCTAGCACTTGTTGTCGACAAGAAGGCCGATGGGCCTCAGATGACAGATATTCCTGTGGTAAAAGAATTCCCTAAAGTCTTTCCTGAAGACTTGCCAGGACTACCACCATATCGACAAGTCGAGTTTCACATCGACTTGGTAACGGGAGCCACACCAATAGCCAGATCTTCATATCGATTAGCACCTTCTGAACCTTGTAGTTGACCGAATAAGGATGCTGTGAGTTCATAACCCCCACTCTTTACCATTATACATCTTTATAAAGGTTTTGGGGGTGGAAAGACATGCAAGTTTTGCAAAAGTGCACAACATTTCGATGAATGAAAATTCATATTTCTAAACTATGTTACAAATGAATTTCTAACTAACTCAAATGGTTTATGAAAGATTCTAGCTTCTACTCCAAGATAGACTTACGATTGGAGTATCATCAGTTATGAATTCATGAGGAAAGCATACCGAAAACGGCTTTTAAAACTCGTTATAGTTATTACGAGTTTCTTGATTATGCCTTTTGGTTTAACGAAAGCAACAGTGATCTTCATGGGTTTAATGAATCGTGTGTGCAAGCCGTACCCCAACAAATGTTATAGTATTTATTTATGACATATTAATATACTCACGATCGACTGATGAACACGAACAACATTTGAGAACCATTTTGGAGCTGCTAAAGAAGGAGAAAATATACGCGAAATTTTCCAAGTGCGAATTTTGGATTCGCGAAGTACAATTTCTCGGGCATATAGTGAACGAGAAAGGCATACATGTAGACCATCCAAGATTGAAGCAATTAAAAATTGGGAAGAGCCCAAGACTCAAACTGAAGGCCGATAATTTTTGGGATTAGCGAGATATTATCAAAGATTTATTGAGTATTTTTCTAAGATTGCCCAACCTCTAACCTCCCTCACACAGAAAGATAAGAAATTTGCCCCAATCGAAAAACAAGAAGTAGCATTACAACTTGTCCTTAAGATTGGTGCATAGCATTTCAAAATCTTATCATTACCTGACGGTACCGAAGACTTTTTTTGTATACTGTGATGCTTCGCATCAAGGTTTGGGTTGTGTACTCATGCCACGTGAAAAAGTTATCGCGTACACGTCGCGTCAACTAAAAGTTCACGAGAAGAACTATACCACTCATGACCTTGAGTTAGGCGCGATGGTATTCGCTTTGAAATATGGCGACATTATATATATGGTACTCAATGCACTATTCTCACGGATCATAAAAGCTTTCAACACATATTCAACCAAAAAGAATTAAACATACGTCAACGACGTAGGGTTGAATTGTTGAACGACTATGATTATGAAATAAAGTACCATCCGAGCAAGGCGAACGTTGTAGTAGGCGCCTTGAGCCGCAAGGAACGAGTTCGAACATTGAGAGTTCAAGCATTAGAGAAGATGATTCATAAGCGCTCAAGGAAGAGCATATTCAAGCAGAAACACTTTGAGGCATGAAGAAACAATTAGTGCCGAAAGAAGATGGAACTTTATACCTTATGGGTCGAAATTGGGTTCCATTCTTTGGCGGCCTTCGAGATGATATTTTGAGGAAGCACATCGGCCTAAGTATTAAAAGAATACTATTGGTGGCCTAACCTCAAAAGTGATATCGCGACTTATGTAGGAGAATGCTTGACTTACGGAAAAGTCAAAGTCGAATAGCAAAATCCCTCGGACTTGTTACAACAACCCGAGATTCCCGTTTGGAAATGGGAACAAATATCGATGGACTTCATTACGAAGTTACCCAGGACCTCATGCGGTCATGACATGATTGGGTAATCATCGATAGACTAACAAAGTTCGCACACTTCTTACCGATTCGAGAGGAGGATAGTATAGAGAAACTAGCGGAACCCTATCTCATGGAAATAGTGGCTCGTCATGGAGTACCTATTTCAATCATCTCTAACCGAGACGGTCGTTTTGTTTCAAGAATTTGGAAATCCTTTCAACAGGCCTTTGGATCTCATTTGAATCTAAGTACGGCCTTTCATCCACAAACTGACGGCCAGAGCGAACAGACAATCCAAACACTCGAAGATATGCTTCGTGCGTGTGTTATGGATTTAGGCGGCAATTGGAATACTCATCTACCTTTAGTTGAGTTTTCCTACAATAACATCTACCATACTAGTATACAGGCTGCACCGTTTGAAGCTCTTTATGGTCGATAGTGTCGCTCTCCGCTATGTTTGGCGGAAACTGGCGATAAACAGTTAATTGGTCCAGAATTAGTCCAAGAGACTACGGATAAAACTTTTCAGATCAGAGACCGTGTCAAGGCGGCTCGCGATCGACAAAAGAGCTACGCAGATAAAAGACGAAAACCATTATCTTTCGAGGTCGGAGACAAAGTCTTGTTGAAAGTCTCACCTTGGAAAGGCATAGCGAGGTTCGGTAAACGTGGAAAGCTTAACCCACGTTACATTGGACCATTTGAAATCTTAGAAAAGATTGGCACTGTTACCTACAAGTTGAAGTTACCAGATGAACTTAGCAGCGTGCACGACACGTTTCATGTGTCGAATCTTAAAAAGAGTCCAACACAATCAACTGTTATCATTCCTGCGGATGAAATTCACATTGATGACAAACTCCAATTCACTGAATAAACCTGTTGAGGTCACGGACTGGAAGGTCCAGAAAACACGGAGAAGTCGTATTAAGTTAGTAAAAGTTCGTTGGAACTCTCGTCACGGACCCGAATATACTTGGGAACGTGAAGACCAAATTAAAGCCAAATATCCTCACCTGTTCCCGAAGACTCCTGCAAAGAATAACAAAGCTAGAATTTCGGGATGAAATTCTCAATAACAAGGGGAGAATGTGACAACTGCCACTTTCGGGTAATTTACGTACATTTAAAGCAATGATTTACATTATACAAGTATGTGTTTTGAATATTCGAACTGCATGATTACATGATATACATCTTAGAACACTCATGGAATATTCATTTATGATGCACATTATTCATTTTTATTGGTTACATTTGAAATAGTGTAAACAATGCATCAAAACAACTAGATTAGTACCTAGTAAACTAGTGTGTTGACGAAAACTCAGGATCCGCATAAACCATCTAAATTACATCTTTAGGACTCTGACGAAAGTCCAACTTCAAATATACATTAAACCCTATATGGGAATACAAGGGTTTGGTTTAATATATTACCATTGTCCGGTAGCACCAAAAACTGCCCGAAAACTGCCGAAGAGCGCTAAAAGTTACCATTTCAATAACTTTTCCGCAAAATTCAGCATTGGTATTTTTATTACAAGATTCAAAAGTGTTGTTTAAACACAAATTTCTTATAAAAATACATAGGGAATATCATATAAATACATAACCGAATATTTCCCTATAACTTATATATGTTAACCTTTCGACTATCTTCTTACGAAACGAGCGCTAAACATCCAGCCGAACTATATTTTGGCATATGTAGCGAACTAGTGAACATTATTTTTGGTCTTGTAAAGCTAGTTTATGATCATTTCAAGTCATGAATCATCTCGAAAAGTTGCAAAAACATAAACCCTTAAACACTTAACCATATTACAACATTTTACGACCTTGAATTTTTCTAACACTTTGCAACACATAAGGCACCCCCCCCCCATATGTGGGCCGTAAATAAGGGGTCCTACACCCCTTAACCCTTTGCTAAATATCCAGATATTTATTTTAGTTTGCAAGTGGATTATGTTGGTGACTAATTATAACAATTACACATTTAAAGATTACTAGCACTTATCACCACTTTTACACATTTACTTTCACATAAACTTTGTTATCATCTTCATCTTCCACCAAGAACACCATAAAAACCCAATTAAATTTTATCACATCTTGATGATCAACATGGAGTTTCATGGAGCTTAAGGTGATCTAAAGCATTTGCAAGTTAAAGGAAGTGTATTCATCCATTCAAGAGCCTTAAATCATCAAGATCTTCATATTCTTATCTCTTAATCATCCTCTAAGATCATCCCTAGCCTAGTGCTAGAAGTAAGCTTCTAGATCCATTTTTTTTCATACTTATTTATGTTTATGATTGTTATTATAACTAGAGATAACAAAATAATCATACATAATAAACATGAAAATACATAGAAGCAAAAATAATAATCATGATATATTTATGTTTGTTTATGTTGTGATCTAAGACTTGTTATTTGCATATTTGATCTTGTTATGATGATTATGATATGAATAATTGTTAGATGATGTTTTAAAAATATGATTTAACAATTATACATGAATATGTTAAAGGGTTTTTGTTAAACTTAAAAGATGAATGGATGATCATAATTTATGGTGTAGTTAATTTATTTAAGGTTTTTATTTAAAAACAAGACTTTTACAAGATTATAAAAAGTAACATACAACATGAGAGTTTTATAAAAAGTTGTTAAAACTAGAAGTAAACTTGGTTTTTGAACTAGTTAGCATATTTTATGATCATGTCCAAAACCCTACATGATTTAGAGATCATCTTGATAAGTTTATGTTATAAAAATCTCATATGTTTTAGTTAAGATGTTATGAGTAAATTGATGGTGATTTTGAAAAGAAAATGATATGTTTGATTAAACATGGTAAAGTTGAAAATACAAAGGTTATATGGCCAAATTTTCTTATAAATTATATGTTAACTAAACCATCATTTTTGGCTAAACCTTTACAAGATGAAAAAGATTTAGAGAATTCTTTTTTATAAAAACAAAGTTAGTTATAAATATATATTTTGAGAAAATATATATTTGGTTAATTTAACAACTTAAGTGCGATGTGGTATTTGATGTATTAGTTATATATATCAAAGATAGGAACTTGAATATAATGACACAAATAAACACATGACATATTACAATCAAAGTCTTACAATACTTCATATAATTGCGCCATAAAAACTAGTTACGGACAAACCGAATGATCGGACACCATTTATGGTCAAAACGGACGACGGACGAACCTATGAACATATTGCCGATCCAAGGACTTACTACGAAGTTTAGGCGATCTTTCGACTCGGACACCAAAATTTCGTTATCATTAACAAAATTCGGACATTTTGAAACTTATAAAAACTATTGTGTTTTTATTAACTAAAAAGTATACTTAGTGAATTTTTATAAAAATGAAAGACTTATACTTTCTTAATGGGCTACTTTATACAAATGGGCTTACATTTCTTAATGGGCTACTTTATACAAATGGGCTTATATTTCATAATGGGCTTAACATAAATACATGGGCTAAGCCCAATATCAAAAACTCATGGGCTAAGCCCAATACCAAACATATAGGCCAAGCCCAACACTATTTAAGCCCAACACTATTTAAGCTCAACATTATTTAAGCCCAACACTATTTAGGCCCAACACTATTTAGGCCCAACACTATTTTGGCCCAACACTATTTAGGCCCAACACTATTTAGGCCCAACACTATTTAAGCCCAACACTATTTCGGCCCAACACTATTTAAGCCCAACACTATTTCGGCCCAACACTATTTAAGCCCAATAACATGAATTCTTGGGCTAAGCCCAATGACATATAAATGATAAACATTACAATTATACAATTTACTTATACAAAGACACGAAATCAAGAAGACAAGACCCGATGATACAACTCACAAGATACAAGATTACATATACATATATATTTGGTGAAATATATATATAACAGTTTAACAATTCATACATCTAATACACAGTTCAACGAACAACAAAGACATACAAGTCTTACACATATTTAAGACACAAGACTTGTACTCAAGTCATTTACAAAGACCGAAGTGTCTAACAAATATAAGTACATTTGTAGGTCGCAACATTGTTCAAGACGACCGTACGTCAGATCACAGTTAGTTACTATTCACGGACGCAATTCTGTGAGTTCATGTCCCCTATTCATTTAACTGTTTTACAACTTTACAACTATCGGGGAAAATACATGTTCAACGTATGTTAAAGTTAGGGAATGAAACACCTTAGATCATGTGCGAATTAGGGTTATACATCTAAGCACCATTAATCCAGTTTGGACCTAGGTACAAGTGGTTAGATCTAATGGGTATTGGCGAGCCCCACTCTTGGTCGTGGACCCATATAGAAGAGTGCGTTTGTGTCCCAGTCGATAGTAGTCGACACAAAATCGTCTAGGTTTGGATTGCTTCCTAATTCGTCACACATATTAATGTCCTCGTGAAACATTAATGATCAACGATTTCATTGACACTTTACATACTACATCATTACATACAGATACATTTTATACAACTAACATTTTATGGATACATTTTATACAACTCACATTTTATGGATACATTTTATACAACTCACATTTTACGGATACATTTTATACAACTCACATTTTACAGATACATCTCATACAACTAAACTGCATGAACTCGCCAACTTTTGTTGATGTTTTTCAAACTTAACATGTATTGCAGGAAATTAGTGGACCATGCAGACATTTCAGTCAAGGAAAGCAAGTATCAAGACTCCATCCCACCATTTGAAGGGTTTGTCCGTTATATACCGCCTCTTTGCGGTGATATAGTGGTCAAAGCCTTGACATTTTAAGTCTTACAGTTTGATGTATAAAACGATGAGAACTTATGTTCATTTGATGGTTTGTAAGCAATACATTTAACTTATGTTGCGTTCTTTTGAAACAATTATAACAATGGCATTGGAGCTTGTTTTTATTCATTTAGTATGTTCACTTATATTGTTATGCAATGAGAACCGATCAGATCACACCTCGCGCTTCCGCTACGAGCGGGTGTGACAATACTGATCATGAGGCTGAGTTAATAAAAAAGGTGGTCGATCAGGTGTTGGATAAGGATGAAACAGAGGAGTCAATGTCGGAGTTCAAACCAGAGTCAAAGTCTGAGTCCAAATCGTCAAAGTCAACAGTCAAAAATAACAAACGGGTTTATGATAATAAGTTTTTGTTATCAAAATCTATTTTGAATGAAGAATCGATCAAAGTAGCATATACTTTGAAAGATTCTGACAAATTATATTCTGATGAGGTTTTTCCAATAAGAGGTGTTAAACCGGAAATGATTAAAAAGGTTTTCAAACTGACAGAAATTAATATTTCTGAAATAAAGGATGTAAATCTTTCTGAAAAACCTAAACCTTACACCTCAAGAGTTCAACAACGTTTAAACAAGAAAATGGGTTACAATTATGGTTACAGTTTTCAAAAGAAACCAAACCATAATGGTAATTTCAAAAAGAAAGGACTTGGTTTTATTTCACCAAAAAACTATAAAAATGAGAAAATTTATAAACCAAAAACTGTTTTTGTTTCAGGAACAAGTGCTGAGAAAGAACAAAAGAGTTCATTCTGGAAGCAAATGAACAAAGAATTCCTTGCAAAGAAGCAAGAAGAGATGAAGAAAAGTGTTGTTCAGAAGAAGATAGAGACAAGAACCTGTTTTCAATGTAAAACAGTTGGTCACATTGCCAGAAATTGTTCAAAGAAAATACAGACAAAACAGGAAGTCTCTGGTAAACTGAAAAAAAAAGTTGTTGAGGAAACTGAACTTCCAACCAAAAAATTTAATGGTTTTGAGAATTCAATTTATGAGGTTGGTGAATGTTCGAAAAATGTTTTCAAAAGAAAAGAGAAACTTAATAACCAAAAGTGGGTGGTTAAAGGTTCAGGGAATAGTTCTGGTGATGAATCTGATTCCACAAAATCAGAGGAGCCAAAAGTTGTTATGAAAGAAATGAATTCAGTTCCGACTGTGGATGATGCAAACTTTCCACCACTGAGGGCTGAAAATTTTAAGAAGAAAGTTGGAAAAGTCGAAATCTCAAATCAATTCTATTCTGAAAAAAAAGAATTTGATGTTGAGAAAGTGTTTAATGGAAATGTTAAAAAGATATTTGATAAAATGGTTGATGGGAAGGTAAAAGGGGTGAAAGAATTTTATGAAACAAAAAGAAGTGTTCAAACCCTTGAAGAAGTTGAGAAGGTTACACCTAAAGCTGGTCAGGCTTGGGTGTCTGTATTCTTTACTTAAAATCCTGACTTGCCGGAGCTCCCAAGTTGGTAATCGCGGAGCATGAATCGGCATCATTCATTGTTTATGAAATTTGTTTTTTGTATAAGTGTGACTTGCCGGAACTCCCAAGTTGGTAAGTGGGGAGTAGGAATCGGCATTTTGAGAATTCAATCCACATGTGGTATTGGTTGTGGTTGAAAAAGATTTTTATTCTTACAAGTGGTAAATCAGGGACATTAAATTGTATCTGATTTCCTACAAGTGATTGAAAAACGATGTGATGAATCAATCCCCTAACCTACAAATGGTTAAAATCAATCAACAAAATTTATTTTCCGGAAAAATCATTTGATTAAAACAAACTTAAGTGTTTTGAAATCACAATGGGAAAATAGTTTGTTGTGAGGGGAAGTTTGATTGTTTATGCCAAGTTGATGGCGAATTGAAGCAATTCGATATCAGTTGTCATGTTGTTTGTACAGTTTGTTTTCAAATTTCTTTAAATGTGTTTGAATTTTAGGGGGAGTAAGAAATTTCTGAAAATCCAAAAACATTTGAAAATTTGAAAAAGCCAAAAACATGAAAAAATCAAAAAATGAGCTTTGTTGTCAATAAGAGGAGATGATAGTAAATCAGTGGGCTATCACGACATGCTAAAGAAATGGAAAGTCAAAATGTGATAAACGGTCTCACTAAAGATGTGACGGTAGGCTCAGCTAGACTAGTAGATTTGCGATAACGATACAAACTTAAAAGAAAAAGCCTAGTTCTAGTGGGAAACATGGTCGATAGCATAGTACTTAGTTTTGTCCTTCTTGATTGTGTGCCTACTCAGTAATCGCTGAATGCCAAAAAGCATAAAAACTGGTTAAGTTTGTGAGCTTTCATAACTTTGCTGAAAAGTCGCTGTGATTGTGCATTTCATTTTGCAAAGACTTAAACTTGTTTTATTTCTTTATTTTGTTTAAGCGTTGGACATCCTCTGTGTATACGTGAGTATCGAACTGGATGTTATTGCCTAAACATTCTGCTTTATTTTCTTTGGTGTTTCGTTTAAGCTTTGGATCACCTCTGCGTATACGTGAGTATCGAACTGGTGGTTAAAGCCTAAACAATTTCAACTTGTTTTATTTTTCTTATTTTTTTTAAACATTGGACTTTCTCTGCGTATACGGAAGTATCGACCTGATTGTTAATGTTTAAACATTCTGCTTTGTTTTCGCACAATTCACAGTTGATAAAAGTTTAAAGGCATTACTTGAGTCAGTGTATTGCATGATGAGGGGATATGCTGAGATCGTGGGGTCCATAAGAACTTAGTGCAAAATTAATATACTTTAACCTATCAGTAAGCATTTCGAAAGTTTTTAGATTGAGTTTAAGTGGACAACAATATCGTCAATCAACGTGAATCGTTTAGAACTGAAAATGTTTAAAGCTTAACGATGTTGATGATTTGTCTCAAAAACTGATATGATCCTCTTACACAAACTCACAAAAATATTGTCTGTAAATATTTCATTACTGCATTTCATTGACTTTCAAAATTTCAAAAAGATTTTCGACAACTGATGTTGGAGAGCTGATTTTCAAAATTCCAAGTGCTAAACTTGATGAACATGTTTGGGAAAGAATGTATGAAGAAATTGTATTTTCAGTGGTTATCAAAGATTAATTCATTTTTGAATGGTACCTGCAAGTGGTTTCTAAATTTGTGAAACTTATTTTTGGGTAGAGTTATGCAGGATAGACAGGTTCTGATACCTGAGTAAGATGAGTGCCAGGTTACGATCTAAGAACCTATGGAAAGTGAATTCCAGACTGCGATCCCAGCTTAGTGAAAGGGGGAGTCTGAAGATATAGAGAAGGGAATCTGAAGATAATAGAGACAGATTCAGATCATGAAGATTATGAGAAAGAGAAAGAGATTGATTGTGGATGCTTACAATGGAGAATATTTGAAGAGAGTGAGCAGACTGATAAAGACCGAAGGTTTGACAACCGAAGACTCGACACTGAAGACTCGTCAACATTCGAGGGGGAGTCTGTTGGTTCATGCGTCTGTCGACTTCGTCTGGTATCAAGTCTTGTTTGATTATAGACAGATCAGGGTGCGCTGTACAAGAAAATATGAGATTTTAGGGTATGTTAATAGTGATTTCGCTTGAAGATGATGATTTCGCTTGAAAGAGGCTTGTGCAGTCTCAAGCGAAATCAACATGTTGAGATTTCGCTTGAACTGACACCTTGCCACATTCAAGCGAAATCAGATCCCCTAGATATATGTGTGTGTGTCCAAGCGAAATCAGAAGTAGAAGAATCTTGTTTCCGGTAGCGAAGCTCTGCCGAAGTGTCGACAGCATTGTTATCGATCTTATATCAATCCAAAGACAGTTTAAAGTGATTTGTTGTTCATTCTAGCTGAAATAACACTGATACTTGTGTTTCCGCCACTTGTATTGGTGAATAACTCTTCTGATTGACTCGTTAGGGTCTGAAAACGTTCCTACAACTTCACCAGAAATGGAATGAATTTATTCATTTTCCTCAATGGATATTTCTTCAGAAGCGAAAATGAACGGATAGTTCATGTTCCTCAGTGGATAATTCATCAGAAACGAAAATGACAAGATTAATGCAGGATTATTCATTCCCTTAGTGGATATTTCTTTAGAAGCAAAAATGAATGAACCCTCAGTGGATACTTCACCAGAAATGGAATGAATTTATTCATTTTCCTCAGTGGATATTTCTTCAGAAGCGAAAATGGAAGGATAGTTCATTTTCCTCAGTGGATACTTCATCGGAAACAAAAATGAATATGGTTCTCTAACAGATTATTCATTTCCCAGTGGATATCTCTTTCAGAAGTGAAAAATGAGTAGCTAGTTTATTTTTCCTCAGTGGATACTTCATCAGAAACGGAATGAATATAGACAACCTTTGTTTCTTTTTTAAGTTGACACATGACAGAACTTGTTGTGGTTTCTGTGCACTGAATTCCATAATTATGTATGCATCCATAGTTACGTAATTTCTTGCACAATCCGCACAGTTTATTTTATAATGTGTAGGGGATAGAATCAAACGAATAGTCTTGTGAATACTTTGACTAGATCACCATAGAGTTTCTTTAACTTGGTCAACACATAAACACCTAATCACATAGTCACCTAATTGTCAACTTCATTACCAACTTGTTATCAGTTTATTAACTTGATATTGATTTGTACATTTTGCATTTAAAGTATACCAGGAATCCAATCAAGGGACTTCAATTAGTACTTTATACATCCTCAAGAATCTATCAATAAAGATAGGAGGATCTTATAAGGATTTAGTTTTGTCCTTATTAAATCGTAATATACGTATTAAAGCACATAAAGAATCCAATTAAGGACTTTGATTTTGCGCTTTAAACATCCACAAGGATCTAACTATGAAGATAGGAAGATCCTATAAGGATTTGGAATTCGTGTAGGGAGAAATGTTTCGAAACCTTGTACTTGGTATATTAGGTAAACATGCTTATAAAATGTTTTAAAACCATGTGAGATGATTTTGAAATCATGTATGAGGTTTTTGAAAATATGTATAATCCTTTTGAAATCAGATACAGTGTAAATTGTTGTGAAACCAGGAGGAAACGATGTGTACACAGACACATTGCGTAAGACCGATTAAGGACTTACGGAAGTACCCTTGTGACAACCGGTAATTTATGCCCATAATTACGTGATTAACAGGCAATTTACGCGACATTAAATAGTGTTTACGACGCAAATTAACTTAATTAGGCCTTTGGAGTGCCTAGGAATGCTTATCCGACTCTACAGTACGCGTATGAAGATTCGCGTGGAATCTGCGAAACATCAAATGACAACGGACTGAAACCGTACGAAATACTGACGACACCGACAAATATGGATGTTACACGAATATTTTTATGCTTATGGAGTTTGGGTTGCGATATCGGGTCTCGTAGGAATTACGGGCCACTCACACATGAGATGGGTTTGTGGGCCCTGGGCCCAAGCCCAAAACCCACAAGCCTAAACCTGCACATATGTCACACCCCGACCACGTAGAACATACAAAACGTGGCGGAAATGTCGAGGAGTGTTGTAACAGAATTAATGTTTCAAATCCATGGCAATTGAAGTTTCGTTTTATTAATCAAAAGTGTTACAATGTCTTAATAAACAAAGAAGTACAACATAATTAACTAGTCTTGTCTCGTTTTAAGTCACTAAGGCACAGGTCCGCCTAAGTATGTCTTGATAAGTCCTATGCTTCATCTCCTGAAAACACATGTGAAAATAGGTACGTCAGCATAAAAATGCCGGTGAGATACATAGGTTTTGTGAAAATAGAATTCATGACTTATGTTGGAGAAAATGTTTAGTCATGAACCTTGTAATTTGCTTTGTCTTGTAAATCATTTGAAAAACAATAAGTTCAGATGATATGTATAAATAAGTGAAATAATGTATGGTTAAATGAATAACCATTTAAGATGAGTTTGTATAAGATAAGTTGTTTGTAAAACAATGTCTTGTGAAAAGTATGTTATTTGTATAAAATGTTCTATGTATCAAACTAAAATGATTCAAATAACGCTACGACATGTAATACCATACAAACACTTATATATAGGAAGTACCAGCGGCGTATCCACCATGTTTGTATCATATTACACACGCATCGTTACTTAATCACTTAATCAAACCAAACCACCAATATAGAATGTCTATGTTTAACAATTGAAGAAATGTTTATGTATGGTAAGTAATGTAAAGTTAAACGAATAACCTTATAGTAGCATATAAAAAGTATACTTTGGATTTGTAAGTAGCATATTAAACTATGTTTTTGGTTTAGTAAGTAACATATCAAAATATGCTTTGGATGTGATAAATAACATATTAAACTATGTTTTTGGTTTAGTAAGTAACATATCAAAATATGCTTTGGATGTGATAAATAACATATTAAACTATGTTTTAGTTTAGTAAATAACATATCAAAATATGCTTTGGATGATTAATAAAATAAATATGTTGGTTTTGTACAATACCACACATGAGAGTATATCAAAATATACTTTAATAGTGTGATTTAAGAATTCATTCAGACCTGGTGCATCAAAATACACCTTTGAGACTATAAGGATACCACAAAGGCAATCCCTATTTGGATGGAGCAACAAATTGGTTTCAGACATTCCATGCCAACAGGAATGGGGTGTCAAATCCTATAGCGCTATATCATACTAACAATCGGTCTGGTGAACATAAAATAAGTACAATTCAACCATTTATTTTATGTTCTTAGAGAAATCAGTGTTTAAAACCATAGATAGTCATTTAGTTTGTCAAAAGATAAGAAATAACTTGTATGATCAAATGTCAAAATGTAAGCATGTGATGAAATCAGCTGTACTAAGTAATGCACATAATGGGCATACGTAGCATGAAATGTAATGTAAAATGATGTACCAAGTATGCTAAGTTAACATACGAAGCAGAAAAGTCATGTAAATCAATGTACTAATAGTGTACTAATGAACATAACCAGTATATGATGTGAAAACAAGAAAGCATGAAAGTAACAAGTAGGCACATGTGTTCCACCCCAAAACGTTTGGAAAACAGTAAAAGAGGGGTCTATGTACTCACTTGAGATTGCTCAGTAGTCCTTGAGTAACAACCAAACAATGCTAGAGATCACGGAAATCAAACGGCACCTAATATAGGTAACTATGTTAATTAACCGGACCTAAATCGGAAGACTGGGTAGTATTAGGGTTTGTAAACCAAATGAGTGTAGGAACTCATATGATATGGTTTAACAAAGCCTACATACTAAATGAAACTTAACTTAAGTGCTTTCGACCCATTACGACCCGTTTAGGTAGCTTATGCTACTTTAACGCGTCGTTCGCGTGAAACGCGTTCGGACCGCCTAACTAGCCCTATGACAAGTGTTATATGCCTAAACATGTTACATAATCAGTTATGTGGCAAAAGTTTAGGTTACATATGCTAAATTACCAATTATGCATGAAAAGGGTATTCTGGTAATTTACCTAAGGCATATAAACAACCTATCATACAACTACTCAAACGATGTGACCATAGGGTATAACCTCGGAAGGTTATTCCCTACTTACTATGGTCACCTAATGTATTTGGTCGGATCCTAATGATCGACCAAATGGGTCGAGTTCGAAGGTATAGGCGATTTATCAGATCGCCTACCCTACGGCTCTAGACAACGTGGTAATCAGTGGGCATAGTCCCAAGGGACTATGACCAACGTGATTACACTCACGTTGCGAAGTTCAAACGAACTTCGCATTGACCATAAGCTGGTCAACGCTGAAAGTCAAACAAAGTTTGACTTTCTGACTCTAAAAGCAATAAAATAAGGAAAAGAACGAAAGAATACTTACCCAGGGTCCCCGAATGCTAATCCCGATCCAAGAACTCAGGTATGAAACAATGGTTTCAACTTAGAGCTCTCAAATCAGAATTCTTGTAAGTTTTAAAGCAATGGGGGGTGGGGTATTTATAGTATTCGGGTAACCGTTAAGATCATTTCATGGAATAACGTGATTCGATCACATCCGTACACTTGTTGGAAGGTTATGGAAGCTAAAATATGATCTTATCAGCTGACTAAGCGAATTAGAACATGTGGTGGAGGATGGAACAGCTGCAAACAGGCTGTTAGAAACTCTGAATCTGGTCTGAACTTGGCTAGCGCACCGCTACGCTAAAAGTGTAGCGCACCGCTAGGCCATAGTTTGGCAGATTTACACTTTTGGTCCCTGAACTGTATTTAGGCGATTTTCGACACTTCTAAGGCCCGTAAAGCCAACTTTAAGGCCCTAAAATGATGCCTAAACATTGTGGACATGAAACATGCTCAAAAATATGCCGGATGATGGTTCGTTTGGTCGTACGAACGCGATGTTCGCTTAATTACGACGGAATGCGCATAAGCGCGAAAAACGATCCAAATGACGCGACGAATGGATTTTTGGCAATCCAAACACTAAAGCATAATATAGTCATGCTTACATAAATTTTTGGATGTCCAGATGTATTCAGAACGTAAGTTATGCGCGAAAATGCAAACTTGTGCACTTTTTGACGCTTTTAGTCCCTGAATGATCCAAAAGTTTATTTTAGCACACCGAACCCCTCAAAGCCTATTTCTAAGCTATGTAAGGGATATTTAAGGTGTGTTTAACTTATGGTCATGTTCCGGAATGTTCGTTACAGTTCAAATTGACATACTTTCGCAGTTTGTCAAGTTTAGTCCCTGTAAGCGAATTAACTTGTTTTTGCCATACCAAAGCCTTTAAAACTTATTTCTAAGTTATGTAAAGGTTATTTAAGGTATGTTAAGCCTATTTCACTATTCCGGAGTGTTCGTTGGATTAAACTGGTTATATTTACGCATCAGAGCGCGTATAACCTTCCAGAAAGCGATTTAAAGCTTAAAATCAAACAAGAGTTGATATGTGCAAATGATACACATATTTTTACAAATCCCAAGTATGAAATACAATATTTCATTGGTTTGGCATTTGTTTGATGGTTGAAGTGACACAGGTGTTACAGTCTCCCCTACTTTAGGAAATTTCGTCCCGAAATTTAATTCTAGAGGAAACTTGTGAAGACAGCTGTGACCGTTTCGCCTTCTAATAGTTCCATTGAACCCTTAAGTAATACTCTGGGTCATGTTAGGATTCTTAGCGAATTTGTTAATCCTCAAAGTGAATTCCTTGTAGCAGTAAAACATGGAATTTTTTCTTTTGAACTATGGATAGAATAACGTTTCTTATGAAGACTTATCACTGGAAACTGTGTGTGTGATTGAGATCAGAATTGGGAAGTGTGAGAATAAATGACATCGGTCAAAGTCCGAGACTTCTCCCGTATCATTATTCTCGTCACTTTAGGTCTTAACACATGACAAAACTTCTTGTGGTTTCTGTGCACTGAATTCCATAATTATGTAGGCCTCCATAATTACGTAATCTCTTGCACAGTTCGCACAGTCCATTTCATAATGCATAGAGGAAAAATAAATTGAATAAACATGAAGCGACTTGACTAGATCACCAAAGGATCTTTTTAACTAAATCAACGAACGATCTTTTTAACTAGATCAACATATGATCTTCTTAACTAGACCGTCGTACGATCTCCTTAAATAGACCCCTTAAGGGATCTTTTCAATTATATCATCACATGATATTTCTAATCAGATTTTCAAAATCAATCTGTTTAACTAGACCTCCCAAGGGTCCAATTATAGAATAGTACTTTAAAACCCAAGGGACTTGACTACAACGTAGAAGTCCATTAAGGATTTAAGTTAGTAACTTTGGATATCCTATTATGAATCTCTCATATGAAATATAAAAGACTCTACGAGGATTTGGATGGATCACATACAACCACAAAACATGTAAGAAAACACATAAGCACATAATTAGTTAACTTGATTCTTTAATTTGTTGTCTTTGGGCATGGATATTTAAAGCACACTAGAAATCCAATCCATGAATTTCATTTGGTACTTTAATCATTTCCAAGGATTCATCTAAAAAGATAGAAGGATTCTCAATAAAAGTTTGGCTTTGTTTCTTAAAAGAAACAAGTGTTAAAGGTTCTTGGGGAGATCACAAGTGATCATAAAATAACTGAACCATACGAATAGTTTGTCTTTGAGTTGACATCATAAGATTGTATCCAACGTTCACACAATCGTATCAGTTTTGCAAAAATAAAAACGACGAATTTTTATTTATATAACAACTGACTTGTCTTTAAACATCATAAGATAACAACCAAGGAAATAACAAAACACTAATTGTTCACTGCTGCATCATTGTTCATGTTTGCCCCATTGATGTTGAACACTCGTCCACGCGCTGGAGGTGCGTTAACAAGTCTTGGGCAATTGTTCCTGTAGTGGGTAAGGTCACCACAGTTATAACATGACCCCGGAGGGAACCGTGCTTGAACAGCAGCAGGGTTTGCAGCAGCTTGATTTGCATAACGACACACATTGATCAAATGTCCCAACCGTCCACAGTGGGTACATTTGTGACACTGCTCTTGCTCTAGATGATGACTGTTGCACTTGTTGCACAAAGGTGCAGTACCAACATAGTTTTGCCTTTTGCGAGGTTGTGCTGGTTGGTTTGGTGCAACCTGTTTGTCTTGAGCAGTTACAACGCAGTTCTGAGAGGCTTTGCGCTTCTTCTTCTTGGACACCTCAGCATTTTCTTCCTTTGGTTCCACATGAGCAGTCTTGTCAGATGGTCTTGGGTCGCCCTTCCGAAACAGCTTTTTCTTTCTGATGTGGGATTCAGTCAGAGTGGCAGACAGTTCAATGGCTTGTCTGACAGTAGTATGGTTACTGCCAGTAACGATATCCTGAACTAGATCAAGAAGACCATCAGTATATTTCTCGATCGCCTTATCCACAGGAGTAACCATAGCAGGACACAACAGACCCAATTCTTCAAAACGGTCAGTATAGGCTCGATGCTCGCCACTGTCTTGCTTCAAATCATCAAACTCCCTCTCCAAAGCTCGCAGTTCATGACGAGGGCAAAACTCCTTCATCATAAGAGCCCTAAGCTCAGCCCAAGTCTGTGCTAATGCAACCTCAGCACCGCGATCTCTCATCACCCCGTTCCACCATGTAAGAGCCCTCTTCTGAAACACACTCGAAGAAAACTCGACCTTACGATTTTCAGGACACAGAACATGACGGAAGGTATTCTCAATGCTCTCGAACCACTGAAGAAGCCCAGTTGCTCCCTCAGTACCACTAAACTTGAGTGGTTTGGCCGAGTTGAAACTCTTGAAATTGCATGGAGCATTGTTGTTGTTGATGGTTTGCATCATTTGAGCATAAAGATTTGGGAAGGCAACAGCCATTTGCTGTGCGATGATTTCCGCCAGTTCGGCATTATCCATCTGATTGTCGCGTCGAGGAGGCATTCTAAAAGAGGAAACATGAAAGGAAACGAGTGAGAGATTTAGACGAAAAGAATGAGATGAACCAAATCTGATGAAAGCAAGGATAGTGGTTATTTGTTTGCATTACAAAGCAACCAAACTACACACAGTGACTAATCAAAGTAAATGGGTCAAAAATAATGTATCACGAAGACATGCTCGCCTATAAGTGAACACTCATCCCAAGAATTCCCAGGTAAGCACAACTGGTCTCGCGTCTGATGAGATATATACGAAGTGCTTGCCTAGACAGAAAACCCAGAATACAGGCATTCACCCTTCCAGTTTGCACGTGTTCACATTATTTAAAACCCAAAACCTTGACGAGATTTTTGAAAATTCAAAAGGGTTCAAAACCTTACAATAGAGGGTTCAAAACCTAGTAATCAATCATCCTAGAACAGATGATTAGTTTTCAAAGCGGTTTTGAAATTTATGTTCCTATTGTGGTCGTCGCCTAAGGATAGGTGACGGTATCGTTTTATGACTAAACGCAAGTAAACTCGCGTTAGGGTCCTAAGAAGGTTATAGACTAGGTCAAAGCATTACTAATAACCTAATTCCCTATAACCATTGGCTCTGATACCATCTTTTCTGTCACACCCCGACCACGTAGAACATACAAAACGTGGCGGAAATGTCGAGGAGTGTTGTAACAGAATTAATGTTTCAAATCCATGGCAATTGAAGTTTCGTTTTATTAATCAAAAGTGTTACAATGTCTTAATAAACAAAGAAGTACAACATAATTAACTAGTCTTGTCTCGTTTTAAGTCACTAAGGCACAGGTCCGCCTAAGTATGTCTTGATAAGTCCTATGCTTCATCTCCTGAAAACACATGTGAAAATAGGTACGTCAGCATAAAAATGCCGGTGAGATACATAGGTTTTGTGAAAATAGAATTCATGACTTATGTTGGAGAAAATGTTTAGTCATGAACCTTGTAATTTGCTTTGTCTTGTAAATCATTTGAAAAACAATAAGTTCAGATGATATGTATAAATAAGTGAAATAATGTATGGTTAAATGAATAACCATTTAAGATGAGTTTGTATAAGATAAGTTGTTTGTAAAACAATGTCTTGTGAAAAGTATGTTATTTGTATAAAATGTTCTATGTATCAAACTGAAATGATTCAAATAACGCTACGACATGTAATACCATACAAACACTTATATATAGGAAGTACCAGCGGCGTATCCACCATGTTTGTATCATATTACACACGCATCGTTACTTAATCACTTAATCAAACCAAACCACCAATATAGAATGTCTATGTTTAACAATTGAAGAAATGTTTATGTATGGTAAGTAATGTAAAGTTAAACGAATAACCTTATAGTAGCATATAAAAAGTATACTTTGGATTTGTAAGTAGCATATTAAACTATGTTTTTGGTTTAGTAAGTAACATATCAAAATATGCTTTGGATGTGATAAATAACATATTAAACTATGTTTTTGGTTTAGTAAGTAACATATCAAAATATGCTTTGGATGTGATAAATAACATATTAAACTATGTTTTAGTTTAGTAAATAACATATCAAAATATGCTTTGGATGATTAATAAAATAAATATGTTGGTTTTGTACAATACCACACATGAGAGTATATCAAAATATACTTTAATAGTGTGATTTAAGAATTCATTCAGACCTGGTGCATCAAAATACACCTTTGAGACTATAAGGATACCACAAAGGCAATCCCTATTTGGATGGAGCAACAAATTGGTTTCAGACATTCCATGCCAACAGGAATGGGGTGTCAAATCCTATAGCGCTATATCATACTAACAATCGGTCTGGTGAACATAAAATAAGTACAATTCAACCATTTATTTTATGTTCTTAGAGAAATCAGTGTTTAAAACCATAGATAGTCATTTAGTTTGTCAAAAGATAAGAAATAACTTGTATGATCAAATGTCAAAATGTAAGCATGTGATGAAATCAGCTGTACTAAGTAATGCACATAATGGGCATACGTAGCATGAAATGTAATGTAAAATGATGTACCAAGTATGCTAAGTTAACATACGAAGCAGAAAAGTCATGTAAATCAATGTACTAATAGTGTACTAATGAACATAACCAGTATATGATGTGAAAACAAGAAAGCATGAAAGTAACAAGTAGGCACATGTGTTCCACCCCAAAACGTTTGGAAAACAGTAAAAGAGGGGTCTATGTACTCACTTGAGATTGCTCAGTAGTCCTTGAGTAACAACCAAACAATGCTAGAGATCACGGAAATCAAACGGCACCTAATATAGGTAACTATGTTAATTAACCGGACCTAAATCGGAAGACTGGGTAGTATTAGGGTTTGTAAACCAAATGAGTGTAGGAACTCATATGATATGGTTTAACAAAGCCTACATACTAAATGAAACTTAACTTAAGTGCTTTCGACCCATTACGACCCGTTTAGGTAGCTTATGCTACTTTAACGCGTCGTTCGCGTGAAACGCGTTCGGACCGCCTAACTAGCCCTATGACAAGTGTTATATGCCTAAACATGTTACATAATCAGTTATGTGGCAAAAGTTTAGGTTACATATGCTAAATTACCAATTATGCATGAAAAGGGTATTCTGGTAATTTACCTAAGGCATATAAACAACCTATCATACAACTACTCAAACGATGTGACCATAGGGTATAACCTCGGAAGGTTATTCCCTACTTACTATGGTCACCTAATGTATTTGGTCGGATCCTAATGATCGACCAAATGGGTCGAGTTCGAAGGTATAGGCGATTTATCAGATCGCCTACCCTACGGCTCTAGACAACGTGGTAATCAGTGGGCATAGTCCCAAGGGACTATGACCAACGTGATTACACTTACGTTGCGAAGTTCAAACGAACTTCGCATTGACCATAAGCTGGTCAACGCTGAAAGTCAAACAAAGTTTGACTTTCTGACTCTAAAAGCAATAAAATAAGGAAAAGAACGAAAGAATACTTACCCAGGGTCCCCGAATGCTAATCCCGATCCAAGAACTCAGGTATGAAACAATGGTTTCAACTTAGAGCTCTCAAATCAGAATTCTTGTAAGTTTTAAAGCAATGGGGGGTGGGGTATTTATAGTATTCGGGTAACCGTTAAGATCATTTCATGGAATAACGTGATTCGATCACATCCGTACACTTGTTGGAAGGTTATGGAAGCTAAAATATGATCTTATCAGCTGACTAAGCGAATTAGAACATGTGGTGGAGGATGGAACAGCTGCAAACAGGCTGTTAGAAACTCTGAATCTGGTCTGAACTTGGCTAGCGCACCGCTACGCTAAAAGTGTAGCGCACCGCTAGGCCATAGTTTGGCAGATTTACACTTTTGGTCCCTGAACTGTATTTAGGCGATTTTCGACACTTCTAAGGCCCGTAAAGCCAACTTTAAGGCCCTAAAATGATGCCTAAACATTGTGGACATGAAACATGCTCAAAAATATGCCGGATGATGGTTCGTTTGGTCGTACGAACGCGATGTTCGCTTAATTACGACGGAATGCGCATAAGCGCGAAAAACGATCCAAATGACGCGACGAATGGATTTTTGGCAATCCAAACACTAAAGCATAATATAGTCATGCTTACATAAATTTTTGGATGTCCAGATGTATTCAGAACGTAAGTTATGCGCGAAAATGCAAACTTGTGCACTTTTTGACGCTTTTAGTCCCTGAATGATCCAAAAGTTTATTTTAGCACACCGAACCCCTCAAAGCCTATTTCTAAGCTATGTAAGGGATATTTAAGGTGTGTTTAACTTATGGTCATGTTCCGGAATGTTCGTTACAGTTCAAATTGACATACTTTCGCAGTTTGTCAAGTTTAGTCCCTGTAAGCGAATTAACTTGTTTTTGCCATACCAAAGCCTTTAAAACTTATTTCTAAGTTATGTAAAGGTTATTTAAGGTATGTTAAGCCTATTTCACTATTCCGGAGTGTTCGTTGGATTAAACTGGTTATATTTACGCATCAGAGCGCGTATAACCTTCCAGAAAGCGATTTAAAGCTTAAAATCAAACAAGAGTTGATATGTGCAAATGATACACATATTTTTACAAATCCCAAGTATGAAATACAATATTTCATTGGTTTGGCATTTGTTTGATGGTTGAAGTGACACAGGTGTTACAACATAATATCTTAGAATCTATACAAGATTCATAAAAACTTATTAAGATTCACAAAATCCATGCAAGATTTACAGAATCCTACAAGATTTGCAAAATCTCAAAATCTCTATATATAGGCCTTAGGGTGTCCGGGGCGCTTTGCGGGGAGGGATGCGGGGTGTCAAGTCCCCGAGCGGGAAGACCGCCGCCATCAACTCGGGGAGGCTAAGCGGTGAGTGGGAACGGTGTGTATTCACCGATGAGAGATGCAATTTCTTTTGAGTTTTTTTTTCCTTGTGATTTTTGAGTTTTTCCTTGTGATTCTTGAAGAACAAAGTGTAGAAAAAGAAGAAGAAGAAGAAGAAGAAGGGGAGGAGGAAGAAAGAAGGAGCAGAAAATGATTTTTGAGTTTTTTTTTTTTTTTTTTCCTTTTGATTTTTAATTTAAAAAAAACACTTAATTTTTTTTATTACTTTTAAAAATACCCCTCAAACTTGTTTTTAATTAAATGAAATGTTCTATTTTTTATTTTTATTTAGTTTTAATTTATTTAAATTATGTTTTACTTTTATAAAAATAGTTATATAAAAAAAATAAAACCAAGTCCCCCAAGAGAGGAGTGCCGCCATCAAATTGAGGGTGTGGGGGGAGTTAAGAGGGGAGTTGACGTGGCGCGTGCTGATTGGGGGGAGTTAAGAGAGGTCACTCCCCTAAGAGAGGAGTGCCCCTCTCACCCTTATGGTTTCTTCTCATTCCACAAATTAAAACAAACACACAGACTTTGTCTGTCTCTCTCCCCTCTCTCGATAATATTCAGCCAACCACAAGAGCCCTTTCCCAACTTCATTTATCTACATATACAATAAACTCACACAAAATGAAGTCTCCTCTCTCTCTCGATTATAGTTACAGGCAACAACATCCAATTCCAAACATCCACTTGTTTCACCTCCACTCCCTTTCCCCCTGTTACACAAGCCAACACCCCCCTTTTTACGGATGACATATCGGAGCACCACCACCGTCCGGTGGTGGTGTGACGACGTACAGCGATGAGACGGAGAGAGAGAGAGACAGAAGAGAGAGAGAGACATAAGAGAGAGAGAGAGAGACCGGAGTAGGTAAAGCGACGGCGGCAGACGGCGCCGCCATCTACGGCGGAGCGACGGAAGAGCGGCGACGGGGGTTGGATAATTTTGTTCAGCTGATGTTGTGGATTCGGGGCTCAAATTCAACTGATTCGTGGTTCGGGTTCGGAGATGGTTGGAGTTGGGTCAGATCCGCTTCAGATTCGTGTTCGGGTTTAAAGTTCATCTCAGATTTCATGCTCGGGTTCTCGGGTCAGATTCCGGGTCTCGTTTCAGTGGGTTATCGGGTCTCGTTCGGGTTCAGTTAAAGGTGGTCAACAGAAGTCAACGCTGGTCAATTGTGGTTCGAGTCACGTTTCGGGTGCGGTCAACCTTGGTCAGCGGTTCGGTCAGATTTGTCAGCTTCAGAAGCGGTTCGAGTTGACTCGGTCAACTCAGCAGGTTGACTTGGTCAAACTCAGTCAACTCAGCGAGTTGACTCGGTCAGCTCGGCTTTCGACATGAGGAGATGGTAAAGATTTTACGGCGCAATACATTTCGTTATTCTTATAGTTTTATTTATTTACGTGTGAAACGAGCTCGAACCAAATTATAGCTTTCATTTTGATGCATTTGATGAAAATATTTACATAGTTATTGCTTACATTGTTGAATTTTGATAAAATAACGACAACTTGTGTTGTCGGGGGCGTCCAAAAACAGAGGAAAATCTGCGTGTTTTTCGAGAAAATTCGTAAAAACAAAACAAGTTTTATTGAAAAACAACAATTATTGATATAAAGCAACTTTTATAAAACAAGATACAAATATAAAGTTTCTTACAACGATTCGGAAACTATTTTGTTTTGAACTTCGGAAATTTCGACGAATCCTTTTATAAAAATAAATATAATTTATATATTTATTTCAAACATCGCGTAACACGAATTCCCTTATAAAAATAAATATAGTTTTATATTTATTTCAAACTTCAAACAACTCGGTGATACTATCTCAAAATAAATATAACTTTTTATATTTATTACAAACGCCGAAGCGGCATATACGTATATTATGGCAAATATATACAAGACGCAATATATATAATACGAGTTTGTTATATATTATTTTCATACGATTACTCGATACATACACGTACGAATTCTCAAAACGAGCTAACAAGTATAACTTCATCGTTTTCATTAAGTTAACAACGTACCGTCAAATCGTTCGATTAACGATTCGGTAGAGCTCGGTGACACGTAGTTTAGTTACCACTTTTATTTAGAAACTTATAAGATATTCCATGTTAGGAATATTGTAGAATGCACGCTAGCGAGTCTCGTCTTGGAAACGACATCACGAAGTCGTAATTAGCTAGCTTTGCACAAGACAATCCAGGTGAGTTCATAACCCCACCTTTTTACAGATTTACATTTTTCTAAATGTTTTTTGGGTGGAAAGACATGCACTTTTTGCAAAGCATACAAGAATTACATATTTCTAAACCATTTTACATGCAAGTTTTAACTGAGACAAATGGTTTATGAAAAGCTTATGTTTTATACCGGTTTTTCAAACAAGCGTATTTTTTGAAATATGCATACACACGAATTCTAAACCCAGTGAGTTCATGCTCCCCCTTTTCTTTTAACTGTTTTCAGTTTTATAACTTCGGGGGTGAAATACATGTTACAAATATTACAATGTTTACAAACGGTATGATGGATACAAAAACAAGAAGCACTCTTGGTGAGAACGAGTACCAAGTATGATGCGTTTTAAAGAATGATACGAGAAATGATACAAGAAGTGATATGAGAAATGATACGAGAAATCGTGTCACGAATAGGGTACCACAAGCACCATTAATCAACAATATACCTAGACCGCAGAACAAAAGGTTAGATCTAACGGGTTTCGGGCAGCCACACTCTTGGTGAGAACGAGTACCAAGTAGTGCTTTTGTGTCTCAGAATCGACAACTAGAAAAATGCCTATGGTTTGGTTGCTTCCTATGTCGTGTCACATGTTAATGGCCTTGCAACCCATTAACAACAAGATACATACAGAAATACGATTTATACAAGATACATTCAGAAATACTTGATTTATACAAGATACATACAGAAAGACTTGATTTATACAAGATATATACAGAAATACTTGATTTATACAAGATACATACAGAAAGACTTGATTTATACAAGATACATACCATGTTTTCATACAAAGTTTCCGTATAACATGACAAGAAAATGATTTTAAATTCGTTTTCTCAACAATACTTCAAAAACCGGTTATTCAAAAAGATTTATTTCAAATCTTTTACAAACAAACTATGAACTCGCTCAACTTTATGTTGATTTTTCGCATGTTTCTTTCTCAGGTTACAGTTCTAAGACAAGGCACTGTTGGAATAGGAGAACCATGTGGAGTCGAGTACTTAGTGGGCGTTCATTTTCTAGAAAGTCTTTGCTTATTTGCTTCCGCTGTGCAATGAAGATACCAGTCCAGTCACGCCAATGCTCTGATAATTTCGGGGTGTGACAGATTGGTATCAGAGCTATAGGTTACAGCGAATAGGTTTTCTGTAGAAATACCTAGGCTCTAACCTCACTATCCTCTGGGAACTTAGAATATTAAAACCTGAATGCATACAGAACGCATAGTACTCGAATATGGTCTCCAACCGTTGCCGAAAAATAAACAGTCAAAATTTTGTTTTCAAACATACGCTATTGTGGTGTCTTACACATGGTACACATAAACAATTACATATAGTACACAAAACCCTGAGAGTTTAGGAAACATGTATTTAAGACCTTCGGAAACTCATGTTGAGGTTCATTAAAGGTCATCACGTAGGAACCTCGTTTATTAACTAGGACAAACGCCGTTATTATGTCATCTTTGCTATTTTAGTTAACCGAGCAGGTAACCTACGCAAAACAAAGCACAGGCGTGCAAACTTCACGAAACGCAACTATACATCAACAGAGGTTGAAGTGTGTTACATACGACTTACGAGGCACGGTCTTTGAGAAGATAAGATGGAGCATTTCAGCACCGATACAAATTCTGTCAGTACGAAAACTATCGATCAGGAAGCGGCGGTTTGGCACGCGGTCCTGCAAACGACACGAGTCATGCTAAGGAGAAGATGTATATCTCCGCATCCCCCCTAAATCAATAACGACGAATACGCTATGTTCGAAATTCCATGGTAATGTCACCTAACAACTGGTTATCACATGCAACCCCAGGTAAAGTCCTTAAATTTCTTTTATTGAAATTTCGACTTTTGCAATTACTGAGTAGATTTTCGTATCTCTACTCCTCTTAATGGTCATTGTGTCACGATCGTTTCTTTCATTATAGCGAATAATCAATTGCTTCATTTCTTGAAAATTCATATGTTACGCATGCATCGTTTGTTACGCATGTGGTTTTGTCACACCCCGACCACGTAGAACATACAAAACGTGGCGGAAACGTCGGGGAGTGTTGTAACAGAATTAATGTTTCACAACCATGGAAATTGAAGTTTCGTTTTATTAATCAAACATGAAAGTTTACATTGTTTTAAACAATAACCAAAGAGTACATAACATAAATTAACTAGTTCTTGTCTCGTTTTAAGTCACTAAGGCACAGGTCCACCTAAGTATGTCTTGATAAGTCCTATGCATCATCTCCTGAAAACACATGTGAAAATAGGTACGTCAGCATAAAAATGCCTGTGAGATACATAGGTTTTGTGAAAATAGGATTCATGACCTATGTTTGAGAAAATGTTTAGTCATGAACCTTGTAATTTGCTTTGTCTTGTAAATCGTTTGAAAAACTATAAGTTCAGATGATATGTATAAATAAAAGAATAATGTATGGTTAAATGAATAACCATGTAAAATGAGTTTGTATAAGATAAGTTGTTTGTAAACAATGTCTTGTGAAAAGTATGTTATTTGTATAAAATGTTATATGTCTCAGATTGAAATGATTCAAATAATGCTACGATATGTAATACCATACAAACACTTATATATTGGAAGTACCAGCGGCGTATCCACCATGCTTGTATCATATTACACAAGTCTCGTTACTTAAATCACTTACTCAAACCAAACCACCAAGATGTAATGTTTAACAATTGTAGAAATGTTTATGTATAGTTCAATGTCTATTGTCAAATGTAAATCATGTCAACAGATACAAAAGGTTCACACGGTTCAACAGTTACAAACAGTTCATATAATCAAACGGTTACGACGGTTCACATGGTCAAATGGTTACAACGGTTCAACATGTAATATAATGTGTTCATATGCTGGATGAGCGTATGCAACAGAAATGTAATGTAGAACAATGTACTAAGTATGCACACAATGGACATACATAGCATGAAATGTAATGTCAAACAATGTACTAAGTACGCACACAATGGGCATACATAGCATGAAATGTAATGTAAAGCAATGTACTAAATACGCACACAATGGGCATACATAGCATGAAATGTAATGAAATCATGTACTATAATGTACCAACGAACATAGCAGGTATATGATGTGAAAACATGGAAAGCATGAAAGTAACAAGTAGGCACATGTGTTCCACCCCAAAATGTTTGGAAAGCAGTAAAAGAGGGGTCTATGTACTCACTTGAGATTGCTTAGTAGTCCTTGAGTAACAACCAAACAATGCTAGAGATCACGGATATCAACGGCACCTAATATAGGTAACTATGTTAATAAACCGGACCTAAATCGGAGGATCAGATATAATGAGGGTTCGTAAACCAAACGAGTGTGGAGACTCGTGTAATATGGTTTAACAAAGCCTACATACTAAATGAAACCTAACATAAGTGCTTACGACCCATTACGACCCGTTTAGGTAGCTTATGCTACTTTAACGCGTCGTTCGCGTCAAACGCGTTCGAAACGTCTAACTAGTCCTATGACAAGTGTTATATGCCTAAACATGTTACATAATCAGTTATGTGACAAAAGTTTAGGTTACATATGCTTAATTACCGATTACACATGAAAAGGGTATTTTGGTAATTTACCTAAGGCATATAAACTACCTATCATACAACTACTTAACGAAGCGACCATAAGGTATAACCTCGGAAGGTTATTCCCTATATACTATGGTCACCTAAGGTATTTGGTCGGATCCTAATGATTGAACAAATGGGTCGGGTTCGAAGGTATAAGTGATTTACTAGATCGCTTACCCTTGCGACCCTAGACAACGTGGTAACCAGTAGGCATAGTCACAAGGGACTATGACCATCGTGATTACGATCACGTTGCGAAGTTCAAACGAACTTCGCATTGACCATACACTGGTCAACGCAGAAAGTCAAACAAAGTTTGACTTTCGGACTCGAAAAGCAATAAAAGAACGAAAGAATACTTACGAAGGGTCCCCGAATGCTAATCTAGATCAAAATAACTCAGGTATGAAACAATGGTTCCAACTTAGAGTCTTTTAGATCAGATTCTAGTGAGTTTGAAGCAAATGGGGGTGGGGTATTTATAGTATTTCCCGAACTGTTAAGATCGTTTCTTGGAAAATGTGATCGAATCTCGTGCGTACACTTGTTGGAAAGTTGTGGTGCCTAAAAATGACCCCTAATGAGCTGAAAGGGCAAGTGTGGGTTTGTGGTTGTGGGTTAAACAGCTGTGATCTGCTGACAAATCGATCTTATCTGATCTAGTTAGGCAGTCGCGTAGCGCGACTGGTAAGGCCCTTAGGGCTCGCGCTACGCCACCACCCCCTGTTTCAGAAATGTTTCAAAAATGACAGTTTTAGTCCCTGCACGTGTTTAAGGCCTTTTTCGATGCGTTTGAGCCCCGTTAACCTCATTTCAAGGCGCTAAAATGAAGTTAAAGTATAGGGAACTCAAAACATGCTCAAAAATATCTCGGATGTCGGTTCGTTTGGTCGTACGATTGCGATGTTCGGTTAATTACGACGGAATGCGCATAAGCGCGAAAAACGATCCAAATGACGCGACGAATGGATTTTTCTCAAGCCAAACACTAAAATAAAATATTTTAGTGCTTTCATAAATTTTTGGATGTCCGGATGTATTCAGAACGTAAGTTATGCGCGAAAGTGCAAACTTATGCACTTTTTGACACTTTTAGTCCCTGAATGACCCAAAAGTTTATTTTAGCACACCGAACCCCTCAAAGCCTATTTCTAAGCTATGTGAAGGATATTTATGGTATGTTTAACTTATGGTCATGTTCCAGAATGTCTGTTACAGTTTAAATTGGCATACTTTCGCAGTTTGTCAAGTTTAGTCCCTGTAAGCGAATTAACTTGTTTTTGCATACCAAAGCCTTCAAAACTTATTTCTAAGTTATGTAAAGGTTATTTAAGGTATGTTAAGTATATGTCACTATTCCGGAGTGTTTGTTGCATTAAATTGGTTATATTTACGCATCAGTGCGCGTGTAACCTTCCAGAAAGCGATTTAGAGCTTGAAATCGAACAAGAATTGATATGTGCAAAAGATACACATATATATACAGATCACAAGTATGAAATAAAATATTTCATTGGCTCGGTATTTGTTTGATGGTCGCAGTGACCCAGGTGTCACAGTCTCCCCTACTTTAGGAAATTTCGTCCCGAAATTTATTCGTAGGAGTCTATCTGTGACTTTATGTCAAATAACCACCAGAGATATGCAAGGCATAATCCTGTCATTTCCTTAACGGACATTCTTCAGAACGAAAATGAATAGACGGAGTCATTTTCCTCAACGAGTATTCTTCAGAAGCGGAAATGAAGGAATAAACAAACGGGGATTCATTTCCTCAACGGATAATCTTCAGAAACGTAAAATGAACTTACGGAGTCATTTTCAACGGGTGCTTCATCAGAAATTGAAATGAAAAGGAGAAACAAACGGATATTCATTTCCTCAACGGACAAATCTTCAGAAACGAAAAATGAACTAACGGAGTCATTTTCAACGGGTGCTTCCTCAGAAACGGAAATGAAAAAGGATAGTCAAACGGATATTCATTTCCTCAACGGACAAATCTTCAGAAACGAAAATGAACAAACGGAGTCATTTTCAACGGGTGCTTCCTCAGAAACAGAAATGAATAGAGTTAACTTCTAGGCACATGACAAAGCTCGCTGTGGTTTCTGTGCACTAAATTCCATAATTATGTATGCATCCATAATTACGTAATTCCTTGCACAGTCCACACAGTTTGTCTTGTAATGTTTAGGGGAAAAAAAATCAAACCTGTGATGAGGGTGACTAGACTACCATAGGGTCCTTTTAATTAGATCGACGGATGATCTTATTAATTAGGCCACCAAGGAGTCCTTTCAGCTATATCATCACATGATGTTCCTAACTAGATCTTTGGATCAATCTGTTTAACTAGACCACTCAAGGGGTCTAATTATGGAGTAGTACTTTATAATCCAAGGGACTTAACTACAACGTAGTGGTCCATTAAGGATTTTAGGTAGTACCTTTGGGTATCCTACTATGAATCTCTTGTACAAGGATATGTAAGATTCTACGAGGATTTGGATAACAAAACTTTGATTACACAAAAACATATAAAGGAACACATAAGCACATAATCACATAGTTGTTTAACTTGGTTATTAATTTGTTATAAATTTGTTATCGATTGAGAATGGATATGGAAACCAGTCGATGGACTTCAATGTCCTCTGGGATCTATCTGAAAAGATAGGATGATCTCCCAAAATTCAATTTTGTTTTCAAAGAAACGTAATATTCGAATTAAGGAACACAACAATTTTAGGATTTACGGAAATATCCTTAAGTACCCTTATTAAGGATTTATAGTGGTACTTTGGGTATTCGTCTCGTGTCACACCCCCAAATTCCACCTGCGGAGTACCGTCCGCTTGAGGGCGTGACCGACCAGGATCCAGCCACCAATTATACTGAGCATTGGATAATAGTAAGGATGATCACCAACCGCACTGGTTAGTGAACACCATAGTTTAAAGTTCAAATGTTTAAGTTCAAATAACAGTTAAGTAAGTAGCGGAAGCATAGATAAAATAGTTTAAATAAGGTTCATGGTTCAAATTATTTAGAACCCAACACGCGGGTTTACACGACCACTACACTTCCCAAGCAGCAGCTCCACAGTCACTGGTTTCCTGCAAAGCATGCAGTAAGGGGTCAACAATAATGCTGAGTGAGTTCACTAGTTGTCCAGTTTTAATTACCAAAAACTTGTTTCACCAGTTAATTTATCCGTTTATACATGCCATGGGGAGCTACCCCAAAAGTTAGCAACTAAACTGTTTTTCCAATACCGAACACTAGGTGACCGTTGCGTATCCGCAAGAAAGTGCCCCGATGTCAATGTTCTATCATCATTGACGGATGCCTGAGTACATTAGTTCACGACCGATCCCATACCTTGGCACGGTGTGAGGTTGGTAAGACCTAAATAGCGCTATCAACTAATAACCCGTTCGCCTGGCCCCGGCGACTAATCGGTATTAAGTAGTAGGGACTTTAAGTGATAGAGTTTCGTTTAGTGCCGTTGGTTGCAATCCGTATAAACAGTAATTAACTAAAAGGTTCCCAATAACAAGGGAAGAAAAGTAAGTTGTATCCCTTATAAGGGGATAGTGTTGTTTTAGTTCCGTTTCCCAAACCACCGGGAATACATGCTTTAGGTTGTGAACTCACCTTGGGTTGCTCGGTAGATTAATTACCCGGTTGATCACGTTGGTCACCACGTCCTAGCATGGTTACCAATATAGGTCAAGTTGGGGTACAAGTATTCACGTATAATCTACACATAACTAACACATAGCATGCTCAACATATAATTACAGCAACAGTTAATAGTCAACACGTAGCCCAACTAAACAGTAACAAGCATGTACAGTGAATACACTTAGGCCCAATAACTAACAGCCCAGTCGAGACCAGGACACTCAGTTGCGAGTCGCAACCAGAGGTTGCGGCTTATCACGTTTTGGTTGCGAGTCGCAACCGGTATTTCGACTGGTCATGTCTTGGTTACGAGTCGCAACCGGAGGTTTCGAGTTGTCGTGATCCGGTTACGAGTCGCAACCGCCGTGGTTTCGAGTTGTCAAGCTTTGGTTGCGAGTCGCAACCGGGGGTTGCGAGTCGCAACCTCGGATTCGTGCACAAGAATCCTTCTAGAACCTGTTCCAACAGTACTATCCAATAGAATTGGGATTTCATGCAAAGTGTGTACTATCTCCAATAAACATGTTTTATTGTCTAATTCTCACCAAAACAGATCAAAACACAGCATTTTCAAATATTTTCATGATCTTCAAACTGTTCTTAATATGTTCATCATGTATTCAAGCAGTTCATCCAATACTCATACCCATTCAATATGTTTATCCTACACATTCATATTGTTCTTCATTTGCAATCATGTTTACCCAAAACAAGATACCATTTAGTCATCAACATCGGCCCTATATCTAGCACATTATTACCGATTTAGACATCATCATCAAACACTCGGTATTTGTGGTTTTGTATATCATTTATTCAAGCCAATTCACAGCTAATATTCAAGTAACAAGTCTTAACAAGTTTCATATCAATATGGCAAGAAATATCATCATTCTAAACAACATCTTTAAACAATCATAATCATACAATCATCGGTTAACACAATCATTATTCATAACATGTTCATAACATATTCATAGTATCAAGGATCATTATTCATGTTATCATATCATGAGAGGAGGCATATCATATTAATCTTCACATTCAAGCTAAAACACATTATCCTTATCATGCTATCAACCATAATGCACCAAAATCATAGTAAACACTTAAAATACTAACCGATTAGTAGTCAAAAGTGTGAAGGTATGGAAGATTGGTGAAGGGAGTTTCCGAGTGATGACAATGAGCTTGAACCGGGATGATCCGAGATGATCCGAGAGCTCCTTGTTGTTGTTTCCGGTTTGATCCGAGAGAGGGAGAGGAGAGGAGGTGAGTTTGATGTTAGAACTTTTAGGGTTTTAGGGTTTTTAGAGAGAGAGAGGGAGAGTGTGAGTGAGAGGATGTAAGAGAGTGATGTTGCAAAAATGGTGAAAGTTGTGAGGGTTGGTCATATAAATATCGAGTGGGTTAGGAGGTTTCCGGGTGGGCTAAGGTCACGGCCCAACCGGCCCGAGTATCTTCGAGTCGGGTCCCTTGGGGTCTCGGCCCACTCATATAACACACATACACTCATATATAATACATACACATAATTTAATACATGGATCACATAGCACGCCAAAATAATTCATAAACTTTCATTTAATATTATATATATACGCACATACATTTATTTAAGGACGACAGTTGGTTCAGGAAAACCCGAAGTGTCACATTATCCCCAAGTTTTAAGAACTTTCGTCCCGAAAGTTAAAGCAGCCACTGACAAGCTAGTAAAAGTGAGAGCGTTTCAACGGGGTGTCACATCTCGTGTTGTAACTTGCGCCTTGTACTTCGTTTCCTTAGAATAAACGGGTACTTAGGAATTTCATGGAAACGCAAGAGATCATAGAATGGGGAAAATTCTGGGGGTAGTTTGTTCTTCAAGGAATACAGTTCCTTGATTGCCGGTATTGTATGGGATATGTTTTATACATGCAACCACATAAATACATTGCAATGTAAATAAAAGATTTATTTATAAACAATGATATCAACTGTCTCATGGACCTTGACAACAAAAGAAAATAATACATAAGAAGTGATTATTTCTAAACGATGCTGTCTTCTGGTCGGTCAGATACTCATCCCTGCGCTGGATTTGCATTAGCAAGCTTTGGGCAATTTCTTCGGAAATGACCCATCTCGCCACAGTTGAAGCAAGAACCTGGTAGAAAACGACCTTGAGCAGGATTGTTGCCAGCTTGGTTTGGTGCAGCTGCAGCTGGGCAGACTCTTGCTGTATGGCCTATAAGTCCACAAGTTTGGCATTTGCGGCACTTTAGATTGGCATGATGATGGAGGCTACATTGGTTGCACAAGGGTGCAGTTCCATTGTATGGCTTCCTAGCAGGGGGTTGAGCTGGTTGGTTGGGGACGGCTTGATCATCGTGAGTAACCATGGCGAAGTTCTGAGAAGCCTTTCGCTTCTTGGACCTCTTAGGGGATCCAGATTGTTCATCCATGGTCTTTGATTCCTCGATTGGTTTCGATTCCTCGACCGGTTTCTTGTCACCTTTCCTGAAAAGTTTACCTTTCCTGATCTGTGATTCAGTCAAGGTTGCAGATAGCTCAATGGCCTGTCTAACTGTAGTAGGGTTGCTACCAGTCACAATGTCTTGTATTGAGTCAGGGAGGCCATCAATGTACTTTTCGATTGCCTTATCCAAAGGCGTGACCATGTTTGGGCATAACAGACTTAACTCCTCATAACGGCCTATGTAGGCTCGATGCTTACCGCTGTCTTGGTCAAGATTGTCGAATTCCCTTTCCAAGGCCCTGATCTCGTGACGAGGACAGAATTCCTTCATCATAAGGGCCCTAAGTTCAGCCCATGTCTGTGCTAGAGCAACTTCTGCACCACGATCTCTCATAACCCCGTTCCACCATGTAAGAGCCCTCTTCTGAAACACACTCGAAGAAAACTCGACCTTGCGATTGTCAGGGCACTGCACGTGGCGGAAAGTATTCTCAATGCTCTCGAACCATTGAAGAAGCCCAGTCGCTCCCTCAGAACCACTAAACTTGAGTGGTTTAGCCGAGTTAAAACTCTTGAAATTGCATGGACCATTGTTGTTGTTGTTGGCTTGGTTCCATTGAGCAAAGAGGTTTGGGAATTGAGCAGCCATTTGCTGCGCAATGATTTCTGCCAGTTCGGCAGTCGCTATCTGGTTTTCGCGTCGAGGAGGCATTCTAAAAGAGAAAAACATGAAAGGAAACGAGTGAGAGAATTAGACAAAAAGAATGCGATGAAACAAATCTGATGAAAGCAAGGATGGTGGTCATTTGTTTGTTACTACAAAGCAACAAACGACCCTGGTGATTTATCAAAGTAAATAGGTCAAAAATAATGTATTGCGAAGACATGCTGGCCTATAAGTGGACACTCACCCCAAGAGTTCCCAGGTAAGAGTGACTGGTCCGATTATGTGGATTTGTACGAACACTCTAGCCTTAGACAGAAAACTCAGGGTACAGGCACCCACCTATCCAGTTTGCACGTGTTCACATTATTTAGACCAACTTTGACGGGATTTTGAAAATTCAAAGGCGTTCAAAACCTTATAACTGAGGGTTCAAAACCTAGTAATCAATCATCCTAGAACAGATGATTAGTTTTCAAAGCGGTTTTGAAATTTATGTTCTTGTTGTGGTCGTCGCCTAAGGATAGGTGACGGTATTGTTTTATGACTAAATGCAAGTAGAC
Source organism: Helianthus tuberosus (assembly GCA_030545235.1). Classification (NCBI taxonomy): domain Eukaryota; kingdom Viridiplantae; phylum Streptophyta; class Magnoliopsida; order Asterales; family Asteraceae; genus Helianthus; species Helianthus tuberosus. The sequence goes on from JARYGA010055520.1 coordinate 717,783, forward strand.
TCGCGTTAGGGTCCTAAGAAGGTTATAGACTAGGTCAAAATATTACTAATAACCTAATTCCCTATAACCATTGGCTCTGATACCATCTTTTCTGTCACACCCCGACCACGTAGAACATACAAAACGTGGCGGAAACGTCGGGGAGTGTTGTAACAGAATTAATGTTTCACAACCATGGAAATTGAAGTTTGGTTTTATTAATCAAACATGAAAGTTTACATTGTTTTAAATAATAACCAAAGAGTACATAACATAAATTAACTAGTTCTTGTCTCGTTTTAAGTCACTAAGGCACATGTCCGCCTAAGTATGTCTTGATAAGTCCTATGCATCATCTCCTGAAAACACATGTGAAAATAGGTACGTCAGCATAAAAATGCCTGTGAGATACATAGGTTTTGTGAAAATAGGATTCATGACTTATGTTTGAGAAAATGTTTAGTCATGAACCTTGTAATTTGCTTTGTCTTGTAAATCGTTTGAAAAACTATAAGTTCAGATGATATGTATAAATAAAAGAATAATGTATGGTTAAATGAATAACCATGTAAAATGAGTTTGTATAAGATAAGTTGTTTGTAAACAATGTCTTGTGAAAAGTATGTTATTTGTATAAAATGTTATATGTCTCAGATTGAAATGATTCAAATAACGCTACGATATGTAATACAATACAAACACTTATATATAGGAAGTACCAGCGGCGTATCCACCATGCTTGTATCATATTACACAAGTCTCGTTACTTAAATCACTTACTCAAACCAAACCACCAAGATGTAATGTTTAACAATTGTAGAAATGTTTATGTATAGTTCAATGTCTATTTTCAAATGTAAATCATGTCAACAGATACAAAAGGTTCACACGGTTCAACAGTTACAAACAGTTCATATAATCAAACGGTTACGACGGTTCACATGGTCAAATGGTTACAACGGTTCAACATGTAATATAATGTGTTCATATGCTGGATGAGCGTATGCAACAGAAATGTAATGTAGAACAATGTACTAAGTATGCACACAATGGACATACATAGCATGAAATGTAATATAAAACAATGTACTAAGTATGCACACAATGGGCATACATAGCATGAAATGTAATGTAAAGCAATGTACTAAATATGCACACAATGGGCATACATAGCATGAAATGTAATGAAATCATGTACTATAATGTACTAACGAACATAGCAGGTATATGATGTGAAAACATGGAAAGCATGAAAGTAACAAGTAGGCACATGTGTTCCACCCCAAAATGTTTGGAAAGCAGTAAAAGAGGGGTCTATGTACTCACTTGAGATTGCTTAGTAGTCCTTGAGTAACAACCAAACAATGCGAGAGATCACGGATATCAATGGCACCTAATATAGGTAACTATGTTAATAAACCGGACCTAAATCGGAGGATCGGATAGAATGACGGTTCGTAAACCAAACGAGTGTGGAGACTCGTGTAATATGGTTTAACAAAGCCTACATACTTAATGAAACCTAACATAAGTGCTTACGACCCATTAAGACCCGTTTAGGTAGCTTATGCTACTTTAACGCGTCGTTCGCGTGAAACGCGTTCGGAACGTCTAACTAGTCCTATGACAAGTGTTATATGCCTAAACATGTTACATAATCAGTTATGTGACAAAAGTTTAGGTTACATATGCTTAATTACCGATTACACATGAAAAGGGTATTTTGGTAATTTACCTAAGGCATATAAACTACCTATCATACAACTACTTAACGAAGCGACCATAAGGTATAACCTCGGAAGGTTATTCCCTATATACTATGGTCACCTAAGGTATTTGGTCAGATCCTAATGATCGACCAAATGGGTCGGGTTCGAAGGTATAAGCGATTTATTAGATCGCTTACCCTTGCGACCCTAGATAACGTTGTAATCAGTAGGCATAGTCACAAGGGACTATGACCATCGTGATTACGATCACGTTGCGAAGTTCAAACGAACTTCGCATTGACCATACACTGGTCAACGCAGAAAGTCAAACAAAGTTTGACTTTCGGACTCGAAAAGCAATAAAAGAACGAAAGAATACTTACGAAGGGTCCCCGAATGCTAATCTAGATCAAAATAACTCAGGTATGAAACAATGGTTCCAACTTAGAGTCTTTTAGATCAGATTCTAGTGAGTTTGAAGCAAATGGGGGTGGGTTATTTATAGTATTTTCCGAACCGTTAAGATCGTTTCTTGGAAAATGTGATCGAATCTCGTGCGTACACTTGTTGGAAAGTTGTGGTGCCTAAAAATGACCCCTAATGAGCTGAAAGGGCAAGTGTGGGTTTGTGGTTGTGGGTTAAACAGCTGTGATCTGCTGACAAATCAATCTTATCTGATCTGGTTAGGCAGTCGCGTAGCGCGACTGGTAAGGCCCTTAGGGCTCGCGCTACGCCACCACCCCCTGTTTCAGAAATGTTTCAAAAATGACAGTTTTAGTCCCTGCACGTGTTTAAGGCCTTTTTCGATGCGTTTGAGCCCCGTTAACCTCATTTCAAGGCTCTAAAATGAAGTTAAAGTATAGGGAACTCAAAACATGCTCAAAAATATCTTGGATGTCGGTTCGTTTGGTCGTACGATCGAGATGTTTGGTTAATTACGACGGAATGCGCATAAGCGCGAAAAAACGATCCAAATGACGCGACGAATGGATTTTTCTCAAGCCAAACACTAAAATAAAATATTTTAGTGCTTACATAAATTTTTGGATGTCCGGATGTATTCAGAACGTAAGTTACGCGCGAAAGTGCAAACTTATGCACTTTTTGACACTTTTTGTCCCTGAATGACCCAAAAGTTTATTTTAGCACATCGAACCCCTCAAAGCCTATTTCTAAGCTATGTGAAGGATATTTATGGTATGTTTAACTTATGGTCATGTTCCGGAATGTCTGTTACAGTTTAAATTGGCATACTTTCGCAGTTTGTCAAGTTTAGTCCCTGTAAGCGAATTAACTTGTTTTTGCCATACCAAAGCCTTCAAAACTTATTTCTAAGTTATGTAAAGGTTATTTAAGGTATGTTAAGTATATGTCACTATTCTGGAGTGTTTGTTGCATTAAACTGGTTATATTTACGCATCAGTGCGCGCATAACCTTCCAGAAAGCGATTTAGAGCTTGAAATCGAACAAGAATTGATATGTGCAAAAGATACACATATATATACAGATCCCAAGTATGAAATAAAATATTTCATTGGCTCGGTATTTGTTTGATGGTCGCAGTGACCCAGGTGTCACAGGTTTCGTTTCAAAGAAGCATTTAATTAAAGCTCAAATACTATTTCGCTAAAACTAATTATTGATTTGTGATTCGAATGACCCGCATTGTTGTAATTGTTGGCTTCTTTGTTATCAAGTCAACACATTTTCTTGAAATTTCTTTTCTTTTCAAGTTACGTACATGGTTTTTCGTTGTGACCATGCCGAAAGTTTTCTTGTCGATACATGTACTTATTGTCGGCTTGCGCCGAAATCAAATTCAATTGTTTGAACTTGTTCATTACACATATTCAATTCAAGACACCATATGATGTATTGAAAACATCATATTCGAATTCGTTTTAACAAGCGTTTCATTGTTCTGAGTCGTGGTAGATTTGTTTGGTCTACGACTCCATTAAGTCGTTTGTTGATTTCGACACCTTATAGTGTCAGTATAAACTTGTTGCTTGGGCTAATTATGATTGAGCATTTGATGCAAAACACAGGTGATACTTGTTCAATCACCGCTATTATTGAATTGTTTAAGTCACTACGACACCTTGTGGCGTCGGTAGAACTTGCAGCTTGGGCTGATCATGATCGAGCATTTCATGCAAAACTATTTCGTTTGGGCTTGTCGATTCTAAGCTTCTCCTAGTGAATGTTATTGTTTCTAACATTCATTTGCATATTGTAAACGTCCATTTGGAATTCTTTTGGTCGAAATTCCTCTTTTATTGGACCCCTGTTAACTTGGTCACATTGGTGACTGTATCAGTATATCTCGTTTCCTTTGAAATTATTCGTATTTACTTACACATAACGTAACTCTAAGGAGTTAACGTAGTCTAAATTTCGAGGACGAAATTTTATTAACAGGGGGAGAATGTGACAACCGGTAATTTACGCCCTTAATTACATGATTAACAGGCAATTTACGTGACATTAAATAGTGTTTACGATGCAAATTAAATTAATTAGGCCTTTGGAGTGCCTAGGAGCGCTTATCTGACTCTAAAGTACGTGTATGAAGATTCGCGTGGAATCTGCGAAACATCAAATGACAACGGACTGAAACCGTACGAAATACTGATGACATCGACAAATATGGATGTTACACGAATATTTTTATGCTTATGGAGTTTGGGTTGCGATATCGGGTCTCGTAGGAATTACGGGCCACTCACACATGAGATGGGCTTGTGGGCCCTGGGCCCAAGCCCAAAACCCACAAGCCTAAACCTGCACATAATATCTTAGAATCTATACAAGATTCATAAAATCTTGTTAAGATTCACAAATTCCATGCAAGATTTACAGAATCCTACAAGATTTGCAAAATCTCAAAATCTCTATATATAGGCCATATGGTTTCTTCTCATTCCACAAATTAAAACAAACACACAGACTTTGTCTGTCTCTCTCCCCTCTCTTGATAATATTCAGCCAACCACAGGAGCCCTTTCCCAACTTCATTTCTTTACATATACAATAAACTCACACAAAATGAAGTCTCCTCTCTCTCTCGATTATAGTTACAGGCAACAACATCCAAAGCCAAACATCCACTTGTTTCACCTCCACTCCCTTTCCCCCTGTTACACAAGCCGACACCCCCCCTTTTTACAGATGACATATCGGAGCACCACCACCACCGTGCGGTGGTGGTGCGACGGCGTACAGCGATGAGATGGAGAGAGAGAGAGAGACATAAGAGAGAGAGAGAGACCGGAGTAGGTAAAGAGACGGCGGCAGACGGCGCCGCCGACTACGGCGGAGCGACGGAAGAGCGGAGACGGGGGTTGGATAATTTTGCTAAGCTGATGTTGTGGATTCGGGGCTCAAATTCAACAGATTCGTGGTTCGGGTTCGGAGATGGTTGGAGTTGGGTCAGATCCGGTTCAGATTCGTGTTCGGGTTTAAAGTTCATCTCAGATTTCATGCTCGGGTTCTCGGGTCAGATTCCGGGTCTCGTTTCAGTGGGTTTTCGGGTCTCGTTCGGGTTCAGTTAAAGGTGGTCAACAGAAGTCAACGCTGGTCAATTGTGGTTCGAGTCATGTTTCGGGTGCGGTCAACCTTGGTCAGCGGTTCGGTCAGATTTGTCAGCTTCAGAAGCGGTTCGAAACTCAGCAGGTTGACTCGGTCAAACTCAGTCAACTCAGCGAGTTGACTCGGTAAGCTCGGCTTTCGACACGAGGAGAAGGTAAAGATTTTACGGCGCAATACATTTCGTTATTCTTATAGTTTTATTTATTTACGTGTGACCGAGCTCGAACCAAATTATAGCTTTCATTTTGATGCATTTGATGAAAATATTCACATAGTTATTGCTTACATTGTTGAATTTTGATAAAATAACGACAACCTGTGTTGTCGGGGGCGTCCAAAAACAGAGGAAACTCTACCCATTTTTTGAGAAAATCCATAAAAACAAAACAAGTTTTATTGAAAAACAACAATTATTGATATAAAGCAACTTTTATAAAACAAGATACAAATATAAAGTTTCTTTCGACGACACTTTACAACTTACAATGATTCGGAAACTATTTTGTTTTGAACTTCGGAAATTTCGACGAATCCTTTTATAAAAATAAATATAATTTATATATTTATTTCAAACGTAAACTCGAATCCTTTTATAAATAAATATGGTATATATATTTATTTCAAACATCGCGTAACACGAATTCCCTTATAAAAATAAATATAGTTTTATATTTATTTCAAACTTCAAACAACTCGGTGATACTAACGCAAAATAAATATAACTTTTTATATTTATTACAAACGCCGAAGCGGCATATACGTATATTATGACAAATATATACAAGACGCAATATATATAATACGAGTTTGTTATATATTATTTTCATACGATTACTCAATACATACACGTACGAATTCTCAAAACGAGCTAACAAGTATAACTTCATCATTTTCATTAAGTTAACGACGTACCGTCAAATCGTTCGATTAACGATTCGGTAGAGCTCGGTGACAAGTAGTTTAGTTACTGCTTTTATTTAGAAACTTATAAGATATTCCATGTTAGGAATATTGTAGAATGCACGCTAGCGAGTCTCGTCTTGGAAACGACATCACGATGTCGTAATTAGCTAGCTTTGCACAAGACAATCCAGGTGAGTTCATAACCCCACCTTTTTACAGTTTTACATTTTTCTAAATGTTTTTTGGGTGGAAAGACATGCACTTTTTGCAAAGCATACAAGAATTACATATTTCTAAACCATTTTACAAGCAAGTTTTAACTGACACAAATGGTTTACGAAAAGCTTATGTTTTATACCGGTTTTTCAAACAAGCGTATTTTTCGAAATATGCATACACACGAATTCTAAACCCAGTGAGTTCATGCTCCCCCTTTTCTTTTAACTGTTTTCAGTTTTATAACTTCGGGGGTGAAATACATGTTACAAATATTACAATGTTTACAAACGGTATGATGGATACAAAAACAAGAAGCACTCTTGGTGAGAACGAGTACCAAGTATGATGCGTTTTAAGGAATGATACGAGAAATGATACGAGAAATGATACAAGAAGTGATATGAGAAATGATACGAGAAATCGTGTCACGAATAGGGTACCACAAGCACCATTAATCAACAATATACCTAGACCGCAGAATAAAAGGTTAGATCTAACGGGTTTCGGGCAGCCACACTCTTGGTGAGAACGAGTACCAAATAGTGCTTTTGTGTCTCAGAATCGATAACTAGAAAAATGCCTATGGTTTGGTTGCTTCCTATGTCGTGTCACATGTTAATGGCCTTGCAACCCATTAACAACAAGATACATACAGAAATACGATTTATATAAGATACATTCAGAAATACTTGATTTATACAAGATATATACAGAAAGACTTGATTTATACAGGATACATACAGAAAGACTTGATTTATACAAGATACATACCATGTTTTCATACAAAGTTTCCGTATAACATGACAAGAAAATGATTTTAAATTCGTTTTCTCAACAATACTTCAAAAACCGGTTATTCAAAAAGATTTATTTCAAATCTTTTACAAACAAACTATGAACTCGCTCAACTTTATGTTGATTTTTCGCATGTTTCTTTCTCAGGTTACAGTTCTAAGACAAGGCACGGTTGGAATAGGAGAACCATGTGGAGTCGAGTACTTAGCGGGCGTTCATTTTCTAGAAAGTCTTTGCTTATTTGCTTCCGCTGTGCAATGAAGATACCAGTCAAGTCACGCCAATGCTCTGATAATTTCGGCCTATGTCGTGTCACATGTTAATGGCCTTGCAACCCATTAACAACAAGATACATACAGAAATACGATTTATACAAGATACATCCAGAAATACTTGATTTATACAAGATACATACAGAAAGACTTGATTTATACAAGATATATACAGAAATACTTGATTTATACAAGATCCATACAGAAAGACTTGATTTATACAAGATACATACCATGTTTTCATACAAAGTTTCCGTATAACATGACAAGAAAGTGATTTTAAATTCGTTTTCTCAACAATACTTCAAAAACCGGTTATTCAAAAAGATTTATTTCAAATCTTTTACAAACAAACTATGAACTCGCTCAACTTTATGTTGATTTTTCGCATGTTTCTTTCTCAGGTTACAGTTCTAAGACAAGGCACGGTTGGAATAGGAGAACCATGTGGAGTCGAGTACTTAGTGGGCGTTCATTTTCTAGAAAGTCTTTGCTTATTTGCTTCCGCTGTGCAATGAAGATACCAGTCCAGTCACGCCAATGCTCTGATAATTTTGGGGTGTGACAACCCTTAGGTATCCAATCAAGGATTTAAAGTGGTACTTTGGGTATTCATCCAGAGTTGTAACTTGTACCTTGTTCTTTGTTTCTTAGATGAAACGAGTACTTAGGATTTTCGTGGAGATCGCGAGCGATCACAAAATGGAAGAACTACGAAAGTAGTTTGTCTTGCAAGTAACACGGTTCCTCGATGTCGGTATCGTAGGGGTATGTCATTCATACATGTAACCACATTTGTTTTTGTACATTGAAATGAAAATAAAATTTTGTTTATAAACCAAACTAATTGTTTCAAAGTCTTGGATAACAAAAGAAACAAAGCATGAAGTTCAATTGTTTCTATGCAACATCATCTTCCAGTTAGTCAAATGCTCATCCACGTGCTGGATTTGCATTAACAAGCTCTGGGCAATTGTTTCTGAAATGGCCCATCTCGCCACAGTTGTAGCAAGAACCAGGTGGAAAACGAGCTTGAGAAGGGTTGTTATCAACTTGATTTTATGTAGTCGCAGCTCGGAAAACCCTAGCTGTATGACCAACAAGTCCACAATTTAGGCATTTGCGGCATGATGATGAAGGTTACATTGGTTGCACAGAGGTGCAGTTCCATTGTGTGGCATTTTAGCAGGGGGTTGAGCTGGCTGGTTAGGAATAGCTTGATTATTTTGAGCAACTACAGTGAAGTTCTGTGAAGCCTTACGCTTCTTTGACTTCTTGGAGGATTCAGTCTTGTTATCCTTGGATTTTGTCTCATCTGTTGGTTTCTTGTAAGCTGTCGCCCTTTCGGAAAAGTTTACCCTTCCTGATCTGAGATTCAGTCAGGGTAGCGGATAATTCGATGGCCTATCTGACTGTGGTAGAGTTGCTACCAGTAACAATGTCCTGAACTGGGTCAGGGAGGCCATCAATGTATTTTTCAATTGCCTTATCCAAAGGCGTAACCATGGTAGGACACAAAAGACTTAGCTCCTCATAGCGGTCAGTGTCGGCTCGATGTTCACCACTATCTTGTTTAAGATCTTCAAATTCCCTTTCCAGTGCCATGAGTTCTTGACGAGGACAGAACTCCTTCATTATTAGAGTTCGAAGCTCTTCCCAGGTTTGAGCCAATGCCACATCGGCACCCCTGTCTCTCATCACACCGTTCCACCATTTTAATGCTCGTTTATCAAAAACACTAGATGCGAACTCAACCTTTCTCTTTGGACACTAAACATGTCGGAATGTGCTTTCTAGACTCTCGAACCATTGTAGGAGCGCAGTTGCTCCTTGAGACCCAGAAAATTTCACTGGTTTAGCCGAATTGAACGTTTTGTAGCTACACTGAGCATTGTTATTGTTGTTATTGTTACTCGCTTGGTTTATCTGAGTAATAAGGTTCGGAAATCACAGCAGCAATCTGTTGAGCGACTAGGGCTGCGAGTGCAGCATCCTGAGTTTGATCACGTCTAGGAGGCATTTTCTAGAAAGAACAAGGAAACATGAGAAACGAGTGAGATGATATTGGTTAGTCAAAACAAAATGTTTAAAAATATCGACAAGGCATAAAGATTGCGATCATTTGTTTGTTACTTCAAACAAACAAACGACACAGTGACTAATCAAAGTAAATGACTAATAATGTATCACGAAGACATGCTTTAGCCTATAAGTGGACGCTCACCCCAAGAGTTCCCAGGTAAAAGTGACTGGTCCGAAACTGCGGATTTGTACGAACACTCTAGCCTTAGATAGAAAACTCAAGGTACAGGCACCCACCCTTCCAGATTGCACGTGTTCACATTATAAGACCCAAACTTTGATGAGATTTTGAAAACTTTGAAGGTTCAAAACATTATAACAAATCATATAAGAATAGATGATTGATTTTCAAAACGGATTTGTAATTTGTGTTCTTGTTGTGGTTGTCACCTAAAGATAGGCAACGGTATTGTTTTAAGACTAAACACAAGATAACTTGTGTTAGGGTCCTAGGAAGGTTATAGTCTAGGTCAAAGCATTACTAATAACCTAATTCCCTATAACCATGAGCTCTGATACCAACTCATCTGTCACACCCCGACCGCGTAAGACAACAAACAGCGGCGGAAACGTCAGGGATTGTCGTGTCACACCCTGACCGCGTTAAAACAACAAATCGCGGTGGTAACGTCGGGGAGAGTCATAACTGAATCATTGTTTCACAACACATGGATTGAAGTTTCGTTTTATTGAATTAAGTTTATTACATTGTCTCGAATATTAAAAGCAAAATATGAACATATTGTCCTTCATGTTATTAAGTTACTAAGGCCTCGTCCATCCCTATATGAGCATGCATCATCAAACATCATCAAACTACGGTACCTGAAACATATGTGAAAATATGTCAGCATAAAAATGCCGGCGAGTACATAGGTTTTGTGAGTGTGTCAGATTCATGGCTTTTAGTACATATTGCAATACCTCATCCAACTACGAGAGTTGTCGAGTGTGTATCTTGAAAAAAAAAGATTTTGATATTGCAGTATGTTTTTATCAACTTTACAAGTTGATATATGTGTAAACCAAAACCATTTGTAGCCATGAATCTTAACTGAAAGCATTTTCCTTTGTAAACCAAGTAGTAAATCATCACTAAAAGTAAACATCGTATGGTTTATATCTTTAAGTAAACCTTCTAGTGTAACTTCGTTTTGAAAACATTTGTCCAAGTGATCTAAATAACGCAACGACATGTAATGTGTTAAAAACACTTATATATAGGAAGTACCAGCGGCGTATCCACCATGCTTTTATCACATTACACTTGCCCCCTTACCTAATCACTTACCAAAACCCAATCGTTCAATAGTTCAAATAGTTCACATAGATCAAATAGTTCAAATGGTTCAAATAGTTTAAATAGTTCACATAGTTCAATAGTTCCAGTGGTTCAAATAGTTCAAGTAGTTCACATAGTTCAATAGCTCCAGTGGTTCAAATAGTTCAAGTAGTTCACATAGTTCAATAGCTCCAGTGGTTCAAATAGTTCACATAGTTCAATTGCTCCAGTGGTTCGTGTTTAAATTGTGAAAACTAACTTTTTGTCGTTTTATTGAATACATTCAAACCTGTGTGACTCGTCCTAATCATTCAACTCGTATTAACAAACCACCAAAGGGTAAGTTAACAATTATCAGGTTCTGTCGTTACCCACATTACCCCCATAACCATGGTGAAAGTCCGATAACTGGATTTGTCAGATCCTATGGTATCATAATATCCTATGGTACCATAACGTACTACTGGTCGGCTTAAAAATAGTTAATGAATGTCATTCAATTGTCTTTCGACCAATGCCCCAATAAGTTTGTTCATATAATTTAAATCGTTGTGTTTAATATAAACCATAACATTCGTTTTAGGAAACTTGAAATTGTTTAGCACATATGAATCACCCCAAAACATTCAAAAATGGTAAAAGAGGGGAAATATGTACTCACATTGAATTGCAAAGTATCCTTGATTAATAGTGAACTTACAAAGCTCGGGCAAACCAAGGAAATCCAGTAGTACCCAGTAATCGGATTGCTATCTTAATAAATCGACACCTAATTTGGGAGATCGGGTAGAATGAGGTCTCGTAAACCAAATGAGTATTGGAACTCATGTGATATGGTTAAACAAAGCCTACATCCTAAATCGGAACCTATCCTAAATGCTTACCACCCATTACGACCCGTTAAGGTAGTATACGCTACTTTAACGCGTCGTTCGCGTGAAAGCGCGTTTGAGACGCCTAACTAGTCCTATGACAAGTATTATATGCCCTAACATGTTTAAATATGTTGCATAATCTGTTTAAGTGACAAAAATTAAGTTACATATGCTTAAAATCAAATTATGCATGAAAAGGGTATTTTGGTCATTTTCCTAAGGCATATAAACTACCTATCATACAACTAATTAAACTAAGTGACCATAAGGTATAACCTCAGAAGGTTATTCCCTATACAACTATGGTCACAAAATATGCTTGGTCGGATCCTAACGATCGACCAAACGGGTCGGGTTCGAAAGTCTAAGCGGTTGTCAAGACTAAAAGTGATGAGTTAAACATGTTTAACTAAGTTAGAAAACAGGTTTGATATCAAAACAAAGTGTTTTGATACCCTAAAATAGCTTCGTTGCAAAATACGCATAAATACGCATTTTGACCGAAACTTTGACTCGTCACTTCGACTAATCGACGTGGTAATCAGTAGGTATAGACACAAGGGACTATAACCATTGTGATTACGCTCATGTTGCAAAGTTCGATTGAACTTTGACTTGAACAATTCATGGTCAAAGCAGAAAGTCAAACACTGTTTGACTTTCATGCTTGAAAAGCATAAACAAGCATGAAAGAAGCTTACAAAAGGTCCAAGCTAGGAAGAATTTATCTAAAAATACTCAGGTATGAAGCCTTAAACAAGTGAGAGCTTTAACTTATAGTAATTCAGATCAAATGAGCAATGAGAATGACAAAAAACCCAAGCTATTTTTAGGAAATATTGAGTTTCTAGGATGATTACATGTGTTTTTGCAAGGATCAAAAAATGATATTGGCTATACACATGTGGCCCATAGTTTAGAATACAAGGGGAGCTCAAAAACAAGCTAATGGTATGCCCAATCAGGGGTTAAACCTAGTGGAAACAGGCTGCTGAACCAGATTCAATGTTTCTGTCTAGACAGTCTGTCGCGCCCCGCATAGACTGAAGCACCATCCTTCGCGGCCCACCAGGTAAGTATCAGAAGTTGTCAAATTTAGTCCCTGCCTGTCCAAAATTTTGATTTTGATGCATTTAAGGCCCGCTAACCCCATTTCAAGGCTCTACAATGAAGTTAAAGCATAGGAAACATAAAATATGCTTGAAAACATCTCGGATGTCGGTTCATTTGGTCATACGATCACGTTATTCGGTTAATTACGACGAAAACTCGAACGGACGCGAAAACGATCCAAATTACACGACGATTGGTATTTTTGCATTCCAATCACTAATATAAAATATTTTAATGATTACAAAATTTTTTGGATGTCCGGATATTGTTGGTGCATATGTCTGTCGACTTCGTCTTGTATCGAGTCATGTAATAGGTTAGATAGACCAAGACACGTTGTACGAGAAAAACAGGAAACAGGTTGAAACGAGTCACCTCACACGAACTGACCAGTTCGTGCGAACTGGCCAGTCCGTGCGAAGTGGGCCGGTCCGTGTGGGACCTGTTTGGTGCGACCTGGCATCTCTATATATAGTGGTCTTGTCATTTCATTTGTAGAACTTCTGATTCCGGTAGCGAGGCTCTGCCGAAGTGTCGCCAGCTCGTGTAATGCTATTATATCAATACAATCGACAGTTAATCTACTTTGAAGTGTATATCAAGCTGCAATGAAGATCAAATCACTGAATTCCGCCTCTGATTTGATCTAGAACTCTTCTGATCGACTCATTTGATCGATTCAACGATCCTACAAGTGGTATCAGAGCTCAGGAGGAGGAGTTCTTACCATTTCAGCTTGTTTTCACCGATTAAAACTCAGTTTTACTGATTTCTTCTTATTTCTACTCATTCTTTTACACTTTTTCATCAAATTCACTGAGATTTCATGGATAAAATGGACTGATTTTCACATATACCACGTAAAACACAGTTTTAATCAATCCTTGAAAAACTCAGACCTAAAATCAACCTAAAACTTGATAAAATGGACCAAACCGTGTGAAAATCATATCAGATCGTTCGAGAATGGTCCAGGTCGTGTGAAAAGGTGATCCAGGTCATGCGAGGTGTGGTGAGGTCGCATGGTTTGATCCAGTTCGCGTGAAAGTTAATCAGTTCGCATGAGTTGATATTGTCAGTTCGTTCGAAAGTGACTCAGGTCGCGTGAACTCAGTCAGATCGTTTGGAGGTCTTCAGATCGTTCGAAAAGTTGTTCAGGTCGCACGGGGTGTTCTAGATCGCACCAAATTCAGGTCGCACCAAATCCAGTTCGTTTGAAAACTCATCAGATCGTTTGAAAGTATTCAGGTCGCACCAAATTCAGTTCGTACCAACTCCAGATAGTTTGAAATTTCTGATATTGAAAATTTTTCGTACCGAAACATGGAAAACGAATTCTACAACGCATTTGCTACCCCGATCACTATGGCTCAGAACATGAACTTAGAAAATGAAATGGGCAGCATGCAAAAACCGCCTAAGCTCATGAATATCGAGGAGTATAATGGATGGGTGGAACGTTTTGAAAATTGGGTTCAAGCGAATCACTTAGATGCGTGGGAAAGTGTTGAAGAACGGTATGTTAGACCAATTGATGAATACGGAGAGATTGTTGCTATTAAAGATTTAGATGCTGATGAGAAAAAGAAATACAAAAGTGAAAAGATGATGATCAGTATTTTGCAACAAGCTATTAAGGAAGACATCTTGATTTTATTGCAACACAACGGAAGTGCACACTCAATGTGGAAAGCACTAAAAACAAAGTTTGTTGGAAGTCAAGACATGATCAAGAACAAAAAATCGCTTTTGAAGAAAGAATTTGATCTATTTCGTGGATTGAAAACTGAAAACACCAAAACGATTATAGAAAGATATTGCAATTTGTTGGTTAACATGAAGCGATTGGATATCAAGAAAGATAGAGAAGAATGGGTTGAAAAGTTGGCTGATGCGTTACCACAAGATGTTTGGGGCACGTATCTTATGGTTTTGAAGAATAATGATGAATTTGCGAATCTATCGCTGAGCAAGTTTATTGAAAAACTCGAAGTTCAAGAGATGGAACAACGGAAGATGGAGAAAATGAAGAATTATAATGGTGAACAAGACATTGGTTTGTATTATAAAGGAAGTACGAGTGATAAGACCAACATTGCACCAAAAATCGAAACTGCATTTAACGCAAACAGTTCTTCTAGAGGGTCATCTCAAGGATCAAACAACAATAAAGGATTTTCTTCATATCCATCATTTGATCCAAAATTTTCAGCAACCAATAATGGCCAAGTACTACAATGCAACATTGCATTACGTCTTCAGAATGGTCAAAATTTCTCGGAAGAGGTTGCTAAAGGTCATATGTCTTTATTGGTGACCGTATTAGAGTCTTATGAAAGTTTAGTAGCCGGAAGGATTGGAAATCCTATGTTGACCAAAGAGGATTACGATCAGATTGATGCAGAAGAAATGGAACTTATGGATATAAAGTGGTGTATGGCTAGTGTGTTGAGAAGAGCTGAGAAGTTTAAACAGGTCACTGGAAGAGATGATTTCCGTGATGCTGGAACTTCACCTTTAGGTTTTGATAAATCTAAAGTTACTTGTTTTCGTTGCAGGGAAAAGGGGCACTTTAAACGAGAATGCACAAATCGCGAAGCAAGTGGAGCTCAAAATCCATTCGGCAACAATGATTATCATCGAAAGGCAATTTATCATCAAGTTGCTCCGCATCAACAACAATCGCCACAAACTTCACATGCTAGGAAGGAGATCGAAGAACCATCAAAGAGAGCTTGTTATGGTCTGATAGATCAAGACGATGAAAGGATTCTAGAAGGTTTTAACTGGGATGATTATGATCCTAACAGACCTTCAAATTCTAAAGCATTTGTTGCTCAAATTTTTGAAGATTCAACTGCTGAAGAAGAAATGGCGTATGCTTATTATGAATCTCAGCAATTCAGTCCGAAAAAGAAAGAAGAAGAACCAGTTTCAACAAAAGAGGCTTCAGTAAAAGCACCAATTTTTTATCACTCATCAGATGAAGAGAGTGATGATGATAGTTAAGAAATTCGAAAACTTGAATATTATAAAAGAAAATTTTCATCTGATAGTGATGATGATAATTTTTATTTTGCAGGTAAAATGGAAGAGATCAAAGAAAAGGTCAAACCTGAGGAAAATGTTCAAGAAGTAAAAAGGCAGGTTAAAGAAATTCCAGCTATCAAGGTTGAGAAAGAAGTAGTTTCTGAGAAGTGTGAAAATTGTGATACGGTGAAAAGGCACAACAACAAGTTGATTCATAACATGAACAGACTGAAAGAATCTTATGATGTTTTAAACAAAGCTATGAATCAATATAACAAGTCAAGCAATGAACAAGCGATAGCTATGAAGACACTCAATGGAGCATTCATGACAAAGCAGAAAATCATCAATAATTACATTGAGAAATGTGCTGAACTTGACCAAAAATTGAAAACTCAGAGGATAGAAACTGAGAGAGTAAACAGGTTATTGAAAAGTTATTCATGTGCTTCTTACGTGATTGACAGGATTTATCCTACAGTAGAAGGCATGGAAGCATTTGAAGAAAAGAAATCTGAAGTAAAGGATACTGGTAAGAAACATAGTACCAATTATACAAAGTGTCCACCTCCGCTTGAAGAAGGATATTCTCCACGAAATCCTAATTCAGAAAGAGTCAAAAAGGCAACCAATGTAAAGTGGGAATCTGAACCTTCAGATGGATTGCCAGATAATATTGACGTCACATTCACATCGTCTGACACTGATCATGAGTCTGAGTTAATAAAGAAAGTGGTCGATCAAGTGTTGGATAAGGATGAGGAGTCAGAGTTAAAATCTAAACCTGAGAGCTCAAGTTCATCAGTTGACAGTTCGAAATCATCAGTCAAAAGGGTTTACAATAAAGATTTTCTGATGTCACAAAATAATTTTAATGACGAAACATTCAAAGTAGCATATACTTTGAATGATTCCGACAAATTATATTCTGATGAAGAATTTCTAATAAGAGGTGTTAAAACTGAAATGATTAACAAGGTTTTCAAATTAACAGAAATTAATATTTCTGAAATAAAAGATGTAAATCTTACTGAAAAACCTAAAAAGTACACCTCAAGAGTTCAACAAAGATTAAACAAGAAAAGGGTTACAGTTCTGGTTCGGGTTATCGAAAGAAACCAAACCATAACAGTAATTTCAAAAAGAAAGGATTAGGTTTTATTCCACCAGAAAATTATAAAAATGAGAAAATTTATAAATCAAAAACTATTTTTGTATCAGGAACATCTTCTGAAGAAGAAAAAGAGAATTTGTTCAGAAAGCAGACGAACAAAGAATTCCTTGCTAAAAAGCAAGAGGGAATGAAGAATGATGTTGCTCAGTAAAAGGAGACAAGAACCTGTTACCGATGCAAAGTAGTTGGTCACATTGCCTTGAACTGTCCAAAGGCAACCAACACACAACAGGGAGTGTCTTCTAAACTCAAAGAAAAAGTGGCTGATAATGAATCACCAACCGAACAATTTAAAGTGTTCAAAAATTTAAAATATGAAGTTGGTGAGAGTTCAACACGTTTCTACAAAAGAAATATGAACCTTAACAATCAAAAGTGGGTTGTCAAGAAATCAGATGTTAAATCTGGCAATGAGTTTGTTTCTTCGGAAGCAAAGGAGCCACTTTCTAGCGATGAATCTGACTCGTCAAAGTCAGAGGAGCCACAAGTTGAGCTAAAAAGAGAAAAATCAGTTCCGCTAATGGATGACACAAACTTTCCACCATTGCGGACTGAAAACTTAAAGCAAAAAGTTGGCAAAGTTGAGATTTCAAATTAATTCTTTTCTGAAAAGAAAGATTTTGATGTTGAAAAAGCCTTTAACCCTAAAGTTATAAATATTTTTGGAAAAATGGTTGACAGGAAGGTCAAAGGCGTAAAGGAATTTTATGAAAAGAAAAAGAAAGGAAGGAAACCGAGGGATGATGACTCGGAATCACCCAAGGACCGTCAGGCTTGGGTGAATCTCTTTAACTGAAAATCCTGACTTGCCGGAGCTCCCAAGTTGGTATTCATGGAGCATGAATCGGCATCATTCTTGAAAAATGTTTTGAAAAATGTCAAGTGTTAATTTTTACAAGTGATTGAAAGAACAATGTGATGAAACCCCATGATGTGAGAAATCAACAAAACTAATTTTCAGGAAAAACCATTTTGATTAAAACAAACTTAAGTGTTTTGAAATCATAATGGGAAAATAGTTTGTTGCCAGGAGGAGTTCTGATGGTTTAAGCCAAGTGGATGGCGAATTGAAGCAATTCACATCAGTTTGTCATTTTATTTGTACAGTTTATTGCTTTCATTTTCAAATTTTCCCGGAGAATCAAAAATTGAAACATATTTTTGATTTTAGGGGTAGTAAAAAAATTTAGAAATTTTGAAAATTTGAAAAATCCAAAAACATGATAAAATCTAAAATCCAAAAACATCGAAAAATTCAAAATGAGTTTTGTTGTGAAAAAGAGGAAATGATAGTACATCAGTAGACAATCACAGTACGCTAAAGAATTGGAAAGTTAAAACATGATAAACGGTCTCACTGATGATATGCCAGTAGGTTTTTACACGCTTAGTAGATTGTTTTCGAGATATAAACCTAAATATCAAACACTTACTTATTTCGTGGGGAACATCTCTCGGATATATAGGTAACCCCTGAAATCTTGTTTGAATGGCTTTCTATTTCTGACATACTAGGTCTTTGTACGTGATAATATCTGGGGTATTATACCAGGACTTCTGATTTTGCGGGAGCAATAGCCTAGTCCTCGTATAATACTTTGCACAGCTTTATTCATAAAGCCCACCCTTAGCATAAAAAATGATGAAACATTGAAAAATGCTAATCATGTGTTGTTGAAGAAAAGATTCTCTAAAGGGAACACACCTAAAGTCGAACCATCATCTCTCTGATTTTGCGGAAGCAATAGCCTGAGCTCTCATGGCCTCGCATTCACCCTTTACAGATATCATTAGTGTACATTCACCTGTAAGACAGAATATAGGAGTCTGGATACGGGAGTATATTCTGAGGTGGGACACGCGAATAAGTTTAAGTGCTTAAAACACTAATCTCGTATCTCGAATCAATTGAACTTTGTGTGAAAATTTAAGTGGATCAGTATACTGACAATCTAAGTGAATCGTTTAGAACTTAAAGTGTTTAAAGCTCAGCGGTGCTAGTGATTTGTCATAAACTGATATGATCCTCTTACACAAACTCACAAAAATATTGTCTGTAAATATTTCGTTATTGCTTTTCATTAATATGTTTTAGCATAAAATTTTGAAAATTCAAAAAGATTTTATTTCATCTTATTTTCGACAACTGATGTTGGAAAGCTGATTTTCAAAATTTCAAGTGCTAAACATGATGAACAGTGGGTTGGGAGAGTTTGTTTGAAATGAGAAATGATTTTGAAATGATTAAATGGTTCATTAATTTGAAACGAAATTTGTGTGTTACGAATACAAGTGGTTTATTTGAGAAATGTTAAACGATATCTTCAAGTGATTTCTAAGTTTGTTAAATTTTAAATAATTGAGGAATTTACTTTTGGGTAGAGTATGTGCAGGTAATCTAGGTTTCGACTCCTGAGGATATGCAGATTACAGACAGATTTCTAATTTTGTTATTACGGAGTGCCAGGGGACGTTACTAAACCTGTGGAAGCTGCAAAGCTAGATCCCCATGTCTAAGCCTGAGCAGAGTTTGAGCCAGGTTATGATTCTTGGAACGAGTGTATTCCAGACTGCGATCCCAGCTTATCAAAAGGGGGGAATCTGAAGACATAAGATCCAGATACATATTTTGGATCAACATTCAAGGGGGAGTATAGCTGCTGATGCTGATAAACTTAAAGAATCAAGAGATCTGATTAAGAGAATTTGAAGAGTCAAGTTGAGATTCTGGAAGAGTAAGAGAGAGATAGAAGATAGAGAGATTGATAAGGGTACTTACAGAGAAAGACATTTTGGAAAGAGCGAGAAGACTGATCAAGACTGAATACTTGACATACTGAAGACTCGTACCACAGACTCGTCAACATCCAAGGGGGAGTTTATTGGTGCATATGTCTGTCAACTTCATCTTGTATCGAGTCATGTAATAGGTTAGATAGACCAAGACACGTTGTACGAGAAAAAGGGAAACAGGTTGAAACCAGTCACCTCACACGAACTGGCCAGTCCGTGCGAAGTGGGCCAGTTCGTATGGGACATGTTTGGTGCGACCTGGCATCTCTATATATAGTGATCTTGTCATTTCATTTGTAGAACTTCTGATTCCGGTAGCGAAGCTCTGCCGAAGTGTCGCCAGCTCGTGTAACGCTATTATATCAATACAATCGACAGTTAATCTACTTCTAAGTGTATATCAAGCTGCAATGAAGATCAAATCACTGAATTCCGCCTCTGATTTGATCCAGAACTCTTCTGATCGACTCATTTGATCGATTCAACGATCCTACAGATAAGTTTAGAACGTAAGATATGCGCGTAAATGCAAACTTATGCACTTTTTGACGCTTTTAGTCCCTCTTGATCAAATAAGCATATTTTCGCATACTGAACCCCTCAAAGCCTATTTCTAAGCTATGTAAAGGATATTTAGGGTATGTTTAGCTTATGATCATGTTCCGGAATGTTCGTTACTATACAAATCGGTATACTTTCGCAGTTTGTCGCAAATAGTCCCTGCGATCGAATAAACTTGTTTTCGACACACCAAACCCTCCAAAACTTATTTCTAAGTTATGTAAAGGTTATTTAAGGTATGTTAAGCCTATGTCACTGTTCCGGAGTGTTTGTCGCGTTAAATTGATTACGTTTACACATCATTTTGCGTATAACTTTCTAGAAAGCGATTTAAAGCTTGAAATCGAACAAGAATTGACATGTGCAAATGATACACGTATTTATACAAATCTCAAGTATGAAACACAAGATTTCATTGGTTTTGTATTTGTATGATGATCGTAGAGGCGCAGATGTCACAGTCTCCCCTACTTTAGGAAATTTCGTCCCGAAATTTATTCGAAGGAGTCAGTCTGTATAGTTGTGTTAAACAATCGTCTTGCAGGGAATCTAGGGCGTTATCTATTTACATAGAGTAACCCATCAGAGATCTCCATGTAAGGCATAACTTCATCATTCCCTAGTGGGTACTTCGTTAATTAAAGCAGGAAGTGGGAACGAGAGATTTGGTTAATTGATAAGACCAAATTAACCAATAGTTCTGAGAGTATCCTTTAAGAATCTAACTATTAAAACAGAAAGATCTTGTAAGGATTTGTATTTCATTTCTCCTGTGGATACTCTTCAGAAGCGAAAATGAATGGATGATTCATTTTCTTCGATGGATTCTTCGTCAGATGTGGAAATGAAAGACGAATAGGTTATTCATTTCCAATGGACATTTCTTTAAAAGCGGAAATGAATGGGTAATTCATTTTCTCCAATGGATACTTCGTCAGATATGGAAATGAAAGATGAATAGGTTATTCATTTCCAATGGGTATTACTTCAAAAGCGGAAATGAATGGATAATTCATTTTCTCTATTGGATACATTTATCAAAAACGGAAATGAAGGAATGGATAAGCTGTTCATTTCTCAATGGTTATTTCTTCAGAAGAGAAAATGAATGGATGATTCATTTCCGCAGAGGATACTTCGTCAGAAGTAGAAATGAAGGATTGTCGCAAAGAATATTCATTTCCCCGATGGGTTTTTCTTCAGAAGCGAAAATGAATGGATGATTCATTTTCCTAAGTGGGTACTTCGTCAGAAGTGGAAATAAAAGATTATTGAAAAGAGTATGCATTTCCCCGATGGATATTTCTTCAGAAGTGAAAATGAATGGATAATTCATTTTCCCCAGTGGATACTTCGTCAGAAGTGGAAATGAAAGATTATTGAAAAGAGTTTTCATTTCCCCGATGGATATTTCTTCAGAAGTGAAAATGAATGGATAATTCATTTTTCTCAGTGGATACTTCGTCAGAAGTGGAAATGAAAGAATTGATATAGGATTATTCATTCCCCAATGGATATTTCTTTAAAAGCGAAAATGAATGGATAATTCATTTTCCTCAGTGGATACTTCATTAGAAGTGGAATGAATTTATTCATTTTCCTCAGTGGATATTTCTTTAAAAGCGAAAATGAACGGATAGTTCATGTTCCTTATTGGATACATTATCAGAAACGAAAATGACAAAATTAATGCAGGATTATTCATTCCCTCAGTGGATATTTCTTTAGAAGCGAAAAGGAATGATCAATTCATTTTCCTCAGTGGATACTTCACCAGAAACAAAATGAATTTATTCATTTTCCTCAGTGGATATTTCTTTAGAAGCGAAAATGGACGGGTAGTTCATTTTCCTCGGTGGATATTTCTCAGAAGCGAAAATGAATGGATAATTCATTTTCCTCAGTGGTTACTTCATAAGAAACGAAAATGAACACGGTTCATGAATAGATTATTCATTTCCCTCAGTGGATATTTCTTTCAGAAGCGAAAAATGAATAACTAGTTCATTTTTCCTCAGTGGGTACTTCATTAGAAACGGAAATGAATATAGTTAACTTTTGTTTCTTGTTTAAGTTGATACATGACAAAACTTGCTGTGGTTTCTATGCACTGAATTCCATAATTATGTATGCATCCATAATTACGTAATTCCTTGCACAGTCCGCACAGTTTATTTTATAATGTGTAGGGGATAGAATTTGTCGAACAATCTTGAGATAACTTTCACTAGATTACCATAGAGTTTCTTTGATTAGGTCAACACATAAACACGTAAGCACATAATAGTCACACATTTGTCCACTTGGTTATCAACTCGTTATTAGCTTGTTATTAAATTGTTATTAACTTGTCGTTGATTTGTACATGCATTCAAAGTACACCAGGAATCCAATCAATGGATTTCAACTAGTACTTTAAACATCCTCAAGAATCTATCAACAAGGTGTTATGGGTGGTTTTCTGCTCATATATCCTGAAAAATATTCTGACTCTGTTATTTTTTATTGTGATCAGGATATTGGTAACATCCTGACATAGTATCCTGGTAATGACTAATTAGTTCACGTGCAGATTAACATGGCAGGCTTGTAACGTTCGCGTGGACCTGTTCTCCCAAAGACTCGGGCTAATCAGTTGAAATGAGGACTTTGAAGCCTGAAGAAGTGGTTTACAACGTTCACAAACGGAATATTCGGAGTATCCCAGATTTATAGGCTAGTTTGTTAGTTTCATTTTACAATAAATAGGATTGATCGGATCAGATAGAACACACACAATTTTTCATACACTCTTGCTCTCTACTAGATGCAATCACTCACAAAACACTTACACTTGTACTCGAATCGCATTGTAAGACCTAGTTGATCCGTATCATATCCTGCACTGTATCCTGATATTTGAAGTAATAAGAAGAACAAGGCAGTTGCAATTGTCAGCTCCCGAGGTTTTGTGCCGGTGATCTAGATTGATCAAGGGCTTTCCTCGTACATCCCGTGTCACCCTTTACCTTTTTTGCTCATTGTTTGATTGTAGATATAGCTCGATATCCTGAGCTATATCCTGAAAATTGTTTTTTGTTAACAAGTTAACCAACATATTTTCCACGAATACTTCTAGCACAATACCTCACTTAACTAATTTGATCACTTAATTACTTAGGTAATTTTTTTTACCATAACAATTTGGCGCCCACCGTGGGGCAAGTGGTGCTATTTCTACTAAAAGCTTTTGCAAAATCACTACTTGGTTTTCTGTTTTCAAAAGTTTTTGCTACACTATTTTCAATGGCCTCAAGATCAAACATGAGCTCTTCTACCGTGTCTGCTACAACCTCTGCAACAATTTGTTCGGTGCTCCCACCACCTCCGAGGACGCAAGCCTCTTCACAGCCTCAGGATCTTCCAAGAAGGACTGAAACTTATATGGCTCGGGATGTTATCCCCAATCAGAATGTTCAAGGATCTGCTGTCTAAGGGGGGAACTCCTATTTTGGCTTCTAACGATGAAATTCTAACATTGTTTGGTAGTATACAGGATCAGATGAAGCAATAGCAGGAGACCAACCAAATGCTGATGAGAGAGATACAACTCTTGAAATCTAGCTCGAGCAGGCCTGCTGAGGATACCGTCACTCCCTTGCAGCCCAGGGCTTTGAACATCAGTTCGGCAGTATATACGGAGGATAATAGGGGCAATATTGTGCCTAGGCATTCCCAGAATCATACTCCTGAGATACCCTCTTCGGTTAGGGTGTCAATTGTGAGAAGTTCAGGATATGCTTCAGGATATGGCCAGAATCGTCAGACTGGTAACGTGTCTAATAATACTAATACTCTTGTTACTATTGGTCTTGGATCTTTGCAGGATGCAGGTATGACATCAACATTCTCTAGGGAGCTTCAGAAATTGAAGGACATGATATCCAGTGTACCTTGGGTGGTCCAGCCAATTCCAGAAGTGTCCAAGGATAGTCACAGTATATCCTGGTTTGCATACCCTATTTGTGATGCTGAAATCCCAAAAAGATTTCAAACCCCCAACATCAAGCTCTATGACGGAACTACGGATCCTGAGGAGCATATTGCTCAGTATAGGGAAAGGATGGAAATTAACCCTATCTCTCCAGATCTCAAGGAAGCATGCCTCTGCAAGGGTTTTGGCTCTACTCTGACAGGATCAACCTTAAAATGGCTCTTAAACGTTCCACCTCATTCAATTACATAATTTGCTCACTTAGTCAATTTATATAATAGTCAATTTTCTTGCAATCTAAGTTTTGAAAAAACTAACAAGTGATCTCTACAGGATAACTCAAGGGCCCCAAGAATCCTTGAGGGATTATGTGAACAAGTTTAGCAGGGAATCTCTAGATATCCCACATCTTGATGTTGCAACAGATGTGCAGGCATTCAAAATGGGGTTGCAAAAGGATTCCCAATTTTATCAGGATCTTGTAATGAATCCTTGCAGGAACCTCGATGAGACTCGAAACAGGACCTTGAGATACATTCGGCTGGAAGATGATAAAAAGATGCAAGAGAGGATGAATTCATCCTCAACTTATGAATCATTAACAGGAAGTCAGAATCCTCATACAAACCATATCGCTCTAAGCCATATGGCAGGAATGACAACAAGAAAGTGAATGCTGTTGAAGACGAGGATCCTGAGGAGTATCCTGAGTTGTCAGAATATTGTTTTTCTATTAATATACCTGAACTAATGTATGCTATGCAGGGTTTGGGAGACAAAGTGAGGTGGCCTAGGAAGAACCAACAAAAAGCTGATTAGAAGGATAAAACCAAGTGGTGTGCCTTCCATGAGGATTTTGGACATGTTACGGAGGATTGCATTGCTCTGAGGAAGGAAATAAGCTATCTCCTGAGCAAAGGATATCTGAAGGATCTCCTGGGAAGAAAGAAGAATAAGGGTCAGGATACTGAGAAGGATCCTGAATGAGCAGCATCGCCTCCTGCGGATGCCAAGATAATTAACTTTATTTCAGGAGGATCCGATATCTGTGGAACTTCCTATTCTATGGCAAAAAGACATGCAAAGGAAGCTAAGGCAGAACGGGGAGACAAGCCGACCAGGATGACAACCCTCACAACCGATAAACTGATAACATTTGACAGTGATGATAGGGATACTGTCCAGGATCCCCATCATGATGGTTTGGTGATAACTTTATATGTTGCTAATCAGTTTGGGCGCAGGATACTGGTGGATAATGGCAGCTCTGTCAATATTATTCAGCTGGAAACGCTGAAAAGGATGAATGTGTCCCCAATGGATATCACTTCAAAATCTACATGTTAGGGATAGATTTTCCATACCTAAGGATCACGGATCCACAAGTGCAGCCAGGATCACGGATCCTCAATTCTGTTTGAATTAAGGATCCTCAGAAGACGTTGCGGGTTTAAGGATCCAGGATCCTCATTGTTATCCTAACACTAACGGTTGTTTCCATTATATTTAAACTTGTTTTGTAGGAATGAACGAGTGGGACTTAGTCTTGCCGATATTCCTGGGGAATATGCTCTAATATTCTGCACGTGCATAGCCAGAATAACCGTTATGGAAGTTGTGGGTAGCTTGCACATTTAGCGGATTGTTTGTTACTTAGTTTATTTCTATTTTTTAAAGGGGATAACGAGCTTGATAGTGAGAACAATTAGCAAACACACACTCTCGAAAGCTCTCTGCAACTTATTGGCGATTACACACACATTGCACACTAGTGATCCTTGTAACAAGCTTGTTATCATCCCGATTTGTAACCTTTACTTGTAACACCCCAAAAATGTTTATTAGACATAAGTTAAAATGTAATAATAAAAGGGTAGTATTTATATTAAATAAGTGATTGAAATGGAGGGACTAAAGATGTAAATGCCTAAAATTAAGTTTAATAAAATGTTAAATGGTAAAAACCCACACACAGTTCGTGTGTGGGGTTCTGGTCGATCGACAGGAGAGGAGCAAGGGGGTGAAACCCTAGCTTTACAAAATCCACAAGAATCAATAGAAATCTTAAGGAAATCGAAAGTATAATCAACAAATTCTAAGCTCCTACACCTGTTCTTCGAAGTGCTAAGTTCAATATTGTGATTTGTTGAATTGTAAGAAGTGGGTCTTAACCCAAGCATGAGTGCATGACATAGAATTCGTGAAATTTAGTTAGGATTAAGGAATAGGATAAGAATTATGGCAGAATTTATGTTTGATTTTGGATGGGTTGTTGTGATTGTAGCAAAAACCCGCTTGCTAAGAAGCTAGTAAGTGTAGGATGATGGAATGAGATCATATAACTAGAATTTTGATTATGAGCTTGATGCGATACATGAATGATGAATAAAATTGATGTAGGATGAAGTAGTTATGTAAATTCGAATAAATGTGAATGTTGTATTATGATGAACTAGTAGAAATGTGCTTAATAGTCTTGTACGTATACCTTAATTATGATGCCTACCAAGTGTTTGATGAAATGCTTAAGAGATAAATGTATATGTGATATGGAAAAATGGCTGAACGAATTTGATTGACTAAATGATTGAATGAATGTTGTAATGTAGGCGTGAAGGAAGAAGGTACAAGCACTAGGAAAACGGAAGGCACGCAAGATCGAGGTATGTTCCGTTTCATACAAAACCTTACTTGAATTTTTGTTAATAATTATAAGAAACAACCCTTGTTATAATGATTACGATGGTTAGTAAGTAGATGGCAAATCCCTTGCGGATTTGGTTATGTTAACAAAGGTCATAATAAGTCATGCAAATCGACCAGTTCGAGTAGAACAAGTCGAGTAAGAAAAAGGTGCCATCCGTTTAGAATGGGTGGTCATGAATGCAATTACGAATGTATGAAGTTCAATCCGTTATACGGATAGAACGAAAGATTATGTTAAAAGCAATCAACCCGATGTTACCGGGTCGTAAGTGGTATGCTTGAATCTCATTATGAGAGTATATGCCATACCCATCTAATTGGGTAATCGAATGCGTAAGAAAAATGAAAGTACATAAATGAAAGGAATTATAATGATGGTATTGTAAGCGAAACAAGTATTATGACTAACTTTTTAAAGCTTTGTTGTGAGTGTAGGTAAATCCTCATCTTAGGTGACTTGGAGAATTGGAGCGAGCACGTGTTCATGATATGTCATACCAAGCGCTTCCGCTAGTTTGCATTAATGATTTGTGTCAAATACTTGTTCATTTTGCATAACCTTGTTAGTAGTCATACTTTTCAAAACTTGAAGTTATGGGTCTTAGTCGTGTTTAGTCGAATGGTTCTTAGACATTATCTTTTGGATATTGTACAAAACAGGGATACACTCGTTTTACGGACGGGTCTTGCCCAATTTTTGTTTTAAATTTATGCTAGTGTTGTTAGTATTAAAGTCTTTAAATTAGCAAAGTTGGAACGTTTTAAAAAAGTTATACTTTAAATCGCCCTTGTATGTTATTTTATAAAGACGAAAAAGCGGTCCTTACAAGTTGGTATCAGAGCCTAGGTTTGAGGGATTCGAGCTTTTAATGCAATGCTTGAACTCAAACCGACGGCTCATTCGAAAGTGTGCTCGCTCCAAGATCGCCAACGAGGTAACAATTTAAGTTCTCGATGAATGCAAGTATATGTAATGTGCTTGAGATATAAAGTTAAGTTAATATGTGATGGAATAATTATGGAGGGCGAAACGATGAATTCCAGGGACCGTACGGCTGGAAACGGACCCGAGAAAGAGTTAAAACACTTAAAATAGAAGCAGCAGTGAATCAACAAATGGCAGGCCGTCGCCGACGGCTGGACACCCATCGCCGACGCCCCCTCTTCTTTGGGCCGACGCCTTAGTCGGCTGTCTACGGGAGAATGTGGCCGACGCCACTATTTTGAACCCATCGCCGACGGGCACCCTACCCGTCGCCGACGCCAAGCAGAAAACACAAAACGCTGTTTTGTTTGTTCTTCGAAATTGGAGTTTCCGATCTATCAAATGACCTATAAAATGATGACGTAAAGTCTTATTAAGCATAACTAAGTACCTATGATCACCACTTGTGATCGCAATGAAAAGAATTCTTAGGAATTGAAGGTAGTGTAACGATTAACATGAAATGAATGATGGAGTTTAGGAAGTTAAAAATTTAAAAGCACGATTACGTAAATAGTAATCGACAGTAGAAGTGTATGATAAATTGAAAGCTTTTGATTTGTATTAAACAAAAATGTGACATTGTGTAGATGGCTGATGCAAGAAACGTTAATGATGATAATGATGATATGGCCAGACAAGAAGCATTTAATAGCAAAGTCACAGAAGTAGCAGAAGGGGTTATGCAAGTCAATCTCCCACGATTAGCTCAAGAGGTAGAAAGTCGGGTATTGGGAGTCGTGGATGCCATGATGACTAGCAAAATCGAAGAGTTGAAAGAACTGCTTGAGGGATCTAAAAGTAAAAGCAAAGAACGACGGTGCACGTATAAGGACTTCATGGCGTGCAATCCCGCAACGTATGATGGTAAAATCGACCCGATTGCATGCCAAAGATGGATTTCAAATATAGAAGCAGTATTTATACGAAGTCGGTGCGATAAGGAAGATCAGGTGATGTTTGCTACTGGCCAACTCACTCTCCAGGCGAAAGATTGGTGGGATGCGCATAGCAAGGAAATAGGGGAGGATAGACTCCAAATGATGACTTGGCAAGAATTTAAGGAGCCCTTTATGAGATACCATTGCCCTCAGTCGGCTATTGATAAGATTCAGGAGGATTTCTTGCGCCTCCGACAGAAAAATGAGTTAATAAATGAAATATCAAATACTTTCATGGATAAGATGAAGTTCTGTGGGGATTTTGTGAAGACTGAAAGGATGAAGATCAATCGCGTTTACGGGGTATTAAAGGCGGAATTTAGGGAGTTCATCACTCCCTCGAAATGTGAGACCCTTGATGAGCTTATCAATCTTGCACGGGATAGAGAAATCAAAATTAAGAGGCAAGAAGAACGTGGTGAAAAGAGATCAAGTGAAAAAGGTGCAAGTTCGAGTCCATCTAAAAAGGGGAAGTATCAAGAGCAAGGAAGGAAAGATAAGTCGAAGGGTGGTATTACTCCTTGCAAGACTTGTGGAAAGCTTCATACTGGAGAGTGTCTGTTAGGCAAGAAGGGGTGCTACAAATGTGGTAAGGAGGGACATTCGTCTTATCAATGTCCAAATAGCCCGAAGACTTGTTTCAATTGTTTCGAAAGGGGGCACGTTAAATCGGAATGCCCTAAACTTCAGCAAGAATCGAAAAAGGAAGATAAGAAGCAAGAGGGTTCTAGGGCTAAAGGGAGGATGTTCCAAATCACATCTGAGGAAGCTAAGGTTCATCCGAATGTAGTTTCAGGTATCTTTTTGTTAAACTCTATGCCGATTTATGTATTATTTGATACCGGAGCAACCATGTCGTTTGTTTCGAACGAGATAGCAAATCATCCCTCCTTTAAGATTAAATTAATGCCAGTTCCTCTAGAAGTAGAAATAACCGATAGTAAAAACTACTTGTTATGCGAGATTTGTAGAAATTGAAAATTCACTATAGAGGACGAAGAACTCGATATCGACCTTATACCATGGTTTTGGGAGAATTTAAAATGATAGTGGGTATGGATTGGATGGCCAGACACCATGCGGAGATTAATTGTGAAACCAAAACAATACTTATCCAATCTCCAAGTGGAAGGCGATTACATATACAAGGCGAAAGAAAGGTGGAAGCGAAGCTATATACCCTCGTTCAAGCCGTTAAATATGTGCTTAATGGGAGTAGGGCATATCTAGCTTACGTGGTAGATACTCAACAAGGTTCCCCGAAGCTTGAAGATGTCGAGATTGTGAATGAATTCCCAGACGTATTTCCGGAAGAATTGCCTGGGCTCCCTCCCGAACGGGAAATAGAGTTTCACATTGAATTGAATCCGGGTGTGAAGCCGGTTGCGAAGGCTCCCTATAGACTGGCTCCCACCGAGATGCGGGAGCTAATGACACAATTACAAGATTTGCTAGATAAGGGCTTTATACGCCCGAGTGTGTCACCATGGGGAGCGCCTGTCTTATTTGTTAAGAAGAAAGATGGGTCGATGCGCATGTGCATCGAGTACAGAGAATTAAATAAGCTGACCGTAAAGAACCGCTACCCTTTACCTAGAATTGATGATCTTTTTGATCAATTGCAAGGGGCGAGTTGGTTCTCCAAGATAGATCTGCGTTCGGGGTACCATCAAGTTAGAGTACGGGGAGAAGATATTCCAAAGACCGCATTCAGAACCCGTTATGGGCATTATGAATTTTTAGTCATGTCCTTCGGATTGACGAATGCGCCGGCTGCGTTTATGGATCTTATGAACCGGGTATGCCGACCCATGTTAGATAAATCTGTGATCGTGTTCATAGATGATATTCTAGTATACTCGCGAAGCAAGGCCGAGCATACAAGACAATTTCGTTAAGTACTTGAAGTTCTCCGTAAGGAGAAACTTTACGCAAAATTCTCAAAATGCGCCTTTTGGCTCAGAGAGGTACAGTTTCTGGGTCATGTGATTAATTCGGAGGGTGTCTTAGTAGATCCATCAAAGGTTGGGGCTATAATGAAATGGGTTTCCCCGAAGAACCCGACTGAAATAAGAAGTTTTCTAGGCCTCGCGGGATACTACAGAAGGTTCATACAGGATTTTTCGAAGATAGCTTTACCCTTAACAAAACTGACGAGGAAGAAAGAGAAGTTTGAGTGGGGTAAAGAACAGGAGGAAGCCTTTCGAATATTAAAGGAGAAACTATCGTGTCCCCCGGTCTTGACATTACCGGACGGGACTGAAGACCTGGTGGTCTATTCAGACGCTTCACACCAGGGTTTAGGTTGCATTTTGATGCAAAGGGGAAGGGTTATCGCATATGCTTCACGACAATTGAAACTGCATGAAGTAAACTACCCAACACACGATTTGGAACTGACAGCGGTGGTGTTCGCCTTATAGATTTGGAGGCATTATCTATATGGCATGAGATGCATAATTTACTCGGACCACAAAAGCCTTAAATATTTCTTTGAGCAGAAAGACTTAAATATGAGGCAACGGAGATGGTTAGAACTTATCAAAGATTACGATTGTGATATCCTTTATCACCCGGGAAAAGCGAATGTGGTAGCCGACGCGTTAAGCCGAAAAGAGTATCCGTCTCCCATTCGAGTAAAATCTATGAAGATGATAGTTACGCCACGATTACTTGAGACGATACGTGATTCCCAAATAAAGTCGCTTGGAGCGGAAGACCTAAAGAAAGAAAGAAAGAACGAAAGGTATAGTTGATAAATTAGAAGAAAATTCGGCCGGACTCAAAACAAGATTCGGTCGAATTTGGATACCACGGTTCTGCAAAGTCAAGACCACACTACTCGACGAGGCTCATAAGTCACGATATTCGGTCCATCCCGGGGCTACAAAGATGTATCGGGATTTGATGGCCAATTATTGGTGGCCGGACATGAAACGCGATATTGTTAAGTATGTCACGAAATGTTTAACATGCTCCCAAGTGAAAGCAGAACATCAGAAACCATACAGAGAATTACAACCCTTGGAAATTCCGGTGTGGAAATGGGAAGAACTAACGATGGACTTAGTAACCAAGCTTCCTAGGATGAAAAAAGGGCATGATACAATATGGGTAATCGTGGACCGACTTACGAAAAGCGCTCATTTTCTACCCATCAAAGAAGCTTACTCTTCCGAGAGAATGGCAGAAATTTATATGAACGAGATCATATCTCGACACGGGGTGCCCGTGTCAATCGTCTCGGATCGGGACACTAGATTTACTTCTCGCTACTGGCAAAAGTTTCATGAGAGTGTGGGCACGAAGTTACACATAAGCACTGCCTACCACCCTCAGACTGACGGTCAGTCGGAAAGAACCATTCAAACACTTGTCGATATGTTGAGAGCGTGTATCTTAGACTTCGGGGGAAGTTGGGATGACCATTTACCACTAGTGGAATTTTCTTATAATAATAGCTACCATAGTGGTATTCAAATGGCACCTTACGAATTATTATACGGGAGAAAATGTAGAACTCCCGTATGTTGGGGCGAAGTTGTGACAACCCTCACCAAACCAGGTATCCGTATGAATTAATTAATATTTAATTAATGCTTAATTACTGTGCTTGCTTACAGTTGTGATTAAACTGCTACTTGAATTCTGATACATACACATACATGCATCATACTTTATTGTTGTCACTCCATTATTTACACAGAACTATAGTGACAAACTTGATGCACAAAAGCACATTAGCACAAAGAACGGATAACCCAGTAAACATGCTGACATAGCCAGCATCAGACAGGCACTGTCTCTGAGGCCAGTATGAGCCGGGAATAGTTTACTACACTAGTAGGGAGTGTAGGGAGGTGAGGATTGTTAAACTGCGTCACTAGGTGACAGTTATAGTGACCGGATGTGCCTAAAACATGCTCTAATTACAAAATCCTGCACTTTAATACAAAATTCAACATTTAAGTTAACTAGTAAAGTGCAAAAACATGGGAAAATAATACTAGACACTTTCCAAAGTGTCAGGAATTCATTGTGTCACTAAAAGTAATATTAACGACACTTTAAATGCTTATTTAGCACCTTAACGGATTAATATCCAACCGAACAACTGGACTTTACCCGGAACATAAAAATATTGTCAATGACATTGTTTTTCCTTTTCTGAGCCAGTTAGGGTCCCCGAATACCCTAACACCCGTTATAACACATAACACACTAGTAACTAATTAATCACCTAACTAAGCATAACTAGTTACCTAACTAAATGGTTAAGATCTAACCATATAAACCCCCCCCCCCCCAACGATCGTTTCCCCCAAGGGGACACATTCCATCAACTTTTGATTATTTTATTAGTCCATGTCTAATATCACAAAGACATTTTATACAATGGATATTAGTGGATGATGATTATAAGAATACATAGAGGTTAACACCTTCATTCACTTCACAAAACACTACAACATTTTTCACTCTCTCCTTCCCTCTCCTTGTGTTCGGCCGCAAGCTCACACACACCCACCCTCACTTTCAAATTTTGATATTGCTAAATCACATACATACAAGTGTGCTAGAGTTAATACGAGGAGACTCGGTGCTTACGGAATCACGAGGACCTCTCTACATCGCTATTAACCACCTAGTTTTCGTTTTGATTCTTCCCTAGCCTTGAGCTAGTTGTAAGTGATTCTAAACACTCTCTTGTTCATGTTTAAAGTGGTTAATAAGAGATTTAACAGATAACAGTCATGAACACTAAAGATCAAAACTTAAAGTCTTGCAAGTATGATAAACATGGTGGTTAAAGAGTAAATAATGGTGTAAAACTCATGAATCTTGTTTTGTTATGGTTATTTTATGTTGTTGATTGCTAGAAGTGGAACGGATCGTCATCTAACCACGCTAGGTCATGTTCATGGAACATGAACTAGCAATATGTTTAGTGTAGAAGATACAAGATGACAAACCCTTCCATACATAACCATGAACTTGTGTAAAAATAGTTTTCTTGTAAAATGGAGTTTTAAACTAGTAGATCTAAAGATTTACAAGTGGTATTTTCGAAGAACCATATAAAATATACAAGTCTTATTTTTAAAGCCGGATCTTTCATGAACTAAAGGTGTTTTTGTGAACAAACAAGTGTGTAGACACTTGTGTAATAAAAGGATTTAACAAAGAAATATTTACGTAATTTTTTACTAGAAGTTGTAAGATTACATCTTCTTTAAAAATAAAGTTTTCAAGAAACTGATTTTATTTTTAGAGATAGAAAGATCTACTAAAAATATTGGAAAGTTACTACATACTTTTACACAACTTAAAAGTTCATGTGTTTGCGATTTATGCTTACTTTTGACTAGTTTGATGTTTTGATATTGAATATTGATGATTGGAAAATTGATTGGTTGAATTTTTAAAAGAAAATGATACGCTAGTAAGCGTGGCCACCTCCAGTTACAGAGGAAACTCAGGCGAAATTTTCCCAGAAATATAACTCTTAGAATATTTTTGTGACAAGTGTTATAAATATATTTTTAACTTGTTTTTCTAAACAAACTTCGGCATGATTTTATTACAAGGTAACCAAGTGTCTGAGGTGGAATTTTCGTAAATAAAACTTCCTAAATATATATTTAGAATATATATTTCATAGTAAAACGCTTACGTGATATTATGATTATTTTGTGAACTATATATTATTTTTAGAGTTAAAATAATATAACTGGAATACATTGTGAAAGCACGACTCCAAAATAATACCAACGCCATCACAAATAAATATTTAAGTTACACCGGTATTATTATTACCACACGAACTTTAAAACGTAACTTATGTATTTTCGAAAAATACTCTTAAATGCGTATTTTGATAAAAGTATTATTTTGGAAATTGTATGAAGTAAAATATAATATTTTTTGGGAAAAATATGTATATTTTGGAGATAGAATATTTTAGACAAATGAATTAAAATATATTTTATTAAGTGAGACTTAATAATATATTTTGGAATTACAAAAAAAAAAAAAAAAACGCACGTGTATTAAAACCCCCATCCTTGGGAAGGAATACAACTATAAAATAATTACGAAGTGTAAATACGAAATAGTTGCCTAACTATTTCCCAGAAACGTTAAACCTTAAGCCAAGGCACGGCCGTCCGTCTAATAGAAGTTAGTACGTGTAGGTCGTCACGCAGCAGGTTGATTGGGAGATACTATTTCGAGACGCACTTCAGTGAGTTCATGTCCCCCTTTTCTCTTAACTGTTTTCAGTCTTAAACTGCGGGGGTGAAATACATGTTACGATTATTACGAACTTTTACTTACATGGTATGGTTAGCGTAAGGAGGGTTACTACTTAGATCATGTGAGTGGGTACGCGGGAACTGGAGGCCATTAATCCTCATTGTAGGACCGAGGGTCATTAAGCGGTAGATCTATCTGGGTGTAGCGAGCCCAACTCCAGGCCCAACAGTACGGACCTCGGGGTGACTTTGAGCCCGACGCGTAAATCTGCTAGGTTTGAGTCTTCCTACTGCACTTCACACATATCAATGGCCTTGCAAACCATTGGTGATCTCTTTATTTCCTTATTTGCTACATACCAGGGATTTTATACTTACAAAGGTTTTACATACTCACTTTCACATGAACTCGCTCAACTTTATGTTGACTTTTCAACTTACATGTATTTCAGGAAATTAGGGATCTGGCGAAGTATGCTACGTTTTCACGCTGCGTAAGAGTTATGAGGTCATCCACGTTTAGGGATTGTGATTTTTACCTGGACGAGTCACAAGTCTTAAACGGTGTTTATTTTATGATTGGGGTTATGTCGTATGAACAATGTTTTTATTATGTTGTGTTGTAAACTCGTTGCATGTGTCAACTCTAAAACAATGTTGTGGTATTTTACTTTTAAAACTTGAATCAATGGATGATCATCATGGTTTTACTTTCATATAGCTTTGTTGTGATTAAGCTATGGTATTAAGAAGTCACACCAAATAAACCCATGCTTCCGCAAAGCCAGGGTGTGACAGCTTGGTATCAGAGCCTTGATCATAGCGAACTAGGATTCCTTCTCGAGTCTAGACTATATCACTAGGGCTCTCACGAAAACATTTTTACATTGCATACACTAAACGTCCAGATCCAGGTCACAAAACATTTCCCCAAACAAAAGAGTGTGCACATTTTATTTGTTAGTTATAGCTCAGTCTGAGAGGCTGAGGGAGTAGTCTAGTGGGACTAGGAGGCTCAGTCTGAGAGGCTGAGGGAATAGTCTAGTGGGACTAGGAGGATCAGTCTGAGAGACTGAGAGAGTAGTCTGAGAGACTAGGAAGTTCAGTCGGGGAGACTGAGAAGATAGTCTAGGGTAGACTAGGATGATTACTTGTTTGCTTATTGGTGACTAACATGTTTATATGATTATATGATTGATTGGTTGTGCGTATATGTTTATGTTACAGACATCATGCCTTCTTCATCAGACACTGGAGTTTCCGACACTCTGGACCCCATGGCCATAGTATCAGACGACATAGTTTCATCGGAGCACGAGGTCTATACTTCCGATACTACCAGCACAGACGATGATGACTTTCAGCCCTTTGCGCTGCCTGATGTCGTAGCAGAGCCTGCTGATGGCCATCTTGTTGGGGATTTGCCACTCGTGGTGATCCCTGCTCCTGTGCCCCTTGCCGCTTATCCCGTTGTTGATATGCCCCTTGACGTTGTCTCTGACGATGATGTCGATCTATTTGAGGAGGACCCACTCGAGGGCGAGGCCCATATTGCTGCCGGTGATATCCTACTTCTTGCTGATGCTCCTGCAGAGGAGGCTCCCATTCATTCACCTATCCCAGACTCATTTGAGTCTGTGGCGTCCGCATCTTTACACGCACAGGGAGTGCAGCACCACTCACACTACGCCGACCCGGACATGGCGTCATCCGCTGCACCTGCTCCTGCGCACAGCTTTGAGTTCAGTCATGATGTTGATGATGATTCAGATCCTATTTTTCAACCTAGCTTTGATCCAGACCAGGATATTGAGTTCATTCACTTAGACCAGCACTTGGAGGATCCTGTAGCCCCTGTCGACCCTATGTTTGCTGATCCAGCTGATTTTGAGATGGAGTTTGTTGATCCGGAGCCTGTTGTGGCCCCTGAGCCAGGCGTTGCTACTGACCCCGCATTGGAGCATGACCATGTTCATGCCGATGCACCTGCTGCTGCTCCTTTGGCTGATGATATACCTGTTGACGATCATCCTGTTGTTGTTCCACCGTTGGTGGATGATCATGTTGCTGACGCTCCTGTTGATGCTCCACTTCTGTTAGAGGATCATGTTGTCGCACCATTTCCTGACCCTATGCCGGTGATGTTCGACCGCGCACCTTTTACGACCCACATTGATCCACGATACGCTCACACCCACAATGGGTGGATAGATAATGACGATGATTACCCACCTTTCGTGATACCAGTTACACCACCTGTAGCCCCCGTTTCAGCTCCTGTTTCAGCTCCCATTGATGTCCCACACACCATAGATACTCACCGCACAGATCTCCCGGTCACTTATCTCCAGGACATTCCTCTGCCACGTCCTGGGGAGGGTTCATCACGTCATCCGTTTGGTCATGCACCTTTTGTGTCAGGAGGAGATCAGTTTGTACCTCAGGTTTCGCATCGCACTGTTATTCCCACTGTTGCACCATTTACTGTGCCATCCTTTCTCCATCTAGTGAGCCATTCCTCTGGACCACGCCCCCCATTATGCCACCGACGGATCCATATCACCCATATCACATGGGGTATTCCACGGAGGATGTTCTCACATCTTTCATGATACAGCAGAAGGCCCTGACCCGTCGCGTACAGGAGCTGGAGAGAGCTCAGCGACTCCCGTGCCAGTACCAGACTCCACCTGCAGTATCACACCCTCCTCGACCACTTTCACCTGTTTCTGCCGCTCGTTTTTGGACTCCCGAGCAGCAGATAGCATACTTACTGTGCTCTTATCGCGCTATGGAGGAGGACTGGCTTCATATGCGACGTTTAATCTTTTCTCTTTTTCCCCCTCCTCCACCGCCATCAGCTTAGGCCTTTTTGTACGACGCAGGTAGACTTTTGGTGAGACGACCGCGGTTGTGCAGACTACACAGCTTTTGGAGACCGCATTTTTGATGATTATGACTTTTGATGGTTTGTATATTTGTTGCTGTTGTCACTGACTAGATAGTTTGGACTAGGGCGATGTGGCCCTTAGTCACTGATGATGTATGATACAGTTATGAACTTGTAAACTTTACATTGTGGTCTTGATTTATGACAGCGCAATCGCAGTGTTCTCATCATATGTGATGTTTGATTGATTGTTTATGTTCTATAACATGAGATGTTATGTGGTTGATTTAATTATAACATGAGATGTTATGTGGTTGATTATGTGTTGATATTGTTGAATACATACGTACACTTTACTTACTATGACCTGACCTACGTAAAACATCTTTTAGAAGATGCCACCGAGATGTCAGACACGCATGCCTACCAACAAGGCAGAACTCTAAGGAATCATTGCTGCCGCCATAGCACAGTATGCAGCCTCAAACGGAGGAACCAGCTGAAGCAGTTCACAGAACAACGGCAATAACAATCCACCACATGGTAATGTTAGGTCATTGAGACAAACTACGATACATTTGGATATTTTTAGCACGTTCGCTAATGCCATTTGTATATTCTAACGTATGTGCAGGGTGCACTTACAAGCAGTTCCTAGACTGCAAGCCCGTAAACTTTAACGGCACCGGAGGTGCTGTTGCTTTTGTAAGATGGGCCGAAAAGACGGAGTCTGTTCTTCGAATGAGCAAGTGCGCTCCAGACCAACAAGTGACTTACATTTCTGGGCTATTTTTGGACGGAGTTCTGTCCTGGTGGAACTTACAAGTGCAAACTCTTGGTGAAGCCGCTGCTTACGCGTAGACCTGGGTTGAGTTAAAAGAGTTGATGTGAAGGAAGTATTGTTCTCGTGTTGAGATACAAAGGTTGGAGACTGAGTTCTGGCATTTAAGGATGGATGGTCCCAAGATTGCTGTGTACGTTCAGAGATTCCACGACCTGTCTCATGTGGTACCTTATATGGTTACACCGGAATTCAAGCGAATCGAGTGCTTTATCTGGGGTTTAGCTCCACAGATCATGAGTATGGTCACTACTTCCAAGCCTGCAACAATCACAGAGGCCATCGATCTGAGCGTAGCTCTTACTGAGGAAGCCATTCGCTTAAACAAGTTTTCGAATGTTGAGCCAAAGAAGAAAGAGACTCACGTAGAGTCGTCTGGTGAGAATAAAAGGAAATTCTCGAACTTCAAGCAGGGTACTAGCGGTGTTGGTAAGAAAGGAGAATCAAGCGCACCGGTCCAAGCTGCAACCGGTGTTGGAAAGAAGGGGAAAGGATATATGGGTACGCATCCCAAGTGTAACACCTGCCAGCGTCATCATTCTGGCCGATGTGGGCCAAAAGTATGTGAAGCTTATGGAAAATTTGGCCACCTGAAGGATAACTGCTGGGCTAGTGCTGGCCGGGGAGGCCAAGGAGGTTTTGATAACCGGAACAATAATCATGGTGGTAATGGGAATCGTCCACAAGGTAATAATGGAGGCAACGAAAACCGTGGAAACATTGCAAATCAAGCTGGGGACGCGAATCGAAATCAAAACAACAATCAAGCGGGGAATGGAGGTGGTAATGGGCAAAGATTGGGTTGTTTTAACTGCGGTGACATTGGGCATTTTAAGAGGAAATGCCCAGGATTGAATCAAGCCCGCGGAAGAGTGTTTAACATTGAGGCGAGGGAAGCGCGCCAGGATCCCAATGTAGTCACTGGTACGTTCCCTATAAACCAACGCTTTGCATCCGTTTTGTTTGATACTGGTGCCGATTATAGCTTCGTGTCATTAGAATTTAAGAATATACATGGGTTGACGCCTAGTAAGTTAGACATTCCGTACTCCATCGAATTAGCAAATGGAAAACTAGTTGAGACCAGTGAAGTTGTCCGAGGATGTGTGATTGAACTAGGAGGACACGATTTTACACTAGACCTGCTACCTGTCGAGTTGGGAAGCTTTGATGTGGTAGTAGGAATGGATTGGTTGTCCAGCAACAAAGCCGAGATCGTTTGCCATGAGAAGACCATCCGCATCCCACTAACGGATGAAGAAACGATTATAGTGCACGGAGAGAAGCGTGATACGCCGTTGAAAATTATTAGCTGTCTAAAAGCTAGAAAGTGCTTGAAGAAGGGACGTGTTGCATTCTTAGCACACATCGTGGATAAGGAAGTTGCTGAACCGAAGATTGAAGACATTCCAGTCGTCAAGGAGTATCCGGAAGTCTTTCCAGAAGACTTGCCAGGATTACCACCTCAAAGGCAAGTTGAGTTCCACATCGATTTGGTTCCAGGCGCCGCGCCTGTAGCCAAGGCACCCTATAGACTTGCGCCAACAGAAATGCAGGAGTTGTCGACACAGCTCCAGGAGCTGTTGGATAAAGGATTCATCAGGCCAAGCTTCTCACCTTGGGGAGCTCCGGTTCTGTTTGTTAAAAAGAAGGACGGTAGTTTCCGTATGTGCATAGACTACCGCGAGCTTAATAAGTTGACTATCAAGAATAGATATCCTTTGCCGAGAATCGACGATCTTTTTTACCAGTTGCAAGGTTCAAGCTTTTATTCAAAGATCGATTTGCGATCAGGATACCATCAACTTAGGATACAGGAGGAAAGTATCCCGAAGACAGCCTTTAGGACTCACTACGGACACTACGAGTTCCTAGTTATGCCGTTTGGGTTGACAAACGCACCTGCAGTCTTCATGGACCTAATGAACCGAGTCTGCAAGCCATAGTTGGATAAGTTTATGACTGTGTTTATCGACGACATTCTGATTTACTCGAAGACAAAGGACGAGCACGAATAGCACTTAAGAGCTATTCTAGAACTACTTAAGAAGGAGAAATTGTACGCTAAGTTCTCGAAGTGCGAGTTCTGGCTGCGTGAAGTCCAATTCCTAGGACATGTGGTAAACGGAAATGGAATCCATGTTGATC
Organism: Helianthus tuberosus; assembly: GCA_030545235.1. NCBI lineage: Eukaryota > Viridiplantae > Streptophyta > Magnoliopsida > Asterales > Asteraceae > Helianthus > Helianthus tuberosus. The sequence continues at coordinate 758,900 of JARYGA010055520.1, forward strand.
CCACAAAGATCGAGGCGATCAAGAGTTCGGAGACTCCAAAGACGCCAACCGAGATTCGACAATTCTTGGGTTTGGCTGGTTACTATCGAAGATTCATTGAGGATTTTTCTAAAATCGCTCAACCTTTGACCGCGCTCACACAGAAGGATAAGAAGTTTGATTGGGGAATCAAACAGGAAGAAGCATTCCAGTTACTGAAAGACAAGCTTTGCAATGCGCCGATCTTAGCGCTACCAGAAGGAACCGATGATTTCGTGGTATACTGTGACGCCTCACGTCAAGGATTGGGTTGCGTGCTGATGCAACGCCAGAAAGTTATAGCTTACGCGTCACGTCAGTTAAAAGTTCATGAAAAGAACTATACCACGCATGATCTAGAGCTAGGCGCAGTGGTATTTACGCTGAAAATCTGGCGACATTATTTGTATGGTACGAAGTGTACAATCTTTACGGACCATAAGAGTCTGCAGCACATATTCGACCAGAAAGAGCTGAATATGAGACAGAGACGTTGGGTCGAATTGTTGAACGACTACGACTGCGAGATCAAGTATCACCCAGGGAAAGCGAATGTGGTCGCTGATGCCCTGAGTCGAAAAGAAAGGATTAAGCCCATAAGGGTTAGGGCTTTAGAGATGATTATTCAGACGGATCTTTCCCTGCGCATTCGTGCCGTGCAGAAAGAGGCTCTGAAGGAAAGAAACATCAAAGAGGAATATCTCCGTGGGATGGAGAAGCAATTAGTGCCAAATGAGGAAGGAACGCTATGCTTCATGAAAAGGAATTGGGTTCCTCTGTTTGGTGGTTTGAGAAAAGTTATTTTTGATGAAGCTCACAAATCACGGTACTCTATCCACCCAGGAGCGGATAAGATGTACCAGGACCTTAAGGATTATTATTGGTGGCCTAGGATGAAAGGTGATGTTATTGTTTATGTTAGCAAGTGTTTAACGTGCGCCAAGGTGAAAGCTGAATACCAGAAGCCTTCAGGACTTCTGCAGCAACCTGAAATTCCCAAGTGGAAATGGGAACAGATTTCAATGGACTTCATAACGAAACTGCCCAAGACGCCCAGAGGCCATGATACTATTTGGGTAATAGTTGACCGTCTGACCAAGTCCGCACACTTCTTGCCAATCAAAGAGAAGGACAACACGAGTAAACTTGCGGAAATATACATGCGAGAGATTGTTGCACGTCATGGAGTGCCTCTCTCGATCATCTCTGATAGAGATGGACGTTTCACATCAAGGATTTGGCAGTCCTTCCAAGAAGCTTTTGGCTCACAGTTAAATCTGAGCAGTGCATTTCATCCGCAAACTGATGGCCAAAGTGAACGAACTATTCAGACATTGGAGGATATGCTGAGAGCATGTGTAATGGATCTAGGTGGCAGCTGCGATAATCATTTACCATTGGTCGAGTTTTCATACAACAACAGCTACCACACAAGCATTGGAGCCGCGCCATTTGAAGCTCTTTACGGACGCAAGTGTCGATCACCACTATGCTGGGCTGATGCAGGTGATAGGCAGCTTGTTGGTCCCGAAATAGTCCAAGAGACGACAGACAAGATTGCGCAGATTCGAAAGCGCATCGAGGCGGCTCGTGACAGGCAGAAAACCTATGCAGATCCAAAGAGGAAACCTTTGGAATTTCAAGTTGGGAATATGGTTTTATTGAAGGTTTCACCCTGGAAGGGTGTGGCACGCTTCGGAAAGCGTGGGAAGTTGAATCCGCGTTACATTGGCCCGTTCAAGATACTGCAAAGGATTGGGCTTGTAGCCTACAAATTGGACCTACCTGCTGAACTTAATGGCATTCACGATACATTTCATGTATCAAATTTGAGGAAGAGTCCAACGCAAGAAACAATGATCATTCCTGCGGACGAAGTTCATATCGACGACACGCTCCACTTTACCGAAGAACCCGTCGAGGTTACGGATTGGAAAATTAATAAAACACGCAGGAGTAGTGTCAAGCTCGTCAAAGTTCGTTGGAATGCAAGACATGGGCCTGAATTCACGTGGGAACGTAAGGATCGTATGAAAGAGAAATACCCCCATTTATTTCCTAAGACCCCTGCAACTAGAAGCAGAGCCTAAAATTTCGGGACGAAATTTATTTAACGGGGGTAGAATGTGACAACCCTCACCAAACCAGGTATCCGTACGAATTAATTAATATTTAATTAATGCTTAATTACTGTGCTTGCTTACAGTTGTGATTAAACTGCTACTTGAATTCTGATACATACACATACATGCATCATACTTTATTGCTGCCACTCCATTATTTACACAGAACTATAGTGACAAACTTGATGCACAAAAGCACATTAGCACAAAGAACGGATAACCCAGTAAACATGCTGACATAGCCAGCATCAGACAGGCACTGTCTCTGAGGCCAGTATGAGCCGGGAATAGTTTACTACACTAGTAGGGAGTGTAGGGAGGTGAGGATTGTTAAACTGCGTCACTAGGTGATAGTTATAGTGACCGGATGTGCCTAAAACATGCTCTAATTACAAAATCCTGGACTTTAATACAAAATTCAGCATTTAAGTTACCTAGTAAAGTGCAAAAACATGGGAAAATAATACTAGACACTTTCCAAAGTGTCAGGAATTCATTGTGTCACTAAAAGTAATATTAACGACACTTTAAATGCTTATTTAGCACCTTAACGGATTAATATCCAACCGAACAACCGGACTATACCCGGAACATAAAAATATTGTCAATGACTTTGTTTGTCCTTTTCTGAGCCAGTTAGGGTCCCCGAATACCCTAACAACCGTTATAACACATAACACACTAGTAACTAATTAATCACCTAACTAAGCATAACTAGTTACCTAACTAAATGGTTAAGATCTAACCATATAAACCCCCCTCCCCCCCAACAATCGTTTCCCCCAAGGGGACACATTCCATCAACTTTTGATTATTTTATTAGTCCATGTCTAATATCACAAAGACATTTTATACAATGGATATTAGTGGATGATGATTATAAGAATACATAGAGGTTAACACCTTCATTCACTTCACAAAACACTACAACATTTTTCACTCTCTCCTTCCCTCTCCTTGTGTTCGGCCACAAGCTCACACACACCCACCCTCACTTTCAAATTTTGATATTGCTAAATCACATACATACAAGTGTGCTAGAGTTCATACGAGGAGACTCGGTGCTTACGGAATCACGAGGACCTCTCTACATCGCTATTAACCACCTAGTTTTCGTTTTGATTCTTCCCTAGCCTTGAGCTAGTTGTAAGTGATTCTAAAACTCTCTTGTTCATGTTTAAAGTGGTTAATAAGAGATTTAACGGATAAAAGTCATGAACACTAAAGATCAAAGCTTAAAGTCTTGCAAGTATGATAAACATGGTGGTTAAAGAGTAAATAATGGTGTAAAACTCATGAATCTTGTTTTGTTATGGTTATTTTATGTTGTTGATTGCTAGAAGTGGAACGGATCGTCATCTAACCACGCTAGGTCATGTTCATGGAACATGAACTAGCAATATGTTTAGTGTAGAAGATACAAGATGACAAACCCTTCCATACATAACCATGAACTTGTGTAAAAATAATTTTCTTGTAAAATGGAGTTTTAAACTAGTAGATCTAAAGATTTACCAGTGGTATTTTCGAAGAACCAAGTAAAATATACAAGTCTTATTTTTAAAGCCGGATCTTTCATGAACTAAAGGTGTTTTTGTTAACAAACAAGTGTGTAGACACTTGTGTAATAAAAGGATTTAACAAAAGAAATATTTCCGTAATTTTTGACTAGAAGTTGTAAGATTACATCTTCTTTAAAAATAAAGTTTTCAAGAAACTGATTTTATTTTTAGAGATAGAAAGATCTACTAAAAATATTGGAAAGTTACTACATACTTTTACACAACTTACAAGTTCATGTGTTTGCGATTCATGCTTACTTTTGACTAGTTTGATGTTTTGATATTGAATATTGATGATTGGAAAATTGATTGGTTGAATTTTTAAAAGAAAATGATACGCTAGTAAGCGTGGCCACCACCAGTTACAGAGGAAACTCTGGCAAAATTTTCCCAGAAATATAACACTTAGAATATTTTTGTGACAAGTGTTATAAATATATTTTTAACTTGTTTTTCTAAACAAACTTCGCCATGATTTTATTACAAGGTAACCAAGTGTCGGAGGTGGAATTTTCGTAAATAAAACTACGAGTTCCTAGTTATGCCGTTTGGGTTGACAAACGCACCTGCAGTCTTCATGGACCTAGTGAACCGAGTCTGCAAGCCATATTTGGATAAGTTTGTGATTGTGTTTATCGACGACATTCTGATTTACTCGAAGACAAAGGACGAGCACGAACAGCACTTAAGAGCTATTCTAGAACTACTTAAGAAGGAGAAATTGTACGCTAAGTTCTCGAAGTGCGAGTTCTGGCTGCGTGAAGTCCAATTCCTTGGACATGTGGTAAATGGAAATGGAATCCATGTTGATCCCACAAAGATCGAGGCGATCAAGAGTTGGGAGACTCCAAAGACGCCAACCGAGATTCGACAATTCTTGGGTTTGGCTGGTTACTATCAAAGATTCATTGAGGATTTTTCTAAAATCGCTCAACCTTTGACCGCGCTCACATAGAAGGATAAGAAGTTTGATTGGGGAATCAAACAGGAAGAAGCATTCCAGTTACTAAAAGACAAGCTTTGCAATGCGCCGATCTTAGCGCTACCAGAAGGAATCGATGATTTCGTGGTATACTGTGACGCCTCACGTCAAGGATTGGGTTGCGTGCTGATGCAACGCCAGAAAGTTATAGCTTACGCGTTACGTCAGTTAAAAGTTCATGAAAAGAACTATACCACGCATGATCTAGAGCTAGGCGCAGTGGTATTTGCGCTGAAAATCTGGCGACATTATTTGTATGGTACGAAGTGTACAATCTTTACGGACCATAAGAGTCTGCAGCAAATATTCGACCAGAAAGAGCTGAATATGAGACAGAGACGTTGGGTCGAATTGTTGAACGACTACGACTGTGAGATCAAGTATCACCCATGGAAAGCGAATGTGGTCGCTGAGGCCCTGAATTGAAAAGAAAGGATTAAGCCCATAAGGGTTAGGGCTTTAGAGATGATTATTCAGACGGATCTTTCTCTGCGCATTCGTGCCGCGTAGAAAGAGGCTCTGAAGGAAAGAAACATCGAAGAGGAATATCTCCGTGGGATGGAAAAGCAATTAGTGCCAAACGAGGAAGGAACGCTATGCTTCATGAAAAGGAATTGGGTTCCTCTGTTTGGTGGTTTGAGAAAAGTTATTTTTGATGAAGCTCACAAATCACGGTACTCTATCCACCCAGGAGCGGATAAGATGTACCAGGACCTTAAGGATTATTATTGGTGGCCTAGGATGAAAGGCGATGTTGTTTATGTTAGCAAGTGTTTAACGTGCGCCAAGGTGAAAGCTGAATACCAGAAGCCTTCAGGACTTCTGCAGCAACCTGAAATTCCCAAGTGGAAATGGGAACAGATTTCAATGGACTTCATAACGAAACTGCCCAAGACGCCCAGAGGCCATGATACTATTTGGGTAATAGTTGACCGTCTGACCAAGTCCGCACACTTCTTGCCAATCAAAGAGAAGGACAACATGAGTAAACTTGTAGAAATATACATGCGAGAGATTGTTGCACGTCATGGAGTGCCTCTCTCGATCATCTCTTATAGAGATGGACGTTTCACATCAAGGATTTAGCAGTCCTTCCAAGAAGCTTTTGGCTCACAGTTAAATCTGAGCACTGCATTTCATCCGCAAACTGATGGCCAAAGTGAACGAACTATTCAGACATTGGAGGATATGCTGAGAGCATGTGTAATGGATCTAGGTGGTAGCTGGGATAATCATTTACCATTGGTCGAGTTTTCATACAACAACAGCTACCACACAAGCATTGGAGCCGCGCCATTTGAAGCTCTTTACGGACGCAAGTGTCGATCACCACTATGCTGGGCTGATGCAGGTGATAGGCAGCTTGTTGGTCCCGAAATAGTCCAAGAGACGACAGACAAGATTGCGCAGATTCGAAAGCGCATCGAGGCGGTTCGCGACAGGCAGAAAGCCTATGCAGATCCAAAGAGGAAACCTTTGGAATTTCAAGTTGGGAATATGGTTTTATTGAAGGTTTAACCCTGGAAGGGTGTGGCACGCTTCGGAAAGCGTGGGAAGTTGAATCCACGTTACACTGGCCCGTTCAAGATACTGCAAAGGATTAGGCTTGTAGCCTACAAATTGGACCTACCTGCTGAACTTAATGGCGTTCACGATACATTTCATGTATCAAATTTGAGGAAGAGTCCAACGCAAGAAACAGTGATCATTCCTGCTGACGAAGTTCATATCGACGACACGCTCCACTTTACCGAAGAACCCGTCGAGGTTACGGATTGGAAAGTTAATAAAACACACAGGAGTAGTGTCAAGCTCGTCAAAGTTCGTTGGAATGCAAGACATGGGCCTGAATTCACGTGGGAATGTAAGGATCGTATGAAAGAGAAATACCCCCATTTATTTCCTAAGACCCCTGCAACTAGAAGCAGAGCCTAAAATTTCGGGACGAAATTTATTTAGCGGGGGGAGAATGTGACAACCCTCACCAAACCAGGTATCCGTACGAATTAATTAATATTTAATTAATGCTTAATTACTGTGCTTGCTTACAGTTGTGATTAAACTGCTACTTGAATTCTGATACATACACATACATGCATCATACTTTATTGCTGTCACTCCATTATTTACACAGAACTATAGTGACAAAATTGATGCACAAAAGCACATTAGCACAAAGAACGGATAACCCAGTAAACACGCTGACATAGCCAGCATCAGACAGGCACTGTCTCTGAGGCCAGTATGAGCCGGGAACAGTTTACTACACTAGTAGGGAGTGTAGGGAGGTGAGGATTGTTAAACTGCGTCACTAGGTGATAGTTATAGTGACCGGATGTGCCTAAAACATGCTCTAATTACAAAATCCTGCACTTTAATACAAAATTCAGCATTTAAGTTAACTAGTAAAGTGCAAAAACATGGGAAAATAATACTAGACACTTTACAAAGTGTCTGGAATTCATTGTGCCACTAAAAGTAATATTAACGACACTTTAAATGCTTATTTAGCAACTTAACGGATTAATATCCAACCGAACAACCGGACTTTACCCGGAACATAAAAATATTGTCAATGACATTGTTTTTCCTTTTCTGAGCCAGTTAGGGTCCCCGGATACCCTAACACCCGTTATAACACATAACACACTAGTAACTAATTAATCACCTAACTAAGCATAACTAGTTACCTAAGTAAATGGTTAAGATCTAACCATATAAACCCCCCCCCCCCCCAACGATCGTTTCCCCCAAGGGGACACATTCCATCAACTTTTGATTATTTTATTAGTCCATGTCTAATATCACAAAGACATTTTATACAATGGATATTAGTGGATGATGATTATAAGAATACATAGAGGTTAACACCTTCATTCACTTCACAAAACACTACAACATTTTTCACTCTCTCCTTCCCTCTCCTTGTGTTCGGCCGCAAGCTCACACACACCCACCCTCACTTTCAAATTTTGATATTGCTAAATCACATACATACAAGTGTGCTAGAGTTCTTACGAGGAGACTCGGTGCTTACAGAATCACGAGGACCTCTCTACATCGCTATTAACCACCTAGTTTTCATTTTGATTCTTCCCTAGCCTTGAGCTAGTTGTAAGTGATTCTAAACACTCTCTTGTTCATGTTTAAAGTGGTTAATAAGAGATTTAACGGATAAAAGTCATGAACACTAAAGATCAAAACTGAAAGTTTTGCAAGTATGATAAACATGGTGGTTAAAGAGTAAATAATGGTGTAAAACTCATGAATCTTGTTTTGTTGTGGTTATTTTATGTTGTTGATTGCTAGAAGTGGAACGGATCATCATCTAACCACGCTAGGTCATGTTCATGGAACATGAACTAGCAATATGTTTAGTGTAGAAGATACAAGATGACAAACCCTTCCATACATAACCATGAACTTGTGTAAAAATAGTTTTCTAGTAAAATGGAGTTTTAAACTAGTTGATCTAAAGATTTACAAGTGGTATTTTCGAAGAACCAAGTAAAATATACAAGTCTTATTTTTAAAGCTGGATCTTTCAAGAACTAAAGGTGTTTTTATGAACAAACAAGTGTGTAGACACTTGTGTAATAAAAGGATTTAACAAAGAAAAAGCTTATGCAGACAAAAGCAGCCCAAGATCAACAAAAAGCTTATGCAGACAAGAGGAGGCGTCCTGTCGAGTTTCAGGTCGGAGATTATGTTCTACTGAAAGTATCTCCTTGGAAGGGTATAATCCGTTTCTGCAAGCGGGGCAAGTTGGGTCCCCGTTATATTGGGCCATTTAAAATTTTGGCTCGAATCGGAAAGGTTGCGTATCGTTTAGAATTACCGCCTACACTAGACGGGATCCACAATACCTTCCGTGTATCACAGTTGAGGAAGTGCCTTGCGGATGAAACAGTGGTAGTACCTCTCGACGACATTGAATTAGACGAGGGGTTAAATTATGTCGAGAGACTGATAGCCATTAAAGACGCAAAAGTAAAGAACCTTCGCAACAAAGCCGTTAGACAAGTGTTAGTCCAATGGCTTCACCGAAAGGGTCGGAACTTACATGGGAATCAGAAGATGAAATGCGAAGACACTACCCTTTTCTCTTCGGTACGTCAATGTTTAATTCGTTATGTGTCTAGGTTTCGGGGACCAAACCTCTTTTAAGGGGGGTAGACTTGTAAAACCCCAAAAATGTTTATTAGACATAAGTTAAAATGTAATAATAAAAGGGTAGTATTTATATTAAATAAGTGATTGAAATGGAGGGACTAAAGATGTAAATGCCCAAAATTAAGTTTAATAAAATATTAAATGGTATAAACCCACACACAGTTCGTGTGTGGGGTTCTGGTCGATCAACAGGAGAGGAGCTAGGGGGTGAAACCCTAGCTTTACAAAATCCACAAGAATCAATAGAAATCTTAAGGAAATCGAAAGTATAATCAGCAAATTCTAAGCTCATACACCTGTTCTTCGAAGTGGTAAGTTCAATATTGTGATTTATTGAATTGTAAGAAGTGGGTCTTAACCCAAGCATGAGTGCATAACATAGAATTCGTGAAATTTAGTTAGGATTAAGGAATAGGATAAGAATTATGGCAGAATTTATGTTTGATTTTGGATGGGTTGTTGTGATTGTAGCAAAAACCCGCTTGCTAAGAAGCTAGTAAGTGTAGGATGATGGAATGAGATCATATAACTAGAATTTTGATTATGAGCTTGATGTGATACATGAATGATGAATAAAGTTGATGTAGGATGAAGCAGTTATGTAAATTCTAATAAATGTGAATGTTGTATGATGATGAACTAGTAGAAATGTGCTTAATAGTCTTGTACCGTATACCTTAATTATGATGCCTACCAAGTGTTTGATGAAATGCTTAAGAGATAAATGTATTTGTGATATGGAAAAATGGCTGAACGAATTTGATGGACTAAATGAATGAATGAATGTTGTAATGTAGGCGTGAAGGAAGAAGGTACAAGCACTAGGAAAACGGAAGGCACGCAAGATCGAGGTATGTTCCGTTGCATACAAAACCTTACTTGAATTTTTGTTAATAATTATAAGAAACAACCCTTGTTATAATGATTACGATGGTTAGTAAGTAGATGGCAAATCCCTTGCGGATTTGGTTATGTTAACAAAGGTCATAATAAGTCATGCAAATCGACCGGTTCGAGTTGAACAAGTCGAGTAAGAAAAAGGTGCCATCCATTTAGAATGGGTGGTCATGAATGCAATTACGAATGTATGAAGTTCAATCCGTTATACGGATAGAACGAAAGATTATGTTGAAAGCAATCAACCCGATGTTACCGGGTCGTAAGTGGTATGCTTGAATCTCATTATGAGAGTATATGCCATACCCATTTAATTGGGTAATCGAATGCGTAAGAAAAATGAAAGTACATAAACGAAAGGAATTATAATGATGGTATTGTAAGCGAAACAAGTATTATGACTAACTTTTTAAAGCTTTGTTGTGAGTGTAGGTAAATGCTCATCTTAGGCGACTTGGAGAATTGGAGTGAGCACGTGTTCATGATATGTCATACCAAGCGCTTCCGCTAGTTTGCATTAATGTTTTGTGTCAAATACTTGTTCATTTTGCATAACCTTGTTAGTAATCATACTTTTCAAAACTTGAAGTTATGGTTCTTAGTCGTGTTTAGTCGAATGGTTCTTAGACATTATTTTTGGATATTGTACAAAACAGGGATACACTCATTTTACGGACGGGTCATGCCCAATTTTTGTTTTAAATATATACTAGTGTTGTTAGTATTAAAGTCTTTAAATTAGCAAAGTTGGAATGTTTTAAAAAAGTTATACTTTAAATCGCCCTTGTATGTTATTTTATAAAGACGAAAAAGCGGTCCTTACATTACTTATTTAATATAGTTGTGATCGGTAGTTTCCATCACCCGAGGTTTTTTATGCCGGAGATCAACTCTTGATCAAGGGCTTTTTCCTCGTATAAATCCTTGTGTCACTTGTTCATTTCATTCGAAGTTTGTTCATACATTTGCTATTCAAGTCAAGCATCACACCTCACAAAATATGATTTGGTTGCATTATCCTAGCTTGATTTTTGACCAAAACCGTTTGGCGCCCACCGTGGGGCAATTGGTGCTTCATTTTTAAGAAATTTTGTTCATTTCCGTCATTCCGGTTCATCACCTTCAACCACATGGCTTCTTCAGCGAAGAACACTTCAAGCTCTATGCCGACAGTCACTTCTTCACAGGGCATTCCACCTTGGCCTCCACCACCTTTTGGATCCCAGAAGAATGCGGAAAATGTTGCGAAGAAACAAAGCCCCGTTTTATCAAAACCACCAACCTCTGTTGTCTCTCCTAGCCCTTCTAACAGTGATTTTTATTCTTTGATTTTGCAGATGAGGGATTACATGCAGCAGCAGGACAAAACCAATGTCAAGATCCTTCGAGAGATTGATGACATCAAGAAATTGAAGAGATCAGCAGAGGATCACTCTCCATTGGTGCCTAGATCACTGAATTTCGACACTCCAGTCATAACTACCCAACACTCTGCTCCTACTGAAGTCCAGTTTCAAGTTGGATCATCGGGAATGCGTTTTGGATCATCAGCAATAACGCAAGCTCAAGGATCCTGCTTTCAGCCTTCAGGATCATCGTCTCAGTATCAGGGATCCTTCTTCAATTCCGGAGGATATGTGGGAGCACAGACGGTTCAAGGATCCTCATCCCCAGGGACCCTTTCAGGTTCAAGGATCCTCATCCAAGGGTCAGGGATCCTCTCAGGGTCAAGGATCCTCCCAGGGTCTGGGACCCTTCCAGGTTCAAGGATCCTCCTCTCAAGTTCAGAGATCTTCATCTCAGGTTTACGGATCCATGGAGTATCCTCCAAGACCCCCAGTCACAGCACATCAAGGATCTAACATCTTTCAGGATCAAAGATTCTTAAGGAGTGTGCAACCCAGAAGTTCAGATGTTTATCTAGGAGACTTCATCCCAATGCAGACCATTGAATCATCTTGTCCCTTAATTATACCAAAATCCCGTCAATATGGATTCATAATCGGAGTCCCAAACTTGAATCCTTCAGGAGGTAACACTTTGAATAATTCTTATAACACTAACCATGGCTTTGTGCAGGATACATGTATCAATCAAGCTATAGCTAGGGAATTACAGAAACTGAAGGATATGATATCCAGCGTTCTAGGAGTGGTTAAACCCATTCTTGAAATTGCAGATGGAAGCCACAGGATATCTCATTTTGCACCACCTATTTGTGATGCTGAGATACCGAAAAGGTTTCAAATACCAACCATGAAGCTATATGATGGTTCAACAGATCCAGAGGAACATGTAGCTCAGTACAGGGAAACGATGGATATCAATCCCATCCTGGAGTGGTTAAAAGAAGCATGTTTATGCAAAGGTTTTGGATCCACATTAACTGGATCAGCTCTCAAATGGCTGCTAAGTCTTCCCCGTTACTCTATTACTTCATTTGCTAATCTAGTTAATCTGTTTAATAGTCAATTCTCATGTAGCAGAAAATTTGAACGTTTAACTAGTGATCTATATAGGGTAACACAATGTCAAAATGAATCACTTAGAGATTATATCACTAAGTTTAGTAAAGAATCTTTGGATATCCCCAATTTGGATATTGCTACGGTTGTGGAAGCCTTTAAAATGGGTTTACTTAGGGATTCACTGTTCTATGATGATCTTGTCATGACCCCTTGCAGGAATCTTGATGAAGTAAGAACCAGGGCCCTTAGATTCATCCGATTAGAGGATGATAAAAGGATACAAGAAAGACTGGCAGGATCCTCGAAACAGGAAAAACAAGGATCCTACTTCAGGAACAACAAGTCCAAGTCTTATAACAAGTCTGATAACCAGAATGTGCATGCAGTGGAACAGGAAGAGGATGATGAAGATTATCCTCCAATTTCTGAATATTGTTTTTCTGTTGATAACAATGAACTAATCCTTGCAATGCCGAACCTAGGTGAAAAAGCAAGATGGCCCAGAAAAAGTGATAAGCCAGCTGCAACGAAAGACAAATCCAAATGGTGTGCATATCATGAAAATTTCGGTCATCTCACTGAAGAATGTATTGCACTGAGAAAAGAGATTGGTTACCTGTTAAGCAAAGGACACTTGAAGGAGCTGTTGGGAAGAAAAAATTTAAGGATCCAAGATCCTGAAAAGGTTCCAGAAAGAGCTCCTACTCCTCCGGTTGATGCACAAATTATAAACTTCATATCCGGTGGATCAGACATTTGTAGCACTTCCTTTTCAGCAGCCAAAAGGCATGCTAAGGAGACCAAGATGGATAATGGGGATAGACCCATCCGAACCTCTACTGTTAGACAGGAAAAATTATAACTTTTGATAAGGATGATCGTGTTGAAGTCCAGGATCCTCATCATGATGGTCTTGTTATTACTTTGTTTATATCTAATCATTTTGTTCGCAGGATCCTGATAGATGGAGGAAGCTCAGTAAACATCATTTAGCTTGATGTCCTCAAGAAGATGAACATCCATGAATCGGATATTGTCCCAAGATCCTCAGTTCTTATCGGATTCAGTGGAGAAACCAAGAACACATTGGGGGACATTAAACTTCCCATCTACATAGAAGGACTTCATTCTTATCAGAAATTTTGTGTTATAGATTGCTTATCATGTTGCAATGTTATCCTTGGCAGGCCATGGATACATGACATGAAGGCAGTCCCATCTACATATCATCAATGTGTAAAGCTTCCTAGTCCATGGGGGGTGGTGAAGATTGAGAGTGATCAACAAGAAGCCAAGAATTGCTACACATCATCAATGAAACCAGCCTCAAGACCCAGGGATCATTAGCAATTAAAGCATTCTCCAAGAGATATCCTGGAGGCAAGAGAACAAGACCTGAAAGATATCCTTATGGATCCTCAGGATCATGAATCCAAGATCTTCATAGGATCAGGGATCCTCAACAACATTGAACAGGATCTAGTATCCTTCCTCAAGAAGAGAAAAGCCTGGAAGCATGAAGACATGACAGGTATCTCTAAAGATATAATTACTCATAAGCTTGGCATTGACAGGTCATTCAAGCCCATACATCAAAAAAGGAGAAAGTTTGCACCTGAGAGGAGTGCCATTATCCAGGAGGAGGTAGATAAGTTACTCCGAGCAGGTATGATTAGAGAGGTTAAGTATCCAAGATGGTTAGCCAATGTGGTTGTTGTTCAAAAGAAAAACGGAAAGTGGAGGGTATGTGTCGATTTCACTGATTTAAACAAGGCATGTCCCAAGGATCCTTTCTCATTACCCCACATTGAGTCCATGGTGGATGCTAGCGCGGGCCATGAGTTGGTGACTTTTATGGATGCTTCATTTGGATTTCAACAAATTCAGATGGAACCATCTGATCAAGAGGACACAGCCTTTATGAACCCAACTGGTATCTATTGTTATATTGCTATGCCATTTGGACTAAGGAATGTAGGTGCTACTTATCAAAGGCTAGTCAATATGATGTTTAAGGAACAAATAGGACACACTATGGAAGTCTATATAGACGACATGGTGGTTAAGTCCAAGAGAGCTGAGGATCACCTTAGAGACCTGGAGGAAGCATTTGATATCCTTGACAAATTCAATATGAAATTGAATCCTTCAAAGTGTCACTTTGGTGTTAAAGCAGGCAAGTTCCTAGTCTACATGGTAACAAAAAGAGGCATAGAAGCAAGTCCAGAGAAAATCAAGGCAATTATGAATATCAAATCTCCTGCCAATGCTAAGGATGTGCAAAGGTTGACAGGGAGAATCGCAGCCTTGAACAGGTTCATATCAAAGTCATCAGAAAAGTGCAAGGAATTCTATGACATTCTGAGAAAGAACAAGAAATTTGAGTGGACTGAAAAGCATGAGAATGCTCTCAAAGCCCTTAAGGATTACCTATCCTCAGCTCCTGCCTTGATGAAACCAGAAAAAGGAGATATATTATCCTTATATTTGGCAGTCTCTTCCAAAGCTGTAAGTGCAGTCCTTGTTAAGGATCACGAAGGTACACAACATCCTGTCTATTATGTAAGTAAGAGTTTGCTTGATGCTGAATCCAGGTATTCACATTTAGAGAAACTTATCCTTGCTTTGATTATGGCATCTGTTAAATTAAGATACTATTTTCAAACTCATGCCATTATTGTTAGAACTAACTTTCCAATTAAGAATGTTCTCAGGAAACCTGAAATGTCAGGAAGGATGGCCAAATGGGCAGTGAAGCTTAGTGCTTATGATATAAGATATGAGCCAAGAACTGCCATTAAATCCCAAGCCTTAGCTGACTTTGTGGCAGATTTCAGTAGTGACTTGCAAAGGGAAGCTGAGTTAGAAGTTCAGCAGCTGGAAGAGACTAAGGATCCTTGGATACTCTTCACTGATGGAGCCTCTAACATCAAGGGAACTGGACTTGGAATACTACTAAAATCACCACAGGGGGACATAATACCCCACTCAATGGCTTGTGAGTTTCAAACTACTAATAATGAGGCTGAATATGAAGCCTTGATAGCTGTTTTGCAATTTGCCAAGCATATGAGAATCAGGTATCTTGAGGTACATGTAGATTCATTATTAATTACCAATCATTTTAATGGATCCTATGCTATTAAAGGTGAAAAGCTAATTAAATATTTAGAGATAGTCAAAGAATTGGCACTCTCTTTTGTTTTCTTTAGTTTGACACAGGTACCCAGAGAAGAAAATGCAGAAGCTGATGCACTGGCCAACCTTGGATCATCCTTGAAGATTCCGGAGGATATTAAAATCCCCATTATTCATATCCTAACTCCTGGTATTGAGGATCATGTAGCCATGAAGATAGGAGAGGATTCTGCAATCATCCCTAGTGACGACACACAATCTCATTCAGGATCATGGATCCTTCCAATCATGAGATATATACAGCATGGAGAGATCCCTACAGGAGAAAATCCTAGAGCTTTCAAAGTCAAGGTATCTCAATTTACAATATTAAATAACATGTTATATAAACGCTCTCTTCCAGGTCCATATCTAAGATGCATTGAGGATCCTGAAGTTCAAGAAGTCCTAAAGGATTTTCATGAAGGAGATTGTGGAAACCATACCGGGGGCAGAGCACTGTTCTCAAGGATCCTTAGGACAGGATACTATTGGCCTACAATGAAGAAGGATGCTGTGGATTATGCCAAGAGATGTGATGCTTGTTAGAGGCATATTAATATCCTTCATTAACCAGCAGAGCTCCTGCATCCTATATCCTCTTTTTGGCCATTCATGAGATGAGGAATGGATATAGTTGGTAAACTTCCCAAGGCACCTGGAGGAAAAGTGTTCATGCTTACTGTTTTGGTCAAAAATCAAGCAAAGATAATGCAACCAAATCTTTTGTTATGAGGTGTGATGCTTGAATCAATGAACAATATTAAGGATCACTTAGAAATGTAATAAACAAGTGACACAAGGATTTATACGAGGAAAAAGCCCTTGATCAAGAGTTGATCTCCGGCATAAAAAACCTTGGGTGATGGAAACTACCGATCACCAACTAAGATTAAACAAAAGAAGTTTACAACTCGGGAAGATAACAAGCTTGTTACAAGGATCACTAGTGTGCAATGTGCAAAAATGTATGAAATCGCCAAGTAGATTGCCGAGAGCTGTTCGAGTGTTGTTACGAGAGTGTGTGTGTTTGCTAAAATTAGCTAAGTGTTCTCCTCAAGCTTGTTATCCCCATTTTAAATTAGAAACAACTAAGATAACAAACTGTCTGACAATTATGCAAGCTCCCCACGATCTCCACAACGTCCATAATGGTCAAACACGTGCTGAATATAAAGGGAATATGCTCCAGGAATTTTGGCGAGACTTGGTCCATGCCTTTGCTCCTGCAAAACAAGCTTACGTACAAGGTAGACAATTGTTAGTATAAGGATAACAATAAGGATCCTGAATCCTGATCTAGCAACACCTACTGAGGATCCTTAATTCAAACAGAATTGAGGATCCACGATCCTGGTATCACTTGAAGACCCGTGATCCTTAGGATTAGAAAATCCTCCCCTAATAATTGCCCCCAAAATATAAGGAGTAAAGTGTAAATTTTGGCGAGTTATATTTTCTTGATTCTTATCCACAACAAACTAACAGATATATATCCGTTATGATCGAACTATCCATTGCAGATCCTACGTCACTTGAAGCGACATCCCTGCAAAATCATGATTATAAATTCAAGTTAGAGATAAGGGTCTAGAGGCATTTAAATTCGTGCGTTACATCCTTTAAATCCTCATTCGAAGGTCAAGCAGGTACTTTTCTCCCCTTTCTCTTTTCTCTTTCTTGCTCTGTTCTTCTTCTTTCTCAAAATCTCCGAATCACAATGAAGCTAAGATCATCCCCTGCTAAGGATCATCGAAAATATAGTCCCTTAAAAAGCCAAAGGATCATCGAAGACTCTCCGAAGGAACGTTGCTGCTTTACTAATCCTGAGATCGATAGGATTCGTCATTGCTTTCCGGCAAGCACTGTTTTCAAACCCTTTGACCCTACCGTTCAGAGTGATTTTATCTCTGAAACTTGGGTTGCATTTCCAGTCACCCCATTCTCAATAGGATACTCCTACCCTTTTCCTGCTTTTACC
This sequence comes from Helianthus tuberosus, assembly GCA_030545235.1. Lineage (NCBI taxonomy): Eukaryota > Viridiplantae > Streptophyta > Magnoliopsida > Asterales > Asteraceae > Helianthus > Helianthus tuberosus. The sequence continues at coordinate 776,281 of JARYGA010055520.1, forward strand.
CAATCTTTCTTCTCCCTTACCGGCATATCCTATATCCAAGCTATGCCAATGATGTGGAGGGTTCTATTTACCCTTGAGAGGATCATTGAGCAGGAGGATATTGAGTTGGGAATGTCGGAGTTGTCTGAACTATACAACCTTGTGAGCCATGGTTCACACCGCTTTCTATTCAAACACAAACCCGGTGAACCTCATCCAATCCTGAAAACCACCAAGAATGATACCAAGTGGAATAAACGGTTTTTCTTTATCAGGAGGAATTCTATCCCTGATGGGAAGGATCTCCCCAGAAAATGGGCCACTCATGGTAGGATAGAGGATCCTTATAGAAGGATCATAGGATATCCCTGTTTCTGTTGAGGATCACTAACATCTTCTTGTTTATTTTGGGCAGCTATCTCTGTTTCACACATCATTACATCACCAGTAACTAAATAGAGGATCAACGCCTTCTGGAATCTTGATCCTGCAGTAAGAACATTTCAAGCAAACACCAAGGATTCTCAAGAAGTATCCTCAGGCTCAGTTACAATGTCAAGTAAGTATCCAAGTTTACATATGGTTAAATGTCGAAATACAAATAAAACAAGAATACTTATCTGTTGTTTTGGATTGATAGGTGCTGGAAAATCCTCAAGGTCTGCCACCCGCTTTAATGTCACCGATCTTACTGCTGTTGCTCCCAGGTCTAGGAAGAAGAAGACTGCTGCTAGCCCAAGTTCCGTGGTCCCAAAGCCTACCACCTCCAAGGGGGGAAAGAAAAGGAAGGCCACCGAAGCTGACAATCTTGAAGGCTTGCCTCTAATCCGCCACCAGTTCCAAGAATACTTTGCTGATGTAAGGATCACTGACTATGCTTGATTATCCTGCCCACTTGAGGATCACGTGATCCTGAACTTTACCTTGACTTTTTGCAGAAATTTGCTGAGGTCGAAATGCTGTTTGATGCTTATGTTGAGGAGGCGGAGCAAAAGCATCTGGAGTATCAAAAATTCTTCCTGGCTAAGGATGAAGCTATCTCCTACCTTGAGAAGGATCTTGCTCTAGCAAAGCAGCAGGTGGTCATGGCCCAGATAAACGCTGATCACGAGAAGCACGACCTGCTGGAAGATGCTAAAGTCTCTGCTGCCATCACAATGTATAAGATCAAGCTGCAAATGGATCAGGAGGCTGAGGATCCTGACTTCGACAGGACCACTTGGGACAAGGAGTGCTGGAAGGCAAAGCTAGCTGAGCTCGAGGATGAGGAGGAGGCTACCGAGGTCTTGGCGATCGAGGCAAGTGGCAGCGGGAAGGATCAAGCTGGTGGTGATGATGCTGGTGGTGATGCAGCCAAGGTGTAAGCTGCTGAAATGGGCGATGATGGATATTTCTAGACACGGCCGGAGCCCATTTTTTAGGATTTGGTAGTGGTTTTTTGGTTATGGTGTTTTGAAACAATGTTGGGTTGTAATTTGAACAATAGTTTTTAGGATTATGGATCAAGGATCCTTAGACAATAGGTAGGATAATAGGTGGTGGAGGGATCCTCTGTTTGGGGGATGAAACCACTTGTTATCCTGCCATCTTTTATTTCCTGCACTCTTAAGACCCGTTAACAATGGACACCCTTTGTCAACCCAAATGGACGGGCCACGTATAGCTGGTAGAAATTTGGGTTGGCAATTTTGGCAACCTTAAAAGGGTTTAACTTTTGTGAATAAATAAAACTTTAACTTTTTGGCTATTTCCCGTGTTATTATCCTTGTGAATTCTTTATTTCTCTAGTGTAGTTATCAACTTTGTTTGAATTTATCAAGTTTAATAAATCATGTTTAAAAAATTTTAGGATATGATAAAGGATCAAATATCCTATAGTCGATAAACTCAGACAAGTTATGCAACTTAAGGATCATTAGTTCTGTTGTCAAAGGATAAGGGTCACTTATATAAATAATGAATAAAATAAAAGTGATCAAGGATCATACCTGAGAATCCAAGTTAGGATCCTAACCCTTTAATATTTATAATCAGGATAACCAAAAGACAAACCTTAGTAGAAGATAAGGATCAAGGATCCTTGGTCGTTTTAGCCTCAGAAACCTGAAATAGAATATAACTTGGGACTAAGCCAATATAAGAGAAAAGTTAGTAACTGGGGACAAGCCCAAAGGATAACTGGGGACAAGCCCAAAGGATAACTGGGGACAAGCCCAAAGGATCTTGTGTAAACTGGAGTATGGCCCTCACTGGCGACTATCCAAACTTAGTGACATGAAAATGCCAAAACCTTAGCTAACGTGAAAACGTTAGAAACCTTAGGAACGGATGTATGGTACGTCTACCATTATACGTAGGATCCCGGATACAGCCAGTACAATGAAATTGTCAGCCCCTAAAGCGAGTACTGGTCCCATTGCCATGAACTATACCAGGATCATCGTGCGCTGCTGGTGAAACTGGGGATAGGCCCAAAACTGGGGACTAGCCCAAATAACTGGGGTCAAGCCCAAATAACTGGATACTTCTGTGGATACTCAATCCTTTGTTAAGGATACCTAAACCTTCTGCAAAACTCAGATTCAAGTGAAAGGAGGATAAAGGATCCAGGATCCTTATCCTTATATATAAGATAATTAAAGAATGAAATAGTTTGAGATTAGATCATTACCAAAATGAGGATCTTCTGTCCTGTAAGGATCCTTCAGGATACTTGTTAGGTAAGGATCATGGATCCTTATTACATGAAGTATTTCTTCAAATGGACAGCATTCCAAGCTCTTGGTAGCAAATCACCTTCCATTGTTAGCAATCGATATGCCCCCTTTCCTGCTTCAGCTTCAATCAAATAGGGGCCTTCCCACTTTGGTGCTAACTTTCCATCAACAGGATTGATGGTATTCTGAAATGCTTTCCTTAATACCATATCACCAACTTGGAATTTCCTGATCTTGACATTTTTGTTGTAGGCCCCAGCCATCCTTTGTTGATAATTGGCCATCCTTATCTTTGCCAAATCCCTGAGTTCTTCTATAGTATCCAAGTCTTGAACAAAGTTTTCAGCATTTTCTTCAGGATCACGAATGCTTGTTCTTGCAGTAGGAACCACCATCTCTGTAGGGATCACTGATTCTGCTCCAAATACCAAAGAGAATGGAGTTTGGCCAGTAGCATTCTTGGGAGTTGTCCTATCAGCCCAAAGTACATAAGGTAGTTCTTCTGCCCATTTTCCTTTCTTGGATCCAAGCTTCTTCTTCAAATTGTTGATGATGATCTTGTTGGATGATTCTGCCTGGCCATTAGCTTGTTGTAACACCTCGAAAATTTACGCCCAATAATGTATTGACATGTGTCATAAGCTTTGAATATGAGAAAAAGCACTTTAGAGGGACTAAAGTTGACAGACAGTGAAACTATGTGAATATAAGGGTCCAAAGTGTCAACAATGGATAAATAGGCCCTACAATAACCCTACATGGTGTTTATAATCTTAAACGATTAAATCATGGATCATACAAAGCGGAAGATGAAAGAAAGTGATGAATTACAAACTACAGGGGCTAAATGTGTCAACATGTTGAAAGTATACCTCTGAGTGACCTTTTGGAAAACCTAAAGCTTTGTAACGATAAAATATACTCACTAGAATATGTGATAAAAATTTCATCAAGTTTCGTTATCGTATGAGAAAGTTATGATCAAAACCGTGCACGAAGGGTTAAATGCGTTAACGTTGAAATTCGTGACTTTTCGGGTAAGCACAAGGTTAACCAAGGACCTACCCAAGTTTGTAGATGTCCTAAGGCCCTTAAAAATCAGATTTGAGGGTCAAGAGTGCAAGAAAAATAAGCAAAACCACGTAACAAAGGACAAAGGACTAAATTGCAATTCATAGAAACTTGTTAACCTGGTCGCCACTTGTACGCGCCCCGCGAGGGGGTTCTCGCGCCCCACGTACAAGCTGCCAGCGAACAAAAGCATGCAGATGTCAGTTGCAGGTCTGATTTCGATTTTTCACAGCTGTTACATGATACCAGGGACTCACCAATGGTTTTACATGCATAGGGGGGCACCTGGACAGATCTTATAACATTTATAGACTCTTGTGGCATCATCTAATGAGATCAAAGATGATATAAAAGGGACTTGAAGTGGCAACATTCATCACTTGCATTTTCAAAACTCACAAGACCCACTTCTGGAGCTCCTCTGATCAACCTCAGGCTTTCTAGTGATCTCTAATCGTAATTAGGACTCTTGTAAGTATTCCTAACCCTCTCTAATTCGTTCTAGCTTAGTTAATTAACTAAAAGTCAAACCGTCGTAAATTAAGTTTGACTTCGAGATTAAATGAATTTTGCTCAGTCATTTCTCGAATTGAAAGTACCTACAAGTTGGCATTTATGTGGGTAACAAACCCATAAAAGGGTATTTTCAGATTCCCACTCTAACTATGTTAATTATCGAGTCAAAACTTGCTTTAAAAAGTCAACAGAATGTGTATTTTCAAATTTAAGCATAATTAGCAATGTAGGGTACATGCAACCTGTTTGATCATTAATATAACATGGTAATTAATGTAAGAACATGTCTCAACGTGTTCAACTCGACAATTTTCAGTTTAAACCCAGATCGGAACCGAAAGTCGCATAATTTGACTTCTGCTTTGACTTTCAGTTCTGACCCGTTCTTGCATATTTAAGATCTGCCTTAGAGCTTAATTTGGACCAGGTTTCATATAAGTATAACTCTCTGAGATTATGCAACTTGGTTCAATACTTATCCAATTCATATGCATGTTTCCGATTAATGCTTAAATATTGACTATTATGCCCTTTTGACTATAAAACGTGATTTTTGAAAAAGTAAAAGAGTAGAAACATTAGTTACTGATTTACAAACTTGCACCTAAAATTTGACATCAGTTTGAGGTCTAGATTAAGAGTTATGCTCATTAGCGTAAATTGAAAGCCTTATGTTAATTAAACGGCGTAATTAGCGAATAGCCTATTTAAACCCACTTTTTGATATCAAACTTTTTACCCATTGATGTAATATAATATTTTGGGATTTTTGAATATTTTTATTTAATTTTTGGCTGAGCATAACATAGGTCTCTAAGTTTAATTCGGTTAATACCGATTTTGCCCTTTTTAGCCATAAAATTAGTTTTACAAATCCTTTTGACCCCAAACCTTTTTCTACTGATTTTATTTGTTAAATAAAATATTTTGAGCCTTCTGGAATTATAAAAATATCAGCTTTCTTTTAAAAACCCGGAAATGGCTCCAAATCGCCTTTTTAAGCGTTTTTAACGCATAGTATGTACTAAAACTATATTAAACATATAAGGTTGATACCTACTGATGTTTTTAGTATATTTTGAGATAATAACAGTAAGTAAAGTTTTTGAACTCAGCTTTCCAGTTTTGACCTTTTTAGCCCTTGTGAAATTACCAAAATACCCCTAAGGAGCATAGTTTGGTTTCAAATGATAAGTTTCACATATGGGTCATACCCTACTGTTATAACATGTTAAATTAAGTGTATTTACTGTATAAATCAGACCTGTAACTCAGAATACTAATTAAACTCTTTTATAATCTTTTAAATGACCAAAATGCCCTTATGAGGCATAAGTTGAGTTTAAATTCATTTGGGGCATAATAGAAGATATCTTACTGATATTATAACATATTTAAGCCATATTATCTCAGGGAACTTGCATATGACTCTTATGGTTACCCGTAACGCCCTTTTCGCGTCCGGTTCGGTTTATGTAACTAGTTTGCATAAATTGACCGAAACGGGTCAAACATTATCATTTTTGTCTCAAAATCCAGAATGTATTTAGTATACCCATATTATACAAGTCTTCAAACTTGTCGGGTCTAAATCACATTCTATCCGGTCTTCGCTTAATCGTGCGTTTGAACCGTATCGTCCTTAAAACTAACCGGTCTAAGCTTAGGCTTAAATAAAGACCCGTTAGAAATCTAATAGGTTATTATAAACCTTTGTTCCAGAATAGAAGAACCAGTAAAAGCTACCTTCACTCGCTAATTGAGATTTATACTTACAAAGGTAAATACTTTTAACTTATTTTCCCTATACGGGCTTGGGGTACGGTATATAAAATACCGCTTGGTCCGGCATTGAATTTTTAATCGAATAGTGGTTAACTTATTGATATGCTATGTTTTGAATGTGTTTTGTTTGATTAAAGCCTTTGGGGGGTTAATGACCATGTCCCGGATATCCTTGGCATCATCTTACGAGATGGCCACGACCTGAGCACGGGGTTTAGGCATACACCTTTCAGTGCATAACTCAATATTGTGGTGTGTCTATTAATCTTTAACCCGGTCTACGGATCGGGCTACTGAACGCATAAGTAACATGTAAATCCCTTACAAGATTATTTTCACATAATTATCCCAAGTTATAAAATGTTTTGTGCCACGTGCATTCAAATCAATTTTCAAACCTTTTCAAAATGAGTCAGTTAAATTGTATTTACACAAACGTATTTTTCCAAAAGGTTAAGTGCAGGTACTACTCGTACTAGGCTAGCTGTCTTCTAAGCATCCACAATAAGTCTCGCAAGCTTGGATGTCAATAAAACTGTTGAACAATATCTTCTTTTATTTTGATCCGCCTGTGGATCCGTTTCAACTATTCGTGATATTTAATATTACATTTCATTAAAGTTGAAATGAATCTATCTTTGCTTCCGCTGTGCATTTATATATTGTGTTGTTTGTCTATGATGATACCAACTACGTCACTATACTCCCCACCGGGCCCACCGGTGACACGTGGAAAATAGGGGTGTGACAGGTTGGTATCAGAGCCAACTCTGAGTGAATTAAACACTAGCCTTTTGTGTTTAATCTCAGTTACACAATTGCACATTCCTCGATTCTCAAGTCTAGACAAAGAACTTAGGAATATTCCAAATTTGTTTTATTTCTAACTTTGTCTTATATATATTTTTCTTGTTGTATCACTTGTTTGTTTTTGACAGGTTGACAGAATGCCGCCACGGATGAGAGGAAGAGGAAGGGGAAAAGGAGCACTTGTAGCCCCAAATGACCATGAAGCCGGACCCTCGCACCGGCGAACACCATCTGATCCCAACAACCCGGGTCCTCAGGAGCCATGGAGGACCTACATTGAGCCTGCTAGGCGCTCGGTTTCACTGAGTACCTCCCCATCTATCCCTCATTCTTTCGGGCCTCATTCTGAAAATGAGCCCCACAACTCCCACCAGTCCTACGTACCTCTTCAAGGACATAACTCACCCTTTGACCACCTATCACCTGTTTTCCAGGGCCAGTTCAACCCTGCTGACTACCTTGGAGTGCCAATGGGTTTTAACCTACTTGGACCCGAAGACCACTTTTCTGGTGGCAACCCGATGGATATAGATGAGGATACCGATCCTTCAATGCCACCATCTGGAACTCCGAACCACCCCATCGAAATTTCCGATGGGTCACCTTTTGTGGGATCACCTTACAATGGTCCCGACAGCTTTGAGGAGAAATTCAGACAGTATGACTGGGTATTTACTCCCAGTTACCACAGCTCTCCCCTGCACCAGCTACAGCACAGCTCTCCCCTGCACCAGCCACAGCAGCCACAGGAGCAGCCACAGCAGCAGCAGAATCCTTACGAGGATTCCCGACTTGTCGCGGTCACTCCGCCAGCAGCACCACCTCAGCTTCAGCCTCCCTCGCCCCCGAGGCGAAGGAGAACGACCTTGCGAATATCCGCGTGAGGGGGAGTGCGCATCAGCACCCCTCCACATTCAAGTGGCAGCCGGTACTCGCCACTTCACGAAGAACCGGAGATGGGAGAATCTTCACACCCCGTCTCAGAAGTGAACTCTGCGCCAGTCGCGCCACAGCCACCATTGGGTTTTGGAGACCCAATTCCCACTTACACTGGTGCGGCAGCGTACAATCCCTTCGAGCAGCCGATGCACACAAATTACAACTTTGAAGAGGATCCCTACTGGATAGCGGCGAACTCCAACACTCTCCATCCGGAAGGTCCCTACGGAGGTCCCTAGGCTACGGGACACTCGACCTATGGATACCCACCATATGGGTATCAACAACCGCCTCCTCGACCTCCGCAATATCAGCAACCCCCTCAGGCACCAGCGATGTCACTGCCACAAATTCAAGAAATCCTTCAAGGGATAAATGAAGTGCGACAAGAGGTGCGGCATGAATTGCGGGAAGAACGTAGGCATAACCAGGGGATGTTCAAGAAAATGGTGGATTTGATCAAGGGAAAAAGCAAGAAGGATCACTAAATCCTTTGTTTGTTTGTTTATTTTAGTATTGTAATCATGTCCCTGCGAGGACATTTATTTCTGTACTCTGCCCCTGCGTGGGCATTTTTCCTTTCTGTTCTGCCCCTGCGTGGGCATGTTTTTCTATTTGACCCCTGCGTGGGTTTGTTTGTTAGTTTGGCCCCTGCGTGGGCATGTTATTTGTGTAAAAGTCCTGTTTATGGGCAAACTCGTACTAGTTTAATTTTAATTGGAATGGTTAAATTAAGTTTTTCATTTTTAAATTATATGCATGAATATAATATGTGAATAAATGAAAAAAAATAACATTTATTATTTTGATTTACCATTTTAATGAAATAATAAGAATCTTAAAAAGGTAAAACCTAGCTTGAATGTCATATTAACGACCTGGCCAATATGGTAGAACCTGTTTAAAAAGATTCAAATCTCTGTTAACATCTGCAAACATGTTAACATTCTTGGCTAGTGTGATCCGCAAAATCACACATGTCACCCTTTTAATAAATTATCCAATTTATATTTTATATATACCTGATTGTGACATAATGCCTACGGGCTATAACTAATGTCATATAAAACAAAAGGCAGCCGTATTTTATAGACTCCCTGCCAAGAAAGGGATTGATTTGTCTTATTTATTCAAACTTTAATCCTATAAGATCTACATTTATAATTTAGAAATTTGTCTACGTGACTAGGCCTGTTGTGCCAATATTTTATTTCATTCTAGAATAAAGTTACTAATAAAAAGTCCTGAATGAAATTACTTAACAAATTAACTAATATGGCTCTTATTTACCATGGTTAATAAATCATCAAGAACGATAATACTGTTTAGGCTTCTAAATAGACCTTGTCCTTATTTCCTTTATGTAGCAATTAAGACTACATGGCCAAGTCAGAAGAAATAAACAGTCATCCAGTGGAAAACCCTGATAACACTAAAATACTTGTAACTGGTGTGGAGCTACAAGCATTAGTAGAAAATGCTGTTAATAAAGCCATCGAGAGGCAATATAGTGAATCAAGCGGGACCCGAAGTAGGACCCGATCCGCACCACATTCCAAGCCAAAAGTTCACTCGGAGGCTCATAGCAAACCGCCCTCTAAGAAAGATGAACCTAAGAAAGATGAGCTCAAGAAGAATGATGATCGACACTCATCAAATCAAAACAGTGTTCCCTCAAAAAAGGTGGAGTTTGAATCTAAACCTCATACCAAGTCATGTACATATAAGTACTTTGTTTCTTGTAAACCCAGAGACTTTACTGGGGAGAAGGGAGCGGTTGACTGCATGACCTGGTTGGACGAGATGGATACGGTAGTGGACATCAGCGGTTGTGCTGAAAGGGACGTAGTGAAATATGTATCCCAATCGTTTAAAGGAGAGGCATTGGCATGGTGGAAGTCTCTCATACAAGCTGCTGGAAAGATCCCACTCTACAACTTGTCATGGGATCAATTCGTTGCTCTTATTAAAGAGAATTATTGCCCGCAGCACGAAGTTGAAAGAATCGAATCAGATTTCCTATCTTTGGTAATGAAGAATTTAGATTGCCAAGCATAACTCACCACTTTCAATACCCTATCTAGGTTGGTTCCGTACTTGGTAACCCCAGAACCTAAGAGGATTGCTCGCTTCATCGGGGGTTTAGCCCCTGAAATTAAAGCAAGTGTTAAGGCATCAAGGCCTGCAACCTTCAGATCAGCAGCTGATCTATCTCTATCTCTTACCTTGGACGTAGTCAGGTTGAGAGCGCTTAGGAATTCAGAAGAAAGTAAGAGGAAGCGTGAGGACGATACCTCACGAAGATCAGATAAGAAACACCGAGGAAATAACGACCACAAGAAAGGGTCGGGATCTAAGAAGGATGGGCAACAATCGAGGGATAAGCCCAAATGTAAAACTTGTAAGAAGAACCATTTTGGTAGGTGTCAACTTGAGTCGAAATCCCAGTCTCACACGAGACCCTGTGGGATTTGCAAATCTACGGATCATAAGACTTTGGAGTGTAAGAAGCTGAAAGATGCAACATGTTACGGTTGCAATGAAAAAGGGCACATTAAGTCCAATTGCCCAAAGAGCACCAAGAAAACCGAGGATGGGAAAAAGACCAATGCCAGGGTCTTCAAGATGGATGCAAAGGAAGCGGTTCAGGATGACAACGTGATTACAGGTACTTTTCTCGTAAATGATGTTTTTGCTAAAGTATTGTTTGATTCTGGAGCAGATAAGTCTTTTGTGGATAATAAGTTTTGTGAGTTGTTAAAATTGCTTGTAAAAGCCTTAAGTGTGAAGTATGAGGTGGAATTAGCTGATGGAACCATAGAAACCGCCTCAACTGTTTTAGATGGATGTGTTATATCCATTAGGAACCACTCCTTTCCTTTGTCCTTACTTCCCTTTAAGCTAGCCGGCTTTGATATAGTTATAGGTATGGATTGGTTATCGCATAACCAAGCCCAGATTGTGTGCAACAGAAAGCAAGTGGTAGTCAAAACTCCGTCTGGTGAGTCACTTACCATTCAGGGGGATACCCAGCATGGATTGCCTGAGCAAGTGTCCATGCTCAAGGCATCTAGATGCTTGAAGAAGGGTTGTGTCATTTATATGGCACAGGTCACTATTGATGTGCAGAAACCCAAGATTGAAGACATCCCTGTTATTTCGGAATATCCTGAAGTTTTTCCCGAAGAACTACCTGGTTTACCACCAGATAGGCAAGTAGAATTCCGAATTGACATCATCCTTGGTGCTGCACCAGTAGCGAGAGCACCTTATAGGTTAGCACCAACGGAGATGAAGGAGTTAAGGACGCAGTTAGATGATCTGCTAGCCAAAGGTTTTATTAGACCTAGTTCGTCTCCTTGGGGAGCGCCGATCTTGTTTGTCAAGAAGAAGGATGGGTCGATGCGTCTATGCATCGATTACCGTGAGCTTAATAAAGTCACTATCAAGAATAGGTATCCTTTGCCCAGCATCGACGATCTGTTCGATCAGTTACAAGGAGCAAGCTACTTTTCTAAGATCGATTTGAGATCAGGCTATCATCAGTTGAAGGTCAAAGATGAAGATGTGCACAAGACTGCATTTAGGACTCGATATGGTCATTACGAGTTCCTAGTGATGCCTTTTGGGCTCACTAATGCACCGGCCGCATTCATGGATCTCATGAATCGCGTCTGCAAGCCATACTTGGACAAATTCGTCATCGTCTTTATTGACGACATCCTTATTTACTCGAAGAACCAAGCTGACCACGAGAAACACCTTCGTTGTATTCTCAAACTTCTACATCATGAGAAACTCTACGCCAAATTTCGAAGTGCGAGTTTTGGCTTCGAGAAGTCCAATTCCTTGGACATGTGGTAAGTGAGTGTGGTATCCAAGTGGATCCCGCTAAGGTAGAAGCAGTTATGAATTGGCAAGAGCCAAAGACGCCTACTGAGATTCGTAGCTTCCTGGGTTTAGCAGGATATTATAGGCGTTTCATAGAAAATTTCTCAAGGATTGCTGCGCCCCTAACTTCGTTGACACGTAAGAAAGTTAAGTTTGATTGGGGCCCTAAGCAGCAGGAATCCTTTGACATTCTTAAGAAAAAGTTGAGCAATGCACCAGTGCTAACATTGCCCGATGGTATAGAAGAATTTGTGGTGTATTGTGATGCATCACACACTGGTATGGGCTGTGTACTCATGCAGAAAGGCAAGGTTATTGCCTACGCTTCACGACAGCTAAAGGTGCATGAGAAGAACTACACCACCCATGACTTGGAGCTGGGTGCCGTTGTATTTGCATTAAAACTTTGGAGACACTACTTGTATGGAACCAAGTGTGTGATCTATTCAGATCACAAGAGCCTTCAACATTTGTTTAATCAGAAGGACTTGAACATGCGACAAAGACGACAGATGGAAACCCTAAATGATTATGACTGTGAAATAAGATACCATCCAGGCAAGGCAAATGTAGTTGCTGACGCCTTAAGCAGGAAGGAAAGAGTAAAGCCGATAAGAATCAATGCCAAGCGCATTGAAATCAAGAATAGTTTGAACGAGAGGATATTAGCTGCACAGAAGGAAGCTGTGCTGGAAGCTAACTATCCTGAAGAAAAGTTAGGAGTAACTGAGGAGCAGTTATCCTATGACAAAGACGGAATGCTAAGATTGAATGGACGAATATGGGTTCCAGTTTATGGAGGACTTCGAGATGTTATCCTCCAGGAAGCCCACAGTTCCAAATATTCTGTTCATCCTGGAGTTGATAAGATGTACCAGGATCTAAAGGCAAACTACTGGTGGATTGGTTTGAAAAAGTCTGTAGCTGCCTATGTAGCTAAATGTTTGACTTGTGCGCAAGTCAAAGCTGAACATCAGAAGCCGTCAGGTCTGCTTCAACAGCCTGAACTTCCCACATGGAAGTGGGAGATGGTGACAATGGATTTCATCACCAAGTTGCCAAAGACAAGAAAGGGAAACGATACTATATGGGTCATAGTAGATAGGCTGACCAAGTCAGCACATTTTCTTCCCATTAAGGAAACTTACAGCTCAGACATGTTAGCTCAATTGTATGTAGATAAGATCGTAGCTCTACATGGTGTACCAGTGTCGATTATCTCTGACCGAGATACGAGATACACCTCTCATTTTTGGAAAAGTTTCCAACAGTCTTTAGGTACGCGCTTAAACTTTAGTACAGTTTACCATCCACAGACGGACGGACAGAGTGAGCGTACCATCCAAACACTGGAAGACATGCTTCGGGCATGTGTGATTGATTTAGGTGGTAGTTGGGATAACCACCTACCATTGATCGAGTTCTCCTATAATAATAGCTACCATACTAGTATTAAGGCTGCGCCTTTTGAGGCATTATATGGTAGAAAATGCAGAACACCCATTTGTTGGGCGGAAGTAGGAGAAGTTCAATTATCAGGACCAGATTTGGTCTTTGAGACAACGGACAAGATTGTCCAGATTCGCGATCGCTTGAAAGCTGCCAGGGATAGGCAGAAAAGTTATGCGGATCCAAAGCGTAAGTCTTTTCACTTCGAAGTAGGTGACAAGGTATTGCTGAAAGTATCACCCTGGAAGGGAGTGATGCGATTTGGTAAGAAAGGCAAGCTAAGCCCGAGATACATAGGACCTTTCGAGGTTATCGAACGTGTCAGGTCAGTTGCTTATAAGTTAAACTTGCTTGAAGAGCTCAGTGCTATCCATAATGTTTTTCACATCTGTAATTTGAAGAAGTGTTTCGCTGATGAATCACTGGTCATACCACATACGGACGTACATATAGATGAGAGCTTGAAATTTGTGGAAAAACCACTATCGATTGAGGATCGACAGGTAAAGAAGCTTCGAAGGAAGCATGTGCCTATTGTAAAGGTCAAATGGGATGCCCATAGAGGTCCCGAATACACATGGGAGGTAGAATCCACGATGAAAGAAAAATATCCTCATCTGTTTCAGTAAATCTCGAGGTCGAGATTTATTTTAAGGGGGTGAGGATGTAACACCTCGAAAATTTATGCCCAATAATGTATTGACACGTGTCATAAGCTTTGAATATGAGAAAAAGCACTTTAGAGGGACTAAAGTTGACAGACATTGAAACTATGTGAATATAAGGGTCCAAAGTGTCAACAATGGATAAATAGGCCCTACAATGACCCTACATGGTGTTTATAATCTTAAACGATTAAATCATGGATCATACAAAGCGGAAGATGAAAGAAAGTGAGGAATTACAAACTACAGGGGCTAAATGTGTTAACATGTTGAAAGTATACCTCTGAGTGACCTTTTGGCAAACCCGAAGATTTGTAACGATAAAATATACTCACTAGAATATGTGATAAAAATTTCATCAAGTTTCGTTATCGTATGAGAAAGTTATGATCAAAACCGTGCACGAAGGGTTAAATGCGTTAACGTTGAAATTCGTGACTTTTCGGGTAAGCACAAGGTTAACCAAGGACCTACCCAAGTTTGTAGATGTCCTAAGGCCCTTAAAAATCAGATTTGAGGGTCAAGAGTGCAAGAAAAATAAGGAAAACCACGTAACAAAGGACTGAATTGCAATTCATAGAAACTTGTTAACCTGGTCGCCACTTGTACGCGCCCCGCGAGGGGGTTCTCGCGCCCCGCGTACAAGCTGCCAGCGAACAAAAGCGCGCAGATGTCAGTTGCAGGTCTGATTTCGATTGTTCACAGCTATTACATGATACCAGGGACTCACCAATGGTTTTACATGCATAGGGGGGGCACCTGGACAGATCTTATAACATTTATAGACTCTTGTGGCATCATCTAATGAGATCAAAGATGATATAAAAGGGACTTGAAGTGGCAACATTCATCACTTGCATTTTCAAAACTCACAAGACCCACTTCTGGAGCTCCTCTGATCAACCTCAGGCTTTCTAGTGATCTCTAATCGTAATTAGGACTCTTGTAAGTATTCCTAACCCTCTCTAATTCGTTCTAGCTTAGTTAATTAACTAAAAGTCAAACCGTCATAAATTAAGTTTGACTTCGAGATTAAATGAATTTTGCTCAGTCATTTCTCGAATTGAAAGTACCTACAAGTTGGTATTTATGTGGGTAACAAACCCTTAAAAGGGTATTTTCAGATTCCCACTCTAACTATGTTAATTGTCGAGTCAAAGCTTGCTTTAAAAAGTCAACAGAATGTGTATTTTCAAATTTAAGCATAATTAGCAATGTAGGGTACATGCAACCTGTTTGATCATTAATATAACATGGTAATTAATGTAAGAACATGTCTCAACGTGTTCAACTCGACAATTTTCAGTTTAAACCCGGATCGGAACCGAAAGTCGCATAATTTGACTTCTGCTTTGACTTTCAGTTCTGACCCGTTCTTGCATGTTTAAGATCTGCCTTAGAGCTTAATTTGGACTAGGTTTCATATAAGTATAACTCTCTGAGATTATGCAACTTGGTTCAATACTTATCCAATTCATATGCATGTTTCCGATTAATGCTTAAATATTGACTATTATGCCCTTTTGACTATAAAACGTGATTTTTGAAAAAGTGAAAGAGTAGAAACATTAGTTACTGATTTATAAACTTGCACCTAAAATTTGACATCAGTTTGAGGTCTAGATTAAGAATTATGCTCATTAGCGTAAATTGAAAGCCTTTTGTTAATTAAACGGCGTAATTAGCGAATAGCCTATTTAAACCCACTTTTTGATATCAAACTTTTTACCCATTGATGTAATATAATATTTTGGGATTTTTGAAGATTTTTATTTAATTTTTGGCTGAGCATAACATAGGTCTCTAAGTTTAATTCGGTTAATACCGATTTTGCCCTTTTTAGCCATAAAATGAGTTTTACCAATCCTTTTGACCCCAAACCTTTTTCTACTGATTTTATTTGTTAAATAAAATATTTTGAGCCTTTTGGAATTATAAAAATATCAGCTTTCTTTTAAAAACCCGGAAATGGCTCCAAATTGCCTTTTTAAGCGTTTTTAACGCATATTATGTACTAAAACTATATTAAACATATAAGGTTGATACCTACTGATGTTTTTAGTATATTTTGAGATAATAATAGTAAGTAAAGTTTTTGAACTCAGGTTTCCAGTTTTGACCTTTTTAGCCCTTGTGAAATTACCAAAATACCCCTAAGGAGCATAGTTTGGTTTTAAATGATAAGTTTCACATATGGGTCATACCCTACTGTTATAACATGTTAAATTAAGTGTATTTACTGTATAAATCAGACCTGTAACTCAGAATACTAATTAAACTCTTTTATAATCTTTTAAATGACCAAAATGCCCTTATGAGGCATAAGTTGAGTTTAAATTCATTTGGGGCATAATAGAAGATATCTTACTGATATTATAACATATTTAAGCCATATTATCTTAGGGAACTTGCATATGACTCTTATGGTTACCCGTAACGCCCTTTTCGCGTCCGGTTCGGTTTATGTAACTAGTTTGCATAAATTGACCGAAACGGGTCAAACATTATCATTTTTGTCTCAAAATCCAGAATGTATTTAGTATACCCATATTATACAAGTCTTCAAACTTGTCGGGTCTAAATCACATTCTATCTGGTCTTCGCTTAATCGTGCGTTTGAACCGTATCGTCCTTAAAACTAACCGGTCTAAGCTTAGGCTTAAATAAAGACCCGTTAGAAATCTAATAGGTTATTATAAACCTTTGTTCCAGAATAGAAGAACCAGTAAAAGCTACCTTCACTCGCTAATTGAGATTTATACTTACAAAGGTAAATACTTTTAACTTATTTTCCCTATACGGGCTTGGGGTACGGTATATAAAATACCGCTTGGTCCGGCATTGAATTTTTAATCGAATAGTGGTTAACTTATTGATATGCTATGTTTTGAATGTGTTTTGTTTGCTTAAAGCCTTTGGGGGGTTAATGACCATGTCCCGGATATCCTTGGCATCATCTTACGAGATGGCCACGACCTGAGCACGGGGTGTAGGCGTACACCTTTCAGTGCATAACTCAATATTGTGGTGTGTCTATTAATCTTTAACCCGGTCTACGGATCGGGCTACTGAACGCATAAGTAACATGTAAATCCCTTACAAGATTATTTTCACATAATTATCCCAAGTTATAAAATGTTTTGTGCCACGTGCATTCAAATCAATTTTCAAACCTTTTCAAAATGAGTCAGTTAAATTGTATTTACACAAACGTATTTTTCCAAAAGGTTAAGTGCAGGTACTACTCGTACTAGGCTAGCTGTCTTCTAAGCGTCCACAATAAGTCTCGCAAGCTTGGATGTCAATAAAACTGTTGAACAATATCTTCTTTTATTTTGATCCGCCTGTGGATCCGTTTCAACTATTCGTGATATTTAATATTACATTTTATTAAAGTTGAAATGAATCTATCTTTGCTTCCGCTGTGCATTTATATATTGTGTTGTTTGTCTATGATGATACCAACTACGTCACTATACTCCCCACCGGGCCCACCGGTGACACGTGGAAAATAGGGGTGTGACACTTGTGGGTGGACTGGTGTTAATGTTATCATCTTAATCCCCCAGCTGTCACAAAAGTTAGTAGTTCTACTCCCAATAAATTGGGATCCATTATCACAAACAATTTCAGAAGGAATACCAAATCTAGTAATAATGTTTCTCTTAATAAAGGATATCACTTCCTTTTCTCTGACTTGAGCAAAGGCTTCAGCCTCTATCCACTTGGAGAAGTAATCAGTCATAGCAAGCATGAATACTTTTCCACCAGGTGCCTTAGGAAGCTTACCAACTATATCCATTCCCCATCTCATAAATGGCCAAGAAGAGGATATAGGATGCAAAAGCTCTGCTGGTTGGTGAAGGATATTACTATGTCTCTGACAAGGATCACACTTCTTGGCATATTTCACAGCATCCTTCTTCATAGTAGGCCAATAGTATCCTGTCCTCAGGATCCTTGAGAATAATGCCCTACCCCCAGTGTGGTTCCCACAATCTCCTTCATGGAAATCCTTTAGGACTTCTTGGATTTCAGAATCCTCAATGCACCTTAGATATGGACCTGCAAGAGATCGTTTATATAACATGTTATTCAATATTGTGAATTGAGATACCTTGATTTTGAAAGCCCTAGGGTTTTCTCCTGTAAGAATCTCTCCATGTTGTATGTATCTCATGATTGGAAGGATCCATGATCCTGAATGAGATTGTGTATCATCACTAGGGATGATTGCAGAATCCTCTCCTATCTCCATGGCTACATGATCCTCGATAGCAGGGGTTAGGATGTGGATAATAGGGATCCTGATATCCTCTGGAATCTTCAAGGATGATCCTAGATTGGCTAATGCATCAGCCTCTGCATTCTCTTCCCTTGGTACCTGTGTCAAACTAAAGGAGACAAAAGAGATTGCCAATTCTTTGACTATCTCAAAATATTTGATTAGCTTTTCACCTTTAACAGCATAGGATCCATTAAAGTGATTGGTAATTAACAACGAATCTACATGTACCTAAAGATACCTGATCTTCATATGCTTAGCAATTTGCAAACCAGCTATCAAGGCTTCATACTCAGCCTCATTGTTGGTAGTTTGAAATTCACAAGCTATGGAGTGGGGTATTATGTCCCCCTGTGGCGATTTTAGTAGTATTCCAAGTCCTGTTCCTTTGACATTAGAAGCTCCATCAGTGAAGAGTATCCAAGGATCCTTAGTTTCTTCAAGCTGTTGGACTTCTAACTCAGCTTCCCTTTGCAAGTCACTACTAAAATTTGCCACACAGTCAGCTAAGGCTTGGGATTTGATGGCAGTCCTTGGTTCATATCTCATATCATAAGCACTAAGCTTCACTGCCCACTTAGCCATCCTTCCTGACATTTCAGGTTTCCTGAGAACATTCTTAATTGGAAAATTAGTTTTAAAAATAATGGCATGAGTTTCAAAATAATGTCTTAATTTAGTAGATGCCATAATTAGTGCAAGGATAAGTTTTTCTAAATGTGAATACCTGGATTCAGCATCAAGCATACTCTTACTTACATAATAGACAGGATGTTGTGTACCTTCGTAATCCTTAACAAGGACCGTACTTACTGCTTTAGAGGATACCGCCAAATACAAGGATAATATATCCCATTTTTCTGGTTTCATCAAGGCAGGGGCTGAGGATAGGTAATCCTTAAGAGCTTTGAGAGCATTTTCATGCTTTTCTGTCCACTCAAATTTCTTGTTCTTCCTCAAAATGTCATAGAATTCCTTGCATTTTTCTGAGGATTTGGATATGAACCTGTTCAAGGCTGCGATCCTGCCTGTCAATCTTTGCACATCCTTAGCATTGGCAGGAGATTTGATATTCACAATAGCCTTGATTTGCTCTGGACTTGCTTCAATGCCTCTTTTTGTCACCATATAGCCTAGGAATTTACCTGCTTTAACACCAAAGTGACACTTGGAAGGATTTAGTTTTATATTAAATTTATCAAGGATATTGAATGCTTCCTCCAAGTCTCTAAGGTGATCCTCAGCTTTCTTGGACTTAACCACCATGTCATCTATATAAACCTCCATAGTGTGTCCAATTTGTTCCTTGAACATCATATTGACTAGCCTTTGATAAGTAGCACCTGCATTTCTTAGTCCAAATGGCATAGCAATATAACAATATATACCAGTTGGGGTCACAAAGGCTGTATCCTCTTGATCAGATGGTTCCATCTGAATTTGTTGAAATCCAGATGAAGCATCCATAAAAGTCAACAACTCATGACCCGCGGTAGCATCCACCATGGAGTCAATGTGGGGTAATGGGAAAGGATCCTTGGGACATGCCTTGTTTAAATCAGTAAAATCGACACATACCCTCCACTTTCCATTTTTCTTTTGAACAACAACCACATTGGCTAACCATCTTGGATACTTGACCTCTCTTATCATACCTGCCCGAAGTAGTTTATCTACTTCTTCCTGGATAATGGCATTCCTTTCAGGTGCAAACTTCCTCCTTTTTTGATGAATTGGCTTGAATGACCTGTCAATGCCAAGTTTATGAGTAATTACATCTTTAGATATACCTGTCATGTCCTCATGCTTCCAGGCAAAGGTAGTTTTCCTCCTCTTAAGGAAGGATACTAGTTCTTGTTCAATGTTGCTGAGGATCCCTGATCCTATGAAGACGATGGATTCAGGATCATGGGGATCCATAAGGATTTCTTTCACATCCTGTTCTCTTGCCTCCAAGACATCTCTTGGAGGATACTTTAGTTGCTATTGCTCCCTTGGTCTTGAGGCTGGCTTCATTGATGATGTGTAACAATTCTTATCTTCTGGTTGATCACTCTCAATTTTCACCACTCCCCACGGACTAGGAAGCTTTACACATTGATGATAAGTAGATGGGACTGCCTTCATGTCATGTATCCATGGCCTGCCAAGGATTACATTACAACAAGATAAGCAATCTATAACATAAATTTTTTTATAAGAATGGAGTCCTTCAATATAGATGGGGAGTTTGATGTCCCCCAATGTATTCTTGGTCTCTCCGCTGAATCCCACAAGTACTGAGGATCTTGGGACAATGTCTGATTCAGTGATGTTCATCTTCTTGAGGACATCAAGCTGAATGATGTTTACTGAGCTTCCTCCATCTATCAGGATCCTACGAACAAAATTGTTAGAAATAAACAGAGTAATAACAAGACCATCATGATGAGGATCCTGAACATCAACACGATTATCCTCATCAAAAGTTATAATCTTATCCTTGGTGACAATGGAGGTCCGGATGGGTCTGTCTCCATTATCCATCTTGGTTTCCTTGGCATGTCTTTTGGCTGCTGAAAAGGAAGTACCACAAATGTCTGATCCACCAGATATAAAGTTTATAACTTGTGCATCTGCTGGAGGAGCAGGACCCTTTTCTAGGACCCTTTCAGGATCCTGTGTCCTTGACTTCTTTCGTCCCAAAAGCTCCTTCAAGTGCCCCTTGCTTAACAAGTAACCAATTTCTTTTCTAAGTGCAATACACTCTTCAGTGAGATGTCCGAAATCCTCATGATATGCACACCATTTGGATTTGTCTTTTTTAGCAGCTGGTTTATCACTTTTTCTTGGCCATCTTGCTTTCTCACCTAGATTCTGCATTGCAAGAATTAGTTCATTGTTATCAACAGAAAAACGGTATTCAGAAATGGGAGGGTAATCCTCATCATCCTCTTCCTGCTCTACTGCATGCACGTTCTGGTTGTCAGACTTGTTGTAGGATTTAAACTTGTTATTCTTGAAGTAGGATCCTTGCTTTTCCTACTTTGAGGATCCTGCCAATCTCTCCTGAATCCTATTGTCATCCTCTAGACGGATAAACCTAAGGGCCCTGGTTCTTACTTCATCAAGATTCCTGCATGGGGTCATAACAAGATCATCATAGAATAATGAATCCCTAAGCAAACCCATTTTAAAGGCTTCCACAGCTGTGGCTATATCCAGATTAGGGATGTAATCTCTAAGTGACTCATTTTGACCTTGTGTTACCCTATATAGGTCACTAGTTAATTGTTCAAATTTTCTACTACAAGAGAATTAACTATTAAACAGGTTAACTACATTAGCAAATGAAGTAATAGAGTAAGGGGGAAGACATACCAGCCATTTAAGAGCTGATCCTGTGAGTGTGGATCCAAAACCCTTGCATAGACATGCTTCCTTTAGCCTCTCAGGAATTGGATTGATCTCCATCCTCTCCCTGTATTGAGCTACATGCTCCTCTGGATCCATTGAACCATCATATAGCTTCATAGTTGGTATCTGGAACCTTTTGGGTATCTCAGCATCACAAATAGGTGGTGCAAAGCGAGATATCCTATGGCTACCATCTGCAATTTCAGGAATGGGTTTAACCACTCCTGGTACGCTGGATATCATATCCTTAAGCTTCTATAACTCCCTAACCATAGCCTGATTGATACCTGTATCCTGCATAGAGCCATGGCTAGTGTTATAAGAATTATTAAATGTGTTACCTCCCATGGGATTCAAGTTTGGAATTGCAGATGTGAATCCATATTGACGGGATTCTGGTATGATCTAAGGACCAGAGGAAGCAATGGTTTGCATTGGTATGAAATCTCCTTGATGAACATCCGAACTTGGAGGCTGCATATTTCTTAAGAATCCTTGATCCTGAAAGATGTTGGATCCTTGACGCTGAGAGGATCCTTGATCCTGAAAGGATCCTTGGGGCTGAGAGGATCCTTGAACCTGAGAGGATCCTGGAACCATGGAGGATCCTTGGACCTGAGAGGATCCTGGAACCATGGAGGATCCTTGAACCTGAAAGGATCCTGGAACCATGGAGGATCCTTGAACTGTGTGCATTCCCAAATTTCCTCCTGAGCTGACGAAGGATCCCTGATGCTGGAAGGAGGGTCCTGAAGACTGAAAACAGGATCCTTGTGGCTGGAAGTGAGACCCTGAGGCTTGACTCATAGTTGCTGTTCCATAACGCCTTCCCAATGGTCCACTCTGATACTGGATGTCCGGAGCTGCAGTTTGCAAGGCGGTTACAGCTGGAATAGCGAAATCCAATGACCTTGGTATCAGAGGAGAATGATCCTCCACTTATTTCTTCTGTTTCTTGATATCACCAATCTCCCGGAGGATCCTTTCATTGGTTTTGTCCTGCTCTTGTATGCGATATTTCATCTGCAAAATCAAAGTAAAAAGATCACTATTAGTAGGATTAGTGACAACAAAAGAACTTGGTGGTTTTGGAAAAATGGGGGTTTGTCTCTTCGCAGCATTTTCAGCATTCTTTTGGGATCCAGAAGGTGGTGGAGGCAAAGGAGGAACGCCCTATGAAGAACTCATTGCCGGCATTGAACTTGAAGTGCTCTTTACTGAAGAAGCCATCTGCTTGGTTGTAATGAACCGAAATGATCACAAAAACAAGAATTTCTCAAGAACGAAGCACCAATTGCCCCACGGTGGGCGCCAAACTGTTTTGGTCAAAAATCAAGCAAAGATAATGCAACCAAATCTTTTGTTGTGAGGTGTGATGCTTGAATCAATGAACAATATTAAGGATCACTTAGAAATGTAATAAACAAGTGACACAAGGATTTATACGAGGAAAAAGCCCTTGATCAAGAGTTGATCTCTGGCATAAAAAACCTCGGGTGATGGAAACTACCAATCACCAACTAAGATTAAACAAAAGAAGTTTACAACTCGGGATGATAACAAGCTTGTTACAAGGATCACTAGTGTGCAATGTGCAAAAATGTATGAAATCACCAAGTAAATTGTCGAGAGCTGTTCGAGTGTTGTTACGAGAGTGTGTGTGTTTGCTAAAATTAGCTAAGTGTTCTCCTCAAGCTTGTTATCCCCATTTTAAATTAGAAACAACTAAGATAACAAACTGTCCGACAATTATGCAAGCTCCCCACGATCTCCACAACGTCCATAATGGTCAAACACGTGCGGCATATAAAGGGAATATGCTCCAGGAATTTCGGCGAGACTTGGTCCATGCCTTTGCTCCTGCAAAACAAGCTTACGTACAAGGTAGACAGTTGTTAGTATAAGGATAACAATAAGGATCCCGAATCCTGATCCTGCAACACCTACTGAGGATCCTTAATTCAAACAGAATTGAGGATCCACGATCCTGGTATCACTTGAAGACCCGTGATCCTTAGGATTAGAAAATCCTCCCCTAACACTTGCTATGACTGATTACTTCTCCAAGTGGATTGAAGCGGAAGCTTTTGCTCAAGTCAGAGAAAAAGAAGTGATATCCTTTATCAAAAGAAACATTATTACCAGATTTGGTGTTCTTTCTGAAATTGTTTGTGATAATGGATCCCAATTTATTAGGAGTAGAACTACTAACTTTTGTGACAGCTGGGGGATTAAGATGATAACATCAACACCAGTCCACCCACAAGCCAATGGTCAAGCAGAATCATCCAACAAGATCATCATCAACAATTTAAAGAAGAATCTTGGATCCAAGAAAGGAAAATGGGCAGAAGAGTTACCTTATGTGCTTTGGGCTGATAGAACAACCCCCAAGAATGCTACTGTCCAAACTCCATTTTCTTTAGTATTTGGTGCAGAATCAGTGATCCCTACAGAAATGGTGGTTCCTACTGCAAGAACAAGCATTCGTGATCCTGAAGGAAATACTGAAAACGTGGTTCAAGACTTAGATACCATAGAAGAACTCAGGGATTTGGCAAGGATAAGGATGGCTAGTTATCAGCAAAAAATGGCTGGAGCCTACAATAAGAATGTCAGGATCAGAAAGTTCCAAGTTGGTGATATGGTGTTGAGGAAAGCATTCCAAAATACCACAAATCCTGCTGATGGCAAGTTAGCACCAAAGTGGGAATGCCCCTATCTTATTGAAGCTGAGGCAGGAAAGGGGGCATATCGATTGTTAACAATGGAAGGTGACTTGCTACCAAGAGCTTAGAATGCTGTCCACCTGAAGAGATACTTCATGTAATAAGGATCCAGGATCCTTGGCTATTTTCGTATTCGATATC
Organism: Helianthus tuberosus; assembly: GCA_030545235.1. Lineage (NCBI taxonomy): Eukaryota > Viridiplantae > Streptophyta > Magnoliopsida > Asterales > Asteraceae > Helianthus > Helianthus tuberosus. Next base: position 800,654 of record JARYGA010055520.1, read on the forward strand.
CATGAAGGATCCTTAGAGGATAGATGATCCTCACTCTAGTAATGATCTAACCTCAATTTATCTAATTCTTTAATTAATTTGTTTACAAGGAAAAGGATCATGGATCCTTTATCCTTCTTTCATTTAGTTCTGAGTTTTGCAGAAGGTTGATATATCCTTAACAATGGATCAAGTATCCACAGAAGTCTCCAGTTATTTGGGCTTGTCCCCAGTTCTTTGGGCTTGTCCCCAGTATTTGAGCTTGTCCCTAGTTTCGCCAGTAGTGCACGATGATCTTGGTGCAGTTCAAGGCAGTGGGACCAGTACTCGCTTTAGGGGCTTACAATTTCATTGTACTGGCTGTATCCAGGATCCTACGTATAATGGTAGACGTACCATACATCCGTTCCTAAGGTTTCTAACGTTTTCATGTTAGCTAAGGTTTGGCATTTTCATGCCACTAAGTTTGGATAGTCGCCAGTGAGGGCCATACTCCAGTTTACACAAGATCCTTGGGCTTGTCCCCAGTTTTTTGGGCTTGTCCCCAGTTTTTTTTGGGCTTGTCCCCAGTTTATTGGGCTTGTCCCCAGATTGTTGGGCTTGTCCCCAGTTACTAACCCTTCTCTTATATCGGCTTAGTCCCAAGTTATGTTCCATTTCAGGTTTCTGAAGCTAAACAACTAAGGATCCTTGATCCTAACCTTTTACTAAGGTTTGTCTTTTGGTTATCCTGATTGTGAGTGTTAAAGGTCTAGGATCCTAACATGGATTCTCAGGTATGATCCTTAATTATGGTAATTTTGTTCTTGATTTATTTAAGTTACCCTTATTCTTTGACAACAGGATACATGATCCTAAAATTACACCACTTCTTTCAAACTTTCGATTATAGGATATTTGATCCTTGATCATATCCTAAACTTTTTTGACATAATCTAATATATTTTCATTCTTAACTTGTGAATTCAAAGAAAAGGTACCATAAATATTGAGAGATAAATATGCACACAATGGACAACATGAGATAGCCAAAGGATTAAGGTTTTATTTATTTATTAAAAGATTAACCCTTAAAAGGTTGTCAAAATTGCCTACCCCGAGCATCTACCAGCAAAATGTGGCCCGTCCGCTGGGGTAGGCAAAGGGCGTCCTTAGTTAACAGTTCATAAAGTGTAGGAAAAGAAAGACGGCAGGATCACAATGGCTTCATCCCCCAAACAGAGGATCCCTCCACCAATTGTCATCCTACCTATTGTTCGAAGGATCAGTGATCCTTAAACCAAAGAGCTATTGTTTAGAGTTATTACAAACCAACCATTGTTCTGAAAACATCAACAACCAAAAAAAACCAAACCATAAAAAATGGGCTCCAACCACATCTAGAAATTTCCATCATCGCCCATTGTTGTAGCCTACACCTTCGCTGCATCACCACCAGTCGCTGCATCCTCAGCTTGATCCTTCACCCCGCTGCCACTGGCTTCAATCATCAGGACCTCTTCAGTCTCCTCCTCATCATCCAGCTCTTTAAGCCTCTTCTTTCAGCCCTCTTGGTCCCAGGTAGTCCTATCAAAGTTAGGTTCCTCAGCTTCCTTTGCCATCTGCAGTTTAATCTTGAGCATGGCAATTGTGGCAGAAAGCTTAGCACCCTCCATCACTTCAGCCTTCTCCTGATCAGCTGTGATGTGGGCCAAGAGCAGTTCCCTCTTCGCCAGGTTGACTTCATTCTCGAGGGAGGTGATCTTTTGATCCTTTGCCAGGTACAGCTTCTGGAAGTCCAGCTGCTTTTGCTCAGCCTCTTCAGCATAGGAATCCATAAGCATATGGATCTCAGCAAATTTCTACAAAAAAAAAATAAGACATGTCAGGATCTGTTATCCTCAATATGGGCAAAACAGACCTAAGGATCCGGGATCCTTACCTCAGAGACGTATTCTTCAAACTGGTGCTGAATGAGAGGCAGACCTTCAAGAGTTTCAGCAGTCTTCCTTTTCTTTCCACCCTTGCCCGTTGTGCTGGCACCCCTAAGATTTGGGATGCTAGGACTAGAAGCAGCTTGTTTCTTGGCAGACTTGGGGGGAACGTATGCATCAAGGTCACTGACGCTGAACCGAGTAGCTGATTTTGAAGATTTTCCAGCACCTACAAATGGCAAATAACAGATAAGTATCCTTATTCTACATCTATTTAAATCTTTAATCATACATTAATGTGACTACTTACTTGACATGGTGACTGAACTAGAGGATACTTCTTATGAATCCTTTGTTTTGGCTTGGAATGTTCTAACAGCAGGATCAAGGTTCCAAAAGGCAGCGATTCTTTCTTTTGTTGCAGGGGACTCAATGAGATGAGAAACTGAGATAGCTACACAATAAACAAAAAAAAGGATCAGTTATCCTTAGAAGAGACAGAGTCTTCCTATGATCCTTCTATAAGGATCCTATATCCTACCATGGGTGGCCCACTTTTTGGGGAGATCTTGTCACACCCTAACTTTTACGGAAGCGTGGTTATTTGGTGTGACTTCTTAATACCATAGCAATCAATCATAACAATGCTATATGATAAAACCAAAAGATTTTCATCCATTAATAAAGTTTAGAAAATACCACAATACCATTGTCTTGAAAACATTGACGCCAATTAGTTACAAACCATAACATGTTCAAATGAGTTCCCATGGACTCAATAAAAGACTTTAAATAATCCTAAGTGTAGAAACATGTATCCCGTCCAGGAATAGGATACATCTTTTAAACTCTACGACCACGGATGACATCGTTTATTTAACACGCAGCTTGTAGACACATGCATACACCTGCCAGATCCGTTTAGTTCCCTGAAATACATGTAGTTTGAAAAATCAACAAAAGTTGAGCGAGTTCATGTGTTCGTTTGTGTGTATGTATAAGCCTTTGTAAATGTCATAAGTATGTATGTAAGTCCCTGGTATGTAGCAATAAGGAAAAACAGATCAATTAATGTGTAGCTAATACATTAATAAGTGACATGGCCTAGGAAGCACTCAAACCTGTATGCGTATTTCGTACCGGCCCCTCCAGCGGAACGACATAGTCACCACATGCAGCCACTCACAGACCCATGGGTGGGGCTCGCAACACCCAATAGATCTATCACTCATGTCCCTCGGTCCTACGATGAGGATTAATGGCCATAAGTGTTATGCCCACCACTCACATGATCTAAGTGTACCCTTCCTTAGCTAACCATACCAATTGTATTGTAAGTAATCGTTTTGTAACATGTATTTTACGCCAGCCTCTAAGGCTGAACCTCCCCAGCCTCTAAGACTGACTCCCCAGTCTCTATATATTATCACCAGACGATCCATCCCTAGTCATGAAAATCATTCACATTTCGATAATACACATTTGTTTTGTAAAAACCGGTATATTTAGTATAATCCATTCGTAATATGATTTAGAAATATGAGTTTTCGTTCGTTCAAAAGCTTTGTATGTTCTTGAAAAACGTGCTTTGTCTAAAAATATGCAGTCTTTGTTCATCGAGAACTTTGTGTGTTTTCTGCAAAACGTGCATGTCTTTCCACCCCGAAAACATTTATAAAAATGTAAAATCGTAAAAAGATGGGGTTATGAACTCACAGTATTGCGTCTTCAGTATGAGTAACCCAAGTCTCCTCAGCAAACACGACTACCTACAGTGTACTAACGTCTATTAGACGAACGGGCCGTGCCTTGCCTTTATATTTACGTTTTTGAGTTACGTTTCTGATGTTATTCCAAGTTGTATAATTATTTGTCGAAATAATTAATATTTCAACTTAAATTATATTTAGTTTTGGAATAGTTGTTTAATCCATATCTTGGGTATTAATACTTCTCAAGTATTTTAGCTTCGTATTTCCTTCCCAAGGATGGGGTATCTTATACATGTACTTGTATTATTCTATTTGTAATTTCTGAATTAATCTATTCCCAAGTCTCACTCTAGAAAGTATATTTATAAACTCATTTTGTCCCACAATAATGTGTTGTCCCGAAAATATATATTTCTCCCAAAAATCATATATCTTCTAAATATACCATGAAAATATATTTTTATTTCCCCAAAATAATATATTTTCACTTTGTCCAAAGATAATATATACCAAAATATATAAGTAACGGTATTGTTTTTGGATAATAAATTTCACGGTACTTTGTTAAGTTATATAATATAACCATTTCACCGAGTATGCAAACACTCACACAAGTGTCTTAGTATGTATATATATTCTAAATATATATGTTTACCCATTTTTATGTACAAAACCAACATCCGATACTTTGTATTTTGTTACAAAAATTATGGCGAGGTTTAAATTTGAAAAGCATAGTTCAAAACGTACTTTCAACACTTGTTAGAAAATATTTTCTAAGTGTTGGAATTTTTAGAAAATTTCGCCATAGTCTCCTTTGTAAATGGAGGTGCCCATGCTAAATAGCATATCATTTTCTTTAACATATAACACGTTAGATCGTTCTCAAATAACCAACCCGACATTTAGACATGCAAAATACTACTTATATCATTTCAGTTTTAATATACAAAACTGGGCTGTTTTCGGGCATTTTAATAATACAGTTATCTTAATCCAAAAATTCCCAAATTTTTATAGAATGTCTTATACGATCCAAGTATTAATATGTAAAAATATCGGGGTCCAGTTCATTACCAATATTTTATAAAAATTCATTTACCGGACTGCAATCAGATTTGTCACTTTCTGACTGCAGTCTACAAAATAATTCATCTAAAATTTATCGTAAGTCCGATTCACGAAATTCCAGTGGGAAAATTACTACGACATCAGTGGTCATCCACAGTACAATTTTCATGAGCTGATTCAACATATATTTCAAGTTATGACTAAAAACATATCACCCATTTACTGCAGTAAAAACTCAGCTTTAGCTGCTGTTACAAAACGGGTCTTTAAAAATAGTAAACCACCTTAAAAAAATATGATTCCAGTGCCATTTGCTTCGTTTTTCGAAAATACATAATTTAGACATTAGAAAATCAGTTTTTCGATTTATAATGACCCATTTACAGCCAGTTGAAGTTGGATGAAAATGCTAATCAGCATGCTTTTTATAGTTTAAATGTTACTAAAACGCACACATACGATCGCCATACTTTCTAATAACGATTAATATCAGATCATAAGTCATTTACAGCAGGTTATTGTTTATTTAACACAGATTTATCATGTATCATCATCTTTCATCTCATGACCTTTATGTAAAGCTTTATGTTCAATCTTTTAGTTCATGTTCTTTAGTGTTCTTGATATAATCAACATACTACAACATTTTAACCAACATAAGAGAAGTAAACAAGAGTAATTCAAGAACTTACTACTAGCCTAAAGCTAAGGAAGATTTCTAGTGAAAAAAGATGGTGAAAAAGATGTGTCAAAGCAATGTATGAAAGCTCCTTGAAGATCTTCAAGTTTCCATCTTCACAATACACCTTCTAATACATGAATGAAGCTTAAAAATGGAAGAATATGGTGATGATATGGTGGTGATGGTGGCTGTTGTATGTGAGCCGAGAGGAGAGAGTGGGAGTGAGTGAGAGTGTGGGTGATCTTTGTGAAGATGTGAAATGATATGGTGAAGATCTAAACCATACTTATAATCTTACACAATATCTTGTTCATATACTCAAGTAACAAATCAAATAAAATATAAAAACAAATCTAGGAAGATATGTTGGTGAATATTTGTGGGTCCCTTTGGGTGACCGTAAATGGGTAATGGGGGGGGGGGGGGGATTAATTGTAACATTTTGATGATAGTGGGTAAACACTAGTTAATTTCCAAGTATATACTTTCATGTGCTAGTTAGTTGATATCTAGGGGGTGTTATGGTGTACGGGGATCATGACTAGCCAAGAAATAATTAAACGATGTGTTTGACAAAAATTTGGTGTCCCGGATAATGTCCGGTTGTTCGGTTAGATTCCGTTCCGTTAAAGTGTCAAGTTATTCCGAATAGTGTCTTTTATGTACCCTTTTGTAACACAGTTAATTCCCAACACCATTTAGTCAATTTTCTGCATGTTACTAGCATATTAAAATGCTGAATTTTGCTGAAAAATGCAGAATTCCGCACTTAAAGTGAGTTTTAGGCACCTTCCGGCACTCAAACTATCACCTAGTGACGCAGTTTTATGGTCCTCACTTCCCTACACACCATAGTGGTGTAGTACCTTGTCCCTGGCCCATACTGGGTCTCAAAACACTGTCTGTCTATGTACTGGCACTGTTAGTATATTTCTGAGTTATCCACTCAGTGTGCTAACTGTGCTTTGTGCATCAAGTATGTCACTAAAGTTTGTATGTAATGAAGGGAGTGACAGTATGAAATATGATGCACATGTATGTATGATACAGAAGTCAGAAAGCAGTTTACATCATCAGTTGTAATCAAGCACAGTCATTAAGCACGTAATTAACTTTAATTAATTGTACGGATACCTGTAATTGTGAGGGTTGTCACATTCTCCCCTCGTTAAGAAAATTTCATCCTCGAAATTTGTACTACCTTATCTCCTTAGGGTTTTATTATGCGTGTATGTATATGAATAATACCGGGGTAGATAATCACCAAACCGAATCAAACTTTATTCACATCAGGTGAGTCCAAGAATATATAATAACACGAATCCAATGGTTAAAAGGTATGTGTTTTAGCATTTGGTGTTGAAGGTACAAGATGTATCGACGTATAGTCTAGTGTAATCCAGTTACAGGGGTTCCTCAAGAGAGGAGTTTTGTCTATTAGGATACTCAGACAGTCGGTCACAATATGCCAACGAGTTTTCACCACCACAGCATCCGCTATATGAATTCAAAATCAACAACTCAAAGTAATAGTAAAGTGATCTGTCAACCTCCCGAATAAATGAATGGTCAGGTTTAGTGTGTTGACATTCTTAAGTTTCGAAAGTACACCGAATGGAATATAAGCGAATCTGGTGTATCATTGTCTTGATGCGTAGTTGCATCGGAAATGTTTAAATGGCAAGTCAAAAGTATATGTAGTTTTGTGTGAAATAGTTGACCATGATTAGCATAAGCTACAAATTCGCAATGACACCACAAGGTGTCGTAATGACATAATTCAGTAATGGCGGTGACTGAACAAGTTCACCGTGTCTGGGATCAAATGAAAGTGTACTGAAACCAGCATGAAGATTTGATTTACACAATGTCATAAAGTTTCTAATTAAATATGGATCATCAAAGAATCGTTGTTTCCAATCGAAGATGAAAAGTAATATGTACCGCAAGGCATTCGATCGACCATGAAAGAATCGTTAGGAGGTACATTGTGATATGAAATGAATCTATGTACCGTTGCCTCAACACACAACTGTGTTGAGGCCGATTTAATCGTGATAAACAGGACAGATTTAGGGCAAGTTTTCAAATAATCAATTAAATCCATGTAAGAAGTAAGTAACCAAATTAGCGCAAGCTTCAGTCCCGTGAAAGTATCATCGCAATGTATCAAAACCAATCAAACGATTTAGTGACGTCGTAGATCAACCGAATCTACTACGACTCGTAATGAAAGAGTCTTTGCAAAAATATTTGAATATGATGCTCTCAATACATCATACTTCGTCTCAAAACAAACACGCGAAATGGATAAGTTCAAGTAATTGAATTGGGTTTCAACGTAATCTGACAATAAACATATGTATCAACAAGGGGAATCTCAGCATGGTTACAAAAATAAACCCTGAATGTAACTCGAAATAAAAAGAAGTTTCGAGGAAGTGTGTCGACTTGATAACAACAGAGCCAATAATTACAATAATGTAGGTCATTCGGATCACAAACCAGTGATTAGATTTAGCAACATAATATTCGAACTTTAATGAAGTGTTTGAAATGAAACCATATGCATAGCAAATAGTGCATGCGTAACATATGAGTTTTCAAGTAATGAAACAATGAGTATTTGCTAAAATGGAGAGACGACCAAGTGTTCGAAGTAAATGTGTGTTTGCTCTCAGCGAAGAAAATTAATGCGATGCAACTACCTTTAAGGGGAGTAGAGATGCAAACATCTACTAGCTAGAAGTGAAAGAAATTCAAGTACTTTCTGTTTGGTTAACGGAACCGGCATATATGTCAGGTTAATGGTGTCTGCTTGAGTTAACAGATGTGGTTCCTAAGTAACAACCTTTATGAATTTGGACCTGGGTTCCCGATGGTCCTAAGCACATGTTTCCTAGATTCTCAGAGTTTCGTATTCGGTGTAGAATCATTCTGTGCATTGTGTAAGAAACACCATTCTTGTGTACGTTAAAACAAGTTATTGTCCCACAATTTCCCCAGTATACTTTCTTTCTGAATTTGCATCTATCGACACTCGATCATTGATCAGTCGGAAAATAGCAGTTGGATCCTCGCAGTTAGTTAAATAAGTAATTCGTTAATCCTTAGCAAGGGTCACCGACTCTCGTGGGTCAGCTCGTTCGGCCCCTGGTAGTTTGATGTCCGTGTGAAAGATATCTTCCTTCTTCTTGATGAGCTGAACTGGGGTTACCCAAAACGGGAATCTTGGTCTGTTATCTCCCTTCTCTATCAACTACTGAGGTTACACTGACAATCCTTGCATCTTCGAAGGTGTAAGTCGCTAAGGTGTATTGACTACAGGCGCGACGCCTGGAATCAAATTGATGCGAAATTCGACTTGTCGTTGAGGAGATAATTCTGGTAAGTCTTCGGGGAAAATTTCACGATATCCCCTTATCACATGGGTATCTTCAAGTTTTGGTTCTTCGGCTCGCTTGTCCCCGACATGAGCCAAGAAAACATCACAGCCTATTCGCAACAACTTTCGTGCCTTCAAGCAATTAGTAATCTGTGGAGGCGTATCCCGCTTCACGAGTCACGATCGCTCCTTCATTCGCCATCGGGATGCGGATAACAATCTCCGCTTGATTGCTCGACAACCCGTCCATCCCAGTTATCACATCGAAGCTTCCCTTAAACTAGTTCTACCGAATACTGGGTATCTATCTTGCTTATTATTAAAACAAGTATATTCTGAAGCTAAAATTTGACAACAATATCAAATAGCACAGACGCATAATATTGACTACTATGAGGCGTACCAATAGCCATGTTTGGATCCTGGCGTGTTTCCCTAGCTCCGGTGTTAGACATTCTTCCCACGATTTTGTTTAATCTCCCTTGGGGAATCTTTCCTAAAGTGCCCCATATCACCGCAGTTATAACATCCCTTACCTTTCTTTCCATGTTTCATCTCATGCCAACACGTTTCCCTGCTGTGCCCCACTTTGCCACAGTTGTCACACTTTCCATTTTTACATCGCCCGGTATGATGTCGTCGACACTTGTCGCATTGAGGTAGTTTACCCATGTACTCTTTTCCCTTTTTGGCCTTGTTGTTGCTATGCTTCTGAGTACCCTGCTTGAAGTTTGCGAACTTTCTCTTGTTGTCTCCAGATGACTCTACGTGAGTCTCCTTCTTCTCCTCAGAGGTTGAAAATTTGTTCAACCTGATTGCCTCTTCAGTCAAGGTCACACTTAGATCAATGGCCTCAGCGATCATTGCAGGCTTTGATGTCATCACCATGCTCAGGATTTGGGGTGCCAATCCCCAAATAAAACGCTCAATCTTTTTAAATTCTGGTTCTACCATGTAGGGGACAATACGCGATAGAACATGGAACTTCTCCACGTATTCAGCTATTTTTGGTCCTTCCATCTTCAAGTTCCAGAACTCAGTTTCCACCTTTTGGCTTTTTGCTCTTGAACAGTATTTCTTATGCATTAGTTCTTTCAGTTGATCCCATGTCAAAGCATACGCAGCAGCCTCGCCCATCGTCTGAACCTGGAGTTTCCACCATGACAAAGCCCCATCTTGGAATAGTCCGGATACGTACGTAACCTGATGCTCTGGGGCGCATTTGCTCACACGTAAAACAGAATCCGTCTTCTCAACCCAGCGTACGAAGGCTACGGCACCCCCAGTGCCGTCGAAATTTAGGGGCTTGTAGCCCAAGAACTGCTTGTAGGTGCAGCCTGTGACATAAGCAACATCATTCACGTAAGGCATTAGCAAAGCACTCGATAGAGATGTCCAAACGGTTTGTAATGTGTCTTAAGTGACTAAACATTACCGTTGGGTGGGTTATTTCCTGAGGTACCTCCGCCGCGCTCGGAGCAAAGGGCCTCGTACTATGCGATGACCTGTAAGATGCGTTCTTGAAATTCCGCCTCTGTCTTCGGCAGAGGGTTGTTGGTATCGGTGTTCCCTTGAGTCGAGATCTTCCTAGATGAAGATCGGTTAGGTCAGGTCTTGTTAAGGACACTAGCACACAAGCCTCTACCTAACGAATAAGACCTCAGGGGTGTATTACATATATGTATATACGCAGTCGTTATAACAATCAATCACGTATCATCACAACTATAGCACAACTTGTAAATAGGAACGTAGCAAGTAAGCATGTAGCATTATAGTTATAGCACAAATATGCAGATCAACAACATGCTTAGTGAGAACATAGCGGCTGAGTTTTCATTAGTTATTAGTCATAAGTATTGTCGCATGTTTAATGGGGAATCCGAGGATTGGACTTTCATTATTTTTCGACCACCATCATATTGTCTACAAAGCGTATCGCATCAAATGGGACACAAGTGGGTCACCCTACCCTTGCCCAACAAGTATATCAGTGTCTCAAAATCACATAGTCTGAAGTGGTCTTTAAAAGTCTCCACAATTCCGGCTTATCATTAGTGTCTTTACCCAAATGTAATGCAATCCGCATAATCCAAAAACCACTATACCGGTGTCTGAGGTGGAGGAGGAAAGAGAAGTAAACTGTTAACATGCGTGGACTTCCTCCTCGGGCTTGTGTACACGTTGAAGTAATTATCTGCTCTACCGCTCGACAGCAAGGAAATGAGCATCAGAATCCTGGGAAGGGTGTAATAGCAACGGTTGAGAGCGCAAAAGGAACCTTGATATATTTGGGGGATCAAAGTATGCTGGCAATAGACAGGGTGGAGGACGTAGTGTCAGCTCAGCTCCAACATTTTGCGACTCCTATTCTCAAACTGTAGCTGATGTTATAGGAGCAATTCATCCCTGATGTAGCCTCCATAGTGTAAGGATCTAACATTAGCATAGTGTATGATAAGAACCATCAAAATGGCTCATCCAGTGATGTAGAGGTGAAAGTAGCAAACGGTGCGTCTTGTGAGGTCGGGGAAAACGCTGCTGTAGCAAAAGGGATCGTTACGCGGGTGCTGACCTGTAGTACCTTCCCAGGTGTGGGTATGTATTGAAAGAAAGCAATAGGCGAACTGGTGCGATGGACGTCGGACTCCACAAGAGGAAAGAAGTAACATCAGCGGGTGCGGGTGCAGTGGCAATTTTCCCGAAAGGAAGATCAACAGGTGCAGGTACGGGTTCAGGTACATGGGGTGCAATGTCTGTAAAACCAAAAGGAATAGGGTTATGATTAAGCAAGGGCGTAGGATCAGTAAGTGCAACATCAAGCTTGGCCCACAAGGAACTGGAGCTGCCTCAGGGGCAGGTTCTGGGTCGTGTAAAGGTGTGGCGTCTTGAGCAGGTGTTGGTACAGTAGTCATAGCGACGTCGTCGTCTGAGTCAGTAGTAGAAAGTTGTAACCTGTCTGTCTGTAAAGCCATAAATGTCGCAGACTCAAAGGAGTCTGAAATCCAGTGTATATTAGAATCAGAGGATAGCTTGATAACAGGGATCTCAACACGTAAACTTATTAACAACGTTCTTATCTAACTTTCCATCATCCTGGGTGTCAACGGTAGGATCATCAACCAACAAATTAATGTCGTCATCAAACAATTTGTCAAAGAGGCAGATCCTCGGGGGAAATAACCACGAGCGGTACGGTGTCGAGGATCGGAGCCAGGAGGTGCTCTCCACCGAAGTGTCCAAATGGTAAGGTGGCCGAGGACCGAAACAAGAATGGTAGGAAGATTCTCGTCAAGGAAGCCATCAGCAAGGGTAATTCATTACCAAAGTTTGGCAGCACGGACGGTTGGAAGTCATCCTCGTCCTTGGTCAGTATGTCAGGGTCACTCTCAGTGTCTGACGTAAATTTCTCCGGCGCAGGTACTGTCTCATCATCTGTGGCGGTGGCCGTAGGGTCGTCATCATCTGACAATTCGTTCCCTGAGGAAGGTGACGTGTGTGCCGGTACATAATAGTCATAGCATGCATATTCACAATTATCTTTAACACTTCGTGTATTGCAAATAGAGACAATTCATAATGTAATCATGTATCCACATATTCGTCCTAGTCTTCCCAGACTATCCCACCCAGCCTCTCAGACTGAACTTCCTAGTCTCTCATACTAACTCCCTGGTCTCTAAGACTAAATCCCAGGTCTCTAAGACCAAATCTCCCCAGTCTCTAAGACTAAATCCCTGGTCTCTAAGACCAAATCTCCCCAGTCTCTAAGACTAAATCCCTGGTCTCTAAGACCAACTTTCCCAGTCTCTAAGACAAATTCCCTGGTCTCTAAGACCAACTAATTCTCCCCAGTCTCTAAGACTGATCCTCCCTCAGTCTCTAAGACTGATCCTCCCTCAGTCTCTAAGACTGAACCTCCCTCAGTCTCTAAGACTGAATTATAAATATAAGTTTTGAAATGTGTATTTGTGCCTTTTGTTTGTAAAAATGTTTGTTCCCTGGATCTGGACGTTTAGTGTATGCAATGTAAAAATGTTTGAAAGCATTTTCATGAGAGCCCTGATGATCATAGTCTAGACTCGAGAAAGAATCCTAGTTCGCTATGATCGAGGCTCTGATACCAAGCTGTCACACCCTGACTTTTGCGGAAGCATGGTTATTTGGTGTGACTTCTTAATACCATAGCAATCAATCATAACAATGCTATATGATAAAACCAAAAGATTTTCATCCATTAATAAAGTTTAGAAAATACCACAATACCATTGTCTTGAAAACATTGACGCCAATTAGTTACAAACCATAACATGTTCAAATGAGTTCCCATGGACTCAACAAAAGACTTTAAATAATCATTAGTTTAGAAACATGTATCCCGTCCAGGAATAGGATACATCTTTTAAACTCTACGACCACGGATGACATCCTTTATTTAACACGCAGCTTGTAGACACATGCATACACCTGCAAGATCCGTTTAGTTCCCGGAAATACATGTAGTTTGAAAAATCAACAAAAGTTGAGCGAGTTCATGTGTTCGTTTGTGTGTATGTATAAGCCTTTGTAAATGTCATAAGTATGTATGTAAGCCCCTGGTATATAGCAATAAGGAAAAACAGATCAATTAATGTGTAGCTAATACATTAATAAGTGACATGGCCTAGGAAGCACTCAAACTTGTATGCGTATTTCGTACCGGCCCCTCCGGCGGAACGACATAGTCACCACATGCAGCCACTCGCAGGCCCATGGGTGGGGCTCGCAACACCCAATAGATCTATCACTCATGTCCCTCGGTCCTACGATGAGGATTAATGGCCTTAAGTGTTGTGCCCACCACTCACATGATCTAAGTGTACCCTTCCTTAGCTAACCATACCAATTGTATTGTAAGTAATCCTTTTGTAACATGTATTTTACCCCAGTCTCTCAGACTGAACCTCCCCAGCCTCTAAGGCTGAACCTCCCTAGCCTCTAAGGCTGAACCTCCCCAACCTCTAAGACTGACTCCCCAGTCTCTATATATTATCACCAGACGATCCATCCCTAGTTGTGAAAATCATTCATATTTCGATAATACGCATTTGTTTTGTAAAAACCGGTATATTTAGTATAATCCATTCGTAATATGATTTAGAAATATGAGTTTTCGTTCATTCAAAAGTTTGTATGTTCTTGAAAAAACATGCTTTGTCTAAAAATATGCAGTCTTTGTTCATCGAGAACTTTGTGTGTTTTCTGCAAAACGTGCATGTCTTTCCACCCCGAAAACATTTATAAAAATGTAAAATCGTAAAAAGATGGGGTTATGAACTCACAGTATTGCGTCTTCAGTATGAGTAACCCAAGTCTCCTCAGCAAACACGACTACCTACAGTGTACTAACGTCTATTAGACGAACGGGTCGTGCCTTGCCTTTGTATTTACGTTTTTCAGTTACGTTTCTGATGTTATTCCAAGTTGTATAATTATTTGTCGAAATAATTAATATTTCAACTTAAATTATATTTAGTTTTGGAATAGTTGTTTAATCCATATCTTGGGTATTAATACTTCTCAAGTATTTTAGCTTCGTATTTCCTTCCCAAGGATGGGGTATCTTATACATGTACTTGTATTATTCTATTTGTAATTTCCGAATCAATCTGTTCCCAAGTCTCACTCTAGAAAGTATATTTATAAACTCATTTTGTCCCACAATAATGTGTTGTCCCGAAAATATATATTTCTCCCAAAAATCATATATCTTCTAAATATACCATGAAAATATATTTTTATTTCCCCAAAATAATATATTTTCACTTTGTCCAAAGATAATATATACCAAAATATATAAGTAACTGTATTGTTTTTGGATAATAAATTTCACGGTACTTTGTTAAGTTATATAATATAACCATTTCACCGAGTATGCAAACACTCACACAAGTGTCTTAGTATGTATGTATATATATTCTAAATATATATATGTTTACCTATTTTTAATTACAAAACCAACCTCCGATACTTTGTATTTTGTTACAAAAATAATGGCGAGGTTTAAATTTGAAAAGCATTGTTCAAAACGTACTTGCAACACTTGTTAGAAAATGTTTTGTAAGTGTTGGAATTTTTAGAAAATTTCGCCATACTCTCCTTTTTAACTGGAGGTGCCCATGCTAAATAGCATATCATTTTCTTTAACATATAACATGTTAGATCATTCTCAAATAACCAACCCGACATTTAGACATGCAAAATACTACTTATATCATTTCAGTTTTAATATACAAAACTGGGCTGTTTTCGGGCATTTTAATAATATAGTTATCTTATTCCAAAAATTCCCATTTTTTTACAGAATGTCTTATACGATCCAAATATTATTTTGTAAAAATATCGGGGTCCAGTTCATTACCAATATTTTACAAAAATTCATTTACCGGACTGCAATCAGATTTGTCACTTTCTGACTGCAGTCTACAAAATAATTCATCTAAAATTTATCGTAAGTCCGATTCACGAAATTCCAGTGGGAAAATTACTACGACATCAGTGGTCATCCACAGTACAATTTTCATGAGCTGATTCAACATAGATTTCAAGTTATGACTAAAAATATATCACCCATTTACTGCAGTAAAAACTCAGCTTTAGCTGCTTTTACAAAACGGGTCTTTAAAAATAGTAAACGACCTCAAAAAAATATGATTCTAGTGCCATTTGCTTCGTTTTTCGAAAATACATAATTTAAACTTCTGAAAATCAGTTTTTCGATTTTTAATGACCCATTTACAGCCAGTTGAAGTTGGCTGAAAATGCTAATCAGCATGCTTTTTATAGTTTAAATGTTACTAAAACGCACACATACGATCGCCATACTTTCTAATAACGATTAATATTAGATCATAAGTCATTTACAGCAGGTTATTGTTTATTTAACTCAGATTTATCATGTATCATCATCTTTCATCTCATGACCTTTATGTAAAGCTTTATGTTCAATCTTTTTGTTCATGTTCTTTAGTGTTCTTGATATAACCAACATACTACAACATTTTAACCAACATAAGAGAAGTAAACAAGAGTAATTCAAGAACTTACTACTAGCCTAAAGCTAGGGAAGATTTCTAGTGAAAAAGATGAGTGAAAGCAATGTATGAAAGCTCCTTGAAGATCTTCAAGTTTCCATCTTCACAATACACCTTCTAATACATGAATGAAGCTTAAAAATGGAAGAATATGGTGATGATATGGTGGTGATGGTGGCGGTTGTATGTGAGCCGAGAGGAGAGAGTGGGAGTGAGTGAGAGTGTGGGTGATCTTTGTGAAGATGTGAAATGATATGGTGAAGATCTAAACCATACTTATAATCTTACACAATATCTTGTTCATATACTCAAGTAACAAATCAAATAAAATATAAAAACAAATCTAGGAAGCTATGTTGGTGAATATTTGTGGGTCCCTTTGGGTGACCGTAAATGGGTAATGGCATTTTGATGATAGTGGGTAAACACTAGTTAATTTCCAAGTATATACTTTCATGTGCTAGTTAGTTGATATCTAGGGGGTGTTATGGTGTACGAGGATCATGACTAGCCAAGAAATAATTAAACGATGTGTTTGAAAAAAAATTGGTGTCCCGGGTAATGTCCGGTTGTTCGGTTAGATTCCGTTCTGTTAAAGTGTCAAGTTATTCCGAATAGTGTCTTTTATGTACCCTTTTGTAACACAATTAATTCCCAACACTTAGGAAAGCATTCCAGACCATTTAGTCAATTGTCTGCATGTTACTAGCATATTAAAATGCTGAATTTTGCTGAAAAATGCAGAATTCTGCACTTAAAGTTAGTTTTAGGCACCTTCCGGCACTCAAACTATCACCTAGTGACGCAGTTTTATGGTCCTCACTTCCCTACGCACCATACTGGTGTAGTACCTTGTCCCTGGCCCATACTGGGTCTCAAAACACTGTCTGTCTATGTACTGGCACTGTCAGTATATTTCTGAGTTATCCGCTCAGTGTGCTAACTGTGCTTTGTGCATCAAGTATGTCACTAAAGTTTGTATGTAATGAAGGGAGTGACAGTATGAAATATGATGCACATGTATGTATGATACAGAAGTCAGAAAGCAGTTTACGTCATCAGTTGTAATCAAGCACAGTCATTAAGCATGTAATTAACTTTAATTAATTGTACGGATACCTGTAATTGTGAGGGTTGTCACAGATGTTTCCCGTCTGGGATAGAATCCCTCCTAACAAAGAAAAATTGGTTTTTCCAGTGGGTATCATTTTTTGTGGTCTTGAGGATTGGGTGAGGAACACCAGGTTTGTGCTTAAACAAGAAACGGTGTGAACCATGGCTGACAAGATTATACAACTTGGCCAACTCAGACATTCCTATCTCTATACCCTCTTGCTCGATGATATTCTCTATGGTATACAGGACCCTCCACATCATCAGCATGGCCTGGATATAGCACATGCCGGTGAGTGCAATGAAAGATTGAGTGAAGGTAGGGAAAGGATAGGAGAATCCTATCAAGAATGGGATGACCAGAAAAGCAATCCAGGTGTCGGAGACAGAATCACTTTTCGCAGAAGGGTCGAAAGGTTTATAGACGGTATCCGCCGGGAAACAATGGCGAATCCGGTCAATCTCCGGGTCGGTGAAGCGGCAGAGTTCTGATGAAGGATTTTTTATGATGCCTTGGCTTTTTAGGGGGCTATCCTTCTTAGGATCCTTGGCTGGTGAGGATCGGAGAACCATTTTTGCCATGGATGTTAGGAGAAAAGAAATCAGAATAAGCAAATGAAGAGAGAAAGAGAAGAGAGATACCTGATCGGTCTCCGGATGAGGATTTAAAGAGAAGTAACGCACGAATTTAAATGCCCCTTGATCCTTATCTCTTATTTCGAATTTATAATGATGATTTGCAGGTTGTCATGTCACTGACGTATTATCTGCAACGGCTAGTTCTATTTTAACGGCTATATTTACGATATTTGGTTCGTTGCAGATAACATCAAAAAATATGACTCATTAAGTCGTATTTTATTCCTCATCTTTTGGGGGTAATTGTTAGGGATAGATTTTCCATACCTAAGGATCACGGATCCACAAGTGCAGCCAGGATCACAGATCCTCAATTCTGTTTGAATTAAGGATCCTCAGAAGACGTTGCGGGTTTAAGGATCCAGGATCCGCATTGTTATCCTAACACAAACGGTTGTTTCCATTATATTTAAACTTGTTTTGCTGGAATGAACGAGTGGGACTTAGTCTTGCCGATATTCCTGGGGAATATGCTCTAATATTCTGCACGTGCATAGCCAGAATGATCGTTATGGAAGTCGTGGGTAGCTTGCACATTTAGCGGATTGTTTATTACTTAGTTTATTTCTATTTTTTGAAGGGGATAACGAGCTTGATAGTGAGAACAATTAGCAAACACACACTCTTGAAAGCTCTCTGCAACTTATTGGCGATTACACACACATTGCACACTAGTGATCCTTGTAACAAGCTTGTTATCATCCTGATTTGTAACCTTTACTTATTTAATATAGTTGGTGATCGGTAGTTTCCATCACCCGAGGTTTTTTATGCCGGAGATCAACTCTTGATCAAGGGCTTTTTCCTCGTATAAATCCTTGTGTCACTTGTTCATTTCATTCAAAATTTGTTCATACATTTGCTATTCAATTCAAGCATCACACCTCACAAAATAAGATTTGGTTGCATTATCCTAGCTTGATTTTTGAACAAAACACTACTGTACTTGTCGGGTTCAGTGGAGAGGCCAAGAATACTGTGGGAGAAATAAAGCTGCCAGTATATGTTGAAGGAGTCAATTCAATGCAATGCTTCTTTGTCATGGACTCCTTATCCTGCTACAATATTATATTGTGAAGGCCATGGAACCATGATATGAAAGTTGTGCCGTCAACCTATCATCAATGTATCAAAATCCCTACCCCTTGGGGGGTTGTCAAGATGGAAAGTGATCAACACGAAGCGAAGGAGTGTTAGTCTTCTTCAATGAAATCCTCAACAAAGCCTAAAGCAAGATAGCAATTAAAGATGCGAGCCCAAGATATAGCAGAAGCTTCAGAGCAGGATGTTAAGAAAATTATCCTGGATCAGGATAATCCAGATATCTCGGTGCTCGTAGGAACCAATATCCCTCAGGATATTGAAAATCAGTTGACTAACTTTTGAAATGCAGGATATCAACATTCGCATGGAAACATGAGGATATGACAGGTATTTCCAAGGACATTATAACTCACAAGCTCGGAATTGACAGGTCTTTCAAGCCTGTCCAGCAGAAACGAATGAAGTTTGCCCCTTAACGGAACGCAATCATTCAGGAGGAGGTTGAAAGATTATTAAAGAGCAAGATGATTAGGGAAGTTAAATTTCCCAAATGGTTAGCAAATGTGGTTGTGGTTCAAAAGAAAAATGGGAAATGGAGAGTTTGTATAGATTACACAGACTTGAACAAAGCGTATCCTAAAGACCCATTCCCTCTGCCTCATATCGACTCAATGGTGGATGCTACTGCCGGTCATGAAATGTTAACCTTCATGGACGCATCCTCAGGATTCTAGCAAATACAAATGGAACCTTCGGACCAGGCGGATACTGCTTTCATGACACCAACAGGTATTTATTGTTATACTGCTATGCCTTTTGGTTTGAAAAATGTAGGTGCAATGTATCAAAGACTGGTGAACATGATTTTTAAAGACAAACTGGGGGACACCATGGAGGTATACATTGATGATATGGTGGTAAAATCCAAGAAGGCTGAGGATCATCTCTGGGATATTGAAGAAGCATTTGATATCCTGGACCACTACAACATGAAGCTAAATCCTGCCAAATGCCATTTTAGAGTGGGGGCAGGAAAGTTTCTAGGATACATGGTGACTAAAAGGGGTATAGAAGCGAGCCCAGAACAGATCAAAGCTATCCTGGATATCAAGTCACCTTCCAACATGAAAGATGTATAAAGATTAATAGGACGAGTAGCCGCATTAAACAGGTTTATATCAAGATCCTCGGAGAAATGGAAGGAATTCTATGATATCCTGAAGAAGAATAAGAAATTCGAATGGAGACAGAAGCATGAAGCCGCCTTGCAGGAGTTGAAGCAGTATCTTTCAACTGCACCTCTATTGATGAAGCCCGAGGATGGTGAACCATTATCCCTGTATCTTGCAGTATCAGGGAATGCAGTAAGTGCTGTTCTGGTAAAGGATCACGAAGGTCAGCAGTATCCTGTCTATTACGTTAGCAAAAGTTTATTAGATGCTGAAACTAGATATTCTCATTTAGAAAAATTGATATTGGCCCTAGTTATGGCATCGACAAAACTTAGACATTATTTTGAGACACATAGGATTCATGTTAAAACTAATTATCATGTTAAAAATGTGATTAGGAAACCCGAGATGTTAGGTAGGATGGCTAAGTGGTCAGTAAAATTAAGTGCCTATGATCTAGTATATGAACCTAGAAATGCCATAAAGTCTCAGGCTCTAGCTGACTTTGTGGCTGATTTTAGTAGTGATATTCAAAATGAAGTAGACCTAGAAGTACAACAGCTAGGAGAAAACTTAGAATACTGGACATTATATACTGATGGTGCATCTAATGTGAGAGGTGTAGGATTGGGTATACTACTAAAATTGCCACAGGGGGACATATTACCCCAGGCTGTTAGTTGTGAATTTTCTGCCACTAATAATGAAGCGGAATATGAAGCTTTGATTGGAGGATTAGAGTTGGCCAGGAATATGAATATTAAGAGTTTGCAAGTATTTGTTGATTCCTTGTTAATTACTAATCATTTTAATGGATCCTATGCAGTCAAAGGTGAAAGGTTAATCGAGTATCTTGAAATTCTCAAAAAAATAGCAGGATATATCGATGTTTTTACACTTGAACAGGTACCGAGAGAGGATAATGCTGAAGCAGATGCCTTGACAAATCTAGGATCATCAGTCAGGATACCGAAAGGAACCCAGATACCAATACTTCATATCCTATATCCTGTAGTGGATCTTTTCAAAACTCAGGATAAGGAAGTAGTAAGTATTCAGGATCCTGATGATGAATATCCTGAGGAAGATCCTAAGTCCTGGACGGCTCCAATAGTGAGATATCTCAAGGAAGGACACATCCCAAAGGATGAGAATCCTAAGGCCTTTAGAATGAAGGTATCACGATTCACTATTATAAATGATGTTTTGTATAGGAAATCTCTTGCAGGACCATACCTGAGGTGCTTGGAGGATCTCGAAACTAAAGAAGTGCTTTAGGATATACACGAAGGGATTGTAGTAACCATACTGGGGGCATATCATTATTCTCAAAGGTGTTAAGAACATGATACTATTGGCCGACGATGAGGAAAGATGCTGCAGAATATGCTCGAAGGTGTGATGCGTGTCAAAGGCACATCAATATACTACATCAACCTGCTGAACCACTGTATCCTATTGCTTCCCCTTGGCCGTTCATGAAGTGGGGTATGCATATAGTGGGAAAGTTGCCAAAGGCTCCAGGAGGAAAAGTCTTTATGCTGGAAATGACGTATTATTTCTCTAAATGGGTTGAAGCTGAGGCATTTGTTCAAGTCAGAGACCAAGAAATAGTATCCTTCATAAAAAGGAATATCCTGACTAGGTTTGGGGTACCAGCTGAGATAATTTGTGACAATGGCTCTCAGTTTATCAGTAAGAGGACAACCGATTTTTGTAAGAGTTGGGGAATCAAAATGATCACATCCACACCGGTACATCCTCAAGCAAACGGACAAGCAGAATCCTCAAACAAGATAATTGTCAACAATTTGAAGAAGAGACTAGGAGCTAAGAAAGGAAGATGGGCAGAAGAATTACCCTTTGTTTTATGGGCTGATAGGACAACAGTGAAAAGTGCGACTGGGCAAACCCCATTTTCCTTAGTATTTGGAGCAGAAGCAGTAATCCCGACAGAGATGGTGATACCTACAGCAAGATCCAACCTCCGGGATCCTAAGAAAAATCCTGAAGCCCTATGCCAAGAATTGGATACTATCGATGAGACAAGGGATGCGGCAAAGTTGAGAATGGCAGCATACCAACAGAGGATATCCAGAGCATATAACAAGAATCTAAGGGCGAGAAGGTTTCAAGTTGGAGATTGGGTGTTAAGGAAAGCTTTTCAGAACACTACTAATCCTGCTGATGGAAAGTTAGCTCCTAAGTGGGAAGGACCTTATGAGATTGAATCGGAATCCGGGAAAGGAGCATACCGGCTTAAGAATATGGAGGGGGATATACTACCAAGATCCTGGAATGCTGTACACCTCAAAGCCTATTTTAATTGAGCTTAGAATTTAATTTCTAACTCAAGATGGTATGAATTCTATCTCTTTTAAACATAATTCTATTTTATTTTATTTGAAACCAATAGTGACTTAAGCATAGGAGGGGTGTTAGCCAAGCTAACACCCAACTTAGTCTAAGGTTGTTTTGCAGAATATGCTTTGGGATATAACTCCAGGATTTACACTTAGGATGAATCGAAGGATTAGAGGATTGGCCCCCTCTCTCACGTTTAAGGGATCCTGATCCCTTCACAGGTTTAAAGGTATTCACTTTTCTATCGAATTGGGTTTAAACACCCCGCCTGGAGCGTAAGTTATCTAGGGATAGTTCAAGATAGCGGGACCAGTCCATGTAAAAGTGGCTGACAATTTCGTTATTATTGGTTATATCCTAGATCCTAAAGGTATATGAGGTTTGATCACCCTCTCTCACGAAAGGGTATTTTCATACTCTCTAAGGTTTAAAGGTTTTCACCTTTCTAAGTCTTGGAGTTTATACACTCCCGCCTGTAGAGCACGAAAATTTGGGATTTTCCCCAGAATACTTAAGGGTTTATCCCTAGATTTCCTAAGGGTTTATCCCCAGAATATTAAGGATCTATCTCCAGGATATTTTAGGGTTTATCCCCTGTAATACGAAAGTTGTACAAACAGTTGCAATTGATGTCCAGAAAATTTCTAAGTATTCAAAGACATTATGCACTGGGGACATTCCAACTAAGGCATTGTGAGAAGCTAGAAGGATCAAGCTTGGGCCTAGTTCACTAAGTATCCCAGATTGGGGACATCTTCGGTGGAAAGGTTGCAAAAGGACTGAAGTTTAAGGATAGAGGTATACTCTATTTCTGGTATGAACTTTCCTTTTTGGTCTTTTAGAAGCCTTATTTGAATTGTCTAAGTTTTTGAAATTTTGTTCGACAAAAATCTGGTTGGAAGATTTATGAGTATCCTGATCAAGATATATTCTCAGGATATATTTTCAGGATATTTGGTCGGAATATTTGAAATATTACACTAGGATTGGAAAGTTGAAATTGTATTCAAATCAAACAACACATAACAAAGATTGCAAAAATGGACAATAATGGATAAGGCAAAAGGAAGTTAGTTTTTTAACATAGCAAAAAATTGTGCTTTTGGTTTCATCTCAAACGAAGACCCATCCACCAAAAGCACAATTAGTTTTTAACCATATTTACTTAACAATTGAAGGCTTTGTCTTGAAACCCAAGATACCTCCACCTTCAATTGTTAAACTCTTCAAAATAAAACATACTAATTGATGACCAAGGGCTTTGTCCTGAAACTCAGGATCCCTCCACCTTTGGCCATCATATTGTTCTAAGTGCAGGAAATTAAAATTATTTGAAAGACAGGAAAAGTAAATTGTTTGTTAAACCACAACCATCAAACTTAAAAAGTGGGCTCCGGCCTAGGCACAAATATCCATCATCGCCCACTTCGCTGCCTTCAAGCAGCACCACCTTCTTCAACCATCGCATCCTCACCAGCATCTGGTCCAGCATCCTTCCAGGCATCCTTCTCAGCATCGCCACCAGCATCAGTCACCTTTTCAGCCACCTTGGAAGGCTCCTCAACCACAGCCTTAGCAGGATGCTCCACAGGATTACCACTGAGATCTCTTAGCTTTGCCTCCCAAGCATCAACATTCCAAGAAGGGCATTCAAAGCCCTAGGCCTTGGCTTCATAAGCCATTTTTAGCCTAGCTTGAAGGAGGGAGATGACGACAGAGCTCTTGAGGCCTTCCCTGTAAGAGACCATATCCTGCTCGTGATGGGTCTGAGCGGCGTCGAGTTTTGCCTGAGCTTCATGGGCAGCCTTCTTCATAGCAGCTTGATGCTCCTGAGTCATCGCTCTGAATTTGTCCTCATAGTGTTGGGACTTGGCGACAGCAATCATTCCCTGATCGATGATGGTGACTTCGACCTTCTTCAGTTTGACCTCCAGTATTTTGTTGAGCCCGCAGGATTCCTCATATAGATGCACCAGACGCTTAAGGCCCTACAACAAAAACGCAGGTATTAGTCTATGCAAACTGATCAGGATATAAGTTCAACATGTGAGTGCAGGACACAAGATTCATACCTGGTTGAGAAAGGAAGTCATAATGGTGATGGCTTCAACGAATCCATGATTCTCGTAAGAAAATATATCAGAAGTGGCAGGAGAGTCAGTCTCCTTCCTCTTTCGGCTACTGGAAGCACGGGTCTTGGTAGCCGAAGAAGGCTTTGGGATAGTGGTAGGCTTTGAGCCGGTGGGCTTGGATGAAGTAGTTGCTTTAGGGCTTGGCTCTTTCTTAACTTGAACGGGACCAGAGTAACTGTCCAACTTGTCAAGATCAAAAACTTCGGGGGTTTTGATTGGTGCTGAACAAAGGGAAGAACTCTAAAACTCTTTTATCTTTTTATAATAAACTAATCAAATGCATGCAAAATTAGTTAACCCTTACCAGACATGTCGGATGAAGAGTATTGACTGGAACTTGGAAGGTGTGTGGAAACGCTTCTGTCACTTCCCGGCAATCGGTAGACCGCTTGGATTCTTTTTTCGGATTCTTCGGTAGGGGAGCTAGCTCTCTGAAATTCGCTGCAGGATAAATAATAGAATGTTAGCACAGGGTATAAGCTCAAGATACGTTTAGGTATATTCCTAGAACCCTGAGCCCTACCAGTGGTTAACCATTTAACCGGAAGACTATTACCATCGGCGATGGACTCTCGCCTGACAAAGAAAAATTTTCTTTGCCATCCGTCCTCGTTTTTGGTCGCCTTGAGGACGAGAGGATTACTGGAGGTGGAAAACAGTAAAAATCGGCTAGAACCATGGAATCAAAGACGATAAGCGATTGGGATATCTTCAATACAAAGGTTAGGAATATGAAGGGCTTTGATCTGATTAAGAACGATCATAACCCTCCAAACCATAGGCATCATTTTTCGAAAAACTAAGGTCGGTTTTTCGAAAGAACTGCATCATGAATTCAGGGAAGGGATATCGAAGGCCTAGAGAAAAGGGGTATGCCGGAAAACAGATCCATTCTCTAGACGATACGTCTGAACCGACTGACCGGTCGAACGGCCTGATGATCGCCTTATCGGGAAAGGCACCAGAGGCTCTCAACGCTGCAATGTCTGCATTGTCGAAGGCACAGACCTCCTTCTCAGGATTTTTGAGAAGATTCTGTTGGGAAAAGGTTTCACTTGATTCGCCGGTGTGGGAACGAGTTCTGGTAACCATTGAGAGAGAAACAAAGAAAGTTACGAGAGAAATAGAAGAGATAGATGATTACCTGGAAATTCAGTTGAAGATAGTTGAATTTCATACAAGAAGAGAGAAGATATAGGGGCCTCGTAGATAACCATTGAGTGATTATCGTGTTGGAAGTTGCAGCTTGTCATTCCAGCCGTCTAATCAACTTAATTACCTCGATTCAAGAGATAAGATTTAAAAAAAAATATATCCGTTTGAATCTGGGATTCCAACAGATATATTTTGGGGACAATTGTTATGGGTGGTTTTCTGCTCATATATCCTGAATAATATTCTGACTCTGTTATTTTTTATTGTGATCAGGATACTGGATCAGGATATTGGTAACATCCTGACACAGTATCCTGGTAATGACTAATTAGTTCACGTACAGATTAACATGGCAGGCTTGTAACGTTCGGGTGGACCTGTTCTCCCAAAGACTCGGGCTAATCAGTTGAAATGAGAACGCTAAAGCCGGAAGAAGTGGTCTACAACATTCACAAAGGGAATATTCGGCGTATCCCGGATTTATAGGCTAGTTTGTTAGTTTCATTTTACTATAAATAGGATTGATCGGATCAGATAGAACACATACAATTTTTCGTACACTTTTGCTCTCTACTAGCTGCAATCACTCACATAACACTTACACTTGTACTCGATTTGCATTGTAACACCTAGTTGATCCGTATCATATCCTGCACTGTATCCTGATATTTGAAGTAATAAGAAGAACAAGGCAGCTGCGATTGTCAACTCCCAAGGTTTTGTGCCGGTAATCTAGATTGATCAATGGCTTTCCTCGTACATCCCGTGTCACCCTTTACCTTTTTTGCTCATTGTTTGATTGTAGATATAGCTCGATATCCTGAGCTATATCCTGAAAACTGTTTTTTCTTAACAACTTAACCAACATATTTTCCACAAATACTTCTAGCACACTACCTCACTTAACTAATTTGATCACTTAATTACTTAGGTAATTTTTTACGAAAACACAAGGATAGGATGATCTTATAAGGATATGGTTTCGTTCTCAAAGAATCGTAACATTCGTATTTAAGCACACAAAGAATCCAATTGAGGACTTTGCTTTTGCTCTTTAAACATCCACAAGGATCTAATTATGAAGAAGATCCTATAAGGATTTGGAATTTGTAACGAGAAATATTTAGGAACCTTGTACTAAGTATGCTAAGACCACATACAAAGTATAGTGTTTCTGATATCAAGGTGCTAGATATGCTAAGTCAGCATATGAAGCAAGTGGATTCTTGAAATTATTGTGCTAAGCATGCTAAATCAGCATACGGAGTAGGGTGTTCTTGAAAGCTATGCTTGGAATCGTTAAAAATATGTTTTTGAAAACCTTTTGTAATGTTTTTGAAATCATGTACTAAGTATATTAGGTAAACATTTTTATGAAATGTTTTAAAACCATGTGAGATGATTTTGAAAACATGTATAAGGTTTTTGAAAACATGCATAATCTTTTGAAATCATATGCTGTGTAAAATATCATGAAGTCGGGAAGATATGATATGTAAGACCAATCAAGGGCATACGGAAGTACCCTTGGGTATCCTATTAAAGATTTAAAGTGGTACTTTGGATATTCGTCCAGAGTTGTAACTTGCACCTTGTACTTCGTTTCTTAGAAGAAACGAGTATTTAGGCTTTTCGTAGAGATCACGAGCGATCACAAAAAAATGGAAGAACTACGAGAGTAGTTTGTTTTGCAAGGAACACGGTTCCTTGGTGTCGGTATTGAAGGGGATATGTCGTTTATACATGTAACCACATTTGTACATCGTAATTTAAATTAAGATTTATTTATAAACCAAAATATTTGTTTCATAGTCATGGATAACAAAAGGAAAATAATACATAAAGTTCGATCGTTTCTAAACAGCATCGTCTTCCAGTCAGTCGAATGCTCATCCACGTGCTGGATTTGCATTAGCAAGCTTTGGGCAATTATTTCTGGAATGGCCCATCTTGCCACAGTTGTAGCAAGAACCTGGTGGAAAACGAGCTTGAGCAGGGTTGTTGTCAACTCGATTTTGGGCAGCCGCAGCTCGGCAAACCCTAGCTGTATGACCAGCAAGTCCACAATTTAGGCATTTGCAGCATTGCACATTAGCATGATGATGAAGGTTACACTGGTTGCACAAAGGTGCAGTTCCGTTGTATGGCTTCTTAGTAGGGGGTTGAGCTGGTTGGTTAGGGACAACTTGATTGTTTTGAGCAACCACGGCGAAGTTCTGAGAAGCCTTATGCTTCTTTGACTTCTTGGAGGATTCAGTCTACTTATCCTTTGGTTTTGCTTCATCGGTTGGTTTCTTGTCGCATTTTCGGAAAAGTTTACCCTTGCTGATATGAGATTCAGTCAGGGTAGCAGATAGCTCAATGGCCTGTCTAACTGTGGTAGGGTTGCTACCAGTAACAATGTCTTGTACTGAGTCAGGGAGGCCATCAATATACTTTTCAATTGCCTTATCCAAAGGCGTAACCATGGTTGGGCATAACAGACTTAGCTCCTCATATCGGTCTGTGTAGGCTCGATGCTCACCGCTATCTTGCTTAAGATCATCGAATTCCCTTTCCAATGCCCTGATTTCATGACGAGGACAGAATTCCTTCATCACTATAGCTCGAAGCTCTTCCCAGGTTTAAGCTAATGCCACATCGGCACCCCTATCTCTCATCAGACCATTCAACCATGTTAATGCTCGTTTCTCAAAGACACTAGATGCGAATTCAACCTTTCGCTCATTTGGACACTGAACATGTCTGAATGTGCTTTCTAGACTCTCGAACCATTGTAGGAGTGCAGTTGCTCCTTGAGACCCAGAAAATTTCAAAGGTTTAGCTGAATTAAACGTCTTGAAGTCACACTGAGAATTGTTATTATTGTAATTGTAATTGTTATTCGCTTGGTTTATTTGGGTAATGAGGTTCGGAATCACAGTAGCCATCTGCTGAACGATTGTGGCCGCGAGGGCAGCATTCTCAGTTTGATCGCGTCTAGGAGGCATTTTTTAAAAAGAATAAGAAAACATGAGAAATGAGTGAGATTGACATTTGAATGGACAAAAGTGGTATCGAAGATATCAACGAAACATAAGGAAGGCGATCATTCGTTCGTTACCTTGAACAAACAAACGACGCACAGAGGCTGAACAAAGTAAATAGGTCCTTATAATGTATCGCGAAGACATGCTTTAACCTATAAGTGGACACTCACTCCAAGAGTTCCCAGGTAAGAGTGACTGGTCCGATTATGTGGATTTGTACGAACACTCTAGCCTTAGACAGAAAACTCGGGATACAGGCACCCACTCTTCCAGATTGCATGTGTTCACATTAATAAGACCCAAACTTTGACGAGATTTTGAAAACTTTGAAGGTTCAAAACCTTATAATAAATCATATAAGAAGAGATGATTATTTTTCAAATCGGATTCGTAATTCGTGTTCTTGTTATGGTTCTCACCTAAAGATAGGCAACGGTATTGTTTTAAGACTAAACACAAGATAACTTGTGTTAGGGTCCTAGGAAGGTTATAGTCTAGGTCAAAGCATTACTAATAACCTAATTCCCTATAACCATGATCTCTGATACCAACTCTTTTGTCACACCCCGACCGCGTTAAAACAACAAATCGCGGCGAAAACGTCAGGGAGTGTCGTAACAGAATCATTGTTTCACAACACATGGATTGAAGTTTCGTTTTATTGAATTAAGTTTATTACATTGTCTCGAATATTAAAAGCAAAATATGAACATATTTTCCTTCATGTTATTAAGTCACTAAGGCCTTGTCCATCCCTATATGAGCATGCATCATAATCATCATCAAACTACGGTACCTGAAACATATGTGAAAATATGTCAGCATAAAAATGCCGGCGAGTACATAGATTTTGTGAGTGTGTCAGATTCATGGCTTTTAGTACATATTGCAATACCTCGTCCAACTACAAGAGTTGTCGAGTGTGTATCTTGAAAACAAAAGAGTTTGATATTGCAGTATGTTTTTATCAACTTTACAAGTTGATATATGTGTAAACCAAAACCATTTGTAGCCATGAATCTTAACTGAAAGCATTTGTCTTTGTAAACCAAGTAGTAAATCATCGTTAAAAGTAAACATCGTATGGTTTATATCTTTAAGTAAACCTTGTAGTGTAACTTCGTTTTGAAAACATTTGTCCAAGTGATCTAAATAACGCAACGACATGTAATGTGTTAATAGCATTTATATATAGGAAGTACCAGCGGCGTATCCATCATGCTTTTATCACATTACACCCACCCCGTTACCTAATCACTTACCAAAACCCAATCGTTCAATAGTTCAAATAGTTCACATAGATCAAATAGTTCCAATGGTTCAAATAGTTCAAATAGTTCAATAGTTCCAGTGGTTCAAATAGTTCAAGTAGTTCACATAGTTCAATAGCTCCAGTAGTTCAAATAGTTCAAGTAGTTCACATAGTTCAATAGCTCCAGT
Organism: Helianthus tuberosus; assembly: GCA_030545235.1. Classification (NCBI taxonomy): domain Eukaryota; kingdom Viridiplantae; phylum Streptophyta; class Magnoliopsida; order Asterales; family Asteraceae; genus Helianthus; species Helianthus tuberosus. The sequence continues at coordinate 830,557 of JARYGA010055520.1, forward strand.
GGTTCAAATAGTTCACATAGTTCAATAGCTCTAGTGGTTCGTGTTTAAATTGTGAAAACTAACCTTTGGTTGTTTTATTGAATACATTCAAACCTGTGTGACTCATCCTAATCGTTCAACTCGTATTAACAAACCACCAAAGGTTAAGTTAACAATTATCAGGTTCTGTCGTTACCCACATTACCCCCATAACCATGGTGAAAGTCCAATAATGGGATTTGTCAGATCCTATGGTATCATAATATCCTATGGTACCATAACGTACTACTAGTCGGCGTAAAAATAGTTAATGAATGTCATTCTATTGTCTTTCGAACAACGCCCCAACAAGTTTGTTCATATAATTTAAATCGTTGTGTTTAATATAAGCCATAACATTCATTTTAGGAAACTCGAAATCGTTTAGCACATATGAATTACCCCAAAACATTCAAAAACGGTAAAAGAGGGGAACTATGTACTCACATTGAATTTCAAAGTATCCTTGATTAATAGTGAACTAACAAAGCTTGGGCAAACCAAGGAAATCAAGTAGTACCTAGTAATCGGATTGCTATGTTAATAAATCGACACCTAATTCGGGAGATCGGGTAGAATTAGGTCTCGTAAACCAAATGAGTATTGGAACTCATGTGATATGGTTTAACAAAGCCTACATCCTAAATCAGAACCTATCCTAAGTGCTTACTGTCACACCCCGACCACGTAAAACATCAAAATGTGACGGAAACGTCGGGGAGTGTTGTAACAGAATTATTGTTTCACAACCATGGTAATTAAAGTTTTGTTTTATTTATAAACAAAGGTGGAATACATTGTCTTTAAACAAAGGAAACAGGAGTTCATAACATTATTTAACTAATCTTGCTTCTTTTATGTCACTAAGGCCCTAGTGTATCGTGATCAAACCTATGCAATAGCTCCTGAAACACATGTGAAAATAGGTACGTCAGCATAAAAATGCCTGTGAGATACATAGGTTTTGTGAAAATAGGATTCGTGACTTGAGTTTTAAAAGAAAGGTTTAATAAAAATTAGTCATGAATCTTGTTAAGTGTTTTCTTTTATAAATCATATGAAAACTCAATAAGAAATCAGATTATATAAAAGAAAGGTGTATGGTTAATAAAATAACCAAGTAAAATGAGTTGTATAAAATAAACTGTTTTGTAAAACAATGTCTTGTGAAAAAATATGTTATTTGTGTAAAATGTTATATGTCTAAATTGAAATGATTTAAATAACGCTACGATATGTAATATCATACAAGCACTTATATATAGGAAGTACCAGCGGCGTATCCACCATGCTTGTATCATATTACACACACCTCGTTACTTAAATCACTTACCCAAACAAACCACCAATGTAAAATGTTTATGTTTAAACCAATTGTCAAAATGTTTATGTCAAAATGTAAACCATGTAATGTATACTCAATGTCAAATGTTCATGTGTCAAATGTGAATCATGTAATGTGTATCCAAAATATCATGTATGGCAAGTGAAAATATATCAACTAAACCATAGGTAAAATGCACAAAACACGGTATTGAAGTAAAGCATAGTTTAATTCAAAGTTATGTTTTGTGAAATAAATGCATGCTATACTGATACAAACATCTATGCGGTATTGTGAAAATGCATACATTCAAGCCTTGAGACTGTGGCGATAAACCCTTAAACAAATTAAAGGTTTATCTGAGTTATGTGTATCGAATTCGGTCATTCCTTCCATCCAAACTTACCTAGGATGTCAGGAATGGGAGTGTCAATTCCTATGGTACCCCCACCTACTAACGAACGGCATGGCCAATGTTAATGAACGTATTTTTGTCCCATTTAAACAAACCAAATGTCATACCAAAATGTAAGCATGTGATAAAAAACAAATGTGCTAAGTATGCAACAATTGAACATACATAGCATGTGATGTGATGTAAAATAATGCACTATGTATGCACTAAATGGACATACATAGCGTGAAATGTAATGTAAAACAATGTACTAAGTATGAACTAAATGGACATACATAGCATAAAATGTAATGTAAAACGATGTACTAATGTCACACCCCGACCACGTATATCATACAAGACGTGGCGGAAAACGTCGGGGAGTGTTGTAACAGAATTAATTGTTTCATAACCATGGCATACAAAGTTGTATTTATTTATCAACATAAGTGTTACATTGTTTCACACAGAAATTAAAGAGTTTAGTACATAATTAAACATCGTCTATCTTCATTTTAAGTTTCTAAGGCACAGGTCCGCCCTAGTGTCATGATCGTCATCCTACGGAAAAGCACCTGAAAACACATGTGAAAGTAGGTACGTCAGCATAAAAATGCCTGTGAGATACATAGGTTTTTGTGAAAATAGGATTCATGACTTAAGTTTAAGAAAATGTTTAGTCATGAACCTTGTAATTTAATTTGTTTTGTAAATCGCTTGAAAAACAATAAGTTCAGATGATATGTATAAATAAGTGAATAATGTATGGTTAAATGAATAACCATATAAAATGAGTTGTATAAAATAAACTGTATTGTAAACCAAAGTCTAATAAAAACATGTCACTTGTGTAAAATGTATAAGTCCAAAATGAATGATTTAAATAACGCTATGATATGTAATATAATACAACCACTTATGTATAGGAAGTACCAGCGGCGTATCCACCATAATTGTATCATATTACTCACATCTCGTTACTTAAGTCACTTAAACCAACCAACAAAGTATAATGTCTATGTTTAAACCAATAGTCAAAAGTCCTTGTATAAACCATGTCAAATGTTGATAGCCCAAAAGTAGTCAAGTAATGTGTAACAAATGTTATGTATGGTAAGTAAAATAAGACTACTTAAACCATAAGTAAAAATGTACAAAACAAAGTATTTTGAATATATCAAAAAGTTATGTTTTGCAAAGTGATGCATGATACATTGATACAAACATTTATGTGGTAAGTTAACGCATACATTCAAGCCTTGAGACAGTTGGATAACCCTTTCAGTCAAGGTTATCAAAAGAATTGTATTCGGATTCAGTCATTCCTTACATCCAAACAAACCCGGGATGTCAGGAATGGGATTTGTCAAGTCCTATGGTACCACTACTTACTCCCGAGCGGCGTAGCAAATGTTAATGAACGTAATAAAGACCCGTTTGTGCAAACCAAATGTCATAGCAGTTGTATACAAGTCATATGAAAACAATGTACTAAGTATGCTAAGTTAACATACAAAGTATAAAAGTCTTGTAAATCAATGTGCTAGCATGCTATCAGTCAACATACATAGCAGAAATGTAATGTAAAACAATGTACTAAGTATGCACACAATGGACATACATAGCATGAAATGTAATGAAATCATGTACTATAATGTACTAACAAACATAGCCGGTATATGATGTGAAAACAGGAAAGCATGAAAGTAACAAGTAGGCACATGTGTTCCACCCCAAAACAGTTTGGAAAACAGTAAAAGAGGGGTCTATGTACTCACTTGTGATTACTCAGTAGTCCTGGAGTGACAAACAAACAATGATAGAGATCTCGGAATCAAACGGCACCTAATATAGGTAACTATGTTAATAAACCGGACCTAAATCGGAGGATCGGATAGAATGAGGGTTTGTAAACCAAACGAGTGTAGAGACTCGGGTAATTTGGTTTAACAAAGCCTACATACTAAATGAAACCTAACATAATTGATTACGACCCATTACGACCCGTTTAGGTAGCTTATGCTACTTTAACGCGTCGTTCGCGTAAAACGCGATCGGACCGCCTAACTAGTCCTATGACAAGTGTTATATGCCTAAACATGTTACATAATCAGTTATGTGACAAAGGTTTAGGTTACATATGCTTAATTACCAATTATACATGAAAAGGGTATTCTGGTAATTTACCTAAGGCATATAAACTACCTATCATACAACTACTCAAACGATGTGACCATAGGGTATAACCTCGGAAGGTTATTCCCTACACTATGGTCACCTAATGTATTTGGTCGGATCCTAATGATCGACCAAACTGGGTCGGGTTCGAAGGTATAAGCGATTGATCAGATCGCTTACCCTACGACCCTAGACAACGTGGTAATCAGTAGGCATAGTCCCAAGGGACTATGACCATCGTGATTACAATCACGTTGCGAAGTTCAAACGAACTTCGCATTGACCATAAGCTGGTCAACGCTGAAAGTCAAACAAAGTTTGACTTTCTGACTCTAAAGCAATAAAATAAGGAAAAGAACGAAAGAATACTTACGAAGGGTCCCCGAATGCTAATCTCGATTCAAAAATCTCAGGTATGAAACAAATGTTTCAACTTAGAGTTTCTCAAATCAAAATTCTTGTGATTTTGAAGCATGGGGGGCATGGGGTATTTATAGTTTTCGGTCCACCGTTAAGATCGTTTCATGGAAACCGTGATTCGATCACATCCGTACACTTGTTGGAAGGTTATGGAAGCTAAAAATGGTCCTTATCATCTGACTAAGCAAGTGAGAACATGTGGTGGAGGATCAAACAGCTGCAAATAGGCTGTTTAATACACTGCATCTGGTCTGCAGACCCCTTGCGCACCGTAACAAATATTTGTTACGGTGCGCAAGGACCTAGTTTGGCAGAATGTCAGATTTTCTCCCTGCAGCCCGTTTAAGCTATTTTCGATGCGTTTGAACCCCGTTAACCTCGTTTCAAGGATCTAAAATGAAGTTAAAGTATAGGGAACTCAAAACATGCTCAAAAATATGTCGGATGTTGGTCCGTTTGGTCGTACGAACGCGATGTTCGCTTAATTACGACGGAATGCGCATAAGCACGAAAAACGATCCAAATGACGCAACAAATGGATTTTTGGCAAGCCAAACACTAAAGCATAATATAGTCATGCTTACATAAATTTTTGGATGTCCAGATGTATTCAGAACGTATGTTATGCGCGAAAGTGCAAACTTGTGCACTTTTTGACATTTTTAGTCCCTGAATGACCCAAAAGTTTATTTTAGCATACCGAACCCCTCAAAGCCTATTTCTAAGCTATGTAAAGGATATTTATGGTATGTTTGACTTATGTTCATGTTCCGGAATGTTTGTTACAGTTCAGATTGGCATACTTTCGCAGTTTGTCAAGTTTAGTCCCTGTAAGCGAATTAACTTGTTTTTGCCATACCAAAGCCTTTAAAACTTATTTCTAAGTTATGTAAAGGTTATTTAAGGTATGTTAAGTATATGTTGATGTTCCGGAGTATTTGTCGCATTAAACTGATTACGTTTACGCACCAGCTTGCGTATAACTCTCCAGAAAGTGATATAGAGTTTGAAATTGAAGAAAAGTCAAAACATGAAAAATGTAAAACATAACAAAACAAACATTGAGATCAAATAACATTGTTTTATTGATAATAGAACTGTTCATAGTGATTACAAGCACAGTTGTTACAGTCTCCCCTACTTGCGGAAATTTCGTCCCGAAATTTATTTAGAGGAAACTCGAGGAAAAAGATGTGGATATTTCGCCTTCATTTGATCTTCGCGTTCCCAAGTAAACTCAGGTCGACATTTAGCTTCCCAGCGAACTTTGACCAAAGGAATGCGCTTGCGTTTAAGCCACTTGACTTCACATTCCATGATTTCCACTGGTTTCTCAACAAATTTCAGTGTTTTGCCAACACGAATTTCGTCAAGCGGTATGTGGAGGTTCTCATCAGCTAAACACCTCTTGAGATTGGATACGTGAAAAGTTGGATGAACATTTCCAAGTTCCGGAGGTAACTCAAGTCTGTAGGCTACCTTTCCGATTCTTTCGACGATCTTGAATGGTCCAACATATCTAGGTGCAAGTTTTCCTTTCTTTCCAAATCTGATCACACCTTTCCAAGGTGAGACCTTAAGTAATACTCGATCACCAACTTGAAATTCCAAAGGTTTGCGTTTTGGATCCGCGTAACTCTTTTGACGGCTCATAGCTGTCTGAAGGTTATCGCGAACTTTCTTGACCTTGTCAGTTGTCTCTAAAATGAGGGCAGGTCCAGTAATTTGAGCCTCGCCAATCTCATTCCAGCAGACTGGTGAACGACATTTTCGACCATAGAGAGCCTCGAAAGGAGCCATTTTGATGCTGGTGTGATAACTGTTGTTGTAGGAGAATTCAATCAATTTAACATGTGAATCCCAGCTACCTCCAAAATCGATCACACAAGCTCTAAGCATATCCTCCAGAGTCTGGATTGTTCTCTCAGATTGACCATCCGTTTGCGGATGATAAGCTGTGCTCAGATTAAGTTGAGTCCCCATAGCAGATTGCATGGTTCTCCAAAAATGAGAAGTGAAACGAGCATCTCTGTCAGAAATGATGTTCAAAGGAACACCATGTCGAGCTACAATTTCATCCACATAGATTTGAGCAAGTCTGTCAGCAGGAAAATCCTCACGGATTGGCAAGAAATGCGCTGACTTAGTAAGACGATCAACGACTACCCAGATGGCATCATGACCTTTCTTAGTTCGTGGAAGTTTAGTAACAAGATCCATAGTAATGTTTTCCCATTTCCAAACTGGGATCTCTGGTTATACCAATAAACCCGAAGGACGTTGATGTTCCGCCTTAACCTTAAGACAAGTAAGGCATTTTGATACATATAAGGCAATGTCTTTCTTCATACCAGGCCACCAATAGTGAGTACGAAGATCCTTATACATCTTATCTGAACCCGGATGAATAGAATAACGAGACTTATGGGCTTCATCCATAAGCAAAGTACGAAGATCATCCTGACTTGGGACCCACAAATGGTCCATGAAGTAATATGATCCATTGTCCTTCAGTTCCAGAGCAGGTGTTATGTGATAGGGAAATTCCTTATCCATCAAACCTTGTGAAACACAAGATTGTTGAGCCTGAGAAATGCGTGCTTGGATATCGGATCGAGCTTGAATAACAGATTGAACACGTACACAATGAAGCTTAGTACGTTCCTTACGACTTAATGCATCAGCTACGACATTCGCCTTACCAGGATGGTAGCGAATTTCGCAGTCATAGTCGTTTAAAAGCTCAACCCAACGTCGTTGCCTCATGTTGAGTTCTTTCTGATTGAAGATATGCTGGAGACTTTTGTGGTCCATAAAAACCACACATTTTGTACCGTACAAATAATGTCTCCAGATCTTTAGAGCGAAAACAACTGCACCCAACTCAAGATCATGAGTGGTGTAGTTTTTCTCATGTATCTTCAACTGCCTCGATGCATATGCTATGACTTTGTTCCTTTGCATCAGAACACAACCAAGGCCTAATTTCGATGCATCACAATACACGACAAAATCATCATCACCCTCGGGCAATGATAGAACAGGCGCATCGCAAAGCTTCTGCTTCAAGCGTTGAAAAGCTTCCTCTTGTTTAAATCCCCAATCAAAGGGTTTGTTCTTCTGAGTTAGAGCAGTTAGAGGAACTGCAATCTTTGAGAAGTTTTCAATGAAGCGGCGGTAATAACCAGCTAGACCAAGAAAAGAACGAACTTCAGTAGGAGTAGTAGGCGTATCCCAATCCTTAATCGCACTGATCTTGGAGGGATCTACATGAATACCTCGTTCGTTAATAATATGCCCCAAAAACTGAACTTCTTTAAGCCAAAATTCGCACTTGGAGAATTTGGCGAAAAGTTGCTCTTTCTTTAGGAGCTCCAAAGTAAGACGAAGATGTTGCTCGTGATCAGCACGCGTCTTAGAGTAAATCAAGATGTCGTCAATGAAAACAATGACGAACTGATCCAAATAAGGTTTGCAGACCCTATTCATTAAGTCCATGAAAACAGCAGGAGCATTAGTCAAACCGAATGGCATAACTGTGAATTCATAATGCCCATAACGAGTACGGAATGCTGTCTTAGGAATATCTTCTTCATGCACGCGAAGTTGATGATATCCAGATCGCAGATCAATCTTCGAGAAATAAGAAGCGCCCTGTAACTGATCAAAGAGGTCGTCTATGCGAGGTAGGGGATATCGATTCTTGATGGTAAGCTTGTTAAGCTCACGATAATCGATACACATCCTAAAAGATCCATCCTTCTTCTTTACAAAAAGAATGGGAGCACCCCAAGGTGAAAAGCTAGGATGGATAAAACCTTTGTTGGAGAGTTCCTGAAGCTGCTTAGACAACTCTTGCATCTCAGATGGTGCAAGACGATATGGAGCTCTGGCAATAGGATTTGCACCAGGTACGAGATCAATGCGGAACTCGACTTGGCGTGATGGAGGTAGACCAGGTAAATCTTCAGGGAATACTTCAGAATAATCCCGAACGACAGGAATATCTGAAATAGACTTACCCTTGCCTTTATCTTCTGTAACATGTGCTAAGAAAGCCACATAGTTCTTCCGTAGATACTTCCGAGCTTTAAAACAAGACATGAGCTTGAGACCACCAGATGGTTTCTCACCTTGAACCTGTAGGATCTCGCCTGTCGAAAGCGGCACACGAACGATCTTCTCGAAACAAACTACCTCTGCGTGATGCTTGGACAACCAATCCATACCCACAATGACGTCGAAGCTTCCAAGTTGCATAGGCATGAGATCGATAGGAAAAAGATGATCATTAAGGTTCAATTGGCAGTTATGAAGAACAGAATCAAGAATAATGGGTTCACCACTAGCAACTTCTACTGTCAAAGGTTTACCTAGTTTCGTTCTAGACACTCGAAGCATTGGCTCAAAAGACAATGACACAAAACTCTTATCGGCACCAGAATCGAAAAGAACAGATGCAGGCTGATTATTAATAAAGAACGTACCGTTCACCACATTATAATCCCCTGTGCCTCTTGGGCATTCATGTTAAAGGCTCGGCCTCGAGCCGGAGCCTGATTCTGATTCTGGTTCTGGTTGGCTAGCCTTGGGCACCGGTTCCTGTAGTGGGTCAGATCCCATAATTGTAGCACGAACCAGGAGGAAAATGAGGTCGTGCAGCTTGACCTTGTTGCTGAGCAAGAGGCTGAGCAACTTGTTGAGCTTGATTATGAACTGCCTGGTTCTGATTGACAGGAATGCGGCAGTTGACAGCAAGATGACCAGATCTTCCGCAGTTGGTGCATTGACGACACTGGAGATGTGGTTGGTGATGGCCGTTACACCTGTTGCACATAGGTGCATTGCCAAAATAAGGCTTCTTGACAGGTGGTTGCGCAGGCTGATTTGGTGCAGCTTGAGCCTGTGCAGTAACAACATAGTTTTGGGAAGCCTTTCGCTTCCTAGACCCTCTTGCGGAACCCGAATTCTTCCCATTCTTGTTTTCACCTTTCTTACCATCCCCTTTGTCCGATGCCTGCTTCTTACCCTTGTCACCCTTCTTATGCAGCTTTCCCTTACGAATCTGCGACTCAGTTAACGTCGCTGATAACTCGATTGCCTGACAAAGTGTGGCAGGGTCACTACCAGTAAGGATGTCTTGTACTGAGTCAGGTAGGCCGTCGATGTACCTTTCGATAGCCTTGTCGAGTGGGGTAACCATAGTCGGGCAAAGCAGACTTAACTCTTCAAACCGATCAGTATATGCCCTGTGCTCACCACTATCCTGCTTCAACTTATCAAATTCCTTCTCCAACGCTCGCTGCTCATGACGAGGACAGAATTCCCTAATCATAAGAGCTCTTAGTTCAGCCCATGTCTGTGCCAAGGCAATCTCAGCACCCCTATCTCTCATAACCCCGTTCCACCATGTCAAAGCCCTATTCTGAAATACGCTCGAAGCAAACTCGACTTTGCGATTATCCGGACACTGCACGTGGCGGAAAGTATTCTCAATGCTCTCAAACCACTGAAGAAGCCCAGTCGCTCCTTCAGAACCACTAAACTTGAGTGGTTTAGCCGAGTTGAAATCCTTGTATTTGCATGGAGCATTGTTGTTGTTGTTGGCTTGTTGCCATTGAGCAAAGAGATTTGGGAATTGAGCAGCCATCTGCTGCGCAATAATTTCTGCCAGCTCGGCAGTTGCTATCTGGTTCTCACGTCGAGGAGGCATTCTAAAAGAGGAAAACATGAAAAGAAACGAGTGAGATGATTGGATGAAAAGAATGAGATGATAAAAACAAGAATTGCAAACAGCATAGATGGTGGTCATTCATCCGTATCACAAAGCAAACAAACGACACACAGTGACTAATCAAAGTAAATGGGTCAAAATAATGTATTACGAAGACATGCTCGCCTATAAGTGAACACTCATCCCAAGAATTCCCAGGTAAGCACAACTGGTCTCGCGTCTGGTTGAGATGTATAGAAGTGCTTGCCTAGACAGAAAACTCAGAATACAGGCATTCACCCTTCCAGTTTGCACGTGTTCACATTATTTATAACCCAAAACGTTGACGAGATTTTGAAAATTTGAAGGCACAAGGCCAAAAATTTAATCAAACTGAAAAGGGTTCAAAACCATATAAAAGAGGGTTCAAAACCTTACAATAGAGGGTTCAAAACCTTGTAATAATTTATTCAAAAACAGATGATTGTTTTTCAAAAATCGTTTCGGAAAAATTTTTGGTTCCTTGTTTTGATAATCACCTAAGGATAGGTGATGTACATGCTTTAAGATCTAAACATAAGATAACTTGTGTTAGGGTCCTAGAAAAGTTATAGTCTAGGTCAAAGCATTACTAATAACCTAATTCCCTATAACCATTGGCTCTGATACCAACTCTTCTGTCACACCCCGACCACGTATATCATACAAGACGTGGCGGAAAACGTCGGGGAGTGTTGTAACAGAATTAATTGTTTCATAACCATGGCATACAAAGTTGTATTTATTTATCAACATAAGTGTTACATTGTTTCAAACAGAAATTAAAGAGTTTAGTACATAATTAAATATCGTCTATCTTCATTTTAAGTTTCTAAGGCACAGGTCCGCCCTAGTGTCATGATCGTCATCCTACGGAAAAGCACCTGAAAACACATGTGAAAGTAGGTACGTCAGCATAAAAATGCCTGTGAGATACATAGGTTTTTGTGAAAATAGGATTCATGACTTAAGTTTAAGAAAATGTTTAGTCATGAACCTTGTAATTTGATTTGTTTTGTAAATCGCTTGAAAAACAATAAGTTCAGATGATATGTATAAATAAGTGAATAATGTATGGTTAAATGAATAACCATATAAAATGAGTTGTACAAAATAAACTGTATTGTAAACCAAAGTCTAATAAAAACATGTCACTTGTGTAAAATGTATAAGTCCAAAATGAATGATTTAAATAACGCTATGATATGTAATATAATACAACCACTTAAGTATAGGAAGTACCAGCGGCGTATCCACCATGATTGTATCATATTACTCACATCTCGTTACTTAAGTCACTTAAACCAACCAACAAAGTATAATGTCTATGTTTAAACCAATAGTCAAAAGTCCTTGTATAAACCATGTCAAATGTTGATAGCCCAAAAGTAGTCAAGTAATGTGTAACAAATGTTATGTATGGTAAGTAAAATAAGACTACTTAAACCATAAGTAAAAATGTACAAAACAAAGTATTTTGAATATATCAAAAAGTTATGTTTTGCAAAGTGATGCATGATACATTGATACAAACATTTATGTGGTAAGTTAACGCATACATTCAAGCCTTGAGACAGTCGGATAACCCTTTCAGTCAAGGTTATCAAAAGAATTGTATTCGGATTCAGTCATTCCTTACATCCAAACAAACCCGGGATGTCAGGAATGGGATTTGTCAAGTCCTATGGTACCACTACTTACTCCCGAGCGGCGTAGCAAATGTTAATGAACGTAATAAAGACCCATTTGTGCAAACCAAATGTCATAGCAGTTGTATACATGTCATATGAAAACAATGTACTAAGTATGCTAAGTTAACATACAAAGTATAAAAGTCTTGTAAATCAATGTGCTAGCATGCTATCAGTCAACAAACATAGCAGAAATGTAATGTAAAACAATGTACTAAGTATGCACACAATGGACATACATAGCATGAAATGTAATGAAATCATGTACTATAATGTACTAACAAACATAGCCGGTATATGATGTGAAAACAGGAAAGCATGAAAGTAACAAGTAGGCACATGTGTTCCACCCCAAAACAGTTTGGAAAACAGTAAAAGAGGGGTCTATGTACTCACTTGTGATTACTCAGTAGTCCTGGAGTGACAAACAAACAATGATAGAGATCTCGGAATCAAACGACACCTAATATAGGTAACTATGTTAATAAACCGGACCTAAATCGGAGGATCGGATAGAATGAGGGTTTGTAAACCAAACGAGTGTAGAGACTCGTGTCATTTGGTTTAACAAAGCCTACATACTAAATGAAACCTAACATAATTGATTACGACCCATTACGACCCGTTTAGGTAGCTTATGCTACTTTAACGCGTCGTTCGCGTAAAACGCGATCGGACCGCCTAACTAGTCCTATGACAAGTGTTATATGCCTAAACATGTTACATAATCAGTTATGTGACAAAGGTTTAGGTTACATATGCTTAATTACCAATTATACATGAAAAGGGTATTCTGGTAATTTACCTAAGGCATATAAACTACCTATCATACAACTACTCAAACGATGTGACCATAGGGTATAACCTCGGAAGGTTATTCCCTACACTATGGTCACCTAATGTATTTGGTCGGATCCTAATGATCGACCAAACTGGGTCGGGTTCGAAGGTATAAGCGATTGATCAGATCGCTTACCCTACGACCCTAGACAACGTGGTAATCAGTAGGCATAGTCCCAAGGGACTATGACCATCGTGATTACAATCACGTTGCGAAGTTCAAACGAACTTCGCATTGACCATAAGCTGGTCAACGCTGAAAGTCAAACAAAGTTTGACTTTCTGACTCTAAAGCAATAAAATAAGGAAAAGAACGAAAGAATACTTACGAAGGGTCCCCGAATGCTAATCTCGATTCAAAAATCTCAGGTATGAAACAAATGTTTCAACTTAGAGTTTCTCAAATCAAAATTCTTGTGATTTTGAAGCATGGGGGGCATGGGGTATTTATAGTTTTCGGTCCACTGTTAAGATCGTTTCATGGAAACCGTGATTCGATCACATCCGTACACTTGTTGGAAGGTTATGGAAGCTAAAAATGGTCCTTATCATCTGACTAAGCAAGTGAGAACATGTGGTGGAGGATCAAACAGCTGCAAACAGGCTGTTTAATACACTGCATCTGGTCTGCAGACCCCTTGCGCACCGTAACAAATATTTGTTACGGTACGCAAGGACCTAGTTTGGCAGAATGTCAGATTTGGTCCCTGCAGCCCGTTTAAGCTATTTTCGATGCGTTTGAACCCCGTTAACCTCATTTCAAGGCTCTAAAATGAATTTAAAGTATAGGGAACTCAAAACATGCTCAAAAATATGTCGGATGTTGGTCCGTTTGGTCGTACGAACGCGATGTTCGCTTAATTACGACGGAATGCGCATAAGCACGAAAAACGATCCAAATGACGCAACGAATGGATTTTTGGCAAGCCAAACACTAAAGCATAATATAGTCATGCTTACATAAATTTTTGGATGTCCAGATGTATTCAGAACGTATGTTATGCGCGAAAGTGCAAACTTGTGCACTTTTTGACATTTTTAGTCCCTGAATGACCCAAAAGTTTATTTTAGCATACCGAACCCCTCAAAGTCTATTTCTAAGCTATGTAAAGGATATTTATGGTATGTTTGACTTATGTTCATGTTCCGGAATGTTCGTTACAGTTCAGATTGGCATACTTTCACAGTTTGTCAAGTTTAGTCCCTGTAAGCGAATTAACTTGTTTTTGCCATACCAAAGCCTTTAAAACTTATTTCTAAGTTATGTAAAGGTTATTTAAGGTATGTTAAGTATATGTTGATGTTCTGGAGTATTTGTCGCATTAAACTGATTACGTTTACGCACCAGCTTGCGTATAACTCTCCAGAAAGTGATATAGAGTTTGAAATTGAATAAAAGTCAAAACATGAAAAATGTAAAACATAACAAAACAAACATTGAGATCAAATAACATTGTTTTATTGATAATAGAACTGTTCATAGTGATTACAAGCACAGTTGTTACAACTAAGTATGCAACAAATGGACATACATAGCAAAAACACAATGAAATCATGTACTATAAGTGTACTAATGAACATAACACGTATATGATATGAAAACAAGGAAAGCACGAAAGTAATAAGCAGGCACATGTGTTTCACCCCAAAACATTTGGAAAACAGTAAAAGAGGGGACTATGTACTCACTTGAGATTGCTTAGTAGTCTTTAGATAACCACCAAGCAACGCTAGAAGGATCACGGAATCAAACGGCACCTAATATAGGTAACTATGTTAATAAACGGACCTAAATCGGAGGATTGGATAAAATGGGGTTTCGTAAACCAAATGAGTGTAAGAACTCATGTAATATGGTTTAACAAAGCTCACATTCTAAAACGAAACCTATCCTAAGTGCTTAAGACCCATTACGACTCGTTTAGGTAGCTTATGCTACTATAATGCGTCGTTTGCGTAAAACGCGTTCGGACTACCTAACTAGTCCTATGACAAGTAATATATGCCTCAACATGTCTAGTTATGTTGTCTAATCAGTTTAGATGTCAAAATTTAGGTTACATATGCTTAGAATGAATTTATGCGTGAAAAGGGTATTTTGGTAAATTTTCCTAAGGCATATAAACTACCTATCATACAACTAACTAAATGTAGTGACCATAAGGTATAACCTCGGAAGGTTATTCCCTATACAACTATGGTCACCTAATGTGTTTGGTCGGGTCCTAATTTGTTCGAAAGTCTAAGCGATTGTTTAGATCGCTTACCTTACGAACCTATATAAGCACTAAACCTTAAGTGACGAGCTAAACATGTTAAAACATGTTTAACGAGGTTTAAAAACAGGTTTGGTATCAAAATAAAGGGTCTTGATACCTAAAGGTAGTTTGGTTACAAAATACACAAGAATACGCATTTTGGCCGAAACTACGACTCGCCACTATGCCTAGATAATGTGGTAATCAGTAGGTATAGTCATAAGAGACTAAAACCATCGTGATTACGCTCACGTTATGAAGTTCAAACGAACTTCGTGTTGACCATAAACTGGTCAATGCAGAAAGTCAAACAAAGTTTGAGTTTCACGCTAAAACGCGTAAAAGAACGAAAGAGGACTTACAACGGGTCCAAGCTATGGAGTTTTGATCCGATTACTCTCAGGTATGAAGTGTATAACTTCAACTTAGAGAGCCAAATCAGATCAAAGTGTGAGTTTTAAAGCAAGAGGTTGGGGGTATTTATAGGAAAACCAAGACGGTTAGGATCGTTCATCGAAAACCGAGCTTCGATCTGGACCTTACATTTGTGCCCATGGTTTTAGAATACCATGGGTACCCCAAAACAAGCCCCTAGTTTCATTAAAACCATGTGCAAATGAGGGGAACAGCTGGAACAAGCTGGAAATCAGATTTTTAACTGTGGTCCCTTCCTAAGATAACTATGGCAGATTGTCAATTTTGGTCCCTGAATGTGCAAAACATGGTTTTTGATGCATTTTTGACACGTTTAAGCCCTGTTAATCCCATTTCAAGGCTCTAAAATGAAGTTAAAGTATAGGGAACATGAAACATGCTCAAAAATATCTCAGATGTCGGTTCATTTGGTCGTACGGTTGCGTTGTTCGGTTAATTACGACGAAACACGAACAAATGCGAAAAACGATCCAAATTACGCGACGAATGGAATTTTTTCATGCCAATCACTAGAATAAAATATTTTAATGATTACATAAAGTTTTGAATGTCCGGATGTATTCAGAACGTAAGATATGCGCGAAAATGCAAACTTATGCACTTTTTGACGCTTTTAGTCCCTGAATGACCAAAAAGTTTATTTTAGCACACCGAACCCCTCAAAGTCTGACAACTGGCACAAAACCGGTAATTTTCGTACACTTTATTTATTATTTAATGACTGCAATTATGTGCTTAAATGTCAACATTGTCTGATTACAAACTATACAAGTGAATTCATGCACGTTTTATACTACAAGATATTGCTTTATGCATTAATGAACAGCGTTGCGTCTGAAATACTAGTAAACTCACCGGTAAGACACATTGTGTCAACAATTCTGCAAAAAGCAGTTAGACAATAGAATTGGAGCCTAGGTGTAGGTCCAACGACAAGAATACATTAAAACCCAAGAGTACATACAAGGGTTAACATATAGACCTTCCGAAAGCTAGAATACGCACTAAATAGCACCCGAAACACACTCTAAATACTGAATTTCACATATTTCAGCAAAATTCAGCATTATAACAAGATTGTACTATGTAAAAAGATGACAAATTGATCCAGAATACTTTCCGAAGTGTCAGGAATTGAAAGTATCACAAAAGGGGACATAAAGGACACTAAACGGTGCAATTTAGCACTTTAACGAACCGGTATTTAACCGAACAACCGGACATTACCTGGAACACCAAAATATTGCTAGAAGCATTGTTTTATTTTTCTGAGCTAGTTATGGTCCCCGAACACTCTAACACCCACTAAAATATCTAGTAACTAATTAAGCTAACCAAATACTTGGATTGGAATTACTAGATAACTTTATGATTAAAACTTACATCTAGACCCCTCCCCATATCCTAAACAAATTGGCCCACATGCCTAATTTCAAGATTTTATTGGATTGTTTATGTGATTGTGTCTTGTACTTGGGAAGACATAAGACCTAATGGGTAAACACTTGTTGGACATGAGCTGTTATAAACCACTAGACTTCACCATAATCTTCATCACATCAACACACCACCACACTCTTCTCGTCTCCCTCATTAAGCTTCGGCCGAACACCCCTCTCTACACACCACCATTTTTTGATCAAGCTCCATCCACTCCAAGGTTATCTCAAGGTGCACAAGGGTGATTAAGAAGGTGTGAAACTCTTGGATCATCAAGGACCTCATCCGTTTGCTTTTATCCACTCCATATTCTTCATTGTTTCTTCCCTAGCTTGAAGCTAGTAGTAAGCTTCTTGTAACTCTTGATACTTCATATTTTTAGTGGATAAAAGATATATGATGTTGAAATAACAAGAACACTAAAAGACTTGAACTTGAATCTTGAAACATAAGATGAAATATGGATAGAATGATGTTGTTTAGCATATGAATGATGTTTGCTTGTTGATTACTAGAGATATTGATGTTGATCATTACATGGAACTTGCTAGATTATGATTAAAAACATGATTTAGCAAGTTAGGAGATGATTATGTGTTTACATAAGATAATCATCTTCTAGTAAAGACATGAACTTGAACATAAAATAGTTTCTTGAAAAATAATGAACAAAGTAACCTAGTAATCTTATAAATCTAAGATGTGTGAGTGATTTTTCTAAAAGAACCAAGTTCAAAATATGATTTTTGAAAGATCATGGTTTTTACTTAAACCTACACTATTTTTAGTAGAAAAACAAGTGTATGAACACTTATGAAATAACAAAAATACAAAAGAAATATTTTTAGAAAAATCATCTTACAAGTTGTAAATGACTAAATCCTTCAAGAATGAGATTTACAAACAAACAACCATGTTTTTAAGGGTAACTAAACTTACTAAATAACATGGTAAGTTACTACAAGTTTTTACGAAACTTCAAGTTCATGATGTAGTGTAAATTACTTGATTTTGACACTCGGTAGGTGTTGAATGAGTTGATTATTGATTGTGATGATTTAAAAGAAAATAAACACATGTTTTGAAAACATGGGAAACCTCCATTTTTAGGGGAAACCATGTCAAAATTTTTATAAATTTTGACACTTAGAAAAAAGTATAAGTTTTTGAGAAACTTATTCCCTAAAAATGTATCTAAAAATATTTACCAAAGTTTCCCTAATTTTTGTGTTAAGAAATGAAGATTTCTTCAAGATTTAAAATTGATATTAAGCATGTATATTTTTGAGAAAAATATATATATATATCGATCACCAAATTTTGTGCTAAGTGTATGTAGTATGTATTACATGTGATAGTGTATTAGGACTTGAAAATACACTAAAAACTCCTAAGAAGTAACAGTACGAAAATACACATACAACATGCTTAAACAAATACAAGAAAATATATTTATGAAAATATATTACTTGATAGAATAAATAACTTGGACAAGTTATGAACATGAAATGAAGTTTTGGACAAAATACATAATTCGGGTGAAAAATACAAGATACTTATATTTATTTTTGAGAAAATAATATAAGTAAGACACATAGTTAAAAATATAAATTATTTTTAACACAAGAACAAATACATAAAAGATGGTGACTTGTACTTGTGCGATACAAGTCTAGTGACTAACGTTAATAAAACACGTTTAGGTCACGACGCTAGATAAGCAAAAACCGGTGAAGTTTACGGCGCAAGGAATGCAAAGTTGTGAGTTCATGCTCCCCCTTTTCTTTAAACTGTCTTCAGTTTTATAACTTCGGGGGTGAAATACATGTTACCAATGTTACAATGTTTACAAATGGTATGATAGATACAAAAACAAGAAGCACTCTTGGTGATAACTAGTACCAAGTATAATGCGTTTTAAGGAATGATACGAGAAATCGTGTCACGAATAGGGTACCATAAGCACCATTAATCGTGTACATACTAAGACCGCAGAACAAAAGGTTAGATCTAATGGGTTTTCGGGCAGCCACACTCTTGGTGAAAACTAGTACCGAGTAGTGCTTTTGTGTCTCAGTCGTGAATGACAACTAGAAAAATGCCTATGGTTTGGATGCTTCCTATGTCGTGTCACATGTTAATGGCCTTGCAACCCATTAACAACCTAGATACATACAGAAATACTTGATTTATACAATATACATACCATGTTTTTCATACAAAGTATACAAACGTTCAATACAAGAACTGCATGAATTCACACCAACATTATGTTGACGTTTTTCCAAAACTCACATGTATTTCAGGTAACTAAAGTGGATGTGCGCGCGGTCATACTCTTGCTCTGGATGTCGTTTATGTTTATCTTTGAATAATGTTGTAAACTTTTCAGACAATGTCTTATGCTGTCTCGTGATGTAAACACTTAAACCATGATTTTAGTTATGTAATGTTTGGCATTTGAAGTTGTTTTTACGAGCATGTAGTATATTTTCCTTTCGTATGCAATGAGAACCATTCATGATCACACCTCGTGCTTCCGCCTAAGAAAGGGGTGTGACACAAAGCCTATTTCTAAGCTAAGTAAAGGATATTTAGGGTATGTTTAACTTATGGTCATGTTCCGGATTGTCCGTTACAGTACGAATCGGCATACTTTTGCAGTTTGTTGAATTTAGTCCCTGTAAGCGAATAAACTTGATTTTGCCATACCAAAGCCTTCAAAACTTATTTCTAAGTTATGTAAAGGTTATTTAAGGTATGTTAAGCATATATTGATGTTCCGGAGTGTTTGTCGCATTAAACTGATTATGTTTATGCATCGGTTTGCGTATAACTCTCCAGAAAGCGATATAGAGTTTGAAATTGAACAAAAACCAAAACATGCAAAATGTCAAACATAAACAAACAAACATTGGGATCAAATAAAATTGTTTTATTGATAACTAAACTGTTTACAATGATTACAAATCAGAGATGTCACAGTCTCCCCTACTTGTGGAAATTTCATCCCGAAATTTGTTTAGAGGAAACTCGTGAGAAAAGATGTGGATATTTCGCCTTCATTTGATCTTCACATTCCCAGGTAAACTCTGGTCCACGTTTAGATTCCCAGCGAACTTTGACCAATGGAATGCGCTTGTGTTTGAGCCACTTGACTTCACGGTCCATGATTTCCACAGGTTTCTCAACAAAATGCATCGTGTTATCAACACGAATCTCATCAAGTGGTATGTGGAGGTTCTTATCAGCTAAACACTTTTTGTGATTGGACACGTGAAAAGTTGGATGAACATTTCCAAGTTCAGGAGGTAACTCAAGTCTGTAGGCTACCTTACCGATTCTTTCGACGATCATGAATGGTCCAACATATCTAGGTGCAAGTTTTCCTGTCTTTCCAAATTTGATCACACCTTTCCAAGGTGAGACCTTAAGTAATACGCGATCACCGACTTGAAATTCCAAGGGCTTGCATTGTCGGTCCGTGTAACTCTTTTGACGGCTTCGAGCTGTCTGAAGGTTATCATGAACTTTTTTAACCTTATCTGTTGTTTCTAAAATGAGGTCAGGTCCAGTAAGCTGAGCCTCACCGATCTCATTCCAACAGACTGGTGAACGACATTTTCGACCATAGAGAGACTCGAAAGGAGCCATGTTGATGCTGGAGTGATAACTGTTGTTGTAGGAGAATTCGATCAATGGAAGATATGAATCCCAACTACCACCAAAATTGATCACACAAGCTCTAAGCATATCCTCCAAAGTCTGGATTGTTCTTGCAGTTTGGCCATCTGATTGCGGATGATAAGCTGTGCTCAAATTAAGTTGGGTCCCCATAGCAGATTGCATGGTTCTCCAAAAACGAGATAAGAATCGAGCATCTCTGTCAGAAATAATCTTCAAAGGAACACCATGTCTAGATACAATTTCATCCACATATATTTTAGCAAGCTTGTCGGCAGATAAATCCTCATGGATTGGCAAGAAATGCGCTGACTTTGTAAGACGGTCAACAACTACCCAGATGGCATCGTGACCTCTCTTAGTGCGCCGAAGTTTGGTAACAAGATCCATAGCAATGTTTTCCCATTTCCAAACTGGAATCTCTGGTTGTTCCAATAAACCAGAAGGATGTTGATGTTCAGCCTTAACCTTAAGACAAATAAGGCATTTTGATACGTATAAAGCAATGTCTTTCTTCATACCAGGCCACCAATACTGAGTACGAAGATCCTTATACATTTTGTCTGCACTAGGATGAATAGAATAACGAGACTTATGAGGTTCATCCATAAGCAAAGTGCGAAGATTTTCTTGAATTGGGACCCACAAACGGTCTATGAAATAATATGATCCATTGTCCTTCAGTTCAAGATCAGGCTTAATGTGATAGGGTAATTCCTTACCCATCAAACCTTGTGAAACACAAGTATGTTGGGCCTGAGAAATGCCGATTTGGATATCAGATCGAGCTTGAATATCAGATTGAACATGAACAAAATGAAGCTTGACACGTTCTTTACGACTTAAAGCGTCAGCCACGACATTCGCCTTACCAGGATGGTAGCGAATTTCGCAATCATAGTCGTTTAGAAGTTCAACCCAACGTCGTTGACTCATGTTGAGTTCTTTCTGATTGAAGATATGCTGAAGACTCTTGTGGTCAGTGAAAACCACACATTTTGTACCATACAAATAGTGTCTCTAGATCTTGAGAGCGAACACAACTGCACCTAACTCAAGATCATGAGTGGTGTAGTTCTTCTCGTGTACCTTTAACTGCCTCGATGCATATGCTATGACTTTGTTCCTTTGCATGAGAACACAGCCAAGACCCAAGTTTGATGCATCATAGTACACAACAAAATCATCATTACCCTCAGACAAAGATAGAATAGGAGCATCACAAAGCTTCTGTTTCAAGGTCTGAAACGCTTCTTCTTGCTTAGATCCCCATTCAAAGGGTTTGTTCTTCTGAGTTAGAGCAGTTAAGGGAACTGCAATCTTTGAGAAGTTTTTGATGAAGCAGCGGTAATAACCCACGAGACCAAGAAAAGAACGACCTTCAGTAGGAGTAGTAGGTGTATCCCAATCCTTAATCGCATTGATCTTGGAGGGATCTACATGAATACCTTGTTCGTTGATGATGTGTCTCAAAAATTGAACTTCCTTAAGCCAAAATTCGCACTTGGTGAATTTGGCGAAAAGTTGCTCTTTCTTTAGGAGCTCCAGAGTAAGACGAAGATCTTGTTCATGATCAACTTGCATCTTAGAATATATCAAAATGTCATCAATGAAAACTATGATGAACTTATCTAAATAAGGCTTGCAGACCCTATTCATCAAGTCTATGAAAACAGCAGGAGCATTAGTCAAACCGAATGGCATAACTGTGAACTCATAATGCCCATAACGAGTGCGGAAAGCTGTCTTGGGAATATCTTCTTCATGCACACGAAGTTGATGATACCTAGAACGTAGATCAATCTTCGAAAAACAAGTAGAACCCTGTAACTGATCAAAGAGATCATCAATGCGAGGTAGGGGATATCGATTCTTGATGGTAAGCTTATTAAGCTCACGGTAATCGATGCACATTCTGAAAGATCCATCTTTCTTTTTGACAAAAAGAACGGGAGCACCCCAAGGTGAAAAGCTAGGACGAATAAAACCTTTGTCAGAAAGCTCCTGAAGCTGCTTAGATAACTCTTGCATCTCCGACGGTGCAAGATGATATGGAGACCTGGCAATAGGATTTGCACCAGGTACAAGATCAATACGGAACTCGACTTGCCGTGCTGGGGGTAAACCAGGTAACTCTTCAGGAAACATTTCTGGATAATCCCGAACAACAGGGATATCTTCAATCGCCTTACCTTTGCTTTATCTGCTACAACATGTGCCAAGAAGGCCACATAGTTCTTTCGCAGATACTTCCGAGCCTGTGTACAAGACATGAGTTTGAGACTACTAGCAGGTTTCTCACCACAAACCTGTAGGATCTCACCTGTCGAGATGCACGAACAATCTTCTCAAAACAAACTACCTCTGCGTGATGCTTGGCTAACCAATCCATACCTACTATAATGTCGAAGCTTCCGAGTTGCATCGGTGTGAGGTCGATAGGAAAAAGATGGTTGTTAAGGTTCAACTGGCAGTTACGAAGAACAGAATCAAGAATAATGGGCTCACCGCTAGCAACTTCTACTGTCAAAGGCTTACCTAGTTTGGTTCTAGACATGCGAAGCAATGGCTCAAAAGACGACACAAAACTCTTATCGGCACCAGAATCAAAAAGTACAGAAGCAGACTGATTGTTAACAAAGAACGTACCGTTCACCACCTCGTTGTCTGCTCGTGCCTCATTAGCATTCATGTTGAAGACTCGACCTCGAGCCTAAACCTAATTCTGATTTACGTTGACCAGCCTTCGACACTGGTTTCAATAATGTGTCAGGTCTCCATAATTGTAGCATAAACCAGGGGGAAAGTGAGGTCGTGCAACTTGTGCTTGCTGTTGAGCAGGTGGTTGCGCAACCTGCTAAGCTGGGTTACGTGCAGCTTGATTCTGAGCAAAACGACAAACATCAGCAAGATGACCTGACTTTCCACAGTTGGTACAGAAACGGCACGAAACTTGCGGTTGATGGTGGCTATTGCATCTGTTGCACAACGGTGCATTCCCCTCATACCGTTTCTTAGCTGGTGGTTGAATGCTGATTGGGAGCTGCCTGGTTAACTTGGGTAGTGATAGCAAAATTCTGGGAAGCCTTACGCTTCCTAGACCCCTTTGAGGAACCAGAATCCTTGCCCTTCTTGCTCTTACCCTTCTTGCTCGCACCCTTGTCAGACATCTGTTTCTTACCCTTGTCACCCTTCCTGTGTAACTTCCCCTTTCAGACTTGCGACTTTGTCAATGTCGTAGCTAACTCGATTGCCTAACGAACTGTGGTAGGGTTACTACCAGTGACGATGTCTTGCACGGAGTCAGGCAAGCCATCAATATACCTCTCGATAGCCTTCTCGAGTGGGGTAACCATTGTAGGGCAAAGTAAGCTCAACTCTTCATACATATCAGTGTAAGCCCGATGCTCACCACTATCCTGCTTCAAATCTTCAAACTCCCTTTCTAAAGCCCTCAACTCATGACGAGGACAGAATTCCCTCATCATAAGAGTCCTAAGCTCAGCCCAAGTCTGTGCTAACGCAACCTCAGCACCACAGTCTCTCATAACCCCGTTCCACCATGTAAGAGCCCTCTTCTGAAACACACTGGAAGCAAACTCAACTTTGCGATTTTCAGGACACTGAACATGACAAAACGTACTCTCAATGCTCTCGAACCACTGTAGGAGCCCAGTTGCTCCTTCAGAACCACTAAACTTGAGTGGTTTAGCCGAATTGAAACTCTTGAAATTGCATGGAGCATTCTGGTTATTGTTGGCTTGGTTCACTTGAGCAATAATGTCTGGGAGTATAGCAGCCATATGCTGCGCCATGATATCTGCCATTTCGGCATTAGATAGCGGATTTTCGCGTCGAGGAGGCATTCTAAAAGAGGAAACATGAAGGAAAATGAGTGAGATGATTAGATGAAAAGAATGAGATGAAACAAAAATCGACAAAAGCAAAGATGGTGGTCATTTGTTTGTTACCACAAAGCAAACAAACGACACACAGTGACTAATCAAAGTAAATGGGTCAAAAATAATGTATCGCAAAGACATGCTCGCCTATAAGTGAACACTCACCCCAAGAGTTCCCAGGGAAGAGTGACTGGTCCGATTATGTGGATTTGTACGAACACTCTAGCCTTAGACAGAAAACCCAGGGTACACCAGTTTGCACATGTTCACACTATTTAGAACCCAAAACTTTGACGAGATTTTGAAAACTTGGAAGGCACAAGGCCAAAAGAATCATTCAAAAGCGGATGATTAAATTTTCAAAATCATTCTGAAAAATCAAAGGGTTCAAAACCTTAGAACAAATCATTTAAAAACAGAAGATTGATTTTCAAAAATCGTTTCGGAAAATTGGGTTCTTGTTTTGGCAATCACCTAAGGATAAGTGAAGTGTGATGGGATTTTAACATGTTTATCAAAGCAATTTCATCCATATAAAATAAAAACGCAGCGGAAAAAATGTTAAAAACATGTTACTTTTAAAAGATATAAAACCATTTATATGCAAAATCCTAAAACCCGGATCCATATATGAAATAGCATACTATCAAACACAACCATAGGTTGTTTAGAATACTACCTTCTTGGAGTAAAAGGATGATGAAACGGATGATGTTTCTTGAACGGTTGCCTTCAAGAGTAGAAGGCCTTAAGCTTGTATACCCCAAGCTTCCAACAAACACCTTGAGATTAGCTAGGATTTAACACATTTGTGATAAAAAACCAAACACTTGAAAACCCCTATGATGGCCGATTTTTAGAGAGCAAGAACACAAGTCTTCTACTTTCATTTTTTTTGCCATCTTAATCTTATATAAAACATGAGAGAAGAACACCTCCCTTTTGGCCAATCAACAAGCTTCTTCCACATGCAAGTGCATCAGAGTTCATTGGACCAAAATGGTCTTGGAACGACCATCCAATCAAATCCTCTCTAACAAATGCACAAGCATGAATTGTGATTGGACCACAACTTCTTGGGAAGACCATATGTTCGCCGATTTTTGGAGGGTGTTTTCTAAAAAAAATAAATTTTCTTTTAACAATTTTAAGTCTTGTTTATTTTATAACTTTTATAAAATATTACACCATATGTTTGCAAGACTTTATGTAATCTTTTATAATGTCATTTAACCCATTAAATAACAAAATAAAATATTCTCTCAAAATAAATTATCCATATAATTTATTGGTTTCTCAAGTGTAATTATTTAGAACACCAATTTCTAAATATTGTAAGTGTTAATATTTATTTGTTTGATCATATCACAAATAAATAATATAAGTGTTTGTCTAGCTTGTATTTGGGTATGACTCGACTTGGATCATAACGTACTAGCCACATCAATTTAATATGTGTCTTGGGCATACAGAGTCCAACAATCTCCCACTTGCACAAGATACATAGAAGATTGATGCAAGCAGTAAATGACGCCTAACTACGGTTTACTACCCCTAATACGTATGACTATATGTGCCATTCAATAACATCATCCCTTTCAAGTCCCTTACTTGAACATGATTTAGGTGAATCTATCATTTATCCTTTCGTTACAGATGTCATGTTAAATCCAGAGACATAGAGTGATCACTCTCTGTTGATGTAACTTTATCAGGCCTTAGACATCTTACTCTCAACGAATAAGAGGAACAAATCCCGTCTTGACTACATACGTCTCTCACAATCACCTTGTACCACACCTGAGTTTAGCCTTGTGTACTGCCTTATTACAGACATCTAAGAACTAGGTCAAGGTATAATACTTGGTGAATATCAAGACCCAATATGTATCTCAGGTCAGAGGATACTATGATATTCGCCTTTACTCAAAATTTACTTATGATCAATCACAAATGATTCCATGCAGTAATTTTTGAGAGCGAGTCAGTCCAATATTTGTATCCCACAAATATCTATGAACTTTGGCAGCAACACTTTGCTCTATATTCATATCTAATGAATATCCACCAATCCAAATTCATAATAGTCTTACATTCATATTTGTTCCCACAATTATGATCGACTATGGACATTTAGAATAATTAACTTATTCACGGATTTAAACATGCTAATATGAATCATAACTCAAAATACCATAAAAGAGTTAAAATAACAATTGTTTCAATATCCAAATACAAAATTGATCAAATCCAATCACTAGAATATCGAAGTCCTAAGGCACATGTATGACCTTCATGTTTTGCCCTGTCAAGGAGCTTCGTGAGTGGATCCGCAATGTTTTGATCGGTGTGAACTTGGCGGATACATATCTTTCCCTTTTCAACTTCATCCCTTATGTAGTTGAATCTCCGCTCAATATGTCTAGTCTTTTGGTGTGCACGAGGTTCCTTGATTTGAGCAATCGCACCCTCATTATCACAAAAGATCTCTAGGGGGTCTTGAATGGTAGGAACCACCCCTAGGTCGGCTATGAATTTATTCAACCATGCAGCTTCTTGGGCTGCCAATGAAGCGGCGATGTATTCTGATTCTGTAGTGGACAATGCTACTACGTCTTGTTTTGAGCTTTTCTAGGAGACTGCTCCACCATTTAAAATGAAGACATACCCCGATTGTGATCGAGAATCACTTCGATCGTTTTGGAAACTCGCGTCCGTGTAACCCTTTACAACGAGCTCCTCCTCACCAGATCCATATATTAAGAACATATCCTTAGTCCTCCTAAGATATTTCAATATGCTTTTAACAGCCATCCAATGATTGTTACCTGGATTTTGCTGGTATCTACTCGTCATGCTCAAGGCGCATGAGACGTCCGGTCTGGTGCATATCATTGCATACATGATGGATCCTATAGCTGACGCATATGGGATTCTTTTCATTTTCTCTTGCTCATCCTTTGAGCTTGGACATTGAGATGTATTCAAAATTGTCCCCTTTTGAATAGGTACAAAACCTCTCTTAGAGTTCTCCATTTGGAACCTATTCAAGACTTTGTCAATGTATGCAATTTGGTTTAAACCTATCAAGCGCCTTGATCTATCCCTATAGACCTTTATTCCCAGAATGTAGGCTACTTCACCAAGATCCTTAATGGAAAAACAACTTCCAAGCCAAGCTTTTACACCTTCCATGGTTGGAATGTCATTCCCAAATAGTAGAATGTCATCGACATACAGTACTAAGAAAGTGATGATGCTCCCACTAGCTTTCTTATACACACAAGCTTCATCACCGTTCTTGATGAATCCAAAATTCTTAATTTCTTCATCAAAACGGTGATTCCAACTTCTAGATGCTTGTTTCAATCCATAGATTGATTTCTTTAACTTGCATACTTTGTCAGGATGTTTTGGATCGACAAAACCTTCAGGCTGAACCATATAGACATCTTCATCAAGATATCCATTAAGAAAAGCCGTTTTGACATCCAATTGCCAGATCTCATAGTCATAATATGCAGCTATGGCAAATAATATCCTGATCGACTTTAGCATCGCCACAGGCGAAAAGGTCTCATTATAATCAAGCCCTTGAGTTTGAGTGAAACCTTTTGCTACAAGTCTTGCTTTGTAAGTATCCAAGTTACCATGCATATTTGTTTTCTTCTTGAAAACCCACTTACTTCCAACTACTTTGGAGTTGAGTGGTGGCACAACCAATTCCCAAACTTGGTTGTCATACATGGATTGCATCTCTATGTTCATGGCTTCAAGCCATTTGTCACAATCGGATTTTGACATTGCATCATGGTATGTGGTTGGTTCATCTGAATCTACCACGTAGCATCCATCCATGAAAAATCCATATCTTTTAGGTGGATTACTAATTCTACCAGATCTGCAAACATTTTGTGTGTTCTGATCAATCTCTTGATCGTTTTCAACAACCTCTTATTGAGTGCTAGTATCAACCAAACGTGTATCGTCTTGTGGTTCTTGATCCTCTTCAAGTTCCACTGTTCTGTCACTAGTTCCTTCCATAAGGAACTTAGCTTCCAAGAACTTACCCTTTCGAGCGACAAATACCTTTTGCTCCGTTGGGTCGTAGAAATAATATCCTATATCATCTTTAGGATATCCTACAAAGATACACTTAGTAGATCGGACTTCCAATTTATTTGGAGTGTATTGCTTAACATAAGCTTCACAACCCCAAACCCTTAAGAATGATAATGATGGAGGGTTTCCATGCCATATTTCAAAAGGTGTCTTTTCCACTTTCTTGGTTGGGGCCATATTTAGTATGCGAACTGCGGAGAGCAAAGCGTAACCCCAAAACGATAGAGGTAATGTGCTTCTAGCCATCATTGATCGAACCATATCTAATAGAGTTCGATTTCTCCTTTCGGACACACCATTGTGTTGTGGTGTTCCTGGTGGAGTAAGTTGTGAGATAATCCCACAACTCCTAAGATGATCTTGAAAAGCACCACTAAGGTATTCACCTCCTCTATCAGTACGAAGGACTTTGATTGTTTTCTTGAGTTGATTTTCTACTTTACTTTTGAAGTCTTTGAACATTTCAAATGCTTCATCCTTGTGTCTTAGTAAATACACATATCCATAACGACTATAGTCGTCGATAAAGGTAATGAAGTATCTTTCACCATTCCAAGTCATCGGCTTAAAAGGACCACATACATCTGAATGTATGATACCTAGTAAGTCTTTAGCCCTTTCAAAAGTTCCACTAAAGGGTGTCTTGGTCATTTTGCCTTGTAAACAAGATTCGCATACATCAAATGAATTATCTTCATTTGTATTTAAAAGACCATTTTTCTGAAGTGTATGCATGCGATTCTTGCTTATATGTCCAAGGCGACAATGCCAAAGATAGGAATCACTCAAATCCATTTTGAGTTTCTTGTTGGTTACTTGGTACATTGAGCTATCGTATGATGCGTTATCATGATCTAATTTATAAATACCATTTAAAGACATAGCTTTAAAATAAAACACATCATTCATAGAAACATAAATGTCTTGGTTAACAAATTCGAAATTAAAACCACATTGTCTTAAAAGGGAAACATAAATTATGTTCCTAGTTAAACTAGGAGCCTACAAAACGTTCTTCAAAATAACTTCCAAACCACTTGGAAGCTCTAAAATGTAGTCTCCTTGAGCTTCGACTTCAACTTTTGCTTCGTTTCCCATAAAGAGACTAGCGTCTCCCTTCTTGTAATGTTTATTTCTTTTGAACCCCTGCAACGAATTGCAAATATGAGTTCCACATCCGGTATCTAGTACCCATGTGTTAGAAGAAATAACATTAAGCTCAACATGTATCATAAAGATAGTACCTGAGGTTTGCCCTGCATCCCTCTTGTTTTTCAACTCTTTGAGATAGATCGGACAATTTCTCTTCCAATGTCCTATCTCACCACATTCAAAACATGGGTCATTCGTAGCAACCTTTTGCTTCTTCTCTTTTGGTTTGGCGGGTTCTGCTTTAGCTTTTCCTTTTCCCTTTCCCTTGACGTGTCCCTTTCTTTTAGCATAGTTTGCTTTAGAGTCGGGGTGGGGCCTCTTCTTGTTGCCTCCTTCATTGATCGCTAAGACGGGTAAAGCCTTTTTACCCATACTTGCTTCGGCCGTTTTGAGCATTGCATGAAGCTCACCAATGCTTTTGTCCCATCCATTCATGTTTTAATTCATTACAAAGCTCTCAAATTTCTTTGTTAAAGAGTTGAGGATCAAATCCGTAGCCAACTCTTTAGAGACGGGACAATTTAGCCTTTCGAGGCGATCAATGTGGCTTTTCATCTTAAGGACATAAGATGATACCGATTGGGTTTCCTCCATTCGACATGCATGAAGCGCTCGAACAGTTTCGAAGCGTTCTACCCTTGCTTGTTGTAGGAACATTTCCTTTAACTGGGTAATCATGTCTTAAGCCCCGTGGTGTTCAAAATCCTTTTGAATTTCGGGAATCATAGTTCCCAATGTCACACCCCGACCACGTAGAACATACAAAACGTGGCGGAAACATCGGGGAGTGTTGTAACAGAATTAATGTTTCACAACCATGGAAATTTAAGTTTCGTTTTATTCATCAAACAAGCGAGTTATATTGTCTTTAAACAAGAAATAAAGAGTACATAACATAAGTTAACTAGTTATTTTCTCGTTTTAAGTCGCTAAGGCACGAGTCCGCCTAAGTATGTCTTGATAAATCCTATGCATCGTCTCCTGAAAACACATGTGAAAATAGGTACGTCAGCATAAAAATGCCTGTGAGATACATAGGTTTTGTGAAAATAAGATTCATGACTTATGTTTGAGAAAATTTTTAGTTATGAACCTTGTAATTTGCTTTGTCTTGTAAATCATTTGATGTATAACCAATGTCAAAAGTGTTTATGTATCAAATGTAAACCATGTAATGTGTAACCAAAATGATATGTATGGCTAGTGAAAGGTATCAACTAAACCTTATGCACAAAAACATAGTATTGAAGTAAAACGTAGTTTAAATCAAAGTTATGTTTTGTGTAGTAAATGCATGATCAATGTAAATCATGTAATATGCATCCAAAATGTAAGCATGTGATGAATAACAAATGTACTAAGTATGCGACAAATAGACATACGTAGCATGTGACATGTACTAAGTATGCAACAATAGACATACGTAGCATGAAATGTAATGTAAAACGATGTACTAAGTAATGCACTCAATGGGCATACATAGCATAAAATGTAATGAAATCATGTACTATGAAT
The DNA here is from genome assembly GCA_030545235.1 of Helianthus tuberosus. Taxonomy (NCBI): domain Eukaryota; kingdom Viridiplantae; phylum Streptophyta; class Magnoliopsida; order Asterales; family Asteraceae; genus Helianthus; species Helianthus tuberosus. The sequence goes on from JARYGA010055520.1 coordinate 861,682, forward strand.
GTACTAATAAACATAGCAAGTATATGATGTGAAAACAGGAAAGCATGAAAGTAACAAGTAGGCACATGTGTTCCACCCCAAAAATGTTTGGAAAACAGTAAAAGAGGGGTCTATGTACTCACTTGAGAATGCTCAGTAGTCCTTGAGTGACAACCAAACAATGCTAGAGATCACGGATATCAAACGGCACCTAATATAGGTAACTATGTTAATAAACCAGACCTAAATCGGAGGATCGGATAGAATGTGGGTTCGTAAACCAACGAGTATGGAGACTCGGGTAATATGGTTTAACAAAGCCTACATACTAAATGAAACCTAACATAAGTGCTTACGACCCATTACGACCCGTTTAGGTAGCTTGTGCTACTTTAACGCGTCGTTCGCGTGAAACGCGTTCGGACCGCCTAACTAGTCCTATGACAAGTGTTATATGCCTAAACATGTTACATAATCAGTTATGTGACAAAAGTTTAGGTTACATATGCTTAATTACCAATTATACATGAAAAGGGTATTCTGGTAATTTACCTAAGGCATATAAACTACTTATCATACAACTACTTAAACGTCGTGACCATAAGGTATAACCTCGGAAGGTTATTCCCTATATACTATGGTCACCTAAGGTATTTGGTCGGATCCTAATGATGGACCAAACTGGGTCGGGTTCGAAAGTATAAGAGATTTATTAGATCGCTTACCCTTACGACCCTAGACAACGTGGTAATCAGTAGGCATAGTCCCAAGGGACTATAACCATCGTGATTACAATCACGTTGCGAAGTTCAAACGAACTTCGCATTGACCATAAGCTGGTCAACGCTGAAAGTCAAACAAAGTTTAACTTTCGGACTCGAAAAGCAATAAAAGAAAGAAAAGAACGAAAGAATACTTACGAAGGGTCCCCGAATGCTAATCTAGATCGAAATAACTCAGGTATGAAACAAAGGTTCCAACTTAGAGTCTTTAAGATCAGATTCTAGTGGTTTTGAAGCAATGGGGAGTGGGGTATTTATAGTTTTTGGGTAACCGTTAAGATCGTTTCATGGAAACCGTGCTCGAATCTCATGCGTACACTTATCGGAAACTCATGGTAGCTAAAAAATGGGTTCTTATCAGCTGAATAGGCAAGTGAGAATGTGTGGTGGTGGAGTAAACAGCTGGAATCTGCTGACTGTTCGATCTGATCTGTTCTGGGAGGTGTACGCGGCCCGCTTCAGGATCACACAAGGCTCAGGCGGGCCGCCTGGCCTTGTCTGATCAGCAACATGTTTCAGTAATTACAGTTTTGGTCCCTGCACGTGTTTAAGCTCATTTCTGGCACTTCCCAGGCCCGTAAAGCCAACTTCAAGGCCCTAAAATGATGCCTAAACATTGTGGACATGAAACATGCTCAAAAATATGTCGGATGTCAGTTCGTTTGGTCGTACGAACGCGATGTTCGCTTAATTACGACGGAATGCGCACAAGCGCGAAAAACGAACCAAAATGCGTGACGAATGGATTTTTCTTATGCCAAACACTAAAATAAAATATTTTAATGCTTACATAAATTTTTGGATGTCCAGATGTATTCAGAACGTAAGTTATGCGCGAAAATGCAAACTTGTGCACTTTTTGACACTTTTAGTCCCTGAATGACCCAAAAGTTTATTTTAGCACACCGAACCCCTCAAAGCCTATTTCTAAGCTATGTAGAGGATATTTAAGGTGTGTTTAACTTATGGTCATGTTCCGGAATGTCTGTTACAGTTTAAATTGGCATACTTTCGCAGTTTGTCAACTTTAGTCCCTGTAAGCGATTTAACTTGATTTTGCCATACCAAAGCCTTCAAAACTTATTTATAAGTTATGTAAAGGTTATTTAAGGTATGTTAAGCCTATTTCACTATTCCGGAGTGTTCGTTGCATTAAACTGGTTATATTTACGCATCAGTGCGCGTATAACCTTCCAGAAAGCGATTTAGAGTTTGGAATCGAACATGAATTGATATGTGTAAACGATACACATATTTATACAGATCCCAAGTATGAAATACAATATTTCATTGGCTTGGTATTTTTTTGATGGTCTAAGTGACCAGGTGTCACAGTCTCCCCTACTTTAGGAAATTTCGTCCCGAAATTAAATTTTAGGAGAAACTTGTGGGGACGACGGTGATGTTTTCGCTTTGAATGAACCCCTTGAACCCTAAGTAGAACTCTGGGCCATGATAGGGTTCTTAGCAAAATTGTCAATCCCTCAAAGTGAAGTCCTTGTAGCAGCAAAACATGGAGTTTCAAACTACGGACAGAAGAATGTTTCTTATGAAGACTTATCATAGGAAACTGTGTGTGTGATTGAGATCAGAATTGGGGAGTGTGAGAATAAATGACATTGGTCAAAGTCCAAGACTTCTCCCGTATCATTACTCTTGCCACTGTTGGTCTTAACACATGACAAAACTTCCTGTGGTTTCTGTGCACTGAATTCCATAATTATGTAGGCCTCCATAATTACGTAGTTCCTTGCACAGTCCGCACAGTTCATTTCATAATGCGTATGGGGAAAAATCAAACGAATAATCCTGTGGTGATTTAACTTGACTACAATAGAGTCTCTTTAACTAGGTCACCAAAGGATTAGATCAACGAACAATCTCTTGAACTAGACCACCCGAGGGCCTATTTAACTACATAAACACATGATATATTTAACTAGATTGTCGAACCAATCTATTTAACTTAGATCGATGTAGGATCTTTTTAACTATATCAACGCATGATATATTTAACTAGATTGTCGAACCAATCTATTTAACTTAGATCGACGTAGGATCTCTTTAACTTAACTACCCACGGGGAATATTTAACTACATCGACGTAGGATGTCTTTAACTAGATTGTCGTACCAATCTCTTCAACTAAACTACCCAAGAGGAATATTTAACTACATCGACGCAGGATGTATTTAACTAGATTGTCGGACCAATCTCTTCAACTATATTAACACATGTTGTCCTTAAACCTTGGAATAGTACTTTATAATCCAAGGAACTTAACTACAAAGTAGAAGTCCATTAAGGATTTAAGATAGTACCTTTTTGAATATCCTACTACGAATCCTTCATATGAAGGTAAGAAAGATTCTATGAGGATTTGGATAACGAATATCCAGAGTATACAAAAACACAAAAATGCATAAAAGAAAACGCAAAATGCATAAACACATAGTCACATAACCACAAAATTGTTTATCTAGATCTTTAATTTGTAAGTTTTGTTTTGTTAATTACGTACATGCATTTAAAGCACACTAGGAATCCATTTCAGGGATTTCATTTGGTACTTTAAACATTAGCAAAAATCTAACTATGAAGATAGCAAGATCTTCCAAAAATTCGATTTCGTTTTCAAGAAAACGCAACATTCGAATTAAGGAACACAAAAATTTAAAGATACGGAAATACCCTTAGGTACCCTATTAAGAATTTATAGTGGTACGTTGGGTATTCGTACAGAGTTGTAACTTGCGCCTTGTACTTCGTTTCCTTCGAAGAAACGGGTACTTAGGATTTCCGTGGAAAACGCAAGAGATAATAATATGGAAGAAATTACGGGGTAGTCTGTTCTACAAGGAATACGGTTCCTTGATTGTCAGTATTGTAGGGGATACGTTGTTTATACATGCCATCATATTTGTACATTGCAATGCAAAATAAAAAGATTTATTTATAAACAACAACAATTGTTTCATGGACCTTGACAACAAAAGAAAATAATACATAAGGCTTGATTATTTCTAAACAACATTGTCTTCTAGTTGGTCCGATGCTCATCCCTGCGCTGGATTCGCATTAGCAATCTTTGGGCAATTTCTTCGGAAATGGCCCATCTCGTTACAGTTAAAGCAAGGTCCTGGTGGAAGACGAGCTTGAGCAGGATTTACTTGAGGTTGGTTTGGACCACCTTGGTTCGGGGTAAATCGACAAGCATTTTCCAGGTGACCGAGTCGCCCACATGATGTACATAAACGACACTGTAGATGAGCTAAGTGGTGTGCATTACATTTGTCGCATATTGGTGCAGTACCGACATAAGGTTTCCTTGCAGGAGGTTGAGTTGGTTGGTTGCGGGTGTTTTGGTTGGGTTGAGCAGCAATCGCACAATTCTGCAAAGCCTTACGCTTCTTCTTCTTGGACACCTCAGCATGTTCTTCCTTTGGTTCCACTTGAGCAGTCTTGTCGGATGGTCTTGGGTCGCCTTTTTGAAAAAGCTTTTTCTTTCTGATGTGGGATTCAGTTAGAGTAGCAGACAATTCAATGGCTTGTCTGACAGTAGTAGGGTTGCTGCCAGTAACAATATCCTGAACTAGGTCAGGAAGACCATCAGTATATTTCTCGATCGCCTTATCCACAGGAGTAACCATAGCAGGACACAACAGGCTCAATTCTTCAAAACGGTCAGTATAGGCTCGATGTTCACCACTGTCTTGCTTCAAATCATCAAACTCCCTCTCCAAAGCTCGCAGTTCATGACGAGGGCAAAACTCCTTCATCATAAGAGCCCTAAGCTCAGCCCAAGTCTGTGCTAATGCAACCTCGGCACCGCGGTCTCTCATAACCCCATTCCACCACGTAAGAGCCCTCTTCTGAAACACACTTGAAGAAAACTCGACCTTGCGATTTTCAGGACACTGAACATGATGGAAAGTATTCTCAATGCTCTCGAACCATTGAAGAAGCCCAGTTGCTCCCTCAGAACCACTAAACTTGAGTGGTTTAGCCGAGTTAAAATTCTTGAAATTGCATGGAGCATTGTTGTTGTTGATGGCTTGCATCATTTGAGCATAAAGATTTGGGAAAGCAGCAGCCATTTGCTGCGCGATGATTTCCGCCAGTTCGGCAGTCGCTATCTGGTTCTCGCGTCGAGGAGGCATTCTAAAAGAGGAAAACATGAAAGGAAACGAGTGAGAGAATTAGACGAAAAGAATGAGATGAAACAAATCTGATGAAAGCAAGGATAGTGGTCATTTGTTTGTTACCACAAGGTAAACAAACGACACACAGTGACTAATCAAAGTAAATGGGTCAAAAATAATGTATCGCGAAGACATGCTCGCCTATAAGAGAACACTCATCCCAAGAATTCCCAGGTAAGCACAACTGGTCTCGCGTCTGATGAGATGTATACGAAGTGCTTGCCTAGACAGAAAACCCAGAATACAGGCAGTCACCCTTCCAGTTTGCACGTGTTCACATTATTTAAAACCCAAAACCTTGACGAGATTTTGAAAACTCAAAGGGGTTCAAAACCATATAACAGAGGGTTCAAAACCTTACAATAGAGGGTTCAAAACCTAGTAATCAATCATCCTAGAACAGATGATTAGTTTTCAAAACGGTTTTGCAATTTATGTTCTTGTTGTGGTCGTCGCCTAAGAATAGGTGACGGTATTGTTTTATGACTAAACGCAAGTAAACTCGCGTTAGGGTCCTAAGAAGGTTATAAACTAGGTCAAAGCATTACTAATAACCTAATTCCCTATAACCATTGGCTCTGATACCATCTTTTCTGTCACACCCCGACCACGTAGAACATACAAAACGTGGCGGAAACATCGGGGAGTGTTGTAACAGAATTAATGTTTCACAACCATGGAAATTTAAGTTTCGTTTTATTCATCAAACAAGCGAGTTACATTGTCTTTAAACAAGAAATAAAGAGTACATAACATAAGTTAACTAGTTATTTTCTCGTTTTAAGTCGCTAAGGCACGAGTCCGCCTAAATATGTCTTGATAAATCCTATGCATCATCTCCTGAAAACACATGTGAAAATAGGTACGTCAGCATAAAAATGCCTGTTAGATACATAGGTTTTGTGAAAATAAGATTCATGACTTATGTTTGAGAAAATGTTTAGTTATGAACCTTGTAATTTGCTTTGTCTTGTAAATCATTTGATGTATAACCAATGTCAAAAGTGTTTATGTATCAAATGTAAACCATGTAATGTGTAACCAAAATGATATGTATGGCTAGTGAAAGGTATCAACTAAACCTTATGCACAAAAACATAGTATTGAAGTAAAACGTAGTTTAAATCAAAGTTATGTTTTGTGTAGTAAATGCATGATCAATGTAAATCATGTAATATGCATCCAAACTGTAAGCATGTGATGAATAACAAATGTACTAAGTATGCGACAAATAGACATACGTAGCATGTGACCTGTACTAAGTATGCAACAATAGACATACGTAGCATGAAATGTAATGTAAAACAATGTACTAAGTAATGCACTCAATGGGCATACATAGCATAAAATGTAATGAAATCATGTACTATGAATGTACTAATAAACATAGCAAGTATATGATGTGAAAACAGGAAAGCATGAAAGTAACAAGTAGGCACATGTGTTCCACCCCAAAAACGTTTGGAAAATAGTAAAAGAGGGGTCTATGTACTCACTTGAGAATGCTCAGTAGTCCTTGAGTGACAACCAAACAATGCTAGAGATCACGGATATCAAACGGCACCTAATATAGGTAACTATGTTAATAAACCGGACCTAAATCGGAGGATCGGATAGAATGTGGGTTCGTAAACCAAACGAGTATGGAGACTCGGGTAATATGGTTTAACAAAGCCTACATACTAAATGAAACCTAACATAAGTGCTTACGACCCATTACGACCCGTTTAGGTAGCTTATGCTACTTTAATGCGTCGTTCGCGTGAAACGCGTTCGGACCGCCTAACTAGTCCTATGACAAGTGTTATATGCCTAAACATGTTACATAATCAGTTATGTGACAAAAGTTTAGGTTACATATGCTTAATTACCAATTATACATGAAAAGGGTATTCTGGTAATTTACCTAAGGCATATAAACTACTTATTATACAACTACTTAAACGTCGTGACCATAAGGTATAACCTCGGAAGGTTATTCCCTATATACTATGGTCACCTAAGGTATTTGGTCGGATCCTAATGATCGACCAAACTGGGTCGGGTTCGAAAGTATAAGCGATTTATTAGATCGCTTACCTTACGACCCTAGACAACGTGGTAATCAGTAGGCATAGTCCCAAGGGACTATAACCATCGTGATTACAATCACGTTGCGAAGTTCAAACGAACTTCGCATTAACCATAAGCTGGTCAACGCTGAAAGTCAAACAAAGCTTGACTTTCGGACTCGAAAAGCAATAAAAGAAAGAAAAGAACGAAAGAATACTTACGAAGGGTCCCCGAATGCTAATCTAGATCGAAATAACTCAGGTATGAAACAAAGGTTCCAACTTAGAGTCTTTAAGATCAGATTCTAGTGGTTTTGAAGCAATGGGGGGTGGGGTATTTATAGTTTTCGGGTAACCGTTAAGATCGTTTCATGGAAACCGTGCTCGAATCTCATGCGTACACTTGTCGGAAACTCATGGTAGCTAAAAAATGGGTTCTTATCAGCTGAATAGGCAAGTGAGAATGTGTGGTGGTGGAGTAAACAGCTGGAATCTGCTGACTGTTTGATCTGATCTGTTCTGGGAGGCGTACGCGGCCCGCTTCAGGATCACACAAGGCTCAGGCGGGCCGCCTGGCCTTGTCTGATCAGCAACATGTTTCAGTAATTACAGTTTTGGTCCCTCCACGTGTTTAAGCTCATTTCCGGCACTTCCCAGGCCCGTAAAGCCAACTTCAAGGCCCTAAAATGATGCCTAAACATTGTGGACATGAAACATGCTCAAAAATATGTCGGATGTCAGTTCGTTTGGTCGTACGAACGCGATGTTCGCTTAATTACGACGGAATGCGCACAAGCGCGAAAAACGAACCAAAATGCGTGACGAATGGATTTTTCTTATGCCAAACACTAAAATAAAATATTTTAGTGCTTACATAAATTTTTGGATGTCCAGATGTATTCAGAACGTAAGTTATGCCCGAAAATGCAAACTTGTGCACTTTTTGACACTTTTAGTCCCTGAATGACCCAAAAGTTTATTTTAGCACACCGAACCCCTCAAAGCCTATTTCTAAGCTATGTAGAGGATATTTAAGGTGTGTTTAACTTATGGTCATGTTCCGGAATGTCTGTTACAGTTTAAATTGGCATACTTTCGCAGTTTGTCAACTTTAGTCCCTGTAAGCGATTTAACTTGATTTTGCCATACCAAAGCCTTCAAAACTTATTTCTAAGTTATGTAAAGGTTATTTAAGGTATGTTAAGCCTATTTCACTATTCCGGAGTGTTCGTTGCATTAAAATGGTTATATTTACGCATCAGTGCGCGTATAACCTTCCAGAAAGCGATTTAGAGTTTGGAATCGAACATGAATTGATATGTGTAAACGATACACATATTTATACAGATCCCAAGTATGAAATACAATATTTCATTGGCTTGGTATTTGTTTGATGGTCTAAGTGACCCGGTGTCACACCCAACATGAGGCATGAGGCTTGCATGGAGTCCTCGGTATACTTAACCCAATCGTTGTAGGCTTCCACATATTCCACGTTAGGTTCATCGGGAATAGGATCGTCCAACACATAGGATATCTTCTCTTGCTTGAGAACGATTCTCAAGTTTCGAAACCAATCCATGAAGTTGTTATGGCTGAGACGATCCTTTTCAAGGATGGTTCTTAGTGATAGGTTTCGGACGATTTGGTTAGTCGGGTTTGCATTGTTAGCGGCCATCTACAAAATTTAACAAGTTCAATTTTAGTATTTTCGATATTATTATATTTTAACCATTAATACCCTTTTGTGTCTTAAAGACAATTAATAATTAAAATCTAGAATCCAACGTTACATTTAAATATTGGTTAGGTGACCTTTATCCCTCTATTTAAATTAACAAGGTAGTCAACGTTTGACAATTGCAACTCTTTGCAATTTCTAGCCATATGGGATCGGTTAAACATCTTTATGTTTAGTTGGCATGTTTAATCCCATCAACACCTTTGTTCCCCATGCTTTGGTGACCCTAAGTTCATGGTTTCCAAATCAAGTCGTCCAACTTATACACACGTGTGAGTTTATTCACATAAGTGGTTAGGTGACCTTTATCCCACAAACATGGTAAACTCACCTCGAACATACAAGTTCCCTCAAATGTGGTTAGGTGACCTTTATCCCTCAATAAGAGTTCCCAAGTGTTTCGAGTGTTGTATAAAAGGGTGGTGTTTGACTTGTTTTATAAAAGGTTTTTTAATATTTCAAAATTCTAGTTTAGTAAATATTATGTACCATACATTTGCATGCATTCAAATCAATGGTACTTTAATGAAAACAAATTTTCAAGGTTCTTTTTAATAAAACCAATTTTATTATAAAATCATTAATTTTTAATAAAACCTTTATTAAACATTTTAATGATTTTGTCAAGAACCAATTTTACGCTTGTTGTTGATTATTAGTTTGTTAAGTCATGCATATCTACATATCATCTAAACAACAAAATAAACAACCACACAAGCATAACATACATAACAATAGGTGCATAACCATAGCCAACTATTTTGACAACACTTGTTAGCCGAAACAAGTGTGCCAAAAGGTCCTTCCTAAAGGGTGAAAAATGACACAAGTAATGTTTCGATGAACTCCCACTTGATCCCGCATCTAAATGCTTCAAGTCTCCATCTTGTGTTGTGATTTCTCCACCTTCTTTGAGCTTCCAAAAGTCTTTTATTTTCAGCTCCAAACTCTTTTGGGCTTAAAAAAATGTGTTTTGGTTATCGGGTTAAAATCCCGTTGAGAACGATGAAGTTCTTTGGACCGAATATTATGGTCCAAACCAAAACCCCATTTTTGTGTGCATCTTCTTTTACAAAATATATCCTAATACATTTTTTCTAGTAAAATAAAATGCACCTAATCTATTTATTTTACATACCAAATGAAAATAAATAAATTACATATCTTACAAATGGAAGAACAAAATAATAATTATTACAACCCATTGAAATAATAATAAAATGAATCACAACACAATCATTCAACACAAGGTCATGGCTAGGTCATATGCACCCAAATATATATCCACATATATATATATAAATTATAAGAAGCTTAAAAAAATGGTTCCCTTTTTGTGACCATTTTCGGCTATGTACTAAAAAACCGAAAAGGTAAGTTTTGTCCAAACAAACAAATCATCCATATGAAATAATTTTTCAAGATTCTCTTATGCATGTAAGAAAATAATCTTGAAAAACAAAGGGATAACCATGTTAAAATTTTCGGCCATAGGGTTTTATCCAAACCCAAAACCCGAAATTTTTAATCTATTGAAGTATGCATTCAAATAAGCGGCTCTAGATGCCATTGATGGGATTTTAACATGTTTATCAAAGCAATTTCATCCATATGAAATAAAAACGCAGCGGAAAAAATGTTTAAAACATGTTACTTTTAAAAGATATAAAACCATTTATATGCAAAATCCCAAAACCCGGATCCATATATGAAATAGCATACTATCAAACACAACCATAGGGTGTTTAGAATACTACCTTCTTGGAGTAATAGGATGATGAAACGGATGATGTTTCTTGAACGGTTGCCTTCAAGAGTAGAAGGCCTCAAGCTTGTATACCCCAAGCTTCCAACAAACACCTTGAGATTAGCTAGGATTTAACACATTTGTGATAAAAAACCGAACACTTGAAAACCCCTATGATGGCCGATTTTTAGAGAGCAAGAACACAAGTCTTCTACTTTCATTTTTTTGCCATCTTAATCTTATATAAAACATGAGAGAAGAACACCTCCCTTTTGGCCAATCAACAAGCTTCTTCCACATGCAATGTAATATGTAACAAAATGATATGTATGGCTAGTGAAAATGCATCAACTAAACCATAGATGAAATGCACAAAACAAAGCATTGAAGTAAAACTTGGTTTAAATCAAAGCTATGTTTTGTGTAAATGCATGCTATACTGATACGAACATCTATGCGGTATTGTTAAATGCATACATCCAAGCCTTGAGACTGTGGCGATAAACCCTTAAACCACTTAAAGGTTTATCTAAATTATGTATATCGAATTCGGTCATTCCTTTCATCCCCTTTCCCTGGGATGTCCGGAACAGGAGTTGTCAATTCCTATGGTACCACTACCTACTAACGAACGGCGTAGCTAATGTTAATGAATGTATTGTTCCATTGTAAACAACCCAAATGTCATAACAAAATGTAAGCATGTGATGAAAACGATGTACTAAGTATGCACGCAATGGACATACATAGCATAAAATGTAAATGTAAAACAATGTACTAAGTATGCACGCAATGGACATACATAGCATAAAATGTAATGTAAAACGGTGAAATCATGTACTATAACTGTACTAATAAACATAGCAAGTATATGATGTGAAAGCAGGAAAGCATGAAAGTAACAAGTAGGCACATGTGTTCCACCCCAAAACAGTTTGGAAAACAGTAAAAGAGGGGTCTATGTACTCACTTGAGATTGCTCAGAAGTCCTTGAGTAACAACCAAACAACGCTAGAGATCGTGGATATCAAACGGCACCTAATATAGGTAACTATGTTAATTAACCGGACCTAGATCGGAAGATCGGGTAGCATTAGGGTTTGTAAACCAAACGAGTGTAGAGACTCGTGTCATTTGGTTTAACAAAGCCTACATACTAAATGAAACTTAACCTAAGCGTTTTCGACCCATTACGACCCGTTTAGGTAGCTTATGCTACTTTAACGCGTCGTTCGCGTGAAACGCGTTCCTAACTAGTCCTGTGACAAGTAGAATATGCCTAAACATGTTACATAATCAGTTATGTGACAAAGGTTTAGGTTACATATGCTTAATTACCAATTATACATGAAAAGGGTATTCTGGTAATTTACCTAAGGCATATAAACTACCCATCATACAACTACTCAAACGATGTGACCATAGGGTATAACCTCGGAAGGTTATTCCCTACCTACTATGGTCACCTAATGTGTTTGGTTGGATCCTAATGATCGACTAAATGGGTCGGGTTCGAGGTATAAGCGATTTATTAGATCGCTTACCCTACGACCCTAGACAACGTGGTAATCAGTAGGCATAGTCCCAAGGGACTATAACCAACGTGATTACACTCACGTTGCGAAGTTCAAATGAACTTCGCATTGACCATTACTGGTCAACGCTGAAAGTCAAACAAAGTTTGACTTTCTGACTCGAAAAGCAATAAAATAAGGAAAAGAACGAAAGAATACTTACGAAGGGTCCCCGAATGCTAACTTCGATTCAAAAATCTCAGGTATGAAACAATAGTTTCAACTTAGAGTTTCTCAAATCAAAGTTCTTTTGATTTTGAAGCATGGGGGGTGGGGTATTTATAGTATTCGGTCCACCGTTAAGATCGTTTCATGGAAACCGTGCTTTAATCGCAACCGTACAAGTGTTGGAACCTTATGGTGACTAAAAATGGTCCTTATCATCTGACTAAGCAAGTGAGAACATGTGGTGGTGGATCAACCAGCTGCAACTTGCTGAAAACAACATTGAATCTGGTCTGATATGCGGACGCGGCCCGCTTCAGGATCAGACAAACACAATGCGGGCCGCCTGGCCCTTCTGATCAGCAGACATGTTTGAAAAAATGACAGTTTCAGTCCCTGCACGTGTTTAAGGCCATTCCCGACACTTCTAAGGCCCGTAAAGCCAACTTTAAGGCCCTAAAATGTTGCCTAAACATTGTGGACATGAAACATGCTCAAAAATATGCCGGGTGTTGGTTCGTTTGGTCGTACGAACGCGATGTTCGCTTAATTACGACGGAATGCGCATAAGCGCGAAAAACGATCCAAATGACGCAACGAATGGATTTTTGGCAAGCCAAACACTAAAGCATAATATAGTCATGCTTACATAAATTTTTGGATGTCCGGATGTATTCAGAACGTAAGTTATGCGCGAAAGTGCAAACTTGTGCACTTTTTGACACTTTTAGTCCCTGAATGACCCAAAAGTTTATTTTAGCACACCGAACCCCTCAAAGCCTATTTCTAAGCTATATAAAGGATATTTAAGGCGTGTTTAACTTATGGTCATGTTCCGGAATGTTCGTTACAGTTCAAATTGACATACTTTCGTAGTTTGTCATATTTAGTCCCTGTAAGCGAATTAACTTGTTTTAGCCATACCAAAGACTTCAAAACTTATCTCTAAGTTATGTAAAGGTTATTTAAGGTATGTTAAGCCTATGTCACTATTCCGGAGTGTTTGTTGCATTAAACTGGTTATATTTACGCATCGGTGCGCGTATAACCTTCCAGAAAGCGATTTAGAGTTTGGAATTGAACAAAAATTGATATGTGCAAATGATACACATATTTTTACAAATCCCAAGTATGAAATATAATATTTCATTGGTTCGGTATTTGTTTGATGGCCGTGGAGGCACAGGTGTTACAGTCTCCCCTACTTTAGTAAATTTCGTCCCGAAATTTATTTAGAGAAAACTTGTGAGAGCTTGAAAACATGAAGTTGAAAAGATCGAACAATATTGATTAGGGTTCTGAACTTCTAGTAACCTTTAATAACATCATGATTGCAATGTAAGAGGGATACTTATATACAAGTATATGAAGCGTCATTGGTGCGTCCACCGTACCTCCATTACATCGTTCTCATTTCGTTATTGTTGTCACTATCGGTTCTTACACATAATAAATCTTACTGTGTTTCTGTGCACTAAATTTCATAATTATGTACGCGTCCATAATCAGACAATTCAATGCACAGTTCACACAGTCTATTTTATAATGTGTAGGGGAAAACCAAATGAACAATCCTGTGACGAGTGTGACTAGACCACCATAGAGTCCTTTTAATTAAATCAATAAATGATCTAAATAGACTATCAAGGAGTCTGTTCAGCTACATCACTAGATGTCGTTCTTTAACCAAATTGTGAATCAATCTTTTAGACTAGACCACTAAAAGGATCTCTTATGAAACATGGAGCGGTACTTATATAATCCAAGGGTCTTAACTATTACATAGAAGCCCATTGAGGATTGAAGGTAGTACCTTTTGAATATCCTGCTACGAATCCCTCATATGAAGATATGAAAGATCCTGCGAGGATTTGGATAACGAATATCCAGAGTATTAAAAACACAAAAATGCATAAAAAAAACATAAGTTGAATAAACACATAGTCACATAACCACAAAATTGTTTAACTAGAAGTTTGTTCTGCTAACAGAGTACATGTATTTAAAGTACAATAGGAATCCATCTCGTGGATTTCATTTGGCACTTTAAACATTATCAAGAATCTAACTATAAAGATAGAAAGATTCAAAAAGAAAATTCGATTTCGATTATTAGAACCCGAAATGTTCGAATTAAGGTACATAAAGAATCCAATTAAGGACTCTGATTTGAATGATGATCATCCACAAGGGTCTAAATATGAAGATAAAAAGATCCAATATGGATTTTAGAAGTTGAAGATGTTTTGAAATCTTGCACTGGACGTGCTTATGTCAAAACATGAAGTTGAAATGCTTAACGAAGTTGAGATGCCAGATATGCCAAGGCGACATATGAAGCGAAATTTGAAAGTTAAGTCAATGTACGAGGAAAAATATTTTTGAAAACTGTGCATGGGGTTCTTTTAAGAAAAATGTGTTTAGTGTTTTTGAAACCTTATATATAATACTTTTGAAATCATAAAGTAGGTGTATTAGATAGATATATTTACAAAAACTGTTTTAAAATCATGCGAGATGAATTTTGAAATTATGTATAAGGTTTTTGAAAAACATGAATGATGCTTTTCGAAATCATGCACTTGATAAGAAAATGTATTGTGTTAATATTGTCTTCAGACTATATGAAATATTTTGAAATTTGAAAGGTTGGTTTTGATAACATGGCCAATGTTTTTGAAATAACATAGACAATGTATCTAGAAAAATTGTTTTCAAACTATATGAAATGTTTTGAGATCATGAAGATTGTTTTGAAATACTTGTACTGTGTATGTTGAGAAATCAAAACGTAATAGGTATGAGATTTGAAAATATCCTTAGTTATCCAACCAAGGATTCAAAGGTACAGATGTGCAAAAAGCACGATTACTCATAATTTCACTTTATTTCATGTACTTCGTTTCTTAGAATGAAACGAGTACTTTAAAATTTTCGAGGGAATCATGAGCGATCATTTGAAAGAGAGAATCACAAGAATAGTTTGTAAGGAACATAGTTCCTTAATACAGGTATTATAGGGAAATGTCATACACATATGTAACTATACTTGTATATCAGAATTTGTGAACAATGATTTATTTATAAACAAAACAGATTGTTTCACATTACAAGGAAACAAAAGAAACAAAGGCATAAGACAGCAACATCCTTTGTTCAGCCGAATGCTCATCCAAGGGTTGGATTTGCATTAGCAAGCTTTGGGCATTTGTTCCTGAAATGGCTCGTATCGCCACAGTTGTAGCGAGTACCATGCGGAAAACGAGCTTGAGTTGGGTTGACTTGTGGTTGGTTTGGACCACTTTGGTTTGAGATAAATCGACAAACATTTGCCAGGTGACCGAGTCGCCCACATGATGCACACAAACGACACTGTAGGTGAGCTAAGTGGTGTGCATTACATTTGTCGCATATTGGGGCTGTTCCTTTGTATCGCTTCTTAACAGGTGATGTTGCCGCCCGAATGGGTCCTGCTTGATTTGATACTGCTGCAGTTGGACAAACCCTTGCCGTATGACCTATAAGTCCACAAGTTTGGCATTTGCGACACTTCACACTAGCCTGATGATGAAGGCTACATTGGTTGCACAAAGGTGAAGTTCCAAAGTACGGCTTCCTAGCTGGTGGCCTTGCCACTTGGCTAGGTCCCGCTTGATTAGGTGTAACCGCTGCGGGTTTCCTTGAAGCCTTACGCTTCCTTGATTTTGGTGCTGGCTTGACTTCTGCTTCCTTTGGTGGATCTTGAGTGGCTTCATTGTCGAGACGAGAGACTTCATTGTTGAGACGACCCATGGCAATACCTAAATCCACAGTCCTCTGAATCACTTCGCCAATTTGCTGGACAAATTTGGCTGTTCGCTCGGGCATTTGACCAGTGCTGAGAGGAATAGACATTCTAAAAGAAAATGAAAGACAGAGGAAGAAGCAAGTGAAAGGTTATTGGAAAATCAATACAGAATGTTAACGAATGAAAATTGAGATCATTTGTTTGTTACCTAAGGCAAACAAATGAGATGGTGACAAATCAAAGTAAATGGGTCAAAAATAATGTATCGCGAAGACATGCTCGCCTATAAGTGAACACTCATCCCAAGAATTCCCAGGTAAGCACAACTGGTCTCGCGTCTGATGAGATGTATACGAAGTGCTTGCCTAGACAGAAAACCCAGAATACAGGCATTCACCCTTCCAGTTTGCACGTGTTCACATTATTTAAAACCCAAAACCTTGACGAGATTTTGAAAATTCAAAGGGGTTCAAAACCTAGTAATCAATCATCCTAGAACAGATGATTAGTTTTCAAAGCGGTTTTAAATTTTATGTTCTTGTTGTGGTTGTCGCCTAAGGATAGGTGACAGTATTGTTTTATGATTAAACGCAAGTAAACTCGCGTTAGGGTCCTAAGAAGGTTATAGACTAGGTCAAAGTATTACTAATAACCTAATTCCCTATAACCATGAGCTCTGATACCATCTTTTCTGTCACACCCCGACCACGTAGAACATACAAAACGTGGCGGAAACATCGGGGAGTGTTGTAACAGAATTAATGTTTCACAACCATGGAAATTAAAGTTTCGTTTTATTCATCAAACAAGCGAGTTACATTGTCTTTAAACAAGAAATAAAGAGTACATAACATAAATTAACTAGTTCTTGTCTCGTTTTAAGTCACTAAGGCACAAGTCCGCCTATGTGTATCTTGATTAGTCCTATGCATCATCTCCTGAAAACACATGTGAAAATAGGTACGTCTGAATAAAAATGCCTGTGAGATACATAGGTTTTGTGAAAATTAAGATTCATGACTTATGTTTAAGAAAATGTTTAGTCATGAACCTTGTAATTTGCTTTGTCTTTGTAAATCATTGGAAAAACAATAAGTTCAGATGATACGTATAAATAAGAGAATAATGCATGGTTAAATGAATAAACATGTAAAATGAGTTTGTATAAGTTAAGTTGTTTGTAAAACAATATATTGTGAAAAGTATGTTATTTGTACAAAATGTTATATGTCATAAACTGAAATGATTCAAATAACGCTACAATATGTAATACTATACAAACACTTATATATAGGAAGTACCAGCGGCGTATCCACCATGCTTGTATCATATTACACACGCATCGTTACTTAATCACTTACTCAAACCAAACCAACAATGTAAAATGTTCATGTCTAATGTAAATCATGTAATGTATAACCAATGTCAAAAGTGTTTATGTGTCAAATGTAAACCATGTAATATGTAACCAAAATGATATGTATGGCTAGTGAAAATGCATCAACTAAACCATAGATGAAATGCACAAAACAAAGCATTGAAGTAAAACTTGGTTTAAATCAAAGTTATGTTTTGTGTAAATGCATGATCAATGTAAATCATGTAATATGTAACCAAAATGATCTGTATGGCTAGTGAAATACATCAACTAAACCATATGCACAAGAACATAGTATTGAAGTAAAACTTGGTTTAAATCAAAGTTATGTTTTGTGGAAATGCATGATCAATGTAAATCATGTAATATGTAACAAAATGATATGTATGGCTAGTGAAAATGCATCAACTAAACCATAGATGAAATGCACAAAACAAAGCATTGAAGTAAAACTTGGTTTAAATCAAAGCTATGTTTTGTGTAAATGCATGCTATACTGATACGAACATCTATGCGGTATTGTTATAATGCATACATCCAAGCCTTGAGACTGTGGCGATAAACCCTTAAACCACTTAAAGGTTTATCTAAATTATGTATATCGAATTCGGTCATTCCTTTCATCCCCTTTCCCTGGGATGTCCGGAACGGGAGTTGTCAATTCCTATGGTACCACTACCTACTAACGAACGGCGTAGCTAATGTTAATGAATGTATTGTTCCATTGTAAACAACCCAAATGTCATAACAAAATGTAAGCATGTGATGAAAACGATGTACTAAGTATGCACGCAATGGACATACATAGCATAAAATGTAAATGTAAAACAATGTACTAAGTATGCACGCAATGGACATACATAGCATAAAATGTAATGTAAAACGGTGAAATCATGTACTATAACTGTACTAATAAACATAGCAAGTATATGATGTGAAAGCAGGAAAGCATGAAAGTAACAAGTAGGCACATGTGTTCCACCCCAAAACAGTTTGGAAAACAGTAAAAGAGGGGTCTATGTACTCACTTGAGATTGCTCAGAAGTCCTTGAGTAACAACCAAACAACGCTAGAGATCGCGGATATCAAACGGCACCTAATATAGGTAACTATGTTAATTAACCGGACCTAGATCGGAAGATCGGGTAGCATTAGGGTTTGTAAACCAAACGAGTGTAGAGACTCGTGTCATTTGGTTTAACAAAGCTTACATACTAAATGAAACTTAACCTAAGCGTTTTCGACCCATTACGACCCGTTTAGGTAGCTTATGCTACTTTAACGCGTCGTTCGCGTGAAACGCGTTCGGAGCGCCTAACTAGTCCTATGACAAGTAGAATATGCCTAAACATGTTACATAATCAGTTATGTGACAAAGGTTTAAGTTACATATGCTTAATTACCAATTATACATGAAAAGGGTATTCTGGTAATTTACCTAAGGCATATAAACTACCTATCATACAACTACTCAAACGATGTGACCATAGGGTATAACCTCGGAAGGTTATTCCCTACCTACTATGGTCACCTAATGTGTTTGGTCGGATCCTAATGATCGACCAAATGGGTCGGGTTCGAGGTATAAGCGATTTATTAGATCGCTTACCCTACGACCCTAGACAACGTGGTAATCAGTAGGCATAGTCCCAAGGGACTATAACCAACGTGATTACACTCACGTTGCGAAGTTCAAACGAACTTCGCATTGACCATTACTGGTCAACGCTGAAAGTCAAACAAAGTTTGACTTTCTGACTCGAAAAGCAATAAAATAAGGAAAAGAACGAAAGAATACTTACGAAGGGTCCCCGAATGATAACTTCGATTCAAAAATCTCAGGTATGAAACAATAGTTTCAACTTAGAGTTTCTCAAATCAAAGTTCTTGTGATTTTGAAGCATGGGGGGTGGGGTATTTATAGTATTCGGTCCACCGTTAAGATCGTTTCATGGAAACCGTGCTTTAATCGCAACCGTACAAGTGTTGGAACCTTATGGTGACTAAAAATGGTCCTTATCATCTGACTAAGCAAGTGAGAACATGTGGTGGTGGATCAACCAGCTGCAACTTGCTGAAAACAACATTGAATCTGGTCTGATATGCGGACGCGGCCCGCTTCAGGATCAGACAAACACAATGCGGGCCGCCTGGCCCTTCTGATCAGCAAACATGTTTGAAAAAATGACAGTTTCAGTCCCTGCACGTGTTTAAGGCCATTCCCGACACTTCTAAGGCCCGTAAAGCCAACTTTAAGGCCCTAAAATGTTTCCTAAACATTGTGGACATGAAACATGCTCAAAAATATGCCGGGTGTTGGTTCGTTTGGTCGTACGAACGCGATGTTCGCTTAATTACGACGGAATGCGCATAAGCGCGAAAAACGATCCAAATGACGCAACGAATGGATTTTTGGCAAGCCAAACACTAAAGCATAATATAGTCATGCTTACATAAATTTTTGGATGTCCGGATGTATTCAGAATGTAAGTTATGCGCGAAAGTGCAAACTTGTGCACTTTTTGACACTTTTAGTCCCTGAATGACCCAAAAGTTTATTTTAGCACACCGAACCCCTCAAAGCCTATTTCTAAGCTATATAAAGGATATTTAAGGCGTGTTTAACTTATGGTCATGTTCCGGAATGTTCGTTACAGTTCAAATTGACATACTTTCGTAGTTTGTCATATTTAGTCCCTGTAAGCGAATTAACTTGTTTTAGCCATACCAAAGCCTTCAAAACTTATCTCTAAGTTATGTAAAGGTTATTTAAGGTATGTTAATCCTATGTCACTATTCTGGAGTGTTTGTTGCATTAAACTGGTTATATTTACGCATCGGTGCGCGTATAACCTTCCAGAAAGCGATTTAGAGTTTGGAATTGAACAAAAATTGATATGTGCAAATGATACACATATTTTTACAAACCCCAAGTATGAAATATAATATTTCATTGGTTCGGTATTTGTTTGATGGCCGTGGAGGCACAGGTGTTACAGAGTATCACCGCTTGGAGGCGTGACTGACCAGGATCAAGCCACCAATCATATTGAACATAGCGTATAAATAAATGTAAAACCCAAACACAATATAATTGGTGTCCAACAAAACATAGTCTAAGTAATCAGCGGAAGCATAATGTTTAAAACCAAAACAAAAGTTCAATTGTATCAAATGTTTGACATGGTATATGACAATCCATCTCCCACAACGACCACGCCTCCCCGTGCAAGCTCCATGAGTACCTAACGACCTGCAAGGAATGTAACAACGAGTCAACAACAAAGTTGAGCGAGTTCACAGTTGGTTGATTAAGTTTTGATTTTGTTTCAATAATCGTAAGTTCGTTTTGTACACCACGTTTTAATCAGTAACCCTGTTTCCCAAACCTTCTCAATGATTAGTGGGGGCTTCCCATGTGAATTACCAGACCATACCATATCGACTACTAACGAAAGTAAGTAGTGCCCTAAGTAAATGTCTATCATCATTGACCCTTTGCCTTAGTCTATTAGTACACGCCCGTTCGAACAACACGGTGTGAGGTTTGTTAAACCTAATAGTGCTATTAACTAATGACCCGCTCGCCATCGGCCTCGGCGATTAAGTCGATATAAAATGAGGGACTTATGATAGAGTTTTGGTCCAGTATGTTTAATCTTGTTGTCCTACCCAAGGAGGACGAACGTACATATCCTACTCAAGGAGAATACGCGAGGTTTAATCTTGGCATCCTACCCATGGAGGATGGCCGTACATATCCTACCCAAGGAGAATATGTAGTTTCCGTTCTAGTTCTTTAACCCATTCCCAACCCTTGGGAATCCCATGCCTTGGAAAGAGTGTGAACTCACCTCGGTTTGCTCGGTATGCTTAATTACTTATGCACAATTAATTCAATCAAGGCCTATAGTTTGCACGTGCACACAATCAGTTGACATTCACCAAGTTCGACTAATAGTCAAGATCATCACGTACATGCAAGTAACAACTAACACATAGCATTTATCAGTTATACAAGCTCATGCAACCATGCTTTACAATTACCAGTTACTTGTACTATCCTTATCAGTTGACATAGTCTTCACTAACCTAGTTAATTACTAACAGAATTAACCAAGTTAAGTTACTGAGCTTGATTTATAGCTTGACGAAACATACTTGTTTCATCGTGAACCCCTTCGGCGAAACCCCCATGGTTTCATCGTGACCCTTTCACGAAACTCCCATGTTTCGTCGTAATCCCCATCGACGAAACTCTCAGGTTTCGTCGACATGTGTTTCGTCGACAAGCAACTGTTACGTCGCGTAACAGTTTTAAACACAGAAAAAAAAACCATAATTTCATCGTAACAATTTATCATCAACATCAAACCTAGCCACAGATTGCTACCAGATTATTAGCATATATAAGACTATAACACATATTCATGATGTACAAACATCAACAGAGTATGAACTATGAACATAAACAAATACAAATCTCAAACATCTGATCTAGTCTTACGGATTAACAACCGAATATCAAACCCTACTGTTTATCATTTCATCATCTAAGCATCTCATAGCAGGTTATCGAATCCACCATTACAAGTATCCTTCTCATCAAACAACTAAATCCCGATATACATACACATCGTGACAATCATCATAAATCAGTCAATGAAATCAAGTTATGATAACAATCATTTACACAAACAATCTAAAAATTTGATCGAGTCGGGTTATCATAAAACTAACCGGATGTGAGATGGGTTAAGCAAGAACTTCTAGAGAGAGAGAGGATGGTTGCCATCAAGTTGTTTCAAGAGAGAAGCCTAGGGTTTCATGAATGGTGGTGTGTGCATTATATAGCGTAACGGTCATCTCGATTGGGCCTTACTTGGGCCGAAGCCCACTATGGCGAAACTCTCTAGTTTCGTCGAAAGATGAATGACGAAACCCCAAGGCGAAACCCCAAGGTTTCGTGAGGGTGTTGACGAAACTCCATACATTTCTTCATGGGGTGTGTGTGTGTGGCTCACAAGGTTTCGTTGATTGTGGGTTTATGAGTTCAAACAGTTAATAAGTTTCTAACATTCATTAATCAAACAGAAACACCATAACTCAAGCATAATCCAGCATGTACAATTACAAAGCAAACAAGTTTTGCAAATACAGTTGTGAAACAAATAACATAAACAATTAACATGCAATTAATGCAAAGATGGAATCTTGGAAACTCGAGTTGTCACATTATCCCCAACTTGAAAGAAATTTCGTCCCGAAATTTAGCATGCGGTTACTGAGGAAGCTAGTTAGGTTTGCGTGGTTTCCTGGTTTTCCTTGGGCGTCAT
The DNA here is from genome assembly GCA_030545235.1 of Helianthus tuberosus. NCBI lineage: Eukaryota > Viridiplantae > Streptophyta > Magnoliopsida > Asterales > Asteraceae > Helianthus > Helianthus tuberosus. The sequence continues at coordinate 884,424 of JARYGA010055520.1, forward strand.
ACTCAATATCATCGAGACTCGTAAGGGTTTAGAGGGAAGTGAGAGGTCCATGTTCAAGAAGGAGACAGCCATTGCTATGACTCCTATGGATCGTTGTGTTTCACATTTGGATGAATAATGGAATGGAACCCCTTTCACACTTGCTAGGCCTCGTTGGGACTCACATGCACCCCACATTATTATTATGTGTGCACCCACAATAATAACATGATTTGCATGCTCATCTCAGCTCCTCCTAACTCGTGTTAAATAGTTCCTCAGACTCGAATAGAAAACAAGGAACATCACAAAACATGGGTCACGGATGTCTTGGGAAACACCACATTATCAATCACTTAACACATGCAAGTAATACATGAATTCATATTGTTGTGCTAAACGTGCAATCACATGCAATATCATATGTTAGTGTTCACTAGTTATGATGTGCAATGAGTAAACGAGAGACGAACTTTGCAATCTGGAGCTGAGTGTCATGGTCGATTTTGAAACTGTTCGGTTATAGTCCGGTTTTATAAAAATGTTTTAAAACCAAGTTCACTATAACTAGTGGCTCTGATACCAAACTGTCACACCCCCAAAACACCACATGCGGGAACCCCTACGAGGCGTGTGACGTACCAGGATCTAGCCACCAATCACATAGAACTCATACATGATTCAAATAAAAACTTTCATTTATTAAGGTAAAGTATTACATTACATAAAGTATAACTCATCATATTCAGCGGAAGCATAAATCATTTGTTAAATGTTACATAAACTGTGTGTACGAAAACCATTAGACTTATCTCGCGATCCCATGCATTACGACCCATGACCACTCTAGCATCCCAGACAGCAAGTTCCATGATCCACATAATCTATAACCTATGAGCATGCACAGAAGTGTATCAGACAACACTTGTGAGTTCACAGTTTTACGAAAACGTTTGGCTACTAAGTGTTTTGTTAAGTTCATTGATAATAATATTGATAATACCCCGAATACAAGACGGCTCCAGGTTTATTTTGCCCTTTCCCCAATGCTCCTATCAAAGCATTGGGCATGACTGAGTCATTAGTTCACACCCGTCCTCTCAGGTACGGGGTGAGGGTGCCAAACCTAGATAACGCTACCAACTAACACTCCGTTACCTCTCAGGTAACAAACAAGATAGGACTTAAAGGTGATAGGATGAGTATATTATTCAACATTCCAGATTTTACCCACAAGACGTATTCCTCTCAGGGATACCCAATTGATTTACCCAAAAACCTATCCCTCTCAGGGATACCCAATGACTGTCCCACCCACCGGGATGCATGCTCAAGAGGAATGAACTCACCTTAGATTGCTCGGATTGTTAAGTTACTTTACCCGTTCCAAGTTGGTCAACCAAACCCTACCGTGGTTACCAAAGGCAGTCAGTTTTATATGCACATTGATCACGTATTTTTCATTCACATAACACAAGTAACATACACATTTCGTCACATAATTTGTAAAGCAAGTAATGCAATTTTAATCAATAACGTACATCCTAGTGTCACATAGTAGGTGTTCAAATTGTGACATCTGTGTCACTTCAACCATCAAACAAATACCAAGCCAATGAAATATTGTATTTCATACTTGGGATCTGTATAAATATGTGTATCTTTTGCACATATCAACTCTTGTTCGATTTCAAGCTCTAAATCGCTTTCTGGAAGGTTATACGCGCACTAATGCGTAAATATAACCAGTTTAATGCAACAAACACTCCGGAATAGTGAAATAGGCTTAACATACCTTAAATAACCTTTACATAGCTTAGAAATAGGGTTTGAGGGGTTCGGTGTGCTAAAATATACTTTTGGGACATTCAGGGACTAAAAGTGTCAAAAAGGGCATAAGTTTGCATTTTCGCGCATAACTTACTTTCTGAATACATCCGGACATCCAAAAATTTATGTAAGCACTAAAATATTTTATTTTAGTGTTTGGCATAAGAAAAAATCCATTCGTCGCGTCATTTGGATCGTTTTTCGCGCTTATGCGCATTCCGTCGTAATTAAGCGAACATCGCGATCGTACGGCCAAACGAACCGACATCCGACATATTTTTGAGCATGTTTCATGTCCACAATGTTTAGGCATCATTTTAGGGCCTTAAAGTTGGCTTTACGGTCCTTAGAAGTGTCGGAAATGGCTTAAATACACAACAGGGACCAAAACTGTCATTTTTGAAACTTATTTTCTGATCAGAACCCCCATGCGGCCCGCATTAGTTTTGGTGTATCCTGAAGTGGGCCGCGTCAGCCTTCCAGAATAGATAAGATCGATTAGTCAGCTGATTCCAGCTGTTTAATCCACACCCACACATTCTAACTTGCCCTTTCAGCTCATGGGGGATCATTTTTAGCCACCTTAACTTTCCAACAAGTGTACGCATGAGATTTGAGCACGGTTTCCATGAAACGATCTTAACGGTTACCCAAAAACTATAAATACCCATCCACCCCCATTGCAAAACCCACAAGAATCTGATTAAAAAGACTCTAAGTTGGAACCATTGTTTCATACCTGAGTTATTTTGATCACGATTAGCATTCGGGGACCCTTCGTAAGTATTCCTTCGTTCTTTTATTGCTTTTTGAGTCTGAAAGTCAAACTTTGTTTGACTTTCTACGTTGACCAGTTTATGGTCAATGCGAAGTTCGTTTGAACTTCGCAACGTGAGTGTAATCACGTTGGTTATAGTCCCTTGGGACTATGCCTACTGATTGCCACGTTGTCTAGGGTCGTAGGGTAAGCGATCTAATAAATCGCTTATACCTTCGAACCCGACCCATTTGGTCGATCATTAGGATCCGACCAAATACTTTAGGTGACCATAGTATATAGGGAATAACCTTCCGAGGTTATACCTTATGGTCACATCGTTTGAGTAGTTGTATGATAGGTAGTTTATATGCCTTAGGTAAATTACCAGAATACCCTTTTCATGTATAATTAGTAATTAAGCATATGTAACCTAAACTTTTGTCACGTAACTGATTATGTAACATGTTTAGGCATATAATACTTGTCATAGGGCTAGTTAGGCGGTCCGAACGCGTTTCACGCGAACGACGCGTTAAAGTAGCATAAGCTACCTTAATGAGTCGCGATGGGTCAAAAGCACTTAGGTTAAGTTTCATTTAGCATGAAGGCTTTGTTAAACCATATGACACGAGTCTCTATACTCATTTGGTTTACGAACCCTCATTCTATCCGATCTTCCGATTTAGGTCCGGTTTATTAACATAGTTACCTATATTAGGTGCCGTTTGATTCCGAGATCTCTAGCATTGCTTGGTGGTTATCTTAAGACTTCTGAGCAATCTCAAGTGAGTACATAGACCCCTCTTTTACTGTTTTCCAAACATTTTGGGGTGGAACACATGTGCCTACTTGTTACTTTCATGCTTTCCTGTTTTCACATCATATACTTGCTATGTTTATTAGTACATTTATAGTACATGATTTCAATACATTTTATGCTATGTGTGCCCATTGTGTGCATACTTAGTACATTGTTTTACATTACATTACATGCTATGTATGTCTATTTTTGCATACTTAGTACAGTTCACATGCTATGTATGTTCAATCGTTGCATTGTTCTTCATACTTAGTACATTTGTTATTCATCACATGCTTACATTTTGACATTTATATACACATTACATGATTTACATCTTGACATAAACATTTTGACATATTATTCAATACATTTGGCAATTAGTTTAAACATAGACATCTTACATTGTTGGTTTGGTTTGAGTAAGTGATTAAGTAACGAGGCGTGTGTAATATGATACAAGCATGGTGGATACGCCGCTGGTACTTCCTATATATAAGTGTTTGTATGGTATTACATGTAGTAGCGTTATTTGAATCATTTCAATTTGAGACATATAACATTTTATACAAATAACATACTTTTCACAAGACATTGTTTCACAAACAACTTATCTTATACAAACTCATTTTACATGGTTATTCATTTAACCATACATTATTCTCTTATTTATACATATCATCTGATCGTATCGTTTTTCAAATGATTTACAAGACAAAGCAAATTACAAGGTTCATGACTAAACATTTTCTTAAACATAAGTCATGAATCTTATTTTCACAAAACCTATGTATCTCATAGGCATTTTTATGCTGACGTACCTATTTTCACATGTGTTTTCAGGAGATGATGCATAGGACTTATCAAGACATACTTAGGCGGACCTGTGCCTTAGTGACTTAAAACGAGACAAGAACTAGTTAATTTATGTTATGTACTCTTTATTTCTTGTTTAAAGACAATGTAACTCGCTTGTTTGATGAATAAAACGAAACTTTAATATCCATGGTTGTGAAACATTAATTCTGTTACAACACTCCCCGATGTTTCCGCCACGTTTTGTATGTTCTACGTGATCGGGGTGTGACACAAATCCTCCAATAGTAGTTAAGTTTTAAGTGCCCAATAGCTCTCATCTTCACCCGACAATGAGATATGAAATTCGTCACGTAACTTATGCAGCACGCATTTTTTGGATTACACACAACTCTTCATGCAATCACACATAATAACCCATCAGTTATCGGACTCATACACCCCCCTTAACCTTGTACGGTCTATTGTTTACCCAACCCGAACCCGTGATAAGTGGCCCAAAGGCTGTCGGCCCAACCGCGATGTGTGTGCAGCTCCGTTGCCACTGTACGATCCAGTGGGCACCAGCCCAACAGACTCGCCGGCCCAAATTGACAAGTCTCTAGTCTACCATTCAAACCCAACTTGTGGCCCATATAAGATCACCGGCCCACTCGGTGTGCGATCCACAGATTTGTGCGGCCCATGAGTGTTGTTTGATCCAAATGTGGTGTGTAACATATAAATAGTGTGCGATTTATAACAGGTGTACGATATGCTCAATTAAGTGTACGGTACAAGTTCCATGTGTAGTTCAAGTGGGTGCCATGAAGAAGTGTGCAATACACATGATCTGGTCAATGTGCGGTGCATGTGTGGGGTTGACATAGTCAACTCTGCCATTTGCAATCTCAATAACCACTCCACCCCTTACATAATAAATGCAATTACCATATCACAATTTTTAAGAACCCTGTAGGATCGGTTTGTGACCCAAACGAGTCGTTCAGAAGAGATTTTATCAGTTTCAGATGCGAAAAATAAGAAACCGACTTTGAAACAGCTTGAATATCACTTTAATCCTCTTGTATATTGAAATAACAGAGATTACAATCACAAGGAATACCGGCAGCACCTCGGTATCGATTCCTAGTCTTCTGTCTGTCTGCTTCAAATGACACACAACACATCTATTTATATTGCTAGCTAGACCGCTTGAAATAACACGAACATGTTCAAGCGGTCAGACATTTCAAGCGGACCTACTTACTAACCATTTCAAGCGAACCTAACATATTTGACTCTCAAGCGAACTGACTATACATTCTTGTTTCATGTGCATGTTGTAATTCCATGATGCAAGATATGAGGTCACATATATGATGTCATCATTAAGAATGATGACATCACTCTTGTTCAGATCTGCAACGAAACCGAGACTCGACATAAGACGAAGACGACAGATGTATGCACCAACAGACTCCCCCTCAGATGTTGACGAGTCTTAAGTGTAGAGTCTTCGCATTTTCAGTCTTTATCAGTCTCTTTTCTTTCTTAGCATATACCAGGATCTTCTCTTTGGCTCTAACCTCGTCAGACTCCCCCTCGCATCATGATGGGATCGCTGTCTGGAATTAGCTATCACCTTGAGATCAATCCCTGGCTTTATCTCTGTTTAAGCTCATTTCCTGCACAATATTCTCTCAAACACATAAGTTTTTACTTAAATCAATAAGAAAAACTTACTTATTGAAAACATTCAATCATAATAGTTACATCAAGTTCAAATCAATGACCTTGATTAACTAATCAAACTTTTCTTACACAAAACAAATTTCTTCTGTTAAACTCACACTCCCAACCCTGATCATCATGTTCAGCACTTGAAATTTTGAAAATCAGCTCTTCAACATCAGTTGTCGAAAATCTTTTTGAATTTTTCAAAAATTTATGCTAAAACACACTGAAAATTGTTTTGGATTTTTGATTTAAATGAAATGCAGTAAAGAAATATTTGCAGACACTATTTTTGTGAGTTTGTGTAAGAGGATTATATCAGTTTTTGAGACAAATTGTGACAACCCGCACTAAACCAGGTATCCGTACGACTTAATTAATGATTAATCACTGCTAAATTACTGTGCTTAACTGAAATTGCTGATAAACTGCTACCTGCATACTGATACGTGCACTTACTTGCATCATACTTTATTTGCTGTCACTACATTATTTACATGCTGAACCTTGGTGACAAACATGATGCACAAAAAGCACAGTAGCACTAAACGGATACACAGTGAACATGCTGATATAACCAGCATCAGGCAGACACTGCCTCTAAGGCCTGTTAAGAGCCTCAAATATTTTGGCTACACTGGTAGTGAGTGTAGGGATATAAGGGTTGTAGAACTGCGTCTCTAGGAATAAGATACACTGATTGGATGTGCCAAAAACGTACTTTAAGTACAAAACACCGCACTTTAATAAATAACCCAGCTTCTAGCTGACTAGTAAAGTGCCAAAATATGGGGAAAATAACACTAGACACTTTCTAAAGTGTCGGGAAAACAAAATGTGTCACTAAAAATAACAATAACGACACTTTGAAGCTTTTGTAACGCTTTAACGGATTATTATCCAACTGAACAACCGGACTTTACCCGGAACATGAAAATATTACTATTTTCACTAATTATATTTTTCTGAGCCAGTTAGGGTCCCTGATTACCCTAACACCCGTCATAACACGCTATATATTACTAACGAGGTTAAACCCTTAACATAACTTAGTTAACATAACTAACCTCCTAATTACTAGTTACAATCGAACCAACCCCCCCCCCCCCCCCCTTCTCATAACCGGCCCCAAACCTTGGGGGACACACAAGGTACTATGAAGATTATTTTAATCTTCTATGCCTAGTATCTAAGTGACATAAAAACCCATGGATAATACCCCCTAATCTTGTCTATAAGTAATTGGTATTAGCACTTGAGTAATCACATTCCATAAACACCACTCCACATACTCTCTCTTGCTCCCTTCACTCTCGGCCGAACACCCCACACCCACCCATCATATTTTCGGTTTTAGTTCTTGACATTCCATCATCATTCAAGCTTCACGGGTCACGTATTAGGAGCTTTGGAGCAAGCGGAACACGAAGGACCTCTTCCGTTAGCTTTTATCCACCCATTTTCCATCAAGATTCTCCCCTAGCCTTGAGCTAGAGGTATAACACTTAAAACTCGTTTTTAAGCTTATCTAAGGTGGTTAAAAGGAATTTTGTCGGTGAAATATCGATAACATACGTTTTGAAGCACTAAAGTCTAGTAAAAACTATAAAAATGGTGGTTAATAACATATGTGTTGTGTAAAAGTTGTAGTACTTGAAAGATGTGATTATCTAGACCCGATCTATGATTGTGGTAGCTCGGATCACCATTTAACCCGGTTTGGTAAGATCGTTGATCTTAACATAAGCTTGTTTCGGATGGTACAAGGGTTAAAAGGTGAAACTCTACCACACATGAGACATGAACTTGTGTAGAAATATTTTACTTGTGTAAAAGTGATTTAACTTGTACAATAGTGTTTAAAACTAGCGGATCTACGTATCTGCAAGTGGTATTTTTGAAGAACCACACTTTAAAGGAATCATGTTTTCTAAAGGATGGACCTTACACTAACGAACATGATTTTATAAACCACAAGTGTGTAAACACTTGTGAAATTAAAAGATCCGACAAATAACTATTTTTGGGAAAAATGACTAGAAGTTGTAAAGACGGATTTCTCTAATCACAAGGTTATTACGAGATCAAAGTTACTTTATGTAAAGATCTACAACTATAAAAGGGTTTTACACTATGGTTGCGGAAAAACAACAAGTTCATGCGATTGTGCAATTTACATACTTATCGACTAGTTTGATGTGTCGGAAATTGTTTGTTTGGATAAAGAAGTTGTTGAATTGATTTGTTAAAAGAAAATGATACGCTTGAAAGCGTGGCCACCTCCAGTTACAGAGGAAACTCTGGCGAAATTTTCTAAAAACCTAACACTTAGAATTATTTACGCAACAAGTGTTAGAACTATTTTTGACATATTTTCGAAACATAAATTTCGCCAGAACTGTATTTTACTAAATATTCGGAGGTGGGATTTTCACTAAGTTAACGTGATAAATATATATTGTCACAACACTGTTTATGATTATTTTGTGAAAACACATAAATATTATTTTAGAGTGAAAATAATATTTACAAGCGTTAATGATCCCAAAACTTTGCGAACGCTTTCACCATGAATATATAAGTTACACCGGTAATTACATTACCACAAGTTTGATAAAACGTAACTTACGCACATGTATTGTATCCCCCATCCTTGGGAAGGATTATAACTACCAAGTATATACAGAACATAAACACGAAATAGTTGTCTAACTATTTCCCAAAAACCTAAACTATAAAGCTAAGGCACGGCCATCCGTCTAATAGAATTAGCACTTGTAGGTCGTCGCACAGCTTTCAGATTTGGAGACACTTGGTAGAGACGCACCGACAGTGAGTTCATGTCCCCCTTTTCTCTAACTGTTTTCAGTTTTCTTAACTGCGGGGGTGAAATACATGTTACTTTGTTTACAAGTACTTTATACATGGTATGATTAACGTAAGGAGGTTTTAGATCATGTGAATGGGTAGTTAGAACACCGAGGGACTTAAGCGGTAGATCTATCTGGGTGTAGCGAGCCCAGCTCTAGGCCCAACAGAACGGACCTCTCTGAGGACCAACAGAACGGACCTGGAGTGACTTGGTTGCCCAACGCAAAAATCGGCTAGGGTTGTGTCTTCCTACTTGCATTTCACAACATGCTAATGGCCTTGCAAACCATTGGTGATCACAAGTCCTCTTACACTGCTACATACCAGGAAACTTTTATACTTACAAGTGTTTTACTTACTCACTTGCACATGAACTCGCTCAACATTATTGTTGATTTTTCAACTTACATGTATTTCAGGAAATTAACGAGATCTGGCACGGTATGGCATGTTTTCCGCTGCACTAGTTTCCGAGGTCATCCGGGGTTTAGGGGATGTGTCTCTTTCCTGGACAAGACACAGTCCTTAAACCATGTTTATGTTATGTTTCAAGTTTGTAATGTTTGTTGAACAAGATTATGTTTGTCAGGGTATGTTAAAACAATGGTATTGTGTTTGGTTTTCAAAACTTAATGGATGATCTTGCATGTTTTTAACTCATATAGCTTGTTATGGTTAAGCTATGGTATTAAGAAGTCACACCAAAATTAACCACGCTTCCGCAAAGCCAGGGTGTGACAGCTTGGTATCAGAGCTCTGATCATAGCGAACTAGGATTCTTTCTCGAGTCTAGACTATGATCACTAGGGCTCTCACGAAAACATTTTTCTGCATACCACTTAAGTCCAGATCCACAACTTTTTACAAAACAAATGTTGAGCACATTTTATCATTTATAGGCTCGGTCTGAGAGGCCGAGGCTCGGTCTGAGAGAACGAGGAAGTTGGCTAGTGAGACTAGGAGAAGTTGGCTAGTGGGACTAGGAGAATTGGCTAGTGGGACTAGGAGAATTGGCTAGTGGGACTAGGAAGAGCAGTCTGAGAGGCTGGGAGGCTAGTGGGACTAGGAGAATGATTTGAATGCTTGCTTGATGACTTATGTGATTATTTGATTATATGATTGACTGTTTGTGCATGTTTGTGTATATGTTACAGACACATGGATTCTACAGGCACTGGTGGTTCAGGCACCACAGGCCCGAGGCCTATCGTTTCAGACGACATTGAGTCATCGGAGCACGAGGTTTATACGTCCGACTTCACCAGCACAGATGAGGACGATTTCCAGCCTTTTGCACTACCTGACAGTGCTGGCGAGCTCGCAGATGGTCCTATCGCCGGGGATCTACCACTAGCATTGATCCCTGCTCCTATACCGCTGGCTGCGTACCCAGCTTACGATTTGCCCATCGACGATGAGGAGGATGATGTCGATATGTTTGATGAGGAGCCTTTCGAGGAGGATGCTCAGGGCGAGGCCCTTCCTGCCGCCGATCCCTTGTTGATCGCAGACGCTCCCGTCACGGAGTCACCTGTTCACTCCCCAGTCGCGGACTCCTTTGAGTCTGTGGCCTCTGCACCCTCGCACATCCAGAGTGCACAGCACTTCTCTTATGGATCAGATCCTGATCAGGCATCTTCTGTTGCCCCTATCCCCAGTTTCGCTTTTGACCATGATGATGAGGGGGATTCCGATCCTATGTTTCCCCCAGGATTCGACCCTGATCGTGACATAGAGTTTGTTCCCATGGATCAGTTTATGGAGGATCCAGTAGACGCTGTTGACCTATTTGATCCTATTGACCCAGATTTTGAGTTTGAGATGGCTTTTGATGACTTCGAGCCTGCCGTTGCTCCTGAGCAGGCAGCCGCTCTAGACCCTGTACCCGAGCATGACCCAGTACATGCTGATATCCCTTTTGAGCCTGTTGTTGCTGATCTCCCTGTAGATGTTCCTGTGATTGAGGGCGATCATGTTGCTGTTGATCCCATTGTTCCTTTACCCGTTGGTGATATACCTGCTGACCACCCTATAGAGCACCATGCACCCGTTCACCCCGTTGTTGCTCCCTTACTTGATCCCGTCCCACTAGAGCCCGGACATGCACTGTTCGCGGCACATATGGATCCACCGGATGAGTCCGCACAGCACGGTTGGATACCGGCTGATGAGGATGTTCCACCTTTTCCTCCACAGATTCCTGTCGCACCACATATTGACTTTTCATTTCAGGTTCCTATGTTTGTACCTCCAGCAGGGCCTGGAGAGGGTTCTTCAGCTCACCCTGATGGGCATGTACCGATGCCTATCCCTTTCATGCCTCAGACGTCATCTGTTCCACCCGCTGTTGCTCCATTTCACGTGGCACCTTTCGACCTCACTAGTGAGCCGTTTCTTTGGGCACCCGACTCTGGCATGCCACCTACTGACCCCTACCATGCTTTTCACAGGGGATACACTATCGAGGACGTCTTGATGTCCTTTGTCGCACAGCATGAGTCCCACACACAGCGTATCCAGGAGCTCGAGAGAGCTCGGCTGTCATGTCAGTGTCATGGTCAGACACACTCCCCTCTACAGCCGTTTCGACCATTACCTCCAGATATTACTGCCCGTCTCTTTACATTAGAGCAGCAGGTTGCCTCTATTATTCGTACACAGCGAGCCCAGGAGGAGGACTGGCTCCAGTTACGCCGTTTGTTTTACACCCATTTTCCCCCTCCTCCACCACCATCTGCATAGAGCTCACCAGTTACTGATTAGGTAGACGAGGATGAGAAGACGGCGATTGTTGGATTGCACAGCATTTTGGAGACCACTTTATTATTTTGACTTTTGTTGACATGCACTTGATGTTGTATTTGACACTGATTTGTTATGATTTTTGGACAGGGGTGATGTAACCCCTAGTTGATGGATGACTGTATGACACTATGATGTACTGATACACTTACTCTGTGGTCTTGATGTATGGCAATCGCAGTATTCTCATCATATTTGATTCGATTAATTACTTATTTGTATGACATGGGATGTTGTGTGATTGATAATTGTGATGTATTGATAACATGAGATGTTATGTGTTATTACTATTACTATCATAGTAAAGCGTACGTATTATAACATGGGATTTTTACTATGGCCTGACCAATGTGAACACATCTTTTAGAAGATGCCGCCAAAACGCCCAACGCCAATGCCTACTAATGAGGCAGAGCTACAGCAAGTCATTGCAGCTGCCATAGCACAGTACGCAGCATCTCAGCCAGGAGCGAGCGGAAGTGTTAACCAGGGCAACAACAATCCACCTCACGGTAATACCAAGCCATTTGGACCTACCATGAACTAGTTGGAGATTTTAGCGATGATGCTAATGCCGATCATATGTTGTATGTATGTGCAGGGTGCACCTACAAGCAGTTCTTAGACTGCAAACCGGTCAACTTCGATGGCACAGGAGGTGCAGTTGCCTTTGTCCGCTGGGCTGAGAAAACCGATTCTGTTATTCGCATGAGCAAATGCGCAGAGGATCAGCAAGTCACATACATTTCAGGGCTGTTTCTAGATGGAGCCCTATCCTGGTGGAATCTACAAGTACAAACCCTAGGCGAGGCTGCCGCCTACGCGCTGACTTGGACCGAATTGAAAGAACTCATGCGCAAGAAGTACTGTTCTCGCGCAGAAATTCAAAGGTTGGAGACTGAATTTTGGCACCTAAAGATGGACGGTCCAAAGGTTGCAGAATACGTCCAAAGATTCCACGACTTATCTCAAGTGGTTCCTTACATGGTTACGCCGGAATACAAGCGAATCGAGCGCTTCATTTGGGGTTTGGCTCCCCAAATCATAAGCATGGTAACCTCCTCCAAACCAGCGACTATCACTGAAGCCATCGATTTGAGCGTGGCTCTCACCGAGGAGGCGATTCGTTTGAACAAGTTTGATGAGATCAAGACGAAGAAGGCAGAGACTCACGTTGAGTCATCAGGAGGCAACAAAAGAAAGTTCTCGAACTTTAAACAGGGCATTGGCAGTGTTGGTAAGAAAGGGGAAACAAACGCACCAGCTCAGGTTACAGCTGGTAGTGGAAGGAAAGGAAGAGGATATATGGGGACCCAGCCCAAGTGTAATGCCTGCCAGCGTCATCATTCTGGTCAATGTGGGCAAAAGGTATGCGAAGTATGTGGGAAACGTGGTCACTCGAAGGACACTTGCTGGGCCCCTGCCGGTCGGGGAGGCCAGGGAGGATATGGAAACAGAAACAATAATCGTGGTGGTAATCGCCCACAAGGAAATAATGGAGGGAACGGAGTCAACAATGCGAACCAAAACAACCAGCAAGTTGGGGATGGCGCCGGAAGTGGTCGAAAACTTGGATGTTTTAACTGCGGTGATGTTGGGCATTTTAAGAAGAACTGCCCAGATTTAAACCAAGCCCGTGGAAGGGTGTTCCAAATCGAAGCAAGGGAAGCACGCCAGGACCCCAATGTCGTCACTGGTACGTTCCCTGTGAACCAACGCTATGCATCCGTTTTATTTGATACTGGTGCCGATTATAGCTTCGTATCGTTAGAATTTAAGAATATGCTTGGGTTAGCCGCTAATAAGTTAGATATTCCCTACTCGATCGAATTAGCTAATGGGAAGTTAGTGGAAGCCAATGAAGTTATCAGAGGCTGTGTGATAGAATTGGGAGAACGTGAGTTTACTTTGGATCTACTACCAGTCCAATTGGGAAGCTTCGACGTGGTGGTAGGAATGGATTGGTTATCAAGCAACAAGGCTGAGATAGTATGTCACGAGAAAGTTGTTCGTATCCCAACCGATGATGGTGAGACAATTGTGGTTCACGGAGAGAAGCGTGACACACCGCTAAGATTTATCAGCTGCTTGAAAGCAAGGAAGTGTTTACAGAAAGGATGTGTTGCTTTCCTGGCACACATCGTGGATAAGAAGGCTGCTGAGCCAAGAATCGAAGACATCCCTGTCGTGAGGGAATACCCAGAAGTCTTCCCAGAAGACTTACCTGGACTGCCACCTCAGAGGCAAGTAGAGTTTCACATCGACTTAGTTCCAGGCGCCGCGCCTGTAGCTAAGGCACCTTATAGACTTGCTCCGTCTGAGATGCAGGAACTGTCAACACAACTCCAAGAGTTGTTAGACAAGGGTTTTATCCGACCAAGCTTCTCGCCTTGGGGAGCTCCGGTCCTGTTTGTCAAAAAGAAGGACGGTAGTTTCCGTATGTGCATCGACTACCGAGAACTGAACAAGCTGACGATCAAGAATAGGTACCCTCTGCCAAGAATTGATGATCTGTTCGACCAACTTCAAGGTTCAAGCTTTTACTCTAAGATCGATCTTCGATCTGGATACCATCAACTAAGGATACAGGAAGAAAGTATCCCGAAAACAGCCTTCCGAACTCGTTATGGACACTACGAGTTCCTTGTTATGCCGTTTGGTTTGACAAACGCACCGGCAGTATTCATGGATCTAATGAATAGAGTTTGCAAGCCATACTTGGACAAGTTCGTGATTGTGTTTATCGACGACATCTTGATTTATTCAAGGACAAAGGCTGAGCACGAACAGCATCTAAGAGCTATTTTGGAGCTGCTAAAGAAGGAACAGTTGTATGCCAAGTTCTCTAAGTGCGAGTTTTGGCTACGCGAAGTCCAATTTTTAGGACATGTGGTTAATGGAAATGGAATCCACGTTGATCCCACAAAGATCGAAGAGATCAAGGATTGGGAAACGCCAAAGACGCCAACCGAGATTCGACAATTCTTGGGTTTGGCCGGCTACTATCGAAGGTTCATCGAGGACTTTTCGAAGATCGCTCAACCATTGACGCTACTCACGCAGAAGGATAAGACGTTTGATTGGGGAATCAAACAGGAAGAAGCATTCTAGATACTGAAGGATAAGCTCTGCAACGCGCCAATCTTAACATTACCGGAAGGTACTGATGACTTTGTGGTATACTGCGACGCATCGCGTCAAGGATTGGGTTGTGTGTTGATGCAACGCCAGAAGGTTATTGCTTACGCATCGCGCCAACTGAAGGTACATGAAAAGAACTATACCACACATGATTTGGAACTTGGCGCAGTGGTTTTTGCACTAAAGATCTGGAGACACTACCTGTATGGTACGAAGTGCACAATCTTCACAGATCACAAGAGCCTACAGCATATATTCAACCAGAAGGAGTTGAATATGAGGCAAAGACGATGGGTTGAATTGTTAAACGACTACGACTGCGAGATAAAGTATCATCCAGGGAAGGCGAATGTAGTCGCCGATGCCCTAAGTCGTAAAGAAAGAATCAAGCCCATAAGGGTCAGGGCCTTGGAAATGATCATACGAACCGATCTTTCCTTGCGCATTCGTGCTGCACAGAAAGAAGCCCTTAAGGAAGGAAACCGGGAAGAAGAATATCTTCGCGGGATGGAAAAGCTTTTGGTACCAAACGAGGAAGGAACGTTATGTTTTGAGAAAAGGATTTGGGTTCCTCTGTTTGGTGGATTAAGGGAAGTTATTTTCGACGAAGCGCACAAGTCACGGTACTCTATCCACCCGGGATCGGATAAGATGTACCAGGATCTCAAGGAATATTATTGGTGGCCTAGGATGAAAGGCGATGTTGCTGTTTACGTGAGCAAATGTTTAACGTGCGCTAAGGTCAAGGCGGAATACCAGAAGCCTTCGGGACTTCTGCAACAACCTGAGATTCCCAAGTGGAAATGGGAACAAATCTCAATGGATTTTGTTACAAAATTGCCAAGAACGCCAAGAGGCCATGATATGATTTGGGTGATTGTTGACCGCCTAACAAAATCCGCACACTTTCTGCCAATCAAAGAGAAAGACAGCACTAGTAAACTGGCGGAAATTTACATGAGAGAGATCGTAGCACGTCATGGAGTACCTCTCTCGATCATCTCTGATAGAGACGGAAGGTTTGTGTCAAGAATATGGCAATCTTTCCAAGAAGCCTTTGGCTCACAGTTGAATCTGAGCACTGCATTCCATCCGCAAACTGACGGCCAGAGCGAGCGAACGATACAAACTTTGGAAGACATGCTGAGGGCATGTGTTATGGATTTGGGCGGTAGCTGGGATAAACACTTACCTTTGGTCGAATTTTCATACAACAACAGCTACCACACCAGTATTGGTGTCGCGCCATTTGAAGCCCTATACGGACGCAAGTGCCGATCACCACTATGTTGGGCTGACGCAGGTGATAGGCAGCTTGCTGGTCCCGAGATCGTCCAAGAGACGACAGACAAGATTGCGCAAATACTTAAACGCATCGAAGCAGCTCGCCACAGACAAAAGGCCTATGCGGATCCAAACCGGAAGCATGTGGATTTCCAAGTTGGAGAAATGGTGTTATTGAAAGTTTCACCCTGGAAGGGGGTGGCACGCTTTGGAAAGCGTGGGAAGTTAAATCCGCGCTACATTGGTCCCTTCAAAATTCTGGAAAGAATTGGAACTGTAGCATACAAGTTGGACCTACCTGCTGAACTAAATGGCGTTCACGATACATTTCATGTATCCAATCTAAAGAAAAGTCCAACTCAAGTTGACGTTGCCATTCCCATCGACGAGATTCATATTGACGACACGCTCCACTTCGTTGAAGAACCTGTTGAGGTCACGGATTGGAAAGTTAACAAGACCCGCCGGAGCAGTGTCAAACTCATCAAAGTTCGTTGGAATGCCAGACATGGTCCTGAATTCACCTGGGAACGTGAGGACCGGATGAAAGAGAAATACCCCCACTTATTTCCTAAGAACTCTGCATCTACAAGCAGAACTTAAATTTCGGGACGAAATTTATTTAACGGGGGGAGAATGTGACAACCCGCACTAAACCAGGTATCCGTACGACTTAATTAATGATTAATCACTGCTAAATTACTGTGCTTAACTGAAATTGCTGATAAACTGCTACCTGCATACTGATACGTGCACTTACTTGCATCATACTTTATTTGCTGTCACTACATTATTTACATGCTGAACCTTGGTGACAAACATGATGCACAAAAAGCACAGTAGCACTAAACGGATACACAGTGAACATGCTGATATAACCAGCATCAGGCAGACACTGCCTCTAAGGCCTGTTAAGAGCCTCAAATATTTTGGCTACACTGGTAGTGAGTGTAGGGATATAAGGGTTGTAGAACTGCGTCTCTAGGAATAAGATACACTGATTGGATGTGCCAAAAACGTACTTTAAGTACAAAACACCGCACTTTAATAAATAACCCAGCTTCTAGCTGACTAGTAAAGTGCCAAAATATGGGGAAAATAACACTAGACACTTTCTAAAGTGTCGGGAAAACAAAATGTGTCACTAAAAATAACAATAACGACACTTTGAAGCTTTTGTAACGCTTTAACGGATTATTATCCAACTGAACAACCGGACTTTACCCGGAACATGAAAATATTACTATTTTCACTAATTATATTTTTCTGAGCCAGTTAGGGTCCCTGATTACCCTAACACCCGTCATAACACGCTATATATTACTAACGAGGTTAAACCCTTAACATAACTTAGTTAACATAACTAACCTCCTAATTACTAGTTACAATCGAACCAACCCCCCCCCCCCCCTCTCATAACCGGCCCCAAACCTTGGGGGACACACAAGGTACTATGAAGATTATTTTAATCTTCTATGCCTAGTATCTAAGTGACATAAAAACCCATGGATAATACCCCCTAATCTTGTCTATAAGTAATTGGTATTAGCACTTGAGTAATCACATTCCATAAACACCACTCCACATACTCTCTCTTGCTCCCTTCACTCTCGGCCGAACACCCCACACCCACCCATCATATTTTCGGTTTTAGTTCTTGACATTCCATCATCATTCAAGCTTCACGGGTCACGTATTAGGAGCTTTGGAGCAAGCGGAACACGAAGGACCTCTTCCGTTAGCTTTTATCCACCCATTTTCCATCAAGATTCTCCCCTAGCCTTGAGCTAGAGGTATAACACTTAAAACTCGTTTTTAAGCTTATCTAAGGTGGTTAAAAGGAATTTTGTCGGTGAAATATCGATAACATACGTTTTGAAGCACTAAAGTCTAGTAAAAACTATAAAAATGGTGGTTAATAACATATGTGTTGTGTAAAAGTTGTAGTACTTGAAAGATGTGATTATCTAGACCCGATCTATGATTGTGGTAGCTCGGATCACCATTTAACCCGGTTTGGTAAGATCGTTGATCTTAACATAAGCTTGTTTCGGATGGTACAAGGGTTAAAAGGTGAAACTCTACCACACATGAGACATGAACTTGTGTAGAAATATTTTACTTGTGTAAAAGTGATTTAACTTGTACAATAATGTTTAAAACTAGTGGATCTACGTATCTGCAAGTGGTATTTTTGAAGAACCACACTTTAAAGGAATCATGTTTTCTAAAGGATGGACCTTACACTAACGAACATGATTTTATAAACCACAAGTGTGTAAACACTTGTGAAATTAAAAGATCCGACAAATAACTATTTTTGGGAAAAATGACTAGAAGTTGTAAAGACGGATTTCTCTAATCACAAGGTTATTACGAGATCAAAGTTACTTTATGTAAAGATCTACAACTATAAAAGGGTTTTACACTATGGTTGCGGAAAAACAACAAGTTCATGCGATTGTGCAATTTACATACTTATCGACTAGTTTGATGTGTCGGAAATTGTTTGTTTGGATAAAGAAGTTGTTGAATTGATTTGTTAAAAGAAAATGATACGCTTGAAAGCGTGGCCACCTCCAGTTACAGAGGAAACTCTGGCGAAATTTTCTAAAAACCTAACACTTAGAATTATTTACGCAACAAGTGTTAGAACTATTTTTGACATATTTTCGAAACATAAATTTCGCCAGAACTGTATTTTACTAAATATTCGGAGGTGGGATTTTCACTAAGTTAACGTGATAAATATATATTGTCACAACACTGTTTATGATTATTTTGTGAAAACACATAAATATTATTTTAGAGTGAAAATAATATTTACAAGCGTTAATGATCCCAAAACTTTGCGAACGCTTTCACCATGAATATATAAGTTACACCGGTAATTACATTACCACAAGTTTGATAAAACGTAACTTACGCACATGTATTGTATCCCCCATCCTTGGGAAGGATTATAACTACCAAGTATATACAGAACATAAACACGAAATAGTTGTCTAACTATTTCCCAAAAACCTAAACTATAAAGCTAAGGCACGGCCATCCGTCTAATAGAATTAGCACTTGTAGGTCGTCGCACAACTTTCAGATTTGGAGACACTTGGTAGAGACGCACCGAC
The DNA here is from genome assembly GCA_030545235.1 of Helianthus tuberosus. Lineage (NCBI taxonomy): Eukaryota > Viridiplantae > Streptophyta > Magnoliopsida > Asterales > Asteraceae > Helianthus > Helianthus tuberosus. Next base: position 903,550 of record JARYGA010055520.1, read on the forward strand.
AGTGAGTTCATGTCCCCCTTTTCTCTAACTGTTTTCAGTTTTCTTAACTGCGGGGGTGAAATACATGTTACTTTGTTTACAAGTACTTTATACATGGTATGATTAACGTAAGGAGGTTTTAGATCATGTGAATGGGTAGTTAGAACACCGAGGGACTTAAGCGGTAGATCTATCTGGGTGTAGCGAGCCCAGCTCTAGGCCCAACAGAACGGACCTCTCTGAGGACCAACAGAACGGACCTGGAGTGACTTGGTTGCCCAACGCAAAAATCGGCTAGGGTTGTGTCTTCCTACTTGCATTTCACAACATGCTAATGGCCTTGCAAACCATTGGTGATCACAAGTCCTCTTACACTGCTACATACCAGGAAACTTTTATACTTACAAGTGTTTTACTTACTCACTTGCACATGAACTCGCTCAACATTATTGTTGATTTTTCAACTTACATGTATTTCAGGAAATTAACGAGATCTGGCACGGTATGGCATGTTTTCCGCTGCACTAGTTTCCGAGGTCATCCGGGGTTTAGGGGATGTGTCTCTTTCTTGGACAAGACACAGTCCTTAAACCATGTTTATGTTATGTTTCAAGTTTGTAATGTTTGTTGAACAAGATTATGTTTGTCAGGGTATGTTAAAACAATGGTATTGTGTTTGGTTTTCAAAACTTAATGGATGATCTTGCATGTTTTTAACTCATATAGCTTGTTATGGTTAAGCTATGGTATTAAGAAGTCACACCAAAATTAACCACGCTTCCGCAAAGCCAGGGTGTGACACAAATCACCAACACCGTTAAGCTCTAAACATTTTAAGTTCTAAACGATTCACGTTGATTGACGATATTGTTGTCCACTTAAACTCAAACTAAAAACTTTCGAAATGCTTACCGATACGTTTAAGGTATATTTAGATAGCACTAAATTCTTATGGACCCCACGATCTCAGCATATTCCCTCATCATGCAATACACTAACTCAAGTAATGCCTTTAAACTTTTATCAACTGTGATTTGTGCGAAAACAAAGCAGAATGTTTAAACATTAACAATCAGGTCGATACTTCCGTATACGCAGAGAAAGTCCAATGTTTAAACAAAATAAGAAAATAAAAATAAGTTGAAGTTGTTTAAGCTTTAACCACCAGGTCGATACTTCCGTATACGCAGAGGTGATCCAAAGCTTAAACGAAACACCAAAGAAAATAAAGCAGAACGTTTAGGCAATAACATCCAGGTCGATATTCACGTATACGCAGAGGATGTCCAATGCTTAAACAAAATAAAGAAATAAGACAAGTTTAAATCTTTGCAAAATGAAATGCACAATCACAGTGACTTTTTAGCAAAGTTGTGAAAGTTCACAAACTTAACCAGTTTTATGTCTTTCGACAATCAGCGATTACTGAGTAGGCACACAATCAAGAAGGACAAAACTAAGTACTATGCTTTTGACCATGTTTCCCACTAAAACTAGGCTTTTTCATTTAAGTTTGTATCGTTATCGCAAATCTACTAGTCTAGCTGAGCCTATCGTCACATCTTTAGTGAGATCGCTTATCACATTTTATCTCTCCATTTCTTTAGCATGCTGTGACAGTCCAACTGATCTACTATCATTTCCTCTTTTTGACAACAAACCTCATTTTTGCATTTTTTTCAATGTTTTTGTAATTTTCAAATTTTAAAAAAAAAAATTTACTCCCCCTAAAATCAAAATATATCTCAATTTTGATTTTCTGGGAAAATTTGAAAATGAACTGTACAAAGTAAATGACAACATGATGAGAATTACTTCAATTCTCCATTCACTTGGCTTGAACAATCAGAACTCCCCCTCACATCAAACTATTTTCCCATCGATTTCAAAACACTTAAGTTTGTTTTAATCAAATGGTTTTTCCGGAAAATAAGTTTTGTTGATTTTACTACTTGTAAAGTTGGGGTTTAGTTCATCACATTGTCTTCCAACCACTTGTATGTATGGTACAATCAAGTTCAAATTAATGACCTTGATTAACCATTTGTAGGAAAAACAAGTACAACTTAATGTCCTTGATTTTACCACTTGTAAGTGTAAATCTTCTTCAACCACTTGTGGGTTTTCCTCTCAATCATACCATTTGTAGAAAACTAACAATTTAAATGATATCACCTGTACTTTACCATCTTTACCACTTGTAAGATTATCAACCAAGAAAGATAGATGCCGATTCCTGCTCCACTCTTACCAACCTGGGAGCTCCGGCAAGTCAGGTTTTTCATTTAAACAAATTCACCCAAGCCTGACGGTCCTTGGGTGATTTTGAATTCTTGTTCAACAATGGTGGAAAATTTGCATCATCCATTGTTAGACCAGAATTCTCAAGTTTTACCTCAACAAATGGCTCCTCTGGTTTTAAAGAACCAGAATCATTGCCTGAATGTGGCTTGTCTGACTTTAATGAGCCAGATTCATCGCCAACATGTGGCTCCTTTGTTTCCACAGAAACTGATTCATTGTCAGAAAGAGAATCCTCCACTTTCTTTGATTTCCCTTTCGTCCTCAGATTTGTATCTGATGAATTCGTTTTGCTTGATTTGTTGTTCTTTGGTGAGCAAGACGATTTATCAGAACTTTTATCTGTTTTACCAGTTGTATCCGAGGACAAAATCCTTTTGAGATACTCTCTCGCTTTCTTCCTCTTCTTCCTCAGTCTGTCTTTTTGCCCCTGTGAAAGCTTCACTTTCTTTTCTTGAACTTTAGATTCTTGAACATTCTGTTCTTTGGGCTTGACATTGACTGGTTTCTTCACCTGCTTCTGAGATTCAGCCCTCGATCTTCTCATTGATCTCATTGAGCAATCTCTAGCAATATGGCCAATGATATTGCAGTTAAAGCATCTCCTTGACTCAAACCTCCAACTCTGGCAGTTAACAGGAATATGTCCTTGATAACCGCATCTGTAACACACTCTGTTATCGTACCAATCACCATTTTTAGTCCAAACATTTAGATCAAAGCACTGTTTGGCTTGGTGATAATCTTTCCTCCTCTTATTTACTGGATTTGGCCTTTGAGCTCTGTGGTCCGACCTGCACCACTCATTATCAACAATTTTTGAATTTTCATTTTTTACTTTTTGTAATTTTTGATTGCGATTGGATGATTGATCTGATGAACTTTTATTTTCTTTTTGAACATTTTTCAAAATTATCTCTTTTTGTTTTTGTTCCACTTTCCTCTTCAAAGGTTTTTGCTTAGAGCATTCTCCCTTTTCAGTTGATTGTGGAACAGTTTCTTGAAACTTTTCTTTTAACTTCAAAAATAAATTCTTTTTCTTCATTTTTTTCATTTTCATCATCAGATTTCTCATCGCAATCTTCAACTATGACTTTGTCATAGTTTGTGACATCGTCACTTATTGGAACTGAATTAATAGGTTTTGGACAGGGAATAGTTGAAGTATTCACAAACACCTTCAACTTTTCTTCCCATTCCTTGATTTTCTTTTGAGCACACTCTGCTTCCTTTTCAAGTCGAATAATCTTTTCAAGATGAGAATTGATTGCAATTTGTTTTTCAAGATTGTTTTTACCAAACAAATCTCTCTCATCTTCTAAAATTTTTATTTGACTTTGAAAATATTTCTCAATTTTTAATTTTTCATTTTCTAAATGTTATTTGATTTTTCAAAACATTTTCTAATTTTTTAAGATTTTTGTTTTCTAATGACAAACTCTCAACCTCCTTCATGAGTTTGTCATTTTCAGATGTCAACTTCTCACAATTTTTCAGCAAAACAAAAATCTGCTTATCATCAGCTTTTGTCTCAACCTTTAAAGCTGAAATATTTTCAACCTGTTTCTTTTCCTCATGAACACTTTCATCCTTACTCTCTTTTTCTGATGAATGATCAAAGATAGGTGCATCTTCTTCAACCTTTTTCTTTAATACTAGTTCAGGATTCACAGATACAGGTTTTTCAGATTCTACTTTCTCAATCTTGACAGCTGGAACTTGTTCAACCTGCCTTTTCACACTAGGTTTGATTTGCTTTTCTGTTGTTGCTGCTTTTACTTCATTCTCAGCTCTGATCTCTTCTTTAACAATAACTGCTTTTTGATTCTTTCTTTTTGCATCTTGTTTTTCTTTCAGTTTTTCAATTTTATCAGCATAAAATAACTTTCCACTACGTTGATCATGTCACACCCCCAAAATCCACACGCGGAGTATCACCGCCTGGAGGCGTGACTGACCAGGATCCAGCCACCAATCATATTGAACAAGCATGTAAGTAATTAGAAAATCCAACCAATACAATTGGTGTCCAAACAAAACATAGTTTAAGTTGCAAGCGGAAGCATAATGATTAAATCCAAAACCAAATATAAGTTCAAATGTTTAAATGTTTAACATGGCACACAGTTGTCCATGTCCCACAACGACCACGCCTCCTCGTACAAGCTCCATAAGTACCTAACGACCTGCAAGGCATGTAACAACGAGTCAACAACAAAGTTGAGTGAGTTCACAGTTGTTGTTCATTGTTAAGTTGTTTCAAAAACCAGGAATTCATTTGTAAGTTGTAAGTTAATCAGTTTACCCTGTTTCCCAAACATATCCATAGTTGGTGGGGGCTTCCCCATGTTAACCACTAGATCTGTTTACTATATCGACCACTGACTGAAGTAAGTTGGTGCCCTAGCGTCAATGTCTATCATCATTGACGTGCCCAGATCCATTAGTTCACACCCGTCCTATGCGGCACGGTGTGAGGCTTGTCAAACCTAAATAGCGCTATCTAACTAATGACCCGCTCGCCATTGGCCCGGCGATTAAGTCGATATAAAAATGAGGGACTTCATGATAGAGTTGTTGGTCTAGTATTCGTGTCGTCACCCTTCAATAAAGAGGGTGTGTACGTAATCCCCAAACCAGGAGATTACGCAGGTTCCGATTATTTTCTTATCACGTGTTGTCACCCTTCAATAAAGAGGGTGTGTACGTGTTCCAAACCAGGAGATCACGCAGGTTCAGTTTCAATCCTTTACCCATTCCCAAACCTTGGGAATCCCATGCCTTGTGGAAAGTGTGAACTCACCTCGGTTTGCTCGGTATGTCACGTTTTACTATTCGTTCCAAATAGATCAACCGAACCCTAGTGTGATTATCAATATTAATCAGTTTTGTATGCACACAGATCACATATTCTTTACACATACTACACTTGCAGTGTACACAGATTTCACGTATTGTTATGCAAGTCACTTCAGTACTAATCATGCATGTATTGGCAATACAGTAAGTCATGTAATGTTACCCATTTACATCTAGCAATAAGATCACATACTAAAATATATTGAATTAAAATATTAGTGGCCGACAACCCTTGTTAATAACCTGTTATGTAATTTGACCTTCACAAGCATTTGGTAATCATTTATTATTAGTTCAAAACAACTTACATGGGTTCACCTTTTTATAAAAGTTCAACTCACTTGTTTGACTGCCAAAAATTAAATGCACTGACACTACACATGCAACTTTAATTATTACCCATTAACTCAATTCACATTAATTCAATTCACATAATACCAGAAACAATCATCGGCAACATTGATGGGATCACATGGGCCGCCATTTGATTATCATGGTTATCCAATTTTTATCAAACTATTAACCTCAAATTTAAGGGATCATCAAAGCCTACTGATACATCCACATTAGTTATAATTCACACATTGATTACCAACAACTACAACACAGCCACGATAGCAACAAAACCATGTCTAACCATTAATATCACGCACTCCCACATAGGTTTGTAATCATTCCACAAGTTCATGTCTATAGTGCAAGAACTGGGTTTTCGTGTATGTATCTAGACTTTCCTATAACAAGCATTTATATACCACCTTAAATCAAATCACAATACATGCAGCCAATTACATACACAATACTCGAACCCATACATCATCACATAACACTTTTCTCATATCTATAATCAGCCAAGTTACCAACAGAAAACAAGATCATGCAACACAAAAACCATCCTAAAATCATGTCCTTGCAATTTTCATACTAATCAAAAGAAACGCAGCCAAGTTATTAGAGTTCCATAACATAAAGAATGCATGATCTCATAGTAATCTTGCCAGCGACTCATATAATCATCATCATATGCAACTCAAGCAACTCATCAACATCAAGTGCCAATCATATGATGAAAACACAGCCCTGTACTAAAGAATTCAAAACAGAAATTAACAAATAAACGTACTAACCGATCGAGATGGATTGCTAAATGAGGAGAGAGGTGTTCGAGGGGAGGAGTTGCGTCGTGGGGGCAGGTTGCTCCTGCCGTGCGTCGATATGAGAGGGGGAGAAGGAGTTAGGGTTTTGAAGCTTAGGGTAGTTAAGGAAGTAATGAACAATATGCATATATTACGTAACTATAAGGAATTGAGATGGAGGCAGCTTGGTAAGTGTTTGGGCTGAGGGAGTTTTGTGAGGTTTTGGGCTCTTTGGGCCCGGTTTGCTAGGGCTGTGACTAGAGAGAAGAGAGAGGTGTGGCTGCTCATAAATGCATCTCATGCCATTTACGTAACATGGGGCATGATATGTTATATATAATAAAATTAAGAGACTAGTGTTACAAGTGTGGTTAGCAACAACTAATATATAATATATATACTAATCGAGTTACGGTTCAACGGTTCAGGTCGGTTCAACATGATTAGCGTTTGGCTTCAAGCATTCCCTCTATATATAAAAATAAATAAATAAATAAATAAAATACCTTAGATAAGTGTAGCTTATTCGTCACCAAGTCTGTACATTTATATGAATGAGACAAAGATAAACAAACGACGTTAACCTCATAAACGCGGGTTGTCACAGATCAGATGGAAGTTGTTGTTTAAGATTTTCAAGTCTTTGGATTTCCTCTTCATAATCGTCACTCTCTTCATCAGACGAGTGATCAAAAAACGGAAATTTTTCCAAAACTTCTTTTGCTGAGACTGTTTCTTCTTCTTTCTTTATCGGAATTTACTGATGAGATTCATAATGCACATATGCCAACACTTCTTCAAAATCCATGTTTTTAGTAAACAATTTCACAAACTCAGCTTACCAAACGAACTGGGATCACATGCAATCACATGGACTGACACAAGCAACCTTGAATATTTTCAACTAAAGCTAACCGACAACTCTTTAAATGATATTACCAAACTTTACTTTCATTGGGCCTACAAATCCACTAACTCGACAATTTTAAGTATGTAACAAACTAATTGGACCGATGATAGCACATGCAAATGTTTGAATATTAGTCTGGCCGACAACTTTTAATCAGATCACATGCCAATCTCTATTACTCAACTTAATTTGATTGGGCCTCAAATATAGTGGGCTCGATGAATGTAACACTCTGACAAAAAAACGTGAATGAGAATCACATTCAAACTGGCACAAACATGTGATTTCCTTTTCCAACTTACTGACACCTCGTTTAATGATTCACTTAACTCGATGCACTTTTCACATGAAATAGACCTTATCACCCGAAATACAATTCAAGCGGTCGTCGTTTCAAGCGGAGTGTTGTTTTCAAGCGGTGTACTTTCAAGCGGTCAGACGATGTATTTTCAAGCGAGAAGCCTATTCAAGCGGACTCACTATACTTAGTTCGCTTGAAATGTCAATGACGTCAGCAAAAATCGAACAGATTTCAAGCGAAACTATGATTTTAACCAGTTTTAAGTCGATTTTCTTACTGAAACTTTACAGGATCTGTTTAAACATGATTACGCACAATATGTGAAAGTCTGAGCTGATTTTAACCGTGAAAAATTTTTAATTTTGAAAAAGAATGGTGTAGAAATCAGAAAAAGTGACGAAAACAGGCTGTTTTGGCAAGATCTCTTCTTCCTGAGCTCTGATACCACTTGTAGGATCGGTTTGTGACCCAAACGAGTCGTTCAGAAGAGATTTTATCAGTTTCAGATGCCGAAAATAAGAAACCGACTTTGAAACAGCTTGAATATCACTTTAATCCTCTTGTATATTGAAATAACAGTGATTACAATCACAAGGAATACCGGCAGCACCTCGGTATCGATTCCTAGTCTTCTGTCTGTCCGCTTCAAATGACACACAACACATCTATTTATATTGCTAGCTAGACCGCTTGAAATGACACGAACACGTTCAAGCGGTCAGACATTTCAAGCGGACCTACTTACTAACCATTTCAAGCGAACCTAACATATTTGACTTTCAACCTAACATATATGATGTCAACATCAAGAATGATGACATCACTCTTGTTCAGATCTGCAACAAAACCGAGACTCGACATAAGACGAAGACGACAGATGTATGCACCAACAAACCCTAATTATCTTTTATATCTATCAGTGATAATAACATGCACATGCTCTGATTATCATTTATATCTAAACGTGAATACACAACATGAACAATCATCTGCATATTCCATGAATCATCATGCCACACCACAATTACCAAAACACCTATTATTCTAATTGGTTTAACAAACCTTTATTGCCGCCACCACTGTTTCTTATTATTACCCATGCTAATTAATTAACACATTCCCTCATTCATTCAGCATGAATCAATCTATAAACAACTCTAAGTCATACTCTGATCGTACATATTACTAGTGTTTATCCAGATTTCATTCACATATACAAGACATAACATCACACCAAAAGTCTAAGTCACAATCGATGCATTTATCCATTAAGAAAGCACACAACAATTCACAATAGTAGACTAACCGAGATACACGATGGAGACTTGTAGGATCGTTTTCACGACCAAACGAGTCGTTCAGAAGAGTTTTTGCTCAATACGAGAGGTGGAAACAAATGTATCGAGTTGATTCAGCTTGAGATTCACTTTAAACTGTCTTTTGATTGATATAACAACGTTTTACAATGAGTAGACACTTCGGCAGCAGTTCGACTCTGAAACCGGAAAGTTACAAATGAGATCCAAGACACTAGTATTTATAGGCAGGGTATTCCGCAAGAAATAGTTCGTGCGAAATAGATTTCGTGCGAAATAGCCTTCACACTCATTTTTGACATTTTATCGAATATCGTGCCCTGATCTATCTAAGCTAAAATAAGACTCGATACAAGACGAAGTCGACAGACATATGCACCAACAGACTCCCCCATGGATGTTGACGAAGTCTTCAGTGTCGAGTCTTCAATCTTCAGTCTTTATCAGTCTTCTCGCTCTTTCCATAGTATCTGACACTGTAAGCATCCTCAATCTTCTCTCTTCTCTCTATCAACTAATCTCCCCCTAGGATGTTGATCTATCATCTTCACAATATTTGAATCTAAATCTCGAGCTTTTTAATTCTCTTGATCAGATCTCTTGATTCCTTAAGTTCATCAGCATCAGCAGTATCAAGATCATAACCTGGCTCACATACTGTTCAGGATCAGGAACCTGGCTAACCTGCACACATCTCTACCTCACAATAAATTTCACAAATTTAAAATTTGACAAATTTATATACCACTTGCAGACACAAACTTAAAACAACATTTGCAAGTATAGTACAAAATGATTTAACAATTATAAAACTTGAATAACCACTTGTAAGAAAATCTTTTCAAACACACTTTCCCAAACCTATTCATCATGTTTAGCACTCGGAATTTTGAAAATCAACTCTCCAACATCAGTTATTGAAAATCTTTTTGAATTTTCAAAATTTATGCTAAAACATACTGAAAATCTTTTTGGATTTTGAAACTAAAGAATTGCAGTAAAGAAATATTTACAGACAATATTTTGTGAGTTTGTGTAAGAGGATCATATCAGTTTTTGAGACAAATCACCAACACCGTTAACCTTTAAACATTTTAAGTTCTAAACGATTCACTTAGATTGTCCGTATACTGGTCCACTTAAATTTTGATACAAAGTTCAACTGTTTCGAGATACGAGATTAATGTTTTAGAGACTTAAACTTATACGCGTGTTCCACCTCAGAATATACTCCCGTAACCAGATCCCAATATTCAGTCTTACAGGCGAGTATACCTAGATGATATCTGTAAAGGGTTAAATGCGAGGGCCATGAGAGTTCAGGCTATTGCTTCCGCAAAATCAGAGAGATGATGGCTTCGACTTTAGGTGTGTTCCCTTTAGAGAATCTTTTCTTCAACAGCACATGATTAGCATTTTTCAATGGTTCATCATTTTTTATGCTGAGGGTGGTGCTATATTTCAAGCAAGCGAAAAGTATTATACGGGGACTAGGCCATTGCTTCCGCAAAATCAGAAGTCCCTGGATAATACCCCAGATATCACTAAGCATAAAGACCTAGTATCTCAGAAAGAGGGACCTTTGAAACAAGATTTCGGGGGTTACCCATATATCCGAGAGATGTTCCCCACGAGATAAGTAAGTTTGAAATTTAGGTTTATATCTCGACACAATCTACTAAATGTGTAAAAACCTACTGGCATAACATCAGTGAGACCGTTTATCACTTTCTGACTTTCCAATTCTTTAGCATGCTCTGATACCAATTGTAGGATCGTTTTCACGTCCAAACGAGTCGTTCAGAAGAGTTTTTGCTAAATACGAGAGGCGGAAACAAACGTATCGAGTTGATTCAGCTTGAGATTCACTTTAAACTGTCTTTTGATTGAAATAACAACGTTTTACAACGAGCAGACACTTCGGCAGAAGTTCGCCTCTGAAAACGGAAAGTTACAAATGAGATCCAAGACACTAGAATTTATAGGCAGGGTATTCCGCACGAAATAGTTCGTGCGAAATCAACATTGCTATTTCGTACGAAATGACAAAGTCATTTCGTGCGAAATAGACACTTGTCTATTTCGTGCGAAATAGCCTTCACACTCATTTTTGACATTTTATCGAATATCGTGCCCTGATCTATCTAAGCTAAAATAAGACTCGATACAAGACGAAGTCGACAGACATATGCACCAACAGACTCCCCCTTGGATGTTGACGAAGTCTTCAGTGTCGAGTCTTCAATCTTCAGTCTTTATCAGTCTTCTCGCTCTTTCCAAATTATCTGACACTGTAAGCATCCTCAATCTTCTCTCTTCTCTCTATCAACTAATCTCCCCCTTGGATGTTGATCTATCATCTTCACAATATTTGAATCTAAATCTCGAGCTTTCTAATTCTCTTGATCAGATCTCTTGATTCCTTAAGTTCATCAGCATCAGCAGTATCAAGATCATAACCTGGCTCACATACTGTTCAGGATCAGGAACCTGGCTAACCTGCACACATCTCTACCTCACAATAAATTTCACAAATTTAAAATTTGACAAATTTATATACCACTTGCAGACACAAACTTAAAACAACATTTGCAAGTATCGTACAAAATGATTTAACAATTATAAAACTTGAATAACCACTTGTAAGAAAATCTTTACAAACACACTTTCCCAAACCTATTCATCATGTTTAGCACTCGGAATTTTGAAAATCAGCTCTCCAACATCAGTTATCGAAAATCTTTTTGAATTTAAACATACTGAAAATCTTTTTGGATTTTGAAACTAAAGAATTGCAGAAAAGAAATATTTACAGACAATATTTTGTGAGTTTGTGTAAGAGGATCATATCAGTTTTTGAGACAAATCACCAACACCGTTAAGCTTTAAACATTTTAAGTTCTAAACGATTCACTTAGATTGTCAGTATACTGATCCACTTAAATTTTCATACAAAGTTCAACTGTTTCGAGATACGAGATTAATGTTTTAGAGACTTAAACTTATACGCGTGTTCCACCTCAGAATATACTCCCGTATCCAGATCCCAATATTCACTCTTACAAGTGAGTATACCTAGATGATATCTGTAAAGGGTTAAATGCGAGGGCCATGAGAGCTCAGGCTATTGCTTCCGCAAAATCAGAGAGATGATGCTTCGACTTTAGGTGTGTTCCCTTTAGAGAATCTTTTCTTCAACAGCACATGATTAGCATTTTTCAATGTTTCATCATTTTTTATGCTGAGGGTGGTGCTATATTTCAAGCAAGCGAAAAGTATTATACGGGGACTAGGCCATTGCTTCCGCAAAATCATAAGTCCCGGGATAATACCCCAGATATCACTAAGCATAAAGACCTAGTATCCCAGAAAGAGGGACCTTTCAAACAAGATTTCGGGGGTTACCCATATATCCGAGAGATATTCCCCACGAGACAAGTAAGTTTGAAATTTAGGTTTATATCTCGACACAATCTACTAAATGTGTAAAAACCTACTGGCATATCATCAGTGAGATCGTTTATCACTTTTTGACTTTCCAATTCTTTAGCATGCTGTGATCGTCTACTGATGTTCTATCATTTCCTCTTTTCTCAACAAACTCATTTTGATTTTTATCATGTTTTTTTTTTCTTTTTCAAATTTTCTAATGTTTTTGGATTTTCTGAAAATGCTTACTCCCCCTAAAATTCAAAACCAATTGAAGAAAAAAAATTGAAAACAAACTATACAAATAAAGTGACAACTGTTGTGAATTGCTTCAAATCGCCATCCACTTGGCATAAACAATAAGAACTCCCCCTGTCAACAAACTATTTTCCCATTAAGATTTCAAAACACTTAAGTTTGTTTTAATCAAAATGGTTTTTCAGGAAAATTAGTTTTGTTGAATTTCACAAACCATTTGTAGGTTAGGGGATTCATTCATCACGTTGCTTTTCAACCACTTGTAGGTTCGCTTACCAATCATACCATTTGTAAAAAAATGACAATTTTCAAGAAACTACCACTTGTAGGTCGAAATATCTCTTTTGAGAATTTCTCAAGAAAGATGCCGATTCCTGGTCCACGATTACCAATCTTGGAAGCTCCGGCAAGTCAGAATTTTTACATATTGAAAACAGACATCCAAGCCTGACCAAACTTGGATGTGTCCTTTTCAGTCTCATTTGGGGTTTCAACATTCCTTTTTTCTTCATAAAATTCTTTCACCCCTTTGGCCTTCCCCTCGACCATTTTCCCAAAAATATGTTTTACTTTTCCATTAAAAGCCTTTTCGACATCAAATTCTTTCTTTTCAGAATAGAATTGATTCGAAATTTCAACCTTTCCAACTTTTTGTTTTAAATTTTCAGCCCTCAATGGTGGAAAATTGACATCATCCATTGGCGGTACTGATGTTTCTATTTTTGGCTCAACTTGTGGCTCTTCTGACTTTGACGAGTTAGATTCATCGCTAGATTTCACATCAGATCTCTTAACAACCCATTTTTATTTGTCAAGATTTACCCTTCTTCTGTAAAACCTTTTTGAACATTCACCAACTTCATATGTAGAATTTTTGAAAACTTTGAATTTTTCAGTTGGTGGTTCAGTTTTATCCATAATTTTTTTATTTCCGTTTAGAAGAGACTCCTTGTTTTGTGTTGGTTGCTTTTGGACTATTCCAGGCAATGTGACAAACTTCTTGACATCGATAACAGGTTCTTGTCTCCCTCTTCTTCTGATAAGCTCCATTCTTCATTCCCTCTTACTTCTTAGCAAGGAAATCTTTGTTTGATTTCTTCCAGAATGAGCTCTTTTATTCTTCTTCAGAACTTGTCCCTGAAACAAATACAGTTTTTGGTTTAAAATTTTTCATATTTTTATGAATTTCTGCAACAAAACCCAAACCTTTCCTTTTGAAATTACTGCTATGGTTTGGTTTCTTTTGAAAACCAGAACCAGAACTGTAACCTTTTTACTTGTTTAAACGTTGTTGAACTCTTGAGGTGTAAGGTTTAGGTTTTTCAGAAAGATTTTCATCTTTTATTTCAGAAATATTAATTTCTATTAATTTGAAAACCTTTTTTTATCATTTCTGGTTTAACACCTCTTACTGGAAATTCCTCATCAGAATATAATTTGTCTGAATCATTCAAAGTATATGCCACTTTGATTGGTTCGTCATTCAAATTAGATTTTGATAACAGGAATTCTTTATTGTAAACCCTTTTGACCGACGACTTTGGACTGTCAACTGATGAACTCGAACTCTTGGATTCGGACTTTGACTCTGACTCCTCATCTTTACCCAACACCAATTGTAGGATCGTTTTCACGACCAAACGAGTCGTTCAGAAGAGTTTTTGCTCAATACGAGAGGCGGAAACAAACGTATCGAGTTGATTCAGCTTGAGATTCACTTTAAACTGTCTTTTGATTGATATAACAACGTTTTACAACGAGTAGACACTTCGGCAGCAGTTCGACTCTGAAACCGGAAAGTTACAAATGAGATCCAAGACACTAGTATTTATAGACAGGGTATTCCGCACGAAATAGTTCGTGCAAAATCAACATTGCTATTTCGTACGAAATGACAAAGTCATTTCTTGCGAAATAGACACTTGTCTATTTCGTGCGAAATAGCCTTCACACTCATTTTTGACATTTTATCGAATATCGTGCCCTGATCTATCTAAGCTAAAACAAGACTCAATACAAGATGAAGTCGACAGACATATGCACCAACAAGACTGGATTGCTTGCGGCAAGATGAGGAGACTTCGAGAGAGGGGAGATAGGCTGCCACCGATCGCTAGAGGGAACTAGGGTTTGTTGCCGTGTGTGTGTGTTTCGAGAATATGGGTGCCATGCACAAGATTGTGTGTGTGAAATAACCACATGCTGGATTGGGCTCGGTTTAGAGCTTGCGGAGTGCTGGGCCTTTAAAACCCAAACAAAGAAATAAGTGTGCGACTCATGGAAAGTATGCGACCCGCACCTCATGTGCGATTTATCACTGTGAGGCATAACAATCTAATAACTTCTACTCACTTCATCAGGGCACTCCGACATAACAACCATCTTAAAAGAATTCACGTAATGAACACACGATTACCACGCACGATAGGACATGAATGGAAGTGACACTTGCAAAGCGAACCTTGGAATTCCGGGTTGTCACAGAATCAAGAACATGAAACTTGAACATAAGACTAAAATCATAAGAAATTATGTTGTTTAAGTGTTGTTATGCTTGTTGATTGTTGATTGCTCATGTTATTGATGTTAATCATCATGTGATCTTGCTAGATGATTAAAGACATAATCTAGCAAGATGAGAGGATGATTAAGTTGTAGATCAATGGATCATCCTTGTGTAAATCATGAACTTGAAGTGTAAATTGTTATTCTTGTAAAATGATGATTAAAGTGAATATAAAGTCTTGTAAATCTATGATTTCAAGAGTGATTTTTCAAGAAACCAAGTTAAAAATACAAGATTCACTTAAGCTTGGTTCTTAAAGAAATTAACCACATTTTTAGTGGTTAATCAAGTGTAGAAATATATATTTAACAAGAAAAACTCAAGAAGATATATTTTTAGAACATTTATCTACAAGTTGTGAAGAACTAATTTATTCAATAATGATGTTTTTAAATAAACAATCACACTTTAAAGGGTAACTAAGCCTACTAAACACACTAGTAAGTTACTATAGCTTTTTGTAAATTTTCAAGTTCATGACATAGTAATTTATGCTTGATTTTGGCAAATTGGTAAATATTGGTTGAATTGTTGTTGATTGTGTTGATTTATAAAAGAAAATGATATGCTTTGAAAGCATGGAAATCTCCATTTTTAGGGGAAACTATGGCAAAATTTTTCTAGAAATTTATCACTTAGAAAAAATATTTTTAAACAAATATTTACAAGTATATTTTAAACCATGAATTTTTATATAAAGTTTGCCATAATTTTTGTTACAAAAATTATAAATATTGGAGGTTGGTTTTTGTAAATAAAAGTGGCTAAATATGTATTTAGGATATATATATTTAGAAATCACCATTTGTGTGATTATTTATGTGTATTAGTTATATTATTTTAGGACTTGAAATAATATAACTCACCAAAATACCAAGGAAATTACAATCCAAAATATTACCAAAATTCCAAGAATATGAATATATAATTTATACCCCAAAATATTGGGCAAACCGAACAAGGAATATAACTTACAAAAGTATTCCGGAAATTTAATTCATAAGTATATTTTGGTAATTAGTATTTTGGACACCAAGAGAACAAAAATATAATTTTTACAGTTATTACAAAATATATCATATTTTTTACAAGGAGAAAATATATTATTTTTGGGTAAATAAAAATATATATTTTCTTGAAATTATTAGAAGATATATTATTTTTGGGAGAAGATAAATATTTTCTTGAATAAACATGAAATACATTATTTTTGGGTGAAAAGTAAGGTTATATATATTTTCCAAGTTAAACTTGAAAATATATTATTTTTTAGACTTATATGAAATTTATAAATAATTTTGCCAAGGGAAAAATTATAAGTAATTTTTCTATGTAATATTTCATAAAATATATATTTTGGGAATATATATTGATGTATTTTTATTAGAAATATTATTCCGAAAAAGTTAATACAAAAATTAAGTATAAGATACTTAATAAACACAATAAAATACGTATTCTCGTACGTATAAATATACACCGGAATACGTCACCGATACTTGGCAAAAATACATAAGGATAAGAATATGAGTAAGAATACACCCATCTTTGGGAAATTATACATGTACAAACACATAAGTGTGTCATGTTAAAATATATTATTTTAACTAATATTCCAAAATTCATAAATACAATTTAAGTTAAAATATTTATTATTTTAACAGATAATTATATAACTTGGAATAATATTAAGGACACAAAGAAACGTAACTCAAAGACACTAATTAAGACTAAGTCAAGGCACGACCCGCTCGTCTAATAAACCATAGTACGTTGTAGGTAGTCGTGCACACGAGTAGTGTGACACCCCAGGAAAACCAGGAAACCAACGCAACATAACTAGCTTCCTCAGTAACCACGAGCTAAATTTCGGGACGAAATTTTCTTAACAGGGGGAGAATGTGACAACCCTCATAATTCCATGTACCCGTACAAATTATTAATGATAATTAAAGTGCTTGATGACTGTGCTGAATCACTTAACTGTTTTCTGATTACTGTGTTATACTTGCATGTGCTTGTTAACATACTAGTAGTATACAGAAAAGTTACTAAATAGTCCTGTGTACTTTCCTAAGCGTTGAAAACTAAAAGTGTTACAGAAATATACATATAGGACACTCTACGGATTAATTAAGCACTTTAACGAACCGGTATCAAACCAAACAACCGGACTTTACCCGGAACACAAAAATATTGCCAAACACATTGTTTTTATTTTTCTGAGCTAGTTAGGGTCCCCGAACACCCTAACACACTATACTATTACATAACATCTAAATAACTAACCAACACACTTAGAACCTAACCATAACCCCTAACCACCCATCACCACTCAACTAAACCACCCCCCCCCCCCAAAACCGGTTGTGAGGTGGTACTCCACCCTTTGATTTTCTTTAATTATTTAATGGATTTGTTTAGTACATAGGGAGCATAAGATCTAGTGGTTAATAGGTTGTTGGAAGACTTGTATTATATAACCACTAGACTTT
This sequence comes from Helianthus tuberosus, assembly GCA_030545235.1. Lineage (NCBI taxonomy): Eukaryota > Viridiplantae > Streptophyta > Magnoliopsida > Asterales > Asteraceae > Helianthus > Helianthus tuberosus. The sequence goes on from JARYGA010055520.1 coordinate 921,100, forward strand.
GCATATTCTTGTCATCCACCAACATCAACAAACATTTCTCCCTCCCTCCATACAAGTCTCGGCTGAACCCACACTCCCATACATCCACCTTCATCCAATCTCCTTCAAGCATTCTAAGAGCATCCATAGGTGTTAGATGGCATACAACGAAGCTCGGTGCGTTCGGAAGGTGAAGGACCACTCTCATCTTCTTTTAACCACCACTTTTCTTCACTTGAACTCTCCTAGCTTTGAGCTAGTGGTAAGAACTTAGATCCATTCATTATTCATGTTACTTAAGTGGTTAAAGTAAGTTACATGATGATAAATTTAAAGAACACAAAGAAACTTGAACTAGAAACATGAACATAATGTTTACATCAAAAGGAAATGTGATGAAGTGATCTTAATATGAAGTTGTTTGATTCTTGTTGATTACCTGATGATTTGCTTGTTGATATTGATGTTTGATGTTGTTGTGATCACTAAACAAGTTAACGGAATAAATCGAACACAAGTTAGAATGTTAAAAGCTGAAAACAGGAGTCTGATTGATGATTACAGCCAACTTCAGTTGGCTGTAACAGGACCTTAATAAAACGAAAAATGTATTTTCTGAAGTTTAGATTTATGTATTATGAAATAAGGTTCTAATGGCACTGGAATCATAATTTTTGGACTTCGTTTACTATTTTTAAAGTGTCGTTTTGTAACAGCAGCTAGAGCTGCATTTTTATTGCTGAAAATATGCGTTCTGTTTTCTGTCATAACTTGAATTCTGTGTAGAGTTAGATCATGAAATTTGTACTGTAGATGACCACCGATGTATTTGTAATTCTCTCACTGGAATTTTGTAAATCGGACTCTAGATGAATTTTAAATAAATTATTCCGTGGACTGCAGTCAGAAAAAGATAAATCTGAGTTCAGTCCGGAAAATGAATTTTTATAAAATATTGGTGATGAATTGGATCCCGAGATTTTTACACAATAAAATTTGGATCTTTTAAGACCTTTTGTAAAAAGTTGGGAATTTTTGGAACAACTTAACTATTTTATTAAAATCCCCGAAAACAGCCCAGTTTTGAATATAAAAGCTGAAATGACATAAGTCGTAAATTGCGTGTCTAAATGTCGTGTATGTTATCTGAGGATGATCTAACATGTTATATGTCAATGAAAGTAACATGTGCAATATCGTATGCTTGTTCTTGAGTAGCTATAGGTGGAATGTTTATATGAGCGTGAACTATTAAAGTGTGTACATGTTATGTGACAGAAGTAATGAGTAAATAAACCGTACGTAAGATATGTGTTATGCGTGAGAAACTGATTGTTATCCGTACCTTATTAGGACGTGATTGACCGACCTTAACTGTTAGCTATATTTGAAAATCTAACAGAGCAAACCGACGTGAGTTCAAACTTTTCTACAAAGCATGGTAATTCCCGGTGGGAATGGGAATGGGTTCAGGAATAGGGATTCCTCGTCCTTTGGGACGTGTTCAGAAATGTAAATTCCTCGTCCTGTTGGGACGGATTAGACTTACTGGACTAGAATTCTATCAGCGAAGTCTCTCCCTTTTTGTATCGACTTAATCGCCGAGGCTATGGCGAGCGGGTCATTAGTTAATAGCGCTATTAGGTTTAACAAACCGCACACCGTGCCAGTTGGACGGGTGTGTACTAATGGACTATGGCACGTCGGTGATGATAGACACCGACGCTAGGGCACAATTAATTTTCGTTAGTAGTCGATATGATAAACGAGTCTGGTAGTCTAAATAATGGGGTAGCCCCCACGGCCGGAGTGCCGGGCTGGAGAGCCAGGGAAGGTGGACATGGGATGGTTAACTAATAAATGTTTTTGAACTATGGGGTAACCCCCACGGCTGGATAGCTGAATGAGATTAAACTACGTTTTTGGAAACAACCCTAAAATGGACAACCAACCGTGAACTCACTCAACTTTGTTGTTGACTCGTTGCTACATGCTTTGCAGGTCGTTAGATGCTATGGAGCTTGCACATGGAGGTGGTCGTTGTGGGATGCGAACTGATATGTCCCGTACTTAATAAATAAACTTTATGAACTTATGAAACTTATGTTTGGGTCTTTAAACTTATGAACCACGAATTTGTGTTTTGGTTTAACTTCTTATGCTTCCGCTGATTAAATTAAACTTGGTTAACTTCCTTTTGGTCGCAAATCGTATTGTGGTTGGTTTTATTTACCTAATTATGTTGTTCAATATGATTGGTGGCTCGATCCTGGTCATGTCACGCCTCCAAGCGGTGATACTCCGCATGGTGGATTTTGGGGGTGTGACAGATTGGTATCAGAGCCATTGGTTATAGTGAACTTGGTTTTAAAAAGGGGAAAGCTTTTTGATAAAACCAGACTATAACCTGTACAGTGCTCAACGATCCACAACGACGCTTCGCTCCACGTGCAAGACTCGATACAATAGGTGGTATGATTTATGTTATATTGTCGGTTAGATAGTCCACCCTGTGCATTAGTTAACGTGATAATTGCTATTTGGACCTTGTGTGCTTACTCTCTACTGACGTCCCACACTTACGCACTTTCGCGACACTTTTCTCACTTACGTTGCTTCGTTGTGAAGATCATGAACGGACGCGGAGGACGTATCAACTTAACTCAGGCCTAGTTGACGGCTTTGATCAACGAACGAGTTGCTGAGGTACTCGCAGCAAATCCTGCAGGAGGTCAACATGCTCAGCCTCCTGTGTGCACATTCAAAACCTTCATGGATTGCCGGCCCAGTACCTTCAGTGGCACAGAAGGAGCGGTAGGCCTTCTTTACTGGTTTGAGAAGCTTGAGTCTGTCTTCGAGATGTGTGAATGCCCTGAAGACCGTAGGGTGAAATATGCTACCGAAACACTTGAAGGTGCTGCGTTAACCTAGTGGAAAGCGCAGGTTCAACTGCTTGGGTTGGCGGTTGCTAATGCCACATCATGGAATGATTTCAAAGAACTGATCAAAGAAGAATACTGCTGTCGTGATGACATCCACAAGCTAGAGGTGGAATTTTTCAATCTGAAGATGACGGGGTCTGAGATTGAGGCGTAACGAAAAGGTCAAACGAGCTGGCCATCTTGTGCCCTACTATGGTGGACCATCCCATCAAACGTATTGAGCTTTACATCAAGGGTCTTGTACCAGAGATTCAAAGTCACGTAACTTCAGCTAACCTGGGTACCATTCAACAAATCATCAGGTTGGCTCACCGTCTCACCGAGCAGGCAGTGGAACAAAACAGACTACCTAAGCGTATTAGTGCTACTACTACTGACGCTCCCAATGATAACAAGCGAAAATGGGATGGGAATTCTGGTAAAGGTTCTACTTCAGCTCAGTCCCAGCAGCAAAAGACAGATGAATACAGGAGCCCCGGTCAGCAGTCTTCTGGGAACCAAGGTCAGGGTGGATACAAGGGAAATCACCCCAAATGTAATCGTTGTAACTTGCAGCACAGCGGGCCATGTAATAAAGGCAACTGTCATCGATGCAACAAGCCTGGTCACATTGCACGGGATTACAGAAGTCAGCGTCCGGCGAATCAGAACCGACAGCAACAACAAGCCCCACCAAATCAACGCCAGCAGCAGCAACAACAAGGTAACAACAAAGGGTGCTTTCAATATGGTGCTGAGGGCCATTTCAAGAAAGACTGCCCCCAGCTAAATCAGAACCAGAACAACAACAATCAGGGGAATGGAAACGGTAATGGGGGAAACAACAATGGTAATGGTGCCAGGGGACGTGTGTTCGTGATTGGTCAGGGTGATGCAAGGAACGATCCCAACGTTGTGATGGGTAAGTTTCTTCTGGATGATTTCTTTGTTACTGTTTTATTCGATTCGGGTGCCGATACTAGCTATGTCTCCTTAAAAGTTAGTCAAATGCTTAAGCGCACTCCAACACTTTTGAACACCAAACACATGGTAGAACTAGCAAACGGTAAAAGGCTTGAAGCCACACACGTACTTAAAGGTTGTAACCTCGTCTTAGCTGGTCAGATTTTCTCTATCGATCTTATCCCTATCACACTTGGTAGTTTCGACGTCGTTATTGGGATGGATTGGCTATCTCATCATCAAGCGGAGATTATTTGCAACGAGAAAATCGTCCGCATTCCTCGTCCTGGTGAAGAACCCCGCGTGATTCATGGAGACAAGAGTGGTGCTGTCGTAGGCATTATCTATTTCCTTAAGGCCCAGAAGTGTTTGCGAAAGGGCCACACTGCCATTCTGGCACTCGTTACTGACACATAAACGGAAGAGAAGAGAATTGAAGACATTCCTATTGTGCGCGATTTTCCTGAGGTATTTCCTGAGGAATTACCTGGTCTTCCGCCTCATCGTCAAGTTGAGTTTCAAATCGAGCTAGCTCCTGGAGCAGCACCAGTAGCTCGAGCACCTTACCGCCTAGCTCCATCAGAACTTGAAGAACTGTCCACACAATTACAAGAACTCTTGGAAAAGGGTTTCATACGTCCTAGCTCTTCGCCTTGGGGAGCTCCGGTGTTATTCGTGAAGAAGAAGGACGGTACTTTTAGAATGTGTATTGACTATCGCGAACTTAACAAGGTGACCGTGAAGAATCGTTATCCTCTCCCACGCATTGACGACTTGTTCGACCAGTTGCAAGGGTCGAGTTTTTACTCTGAGATTGATTTGAGATCGGGATACCATCAGCTGAGAGTCCGAGAAGAGGACGTCTCTAAAACAGCATTCAGAACTAGTTACGGCCATTACGAGTTTCTGGTTATGCCTTTCGGATTAATGAATGCGCCGGCGGTCTTCATGGATCTCATAAACCGAGTGTGCAAGCCTTACCTGGATAAGTTTGTCATAGTGTTCATCGACGACATCCTGATCTATTCTAAGAGTCAGGAGGAACACGAGCAGCATCTGCGGCTTATCCTGGAACTTCTTCGTAAAGAGCAGTTGTATGCCAAGTTTTCGAAATGTGACTTCTGGCTTCGTGAAGTCCACTTTCTAGGCCATGTGGTAAACAAGGATGGGATTCATGTTGATCCATCCAAGGTTGATTCGATCAAGAACTGGCATGCACCCCGTACACCAACAGAAATCCGCCAATTCTTGGGTTTGGCAGGAAATTACAGAAGATTCATCAAGGATTTCTCCAAGATTGCGCAACCTCTCACCTTCCTAACTCAGAAGGGTGTCACCTATCATTGGGGTGATGCACAGGAATCTGCTTTTCAGCACCTAAAGGATAGACTTTGTAGCGCGCCTATCCTCTCATTGCCTGATGGCACATATGATTTTGTGGTTTATTGCGACGCTTCCATCCAAGGACTTGGTTGCGTGTTGATGCAACGTGACAAGGTCATTGCCTACGCATCACGCCAACTTAAATTTTCACGAAAGGAACTACACTACGCACGACTTGGAACTGGGAGCAGTTGTTTTCGCACTTAAGATATGGAGACATTACCTGTACGGTACCAAGTGCACCATTTACACCGATCACAGGAGTCTCGAGCATATCTTTAAGCAAAAGGAGTTAAACATGCGACAACGTCGATGAGTCGAACTCTTGAATGATTACGAATGCGCGATCAAGTATCATCCGGGCAAGGCCAATGTTGTGGCCGACGCCCTCAGTCGAAAGGATACTATACCTAAGCGTGTACGTGCTTTACAGCTTACCATCCAATCTAACCTTCCCGCTCAGATTCGTGATGCTCAGGTTGAAGCATTAAAAGCAGAGAACATCAGGGCTGAGTCCTTGTGAGGATCGAGGCAGCGGCTAGAACAAAAGGAAGACGGCGCTTACTATGTAACAGGGCGCATCTGGGTTCCACTTTATGGAGACTTACGCGAGCTTGTGATGGATGAAGCACATAAGTCTCGTTACTCGGTACATCCTAGTTCGGATAAGATGTACCACGATCTCAAGACTACGTATCGGTGGCCTGGTATGAAAGCCAACATAGCAACCTACGTTAGCAAATGTTTGACTTGTGCGAGAGTCAAGACTGAATATCAGAAGCCATCAGGCCTATTTCAACAACCAGAGATCCCGAAGTGGAAATGGGAGCAAATTTCCATGGATTTCGTTACTGGCCTGTCTAGATCTCAACACGGAAATGATACCATTTGGGTGATCATGGATCGACTGACCAAGTCTGCACATTTTCTGGCTATCAAGGAAACGAATAAGTTTTCTACTCTAGCAGACATCTACCTAAAGGAAGTAGTATCAAGGCACGGAGTGCCAACCTCCATCATTTCTGATCGTGACACGCGTTTTACTTCGGAACTGTGGGAAGCTATGCACAGGTCTTTTGGCTCACGTTTAGATATGAGCACCGCTTATCACCCACAGACGGATGGGCAATCTGAACGCACCATCCAGACCCTTGAAGACATGCTTAGGGCATGTGTAATCGATTTTGGTAATGGCTGGGAAAAACACCTCCCGTTAGTGGAGTTTTCATATAACAACAGTTACCACACCAGCATCCAGGCCGCTCCGTTCGAGGCATTGTATGGATGGAAGTGTCGATCACCTCTCTGTTGGGCAGAAGTTGGTGACAGTCAAATCACTGGCCCAGAACTCGTAGTAGATACAACAGAAAGGATTGCTCAGATACGATAGCGAATGTCGGCAGCTCGGGACAGTCAGAAAAGCTATGCAGATGAGCGAAGGAAACCACTCGAGTTCCAGGTTGGGGATCGAGTGCTACTCAAAGTCTCACCTTGGAAAGGTGTAGTTCGTTTTGGCAAACGAGGCAAGCTCAATCCGCGTTATGTCGGACCATTCGAAATCATTGAGAAAATTGGCAAGGTCACTTACAAGCTAAATCTACCTGAAGAACTCAGTGGAGTTCACAATGTTTTCCATGTGTCGAATCTAAAGAAGTGTCTGTCAGATGAGACCCTCATAGTTCCTCTCAAGGAACTCACCATCGACGACCAGCTGCGATTCGTCGAAGAACCAGTAGAGATTATGGATCGAGATGTTAAGATTCTCAAGCGTACCAGAATACCTCTCGTCCGAGTTCGTTGGAACTCCCGTCGTGGCCCCGAGTATACCTGGGAACGAGAAGACCAAATGAAACTCATGTATCCCCAGCTGTTTAAGAAAAGTGCAACCACAACTGAGGCTGAAGCTACTGCAGAATTTCGGGATGAAATTCCAAACCAACGGGGGGATGATGTGACACCCCAGGAAAACCAGGAAACCAACGCAACATAACTAGCTTCCTCAGTAACCACGAGCTAAATTTCAGGACGAAATTTTCTTAACAGGGGGAGAATGTGACAACCCTCATAATTCCATGTACCCGTACAAATTATTAATGATAATTAAAGTGCTTGATGACTGTGCCGAATCAATTAATTGTTTTCTGATTACTGTGTTATACTTGCATGTGCTTGTTAACATACTAGTAGTATACAGAAAAGTTACTAAATAGTCCTGTGTACTTTCCTAAGCGTTGAAAATTAAAAGTGTTACAGAAATATACATATAGGACACTCCACGGATTAATTAAGCACTTTAACGAACCGGTATCAAACCAAACAACCGGACTTTACCTGGAACACAAAAATATTGCCAAACACATTGTTTTTATTTTTCTGAGCTAGTTAGGGTCCCCGAACACCCTAACACACTATACTATTACATAACATCTAAATAACTAACCAACACACTTAGAACCTAACCATAACCCCTAACCACCCATCACCACTCAACTAAACCAACCCCCCCCCCAAAAAACCGGTTGTGAGGTGGTACTCCACCCTTTGATTTTCTTTAATTATTTAATGGATTTGTTTAGTACATACGGAGCAAAAGATCTAGTGGTTAATAGGTTGTTGGAAGACTTGTATTATATAACCACTAGACTTTGCATATTCTTGTCATCCACCAACACCTCCCTCCATACAAGTCTCGGCTAAACCCACACTCCCACACATCCACCTTCATCCAATCTCCTTCAAGCATTCTAAGAGCATCCATAGGTGTTAGAAGGCATACAACGAAGCTCGGTGCGTTCGGAAGTTGAAGGACCACTCTAATCTTCTTTTAACCACCACTTTTCTTCACTTGAACTCTCCTAGCTTTGAGCTAGTGGTAAGAACTTAGATCCATTCATTATTCATGTTACTTAAGTGGTTAAAGTAAGTTACATGATGATAAATTTAAAGAACACAAAGAAACTTGAACTGGAAACATGAACATAATGTTTACATCAAAAGGAAATGTGATGAAGTGATCTTAATATGAAGTTGTTTGATTCTTGTTGATTACCTGATGATTTGCTTGTTGATATTGATGTTTGATGTTGTTGTGATCACTAAACATGTTAACGGAATAAATCGAACACAAGTTAGAATGTTAAAAGCTAAAAACAGGAGTATGATTGGTGATTACAGCCAACTTCAGTTGGCTGTAACAGGACCTTAATAAAATGAAAAATGTATTTTCTGAAGTCTAGATTTAAGTATTATGAAATACGGTTCTAATGGCACTAGAATCATAATTTTTGGACTTCGTTTACTATTTTTAAAGTGTCGTTTTGTAATAGCAGCTAGAGCTGCATTTTTACTGCTGAAAATATGCGTTATGTTTTCTTTCATAACTTGAATTTTGTGTAGAGTTAGATCATGAAATTTGTACTGTAGATGACCACCAATGTATTTGTAATTCTCTCACTAGAATTTCGTAAATCGGACTCTCGATAAATTTTAAATAAATTATTCCGTGGACTGCAGTCAGAAAAAGATAAATCTGAGTTCAGTCCGGAAAATGAATTTTTATAAAATATTGGTGATGAATTGGATCCCGAGATTTTTACACAATAATATTTGGATCGTTTAAGACCTTCTGTGAAAAGTTGGGAATTTTTGGAAAAAGTTAACAATTTTATTAAAATCCCCGAAAACAGCCTAGTTTTGAATATAAAAGCTGAATTGACATAAGTCGTAAATTGCGTGTCTAAATGTCGAGTATGTTATCTGAGGATTATCTAACATGTTATATGTCAATGAAAGTAACATGTGCAATATCGTATGCTTGTTCTTGAGTAGCTATAGGTGGAATGTTTATATGAGCGTGAACTATTAAAGTGTGTACATGTTATGTGATAGAAGTAATGAGTAAATAAACCGTACCTAGGATACGTGTTATGCGTGAGAAACTGATTGTTATCCGTACCTTATTAGGACGTGATTGACCGACCTTGACTGTTAGCTATATTTGAAAATCTAACCGAGCAAACCGAGGTGAGTTCACACTTTTCTACAAAGCATGGTAATTCCCGGTGGGAATGGGAATGGGTTCAGGAATAGGGATTCCTCGTCCTTTGGGACGTGTTCAGGAATGTAAATTCCTCGTCCTGTTGGGACGGATTAGACTTACTGGACTAGAATTCTATCAGCGAAGTCCCTCCCTTTTTGTATCGACTTAATCGCCGAGGCTATGGCGAGCGGGTTATTAGTTAATAGCGCTATTAGGTTTAACAAACCGCACACCGTGCCAGTTAGACGGGTGTGTACTAATGGACTATGGCACATCGGTGATGATAGACACCGACGCTAGGGCACAATTAATTTTCGTTAGTAGTCGATATGATAAACGAGTCTGGTAGTCTAAATAATGGGGTAGCCCCCACGGCCGGAGTGCCGGGCTGGAGAGCTAGGGAAGGTGGACATGGGATGGTTAACTAATAAACGTTTTCGAACTATGGGGTAACCCCCACGGCTGGATTGCTGAATGAAATTAAACTACGTTTTTGGAAACAACCCTAAAATGGACAACCAACCGTGAACTCACTCAACTTTGTTGTTGACTCGTTGCTACATGCTTTGCAGGTCGTTAGATGCTATGGAGCTTGCACATGGAGGTGGTCGTAGTGGGATGCAAACTGATATGTCCCGTACTTAATAAATAAACTTTATGACCTTATGAAACTTATGTTTGGGTCTTTAAACTTATGAACCACGAATTTGTGTTTTGGTTTAACGTCTTATGCTTCCGCTGATTAAATTGAACTTGGTTAACTTCCTTTTGGTCGCCAATCGTATTGTGGTTGGTTTTATTTACCTAATTATGTTGTTCAATATGATTGGTGGCTCGATCCTGGTCATGTCACGCCTCCAAGCGGTGATACTCCGCATGGTGGATTTTGGGGGTGTGACAAGTAGCAGCTTTGGGTTACATTTGGATTCGAAGAACGCAAGATTGTGAGTTCATGTCCACCTTTTCTTTTAACTGTTTTTTGGTTTATAACTTCGGGGTGAAGTACATGTTACAAATTGTTACAAACATTTACATGCGGTATGGTTAGCTAAGGAAAGGTACTGCTAGATCATGTGAGTGGTAGGTATAACGCTTAAGACCATTAATCCTGGTAGTAGGACCGAGGGACATGAGTGATAGATCTATTTGGGTGTAGCAAGCCCCACCCATTTGGACCAGGGTTTGGCCCATGAGGTGACTATGTCTTACAGCCAGAAGCCCGGTGCAAAATCTGCTAGGTTTGAGCCTTCCTGCATCACGTCACACATATTAATGGCCTTGCAAACAATTAATGATTTGTTTCCTTGTTTGCTTTCATACCAGGGTTTACAAATAAATACTTACTTATAATGATTACAAAGTTTATTCAAGCTCACACACTAAACACATGAACTCTCTCAACTTTTGTTGATGTTTTCAAACTACATGTATTTCAGGAAACTAAGTATGGATCTGACGGGCGTTAAAGTTTTCAAGTGTTGTTTGGAATAAAAGATGTCATCCGGTGTCGAATGGTTTGGAGTGTGTATCCTATCCTGGATAGGATACATATTTCAAAGCCTAGTTTTCATTAGTGTCTTTTGTGAAGTCCTTATGGAACTTAAAACTTGTTGGTGTTGTACTCTGAACGCGAAGTCTGTGTTTTGGGATTTAAAACAATGTTGCATGTAATGTTTTTAAAACTACCTATGGATGAACATCTTGGTTTTATCATATAGTTGTTGCTTTGGTTGAATGCAATGATATTAAGCAAGTCACACATAATCACGCTTCCGCAAAAGTCAGGGTGTGACAGTTTGGTATCAGAGCTTCGATTGTAGCGAACTAGGATTCTTTCTCGAGTCTAGACTACAATCATTATGGCTCTCACGAAAATATTTTTACAACATGTTTTCATTGCATACACGAAACGCCCAGATCCAGGGAACAAACGTTTTTACAAAAGGAAAGACAAGAAACACGATTGCAAGGTTACATTTATGGTTTAGTCTGGGATAGACTGGGAAGGATAGAAAGTTTCATAAAGGATAATGTGGTACATGATTGAGTGATAACTCTCTTGATTGCATACTAAGTGTTAGTGGTTAATATATGTGCATATGTTATGATTGTTATGTTGCAGGCATTATTTCTTCTTCAGAGAGCGGATTATCAGATGTTGATGACCTATGGCCCTCGTCTCTGATAGTGAGAGTGCACCCGAGCCGGAGATACTTACGTCAGACACTGAGAGTGACCCTGACATGATATCCGATGACGAGGACGACTTCCAGCCATTCGCGTTGCCTGACTTTGGAGATTATTTACTGTCACACCCCCAAAATCCACCATGCGGGGTATCACCGCTTGGAGGCGTGACGTGACCAGGATCGAGCCACCAATCATATTGAACAACTCAATTAAGTAAATAAAACCAAACGTAATACGATTGGTGACCAAAGCTAGTTAACCTTGTTTAGTTTAAACAGCGGAAGCATAAACGTGAGTTCAAAAGCATAAGTCCATAGTTCATAAGTTAAAGTTTCAAAACGCAAGTTTAGTAAGTTCATAAGGATTTAAATATTAAGCATGGGACATAACAGTCCGTACACCACAACGACTCCTTCCCCGTGCAAGCTCCAAGCATTTAGCGACCTGTAAGGCATGTAACAACGAGTCAACAACAAAGTTGAGTGAGTTCACGTTTGGTTGTTTTGTTTTAAGTTGTTTCTGAAAAACGTGGTTTGACTTTCGTTGGCTTATTTGCCGTGGGGGTTACCCCGTAGTTGAAAGTATGTTTAACCATTTACTTTTTCCTTACCCAATCCATAACCATGATTAGTGGGGGTTTTCCCTGTTTGAACTACTAGACGGTATGATATCGACTGCTACGCAAATAAGTTGTGCCCTATATCAGTGTCTATCATCACTGACAATCTGCCATAGTCCATTAGTACACTCCCGTCCTACCGGCACGGTGTGAGGTTTGTTAAACCTAATAGCGCTATTAACTAATGACCCGCTCGCCATTGGCCTCGGCGATTAAGTCGATATAAATTGAGGGACTTCATGATAGAGTTTTGTCTAGCTAGTTTAAAGGTTGTTGTCCTGCACCAGGAGGACGAACGTACGTATTCTGCACCAGGAGAATTCGTAGGTTTAATAATGGCATCCACTCTATGGAGGATGGCCGTACATATCCTACCCAAGGAGGATATGTAGGTTTAGTTTTAATTCTTTAACCCATTCCCAAACCACCGGGAATCCCATGCCTTGTAGAAAGTGTGAACTCACCTCGGTTTGCTTGGTTAGATTCTCAATATAGCTAACATTCAAGGTCGGTCAATCACGTCCTAGTATGATTTACCAGTTAGTCATTTAGTGGCTTTCAAATAGAACACAAAGTTCCTACACGTATCTATCACACAACATGCATCACTGTAACGGTTTATGCCCATCTAAGTTTCCCGTCCATTCCCCACTCAAAATCAACATACGATAATGCACATAACATATATAACATGTCAAATCATTCACAGATAGCATACTCGACATTTAGACACGCAAGTCACAACTTATGTCAATTCAGCATTAATACTCAAAACCGGCTGTTTTCGGACATTTAAATAAAATAGTTAGATTATTCCAAAAATTCCCAAATTTTTATAGAATGTCATAAACATTCCATATTTTATTGCGTAAAAATATCGGGGTCCGGTTCATTACCCACATTTTATAAAAATTCATATTCGGGACTGAACTCAGATTCATGTATTTCTGACCATAGTCCACAAAACAATTTATTAAAAATTCATCGTAAGTCCGATTTGCGAAATTCCAGTGGGGTAATTAAAAATACTTCAGTTGTCATCTACAGTAAAATTTTCATGGTCCGATTGATCACAAAACTCAGGTTATGACTGAAAGTACGACACCCATTTATTGCTGTCAAAATTCAGCTTAAGTTGCTGTTACAAATTAACACTTTAAAAATAGTAAACGGAGTCCAAAAATTACGATTCCGGTGCCATTAGAACCGTATTTCATAATAACATATTTTAGATTCAAAATATCGATTTTTTGTTGAGTTTAAGACCTGTTTACAGCCAACTGAAGTTGGCTGTAAAGTATGGACAGATTGCTGTTTTTAGTTTCTAGCTTACTAGTTTGTGTTCGGTTGATCCCGTTAATCATGTTTAGTGGCCGCAACAATATCAAACATCAATATTAACCAATAGATCAGCAAGTAATCAGCAATATAATCGCAACAACACAAGATTTACATCATTTACCCAAATAACTTCTCTTTATCCATCTTTAACACATTATGTTCTAGACTAGTTCATGAGCCTTAGAGTTTCTTACCTTTTTATCATTCTAACGTCTATTAACCACTAAAATAACATAAAGAATGAACGGATCTAAGTTCTTACCACTAGCTCAAGGCTAGGGAAGTTCGAGTGAAGAAAAGTGGTGGTTAAAAGAAAACGAGAGAGGTCCTTCAACTTCCGAACACACCGAGCTTCGTTGTCGACCTTCTAACACCTTTGTGTGCTTGTAAAATGCTTGAAAGTGATCAAGTAATGGTGGTGGTGTGGTGATGATGGGGCTGCCGTGAATGAAGAAGGAAGGGAGAGAGAATGATGGTGTTGTTGGTGTGGTGATTATGATGGAAGTTAGGAGCTCTTGGTACATACTTATATCCATGTTCTAGTATTAACTCTTGTATATAATGTTCCTCATGTGCCAACATAATCCAATATTATAATCAATTAAAATCTTGATGTGGGCCCTTGGTGTTGGCCGATCCTAGGTGGGGGGGGGGGGGGGTAGTAGACTAGGTTAAACTAAATAGTTACAATCTAGTTTAATCTTAAGTATTAGTTACATATATTAGTTAGTAGATATTTGTGAGAGATGTCACGCTGTTCGGGAACCATGACTAGCTCAATAAGAGTGAAACGATGTGTTTGAGAATATTTTTGTGTTCCGGGTAAAGTCCGGTTGTTCGGTTTGACGCTGTTCCGTTGAAGTGCTTAATTATTCCGTTAAGTGTCCTACATATATATTTTTGCAACGTTTTTAATTTTTAACACTCAGGAAAGCACAGAGGACTTTTTAGTAACTCTTCTGTATACTACTAGTATGTTAACAAATACGCGTAAGCATAACACAGATATCAGAAAGCAGTTAAGTAATTCCACACAGTCGTCAAGCACATTTATTATTATTAATAAACTGTACGGTTACATGTAAATTCTAGGGTTGTCACATTCTCCCCCTGTTAAGAGAATTTCGTCCCGAAATTTAGCGCGTGGTTACTGAGGAAGCTAGTTAAGTTGCGTTGTTTTCCAGATTTTCCTGGGGTGTCACATCATCCCCCCGTTGATTTGGAATTTCGTCCCGAAATTCTGCAGTAGCTTCAGCCTCAGTAGTGGTTGCGTTTTTCTTAAACAGCTGGGGATACTTGAGTTTCATTTGGTCTTCTCGTTCCCAGGTATACTCTGGGCCACGACGAGCATTCCAACGAACTCGAACGAGAGGTATTCTTGTGTGCTTGAGAATCTTAACATCTCGATCAGTAATCTCTACTGGTTCCTCGACGAATCGCAGCTGGTCGTCGATTGTGAGTTCCTTGAGAGGAACTATGAAGGTCTCATCTGACAGACACTTCTTTAGATTTGACACGTGGAATACGTTGTGAACTCCGCTGAGTTTTCGGGTAGATTCAACCTGTAGGCTACCGTACCAATTTTCTCAATGACTTCGAATGGTCCGATATAACGCGGATTGAGTTTGCCTCGTTTGCCAAAGCGGACTACACCTTTCCAAGGTGAGAATTTGAGTAGCACTCGATCCCCAACCTGGAGCTCGAGTGGTTTTCTTCCCTTATCAGCATAGCTTTTCTGACGGTCACGAGCTGCCGCCATTCGCTGCCGTATCTGAGCAATTTTCTCGGTGGTATCTACCACATGTTCTGGGCCAGTGATTTGGCTGTCACCAACTTCTGCCCAACAGAGAGGCGATCGGCATTTGCGTCCGTATAATGCCTCAAATGGAGCGGCTTGGATGCTGGTGTGGTAGCTGTTGTTGTACGAAAACTCCACTAACGGGAGGTGCTTTTCCCAGCCATTGCCGAAGTCGATTACGCATGCCCTAAGCATGTCTTCCAAGGTTTGGATGGTGCGTTCAGATTGCCCATCCATCTGCGGGTGATAAGCGGTGCTCATATCTAAACGTGAGCCAAAGGATTTGTGCATTGCTTGCCACAGTTCAGAAGTAAAACGCGCGTCACGATCAGAAATGATGGAGGTTGGCACTCCGTGCCTTGACACTACTTCCTTTAGATAAATGTCTGCAAGAGTAGAAAACTTATCCGTTTCTTTGATAGCCAGGAAATGTGCAGACTTGGTCAGTCGATCTACGATCACTCAAATGGTATCATTTCCGCGTTGAGATCTGGGCAGGCCGGTAACGAAATCCATGGAAATTTGCTCCCATTTCCATTTCGGGATCTCCGGTTGTTGGAGTAGGCCTGATGGTTTTTGATATTCAGACTTGACTCTCGCACAAGTCAAGCACTTACTGACGTAGGTTGCTATGTGGGCTTTCATGCCAGGCCACCAATACGTAGTCTTGAGGTCGTGGTACATCTTGTCCGAACCAGGATGTACTGAATAACGAGACTTATGTGCTTCATCCATCACAAGCTCGCGTAAGTTGCCATAAAATGGAACCCAGATGCGTCCGTTGACATAGTAGGCACCGTTTTCCTTTAGTTCCATCCGCTGCCTCGATCCTCGTAAGGATTCAGCCCTGATATTCTCTGCTTTCAATGCTTCAACCTGAGCATCACGAATCTGAGAGGGAAGGTTAGATTGGATGGTAAGCTGTAAAGCACGTACACGCTTAGGTAAAGTATCCTTTCGACTGAGGGCGTCGGCCACAACATTGGCTTTGCCCGGATGATATTTGATAGCGCATTCATAATCATTCAAGAGTTCGACCCATCGGCATTGTCGCATGTTTAACTCTTTTTGCTTGAAGATATGCTCGAGACTCCTGTGGTCGGTGTAAATGGTGCACTTTGTACCGTACAGGTAATGTCTCCATATCTTAAGTGCGAAGACAACTGCTCCCAGCTCCAGATCGTGAGTAGTGTAATTTCTTTCGTGAACCTTGAGTTGGCGTGATGCGTAGGCAATGACCTTGTCACGTTGCATCAATACGCAACCAAGTCCTTGGATGGAAGCGTCGCAATAAACCACGAAATCATCGGTGCCTTCGGGCAATGAGAGGATAGGCGCGCTACAAAGTCTATCCTTTAGGTGTTGAAATGCGGACTCCTGTGCATCACCCCAACGATAGATGACACCCTTCTGAGTCAGCGAAGTGAGAGGTTGCGCAATCTTGGAGAAATCCTTGATAAACCTTCTGTAATATCCTGCCAAACCCAAGAATTGGCGGATTTCTGTTGGTGTACGGGGTGCAGGCTAGTTCTTGATCGATTCAACCTTAGATGGATCCATATGAATCCCATCCTTGTTTACCACATGGCCTAGAAAATGGACTTCGCGAAGCCAGAAGTCACATTTCGAAAACTTGGCATACAACTGCTCTTTTCGAAGAAGTTCCAGCATAAGTCGTAGGTGCTGCTCGTGTTCCTCCTGACTCTTAGAATAGATCAGGATATCGTCGATGAACACAATAACGAACTTATCCAGGTAAGGCTTGCACACTCGGTTCATGAGATCCATGAAGACCGCTGGTGCATTCGTCAGCCCAAATGGCATAACCAGAAACTCGTAATGGCCGTAACGAGTTCTGAATGCTGTTTTGGAGACGTCCTCATCTCGGACTCTCAGCTGATGGTATCCCGATCTCAAATCAATCTTAGAGTAATAGCTCGACCCTTGCAGCTGGTCGAATAAGTCGTCAATACGCGGAAGAGGATAATGATTCTTCACAGTCACCTTGTTGAGCTCACGATAGTCAATACACATTCTGAAAGTACCATCCTTCTTCTTTACGAACAAGACTGGAGCTCCCCAGGGCGAAGAGCTAGGACGTATAAAACCCTTTTCCAAGAGTTCTTGTAACTGCGTGGATAGTTCTTCGAGTTCTGATAGAGCTAGACGATATGGTGCTCGAGCTACTGGCGCTGCTCCAGGAGCTAGCTCGATTTGAAACTCAACTTGGCGATGAGGCGGAAGACCAGGTAATTCCTCAGGAAATACCTCAGGAAAATCGCGCACAATAGGGATGTCTTCAATTCTCTTCTCTTCCATGGATGTGTCAGTAACGAGTGCCAGAATGGCAGTGTGGCCCTTTCGCAAACACTTCTGGGCCTTAAGGAAAGAGATGATGCCTTCGACAGCACCACTCTTGTCCCCACGAATCATGAGAGGTTCTTCACCAGAACGAGGGATGCGGACGATTTTCTCCTTGCAAACAATCTCCGCTTGATGATGAGATAGCCAATCCATCCCAATAACGACGTCGAAACTACCAAGGGTGATAGGAACAAGATCGATAGGGAAAGTCTGACCAGCTAAGACGAGGTTACAACCTTTAACTACGTGTGTGGCTTCAAGACTTTTACCATTTGCTAGCTCTACCGCGTGTTTGGTGTTCAGGAGTGTTGGAGTGCGCTTAAGCATTTGGCTAACTTTTAAGGACACATAACTAGTATCGGCACCCGAATCGAATAAAACAGTAACAAAGAAGTCATCCAGAAGAAACTTACCCATCACAACGTTGGGATCGTTCCTTGCAGCACCCTGACCAATCACGAACGCATGACCCCTTGCTCCATTACCATTGTTGTTTCCCCCATTGCCGCCTCCATTGTTGCCTCCATTGTTGTTCCCGTTTCCTTGGTCGTTGTTGTTCTGATTCCGGTTCAGTTGGGGGCAGTTTCTCTTAAAGTGGCCTTCAGCGCCACACTGAAAGCATCCTTTATTGCCCTGTTGTTGTTGCTGCTGATGGGCCTGTGGAGCTTGTTGCTGTTGGCGATTCTGATTCATAGGACGCGGGCTCCTGCAATCCTTAGCTTCATGACCCAGCTTTTGACATCTCTGACAGCGACCTTTGTTGCACTGCCCGCTGTGATGCTTGTTGCACCGGTTGCACTTGGGGTGGTTTCCTCGGTATCCACCCTGTCCTTGGTTACCAGAAGATTGCTGACCAGGACTCTGGTAGTCATCAGTCTTTCGCTGCTGAGACTAAACTGAAGTAGAACCCTTTCCGAAGTTCCCATCCCATTTTCGCTTGTTATCGGTAGGTGCATCAGAAGTAGCTGTGGCACTGATACGTTTGGGTAGCCTGTTTTGCTCCACCGCCTGGTCGGTGAGACGATGAGCCAACTTGATGATTTGCTATATGGTACCCAGATTGGCTGAAGTCACGTGACTTTGAATCTCCGGTACCAGGCCCTTGAGGTACAGCTCGATTCGTTTGATGGGAGGGTCCACCATAGTTGGACACAGGATGGCCAGCTCGTTTGACCTCTTAGTATACGCCTCAATCTCAGATCCCGTCATCTTCAGATTGTAAAATTCCACTTCTAGCTTGTGGATGTCATCCCGACTACAGTACTCCTCTTTGATCAGCTCTTTGAAACCATTCCAGGGCGTGGCATTAGCAACTGCCAGTCCTAGTAGTTGAACCTGTGCCTTCCACCAGGTTAACGCAGCTCCTTCAAGTGTTCCGGTAGCATATTTCACCCTACGGTCTTCGGGGCATTCGCACATCTCGAAAACAGTCTCAAGCTTTTCAAACCAGTGAAGAAGGCCCACTGCTCCTTCGGTGCCACTGAAAGTGGTAGGTCGGCAGTCCATGAACGTCTTGAACGTGCACACAGGAGGTTGAGCATGTTGGCCTGTTTGCGCGAGAATAAAAGATAAGGTTAAGCACGAGAGTTGGTTTGAGAAGGTAGGATCTAAACGTCCTAAGGTGAGTTGGTATGGCAGGTTATACCTCCTGCAGGGTTAGCTGCGAGTGCCTCCGCAACTCGTTCATTGATCAAAGACGTCAACTGGGCTTGAGTGAGGTTGATACGTCCTTTGCGTCTGCTCATGATCTTCATAATGAGGCAACGTAAGTGAGGAAAGTGTCGCGAAAGTGTGTAAGTGTGGGACGACAATAGAGAGTAAGCACACAAGGTTCAAATAGCAACTACCACATTATCTAATGCACAGTGAGAACTATCTAACCGACAATATAACATAAATCATACCACTTATGATGTCGAGTCTTGCACGTGGAGCGAAGTGTCGTTGTGGATCGTTGAGCACTGTACTGGTTATAGTCTGGTTTTTATCAAAAACTTTTCCCTTTTTAAAAACCAAGTTCACTATAACCAATGGCTCTGATACCAATCTGTCACACCCCCAAAATCCACCATGCGGGGTATCACCGCTTGGAGGCGTGACGTGACCAGGATCGAGCCACCAATCATATTGAACAACTCAATTAAGTAAATAAAACCAAACGTAATACGATTGGTGACCAAAGCTAGTTAACCTTGTTTAGTTTAAACAGCGGAAGCATAAACGTGAGTTCAAAAGCATAAGTCCATAGTTCATAAGTTAAAGTTTCAAAACGCAAGTTTAGTAAGTTCATAAGGATTTAAATATTAAGCACGGGACATAACAGTCCGTACACCACAACGACTCCTTCCCCGTGCAAGCTCCAAGCATTTAGCGACCTGTAAGGCATGTAACAACGAGTCAACAACAAAGTTGAGTGAGTTCACGTTTGGTTGTTTTGTTTTAAGTTGTTTCTGAAAAACGTGGTTTGACTTTCGTTGGCTTATTTGCCGTGGGGGTTACCCCGTAGTTGAAAGTATGTTTAACCATTTACTTTTTCCTTACCCAATCCATAACCATGATCAGTGGGGGTTTTCCCTGTTTGAACTACTAGACGGTATGATATCGACTGCTACGCAAATAAGTTGTGCCCTATATCAGTGTCTATCATCACTGACAATCTGCCATAGTCCATTAGTACACTCCCGTCCTACCGGCACGGTGTGAGGTTTGTTAAACCTAATAGCGCTATTAACTAATGACCCGCTCGCCATTGGCCTCGGCGATTAAGTCGATATAAATTGAGGGACTTCATGATAGAGTTTTGTCTAGCTAGTTTAAAGGTTGTTGTCCTACACCAGGAGGACGAATGTACGTATTCTGCACCAGGAGAATTCGTAGGTTTAATAATGGCATCCGCTCTATGGAGGATGGCCGTACATATCCTACCCAAGGAGGATATGTAGGTTTAGTTTTAATTCTTTAACCCATTCCCAAACCACCGGGAATCCCATGCCTTGTAGAAAGTGTGAACTCACCTCGGTTTGCTCGGTTAGATTCTCAATATAGCTAACATTCAAGGTCGGTCAATCACGTCCTAGTATGATTTACCAGTTAGTCATTTAGTGGCTTTCAAATAGAACACAAAGTTCCTACACGTATCTATCACACAACATGCATCACTGTAACGGTTTATGCCCATCTAAGTTTCCCGTCCATTCCCCACTCAAAATCAACATACGATAATGCACATAACATATATAACATGTCAAATCATTCACAGATAGCATACTCGACATTTAGACACGCAAGTCACAACTTATGTCAATTCAGCATTAATACTCAAAACCGGCTGTTTTCGGACATTTAAATAAAATAGTTAGATTATTCCAAAAATTCCCAAATTTTTATAGAATGTCATAAACATTCCATATTTTATTGTGTAAAAATATCGGGGTCCAGTTCATTACCCACATTTTATAAAAATTCATATTCGGGACTGAACTCAGATTCATGTATTTCTGACCATAGTCCACAAAACAATTTATTAAAAATTCATCGTAAGTCCGATTTGCGAAATTCCAGTGGGGTAATTACAAATACTTCAGTTGTCATCTACAGTAAAATTTTCATGGTCCGATTGATCACAAAACTCAGGGTATGACTGAAAGTACGACACCCATTTATTGCTGTCAAAATTCAGCTTAAGTTGCTGTTACAAATTAACACTTTAAAAATAGTAAACGGAGTCCAAAAATTACGATTCCGGTTCCATTAGAACCGTATTTCATAATAACATATTTTAGATTCAAAATATCGATTTTTTGTTGAGTTTAAGACCTGTTTACAGCCAACTGAAGTTGGCTGTAAAGTATGGACAGATTGCTGTTTTTAGTTTCTAGCTTACTAGTTTGTGTTCGGTTGATCCCGTTAATCATGTTTAGTGGCCGCAACAATATCAAACATCAATATTAACCAATAGATCAGCAAGTAATCAGCAATATAATCGCAACAACACAAGATTTACATCATTTACCCAAATAACTTCTCTTTATCCATCTTTAACACATTATGTTCTAGACTAGTTCATGAGCCTTAGAGTTTCTTACCTTTTTATCATTCTAACGTCTATTAACCACTAAAATAACATAAAGAATGAACGGATCTAAGTTCTTACCACTAGCTCAAGGCTAGGGAAGTTCGAGTGAAGAAAAGTGGTGGTTAAAAGAAAACGAGAGAGGTCCTTCAACTTCCGAACACACCGAGCTTCGTTGTCGACCTTCTAACACCTTTGTGTGCTTGTAAAATGCTTGAAAGTGATCAAGTAATGGTGGTGGTGTGGTGATGATGGGGCTGCCGTGAATGAAGAAGGAAGGGAGAGAGAATGATGGTGTTGTTGGTGTGGTGATTATGATGGAAGTTAGGAGCTCTTGGTACATACTTATATCCATGTTCTAGTATTAACTCTTGTATATAATGTTCCTCATGTGCCAACATAATCCAATATTATAATCAATTAAAATCTTGATGTGGGCCCTTGGTGTTGGCCGATCCTAGGTGGGGGGGGGGGGGTAGTAGACTAGGTTAAACTAAATAGTTACAATCTAGTTTAATCTTAAGTATTAGTTACATATATTAGTTAGTAGATATTTGTGAGAGATGTCACGCTGTTCGGGAACCATGACTAGCTCAATAAGAGTGAAACGATGTGTTTGACAATATTTTTGTGTTCCGGGTAAAGTCCGGTTGTTCGGTTTGACGCTGTTCCGTTGAAGTGCTTAATTATTCCGTTAAGTGTCCTACATATATATTTTTGCAATGTTTTTAATTTTTAACACTCAGGAAAGCACAGAGGACTTTTTAGTAACTCTTCTGTATACTACTAGTATGTTAACAAATACGCGTAAGCATAACACAGATATCAGAAAGCAGTTAAGTAATTCCACACAGTCGTCAAGCACATTTATTATTATTAATAAACTGTACGGTTACATGTAAATTCTAGGGTTGTCACATTCTCCCCCTGTTAAGAGAATTTCGTCCCGAAATTTAGCGCGTGGTTATTGAGGAAGCTAGTTAAGTTGCGTTGTTTTCCAGATTTTCCTGGGGTGTCACATTTACCCCTCGCTGATGGTATTCCAGACGAGGATCCTTTTCTCATTCCTGTTCCAGTCCATGACCATCTCATTATTGGGCATCCTGTTGGTGAGCATATCGTGCTTCCGATCCTCGATCCTGTTCCTCTCGTGGTCATCCCTCCTAAGGATTGGCCTTTTGACGATTTGTTTGATGATGACGTTGATTTGTTTGTTGATGGTTCTCTTGTTGACGCCCAGGGTGATGGAGAGATAGACAAGGATGTTATTGCTATCCCACCTCCTGAGATTGCTGTCATTGAGTTATCCTCTGATTCTAGTTTGCACTCTGTTTCAGACTCCTTTGAGTCTGTGACGTCCTCAGCTTTACAGGCGGTCGGATTGCAGCGATACGCTACTGATCCTGACGATGATACGGCTATGTCTGCTACACCATCTCCTCCACACGACCCCGAGCCTGGTCCTGAGCCAGATCTTGCTCCCGTAGATCAGCCTGATGTTGGACCTGCTGATCCTGAGCCCATGCCTGATCATGACCCTATTCCTTTTGGTTTACCAGACATTGCACCCCTTATTCCTAACCCAGTTCCTGCACCTGTTGATCCTCCTATTGTTGAGCCACTTATTCCTCCACCCGCACCCGCTGATGTTGTTCCTCTCCCTCCAGTAGAGTCCGATGTCCATCATGTTGATTTACCTATCGTTTTCTTACAGGACATCCCTGCACCCCGTCCAGGGGAAGGTACTTCAGGCCAGCACCCGCATGATGATCCCTTTGCTTCAGCAGCATCTTCTCAGATCCCACAGGCTGCACCGTTTGATCCTTTCACTTCTTCACCACTCGATGAGCCAATCCGATGGTTCCCACCGTACTCTATGCCGATTTCAGATCCCTACCATCCCTCCCATTTTGTTGGCTATACGCAGGATGAGTTGCTTTTCTCACTTCAGCTTCATTTTGAGTTTATGAGTCGTAGAGTTTTGGAGCTTGAGCTGACTCCGCGTCCCCTACCGTGTCCTTGTCAGCCTGCTTTTGTTCCCCCACATTCATCACCATCTCCTTATGCACATCCACCTGCTCCTCTTACTCCTTTTCCAGAGTTTGATGTTCAAATCCGTACCGTCGAGCAGCAGATCAGTTAGTTGCGTCGTCATGTGTGCAAGCTCGAGGAGGAGCTCGCACATCTTCTCAGTTTGCTTTTCCTCCCTCCTCCACCTCCGCCATCAGTACAGTAGGTTTTTGGTTTTATGCAGATGCATTACTTTTGGTGAGAGCACCACTATTGAGCCGAGATTGTGAAGATTTTTGAAGACCACCTTTTGACTATATGACTTTTGTATATTGACAGACCTATTGGACAAGGGTAGTGTGACCCTGTGTCCCTTTTGATATGATACACTTTGTAAAGCATGCAACAACACTCTGTGGTCGATGATTAATGAAAGCTCAATCGTCATGTTCTCATTAAACACGTTGTTGATTTACATGTTTGTGCTATGATTGTGATGTTAAATGCTTACTTGCTATGATAAATGCTATTATATATACGTACTATTTATTATTTAACGAATAAGACCTTGCCTATACAATCTTCTTCTTAGAAGATGCCTCCTCGAAAGAACACTCAGTTGCCCACGACCGAGGTAGAATTACAAGAACGCATCTCATAGGCAATCGCACAACACGAGGCCCTTCGCTCCAAACACAGCGGAGGTACCTCAGGAATAACCCACCTAACGGTAATGTTTAAGTCACCTAAGACACATTACAATATGTTTGGACATTTCCAAGTGTGCTTTGCTAATGCTTTCTGTGATGATGTTGCTTGGGTACAGGCTATACCTACAAGCAGTTTTTGGACTGCAAGCCTCTGAACTTCAACGAAACTGGAGGTGCTATAGCTTTTGTGAGATGGGCCGAGAATAAGGATTCTGTTTTGCGAATGAGCAAATGTACTCCAGAGCAACAAGTCACGTACATTTCTGGGCTGTTTCAAGATTGTGACAACTGTGTTCTGTAATCATCGTATAATGTAAAACAATGTTGATTATCAATAAAACAATGTGCTTTGGTGTTATTATATGTGTTATTGTGTTTAATGATTTTACAATTTGATTCGATTCCGATTTCAAGCTTTAACTCGCTTTCTTGAAGGTTATACGCAAACTGATGCATAAACGCAATCAGTTTAACGCGACGTACACTCCGGAACTGTGACATAAGTCAAACATACCCTAAATATCCTTTACATAAATTAGAATTAAGTTTCGAAGGATTCGGTATGGCAAAAACATGTTTATTTGAACTAAAGAACTAATTACGACAAAACTGCGAAACGAACGTTGGTGACCGCCCGGATAATATTTAAATCCCAAAAATATTCTTTTATGATTAAAATTTTATTTTTAATCAGGTTCGTGTTGAAAAATAAATTTAAAACTCTTAAAAACGTTATTTTTCAAGTTTAAGCGCGTACCGCGTGTTTCTGCGCGACACAGTGCTTCTACTGCAAACCGCAGACAACGCAGCCAGTCTCGGCAACTGAAATTTATTTCAGCAATATTTTGGCGAGTTTATTTTTATAGAAAAATAAAAATAATTTAGAACGCCATAAACCGGGATTTAAACGCTAGATAAAATACCCGGTATCCAGCTAAATACCTGTTTTTATCTAATTTACCATCAATATTACACATGGACCCCCTCCCCCTTCCATTTTCACGGTCACTTATGTGTGGCCCCACCAATATATTTTGCTAGATCTTGCAAATATTCTATTAGATCTTTGGTGGACACTTGTTGTTGCATGACAATCCCATATCTTCCATATAATCCTTCCATATCACTTCATATCTTCACACAAGATTATAATCTTTCCTACATCACTCCATATCCCTCACTCTCTCTCTCCTCCCAACCGTCCACCTCTCTTCTCTCTCCATCTTCAAACCTTCAAACTTTGTTCTTCATATTCAAGCTCCATTTCTAGCCATATTCAAGTTGGTGTGAAGATCCAAAGGTGTTTCCAAGGTGCTTTCAAGTGATTTCAAGCTCCATATCATCAAAACCTCATCCAACAACCTACTTGAATCTTGAAGGTATAACCTTTATGTTTAAATAATACTTTTGATTCTTGGTTGTTCTTGATGATTTGAAGTTTCTCTTGAATCTTGGAATTTTCACAAACTTGAAATCTAAAAAGAAATGAGTCTTGATACAAATAAAAATGGTGGTGATATATATGTATATATAACCGTACATATATACATGTGTGTTTGAGTTTCGAGCTTTATTTTTGATAAGTACATGTTTAGGTTGTAGCTTGTTCTTGAATAATAGTTAAAATGCAAGTGATTGATGATCTATGTATGATATGTAAAATGTTCAAGTACATCAGCAAATGAACATGAATAAGTTTCATATTTGATGCATTTAAACTCATATAAAATGATGTTGATATGATAGTATGCTTTAGACACTTGTACATGAGGATACATGTTGATTTAAAGCTCAAGAAGTGATAAAAAAAATGATTGTATGAAAAAAATGTTTTTGAACAGGTTATAAACACTAAAAATAATATTATTTGGTATATTATAATGGCATGAAACTTTGACATAGGTTTGATGGCTTTGCATGTTATACATATAGCTTAAAAAGTGGTAAAATATGTGAAATTTGCATGATTTATGTGCTCTATTTAAGACCTGCACTATCATGAGTATAACCACTATTTTATTCAGTAAATAACATGGGTTATGTCAAAATATCAAGTCGTTTCGATTTGGGATGGTTAGGGTAATGTTTGATGCAAAACTATGCGGTAAAACGGTTAAAAATCGCCTTTTCGAAGGATTTTTACAAAACTGTTTTTGATCAGTAACCAAACTGATATTTTTGATATAAAAATAAGTATTTTAACTTATATTAAGTTTACTTGGTGTTTGGTTAGTCATACGTGACTTCCGACGCCCAAAAATGTCACCGAATCGCTAAAATAAGTGTTTTTCGACATACACTAGAATGGGTTATTCATGGGTAAATTTTATGTGTTACAATGTGCTATGTGTTTTACAATATGTGTATGATGATGTGTTAGTGTTGACAATATTATGTGTATTACGCTTGAGTATATATATACAAATACACCAATATAATCAAAAATAATAACTTTTCGAGAAATCTCAAAGTTATGTGAAAATTCTAAGTATCGGAGAAACTTAGGTATTTTGTGGGTTTTTTATTATTAAATCATTCTTATTTAATTTAGGACGAATAAACAATTTGAGGGATTGTGTTAACATATAAAAACGCACCCAAAGGTGAGTACATAGATCCCCTCTTTTTACTGTTTTCGATTGTTTTGGGGTGATTCATATGTATCAAAATGATTTCGATATTCTAACGATGGTTTCAAAACGATTGAGATGGTTTATACTAAACTAATAAAGATTTCGATAACGTGAACGAACTTGTTGGTTGTAGTTACATAACTGTCACACCCCGACCATTGCCCTCAGTCGGCTATTGATAAGATTCAGGAGGATTTCTTGCGCCTCCGACAGAAAAATGAGTCAATAAATGAAATATCAAATACTTTCATGGATAAGATGAAGTTCTGTGGGGATTTTGTGAAGACTGAAAGGATGAAGATCAATCGCGTTTACGGGGTATTAAAGGTGGAATTTAGGGAGTTCATCACTCCCTCGAAATGTGAGACCCTTGATGAGCTTATCAATCTTGCACGGGATAGAGAAATCAAAATTAAGAGGCAAGAAGAACGTGGTGAAAAGAGATCAAGTGAAAAAGGTGCAAGTTCGAGTCCATCTAAAAAGGGGAAGTATCAAGAGCAAGGAAGGAAAGATAAGTCGAAGGGTGGTATTACTCCTTGCAAGACTTGTGGAAAGCTTCATACTGGAGAGTGTCTGTTAGGCAAGAAGGGGTGCTACAAATGTGGTAAGGAGGGACATTCGTCTTATCAATGTCCAAATAGCCCGAAGACTTGTTTCAATTGTTTCGAAAGGGGGCACGTTAAATCGGAATGCCCTAAACTTCAGCAAGAATCGAAAAAGGAAGATAAGAAGCAAGAGGGTTCTAGGGCTAAAGGGAGGATGTTCCAAATCACATCTAAGGAAGCTAAGGTTCATCCGAATGTAGTTTCAGGTATCTTTTTGTTAAACTCTATGCCGATTTATGTATTATTTGATACCGGAGCAACCATGTCGTTTGTTTCGAACGAGATAGCAAATCATCCCTCCTTTAAGATTAAATTAATGCCAGTTCCTCTAGAAGTAGAAATAACCGATAGTAAAAACTACTTGTTATGCGAGATTTGTAGAAATTGAAAATTCACTATAGAGGACGAAGAACTCGATATCGACCTTATACCCATGGTTTTGGGAGAATTTAAAATGATAGTGGGTATGGATTGGATGGCCAGACACCATGCGGAGATTAATTGTGAAACCAAAACAATACTTATCCAATCTCCAAGTGGAAGGCGATTACATATACAAGGCGAAAGAAAGGTGGAAGCGAAGCTATATACCCTCGTTCAAGCCGTTAAATATGTGCTTAATGGGAGTAGGGCATATCTAGCTTACGTGGTAGATACTCAACAAGGTTCCCCGAAGCTTGAAGATATCGAGATTGTGAATGAATTCCCAGACGTATTTCCGGAAGAATTGCCTGGGCTCCCTCCCGAACGGGAAATAGAGTTTCACATTGAATTGAATCCGGGTGTGAAGCCGGTTGCGAAGGCTCCCTATAGACTGGCTCCCACCGAGATGCGGGAGCTAATGACACAATTACAAGATTTGCTAGATAAGGGCTTTATACGCCCGAGTGTGTCACCATGGGGAGCGCCTGTCTTATTTGTTAAGAAGAAAGATGGGTCGATGCGCATGTGCATCGAGTACAGAGAATTAAATAAGCTGACCGTAAAGAACCGCTACCCTTTACCTAGAATTGATGATCTTTTTGATCAATTGCAAGGGGCGAGTTGGTTCTCCAAGATAGATCTGCGTTCGGGGTACCATCAAGTTAGAGTACGGGGAGAAGATATTCCAAAGACCGCATTCAGAACCCGTTATGGGCATTATGAATTTTTAGTCATGTCCTTCGGATTGACGAATGCGCCGGCTGCGTTTATGGATCTTATGAACCGGGTATGCCGACCCATGTTAGATAAATCTGTGATCGTGTTCATAGATGATATTCTAGTATACTCGCGAAGCAAGGCCGAGCATACAAGACAATTGCGTTAAGTACTTGAAGTTCTCCGTAAGGAGAAACTTTACGGAAAATTCTCAAAATGCGCCTTTTGGCTCAGAGAGGTACAGTTTCTGGGTCATGTGATTAATTCGGAGGGTGTCTTAGTAGATCCATCAAAGGTTGGGGCTATAATGAAATGGGTTTCCCCGAAGAACCCGACTGAAATAAGAAGTTTTCTAGGCCTCGCGGGATACTACAGAAGGTTCATACAGGATTTTTCGAAGATAGCTTTACCCTTAACAAAACTGACGAGGAAGAAAGAGAAGTTTGAGTGGGGTAAAGAACAGGAGGAAGCCTTTCGAATATTAAAGGAGAAACTATCGTGTCCCCCGGTCTTGACATTACCGGACGGGACTGAAGACCTGGTGGTCTATTCAGACGCTTCACACCAGGGTTTAGGTTGCATTTTGATGCAAAGGGGAAGGGTTATCGCATATGCTTCACGACAATTGAAACTGCATGAAGTAAACTACCCAACACACGATTTGGAACTGACAGCGGTGGTGTTCGCCTTATAGATTTGGAGGCATTATCTATATGGCATGAGATGCATAATTTACTCGGACCACAAAAGCCTTAAATATTTCTTTGAGCAGAAAGACTTAAATATGAGGCAACGGAGATGGTTAGAACTTATCAAAGATTACAATTGTGATATCCTTTATCACCCGGGAAAAGCGAATGTGGTAGCCGACGCGTTAAGCCGAAAAGAGTATCCGTCTCCCATTCGAGTAAAATCTATGAAGATGATAGTTACGCCACGATTACTTGAGACGATACGTGATTCCCAAATAAAGTCGCTTGGAGCGGAAGACCTAAAGAAAGAAAGAACGAAAGGTATAGTTGATAAATTAGAAGAAAATTCGGCCGGACTCAAAACAAGATTCGGTCGAATTTGGATACCACGGTTCTGCAAAGTCAAGACCACACTACTCGACGAGGCTCATAAGTCACGATATTCGGTCCATCCCGGGGCTACAAAGATGTATCGGGATTTGATGGCCAATTATTGGTGGCCGGACATGAAACGCGATATTGTTAAGTATGTCACGAAATGTTTAACATGCTCCCAAGTGAAAGCAGAACATCAGAAACCATACAGAGAATTACAACCCTTGGAAATTCCGGTGTGGAAATGGGAAGAACTAACGATGGACTTAGTAACCAAGCTTCCTAGGATGAAAAAAGGGCATGATACAATATGGGTAATCGTGGACCGACTTACGAAAAGCGCTCATTTTCTACCCATCAAAGAAGCTTACTCTTCCGAGAGAATGGCAGAAATTTATATGAACGAGATCATATCTCGACACGGGGTGCCCGTGTCAATCGTCTCGGATCGGGACACTAGATTTACTTCTCGCTACTGGCAAAAGTTTCATGAGAGTGTGGGCACGAAGTTACACATAAGCACTGCCTACCACCCTCAGACTGACGGTCAGTCGGAAAGAACCATTCAAACACTTGTCGATATGTTGAGAGCGTGTATCTTAGACTTCGGGGGAAGTTGGGATGACCATTTACCACTAGTGGAATTTTCTTATAATAATAGCTACCATAGTGGTATTCAAATGGCACCTTACGAATTATTATACGGGAGAAAATGTAGAACTCCCGTATGTTGGGGCGAAGTTGTGACAACCCTCACCAAACCAGGTATCCGTATGAATTAATTAATATTTAATTAATGCTTAACTACTGTGCTTGCTTACAGTTGTGATTAAACTGCTACTTGAATTCTGATACATACACATACATGCATCATACTTTATTGTTGTCACTCCATTATTTACACAGAACTATAGTGACAAACTTGATGCACAAAAGCACATTAGCACAAAGAACGGATAACCCAGTAAACATGCTGACATAGCCAGCATCAGACAGGCACTGTCTCTGAGGCCAGTATGAGCCGGGAATAGTTTACTACACTAGTAGGGAGTGTAGGGAGGTGAGGATTGTTAAACTACGTCACTAGGTGACAGTTATAGTGACCGGATGTGCCTAAAACATGCTCTAATTACAAAATCCTGCACTTTAATACAAAATTCAACATTTAAGTTAACTAGTAAAGTGCAAAAACATGGGAAAATAATACGAGACACTTTCCAAAGTGTCAGGAATTCATTGTGTCACTAAAAGTAATATTAACGACACTTTAAATGCTTATTTAGCACCTTAACGGATTAATATCCAACCGAACAACCGGACTTTACCCGGAACATAAAAATATTGTCAATGACATTGTTTTTCCTTTTCTGAGCCAGTTAGGGTCCCCGAATACCCTAACAACCGTTATAACACATAACACACTAGTAACTAATTAATCACCTAACTAAGCATAACTAGTTACCTAACTAAATGGTTAAGATCTAACCATATAAACCCCCCCCCCCCCAACGATCGTTTCCCCCAAGGGGACACATTCCATCAACTTTTGATTATTTTATTAGTCCATGTCTAATATCACAAAGACATTTTATACAATGGATATTAGTGGATGATGATTATAAGAATACATAGAGGTTAACACCTTCATTCACTTCACAAAACACTACAACATTTTTCACTCTCTCCTTCCCTCTCCTTGTGTTCGGCCGCAAGCTCACACACACCCACCCTCACTTTCAAATTTTGATATTGCTAAATCACATACATACAAGTGTGCTAGAGTTAATACGAGGAGACTCGGTGCTTACGGAATCACGAGGACCTCTCTACATCGCTATTAACCACCTAGTTTTCGTTTTGATTCTTCCCTAGCCTTGAGCTAGTTGTAAGTGATTCTAAACACTCTCTTGTTCATGTTTAAAGTGGTTAATAAGAGATTTAACAGATAACAGTCATGAACACTAAAGATCAAAACTTAAAGTCTTGCAAGTATGATAAACATGGTGGTTAAAGAGTAAATAATGGTGTAAAACTCATGAATCTTGTTTTGTTATGGTTATTTTATGTTGTTGATTGCTAGAAGTGGAACGGATCGTCATCTAACCACGCTAGGTCATGTTCATGGAACATGAACTAGCAATATGTTTAGTGTAGAAGATACAAGATGACAAACCCTTCCATACATAACCATGAACTTGTGTAAAAATAGTTTTCTTGTAAAATGGAGTTTTAAACTAGTAGATCTAAAGATTTACAAGTGGTATTTTCGAAGAACCATATAAAATATACAAGTCTTATTTTTAAAGCCGGATCTTTCATGAACTAAAGGTGTTTTTGTGAACAAACAAGTGTGTAGACACTTGTGTAATAAAAGGATTTAACAAAGAAATATTTACGTAATTTTTTACTAGAAGTTGTAAGATTACATCTTCTTTAAAAATAAAGTTTTCAAGAAACTGATTTTATTTTTAGAGATAGAAAGATCTACTAAAAATATTGGAAAGTTACTACATACTTTTACACAACTTAAAAGTTCATGTGTTTGCGATTTATGCTTACTTTTGACTAGTTTGATGTTTTGATATTGAATATTGATGATTGGAAAATTGATTGGTTGAATTTTTAAAAGAAAATGATACGCTAGTAAGCGTGGCCACCTCCAGTTACAGAGGAAACTCAGGCGAAATTTTCCCAGAAATATAACTCTTAGAATATTTTTGTGACAAGTGTTATAAATATATTTTTAACTTGTTTTTCTAAACAAACTTCGGCATGATTTTATTACAAGGTAACCAAGTGTCTGAGGTGGAATTTTCGTAAATAAAACTTCCTAAATATATATTTAGAATATATATTTCATAGTAAAACGCTTACGTGATATTATGATTATTTTGTGAACTATATATTATTTTTAGAGTTAAAATAATATAACTGGAATACATTGTGAAAGCACGACTCCAAAATAATACCAACGCCATCACAAATAAATATTTAAGTTACACCGGTATTATTATTACCACACGAACTTTAAAACGTAACTTATGTATTTTCGAAAAATACTCTTAAATGCGTATTTTGATAAAAGTATTATTTTGGAAATTGTATGAAGTAAAATATAATATTTTTTGGGAAAAATATGTATATTTTGGAGATAGAATATTTTAGACAAATGAATTAAAATATATTTTATTAAGTGAGACTTAATAATATATTTTGGAATTACAAAAAAAAAAAAAAAACGCACGTGTATTAAAACCCCCATCCTTGGGAAGGAATACAACTATAAAATAATTACGAAGTGTAAATACGAAATAGTTGCCTAACTATTTCCCAGAAACGTTAAACCTTAAGCCAAGGCACGGCCGTCCGTCTAATAGAAGTTAGTACGTGTAGGTCGTCACGCAGCAGGTTGATTGGGAGATACTATTTCGAGACGCACTTCAGTGAGTTCATGTCCCCCTTTTCTCTTAACTGTTTTCAGTCTTAAACTGCGAGGGTGAAATACATGTTACGATTATTACGAACTTTTACTTACATGGTATGGTTAGCGTAAGGAGGGTTACTACTTAGATCATGTGAGTGGGTACGCGGGAACTGGAGGCCATTAATCCTCATTGTAGGACCGAGGGTCATTAAGCGGTAGATCTATCTGGGTGTAGCGAGCCCAACTCCAGGCCCAACAGTACGGACCTCGGGGTGACTTTGAGCCCGACGCGTAAATCTGCTAGGTTTGAGTCTTCCTACTGCACTTCACACATATCAATGGCCTTGCAAACCATTGGTGATCTCTTTATTTCCTTATTTGCTACATACCAGGGATTTTATACTTACAAAGGTTTTACATACTCACTTTCACATGAACTCGCTCAACTTTATGTTGACTTTTCAACTTACATGTATTTCAGGAAATTAGGGATCTGGCGAAGTATGCTACGTTTTCACGCTGCGTAAGAGTTATGAGGTCATCCACGTTTAGGGATTGTGATTTTTACCTGGACGAGTCACAAGTCTTAAACGGTGTTTATTTTATGATTGGGGTTATGTCGTATGAACAATGTTTTTATTATGTTGTGTTGTAAACTCGTTGCATGTGTCAACTCTAAAACAATGATGTGGTATTTTACTTTTAAAACTTGAATCAATGGATGATCATCATGGTTTTACTTTCATATAGCTTTGTTGTGATTAAGCTATGGTATTAAGAAGTCACACCAAATAAACCCATGCTTCCGCAAAGCCAGGGTGTGACAGCTTGGTATCAGAGCCTTGATCATAGCGAACTAGGATTCCTTCTCGAGTCTAGACTATATCACTAGGGCTCTCACGAAAACATTTTTACATTGCATACACTAAACGTCCAGATCCAGGTCACAAAACATTTCCCCAAACAAAAGAGTGTGCACATTTTATTTGTTAGTTATAGCTCAGTCTGAGAGGCTGAGGGAGTAGTCTAGTGGGACTAGGAGGCTCAGTCTGAGAGGCTGAGGGAATAGTCTAGTGGGACTAGGAGGATCAGTCTGAGAGACTGAGAGAGTAGTCTGAGAGACTAGGAAGTTCAGTCGGGGAGACTGAGAAGATAGTCTAGGGTAGACTAGGATGATTACTTGTTTGCTTATTGGTGACTAACATGTTTATATGATTATATGATTGATTGGTCGTGCGTATATGTTTATGTTACAGACATCATGCCTTCTTCATCAGACACTGGAGTTTCCGACACTCTGGACCCCATGGCCATAGTATCAGACGACATAGTTTCATCGGAGCACGAGGTCTACACTTCCGATACTACCAGCACAGACGATGATGACTTTCAGCCCTTTGTGCTGCCTGATGTCGTAGCAGAGCCTGCTGATGGCCATCTTGTTGGGGATTTGCCACTCGTGGTGATCCCTGCTCCTGTGCCCCTTGCCGCTTATCCCGTTGTTGATATGCCCCTTGACGTTGTCTCTGACGATGATGTCGATCTATTTGAGGAGGACCCACTTGAGGGTGGGGCCCATATTGCTGCCGGTGATATCCTACTTCTTGCTGATGCTCCTGCAGAGGAGGCTCCCATTCATTCACCTATCCCAGACTCATTTGAGTCTGTGGCGTCCGCATCTTTACACGCACAGGGAGTGCAGCACCACTCACACTACGCCGACCCGGACATGGCGTCATCCGCTGCACCTGCTCCTACGCATAGCTTTGAGTTCGGTCATGATGTTGATGATGATTCAGATCCTATTTTTCAACCTAGCTTTGATCCAGACCAGGATATTGAGTTCATTCACTTAGACCAGCACTTGGAGGATCCTGTAGCCCCTGTCGACCCTATGTTTGCTGATCCAGCTGATTTTGAGATGGAGTTTGTTGATCCGGAGCCTGCTGTGGCCCCTGAGCCAGGCGTTGCTACTGACCCCGCATTGGAGCATGACCATGTTCATGCCGATGCACCTGCTGCTGCTCCTTTGGCTGATGATATACCTGTTGACGATCATCCTGTTGTTGTTCCACCGTTGGTGGATGATCATGTTGCTGACGCTCCTGTTGATGCTCCACTTCTGTTAGAGGATCATGTTGTCGCACCATTTCCTGACCCTATGCCGGTGATGTTCGACCGCGCACCTTTTACGACCCACATTGATCCACGATACGCTCACACCCACAATGGGTGGATAGATAATGACGATGATTACCCACCTTTCGTGATACCAGTTACACCACCTGTAGCCCCCGTTTCAGCTCCTGTTTCAGCTCCCATTGATGTCCCACACACCATAGATACTCACCGCACAGATCTCCCGGTCACTTATCTCCAGGACATTCCTCTGCCACGTCCTGGGGAGGGTTCGTCACGTCATCCGTTTGGTCATACACCTTTTGTGTCAGGAGGAGATCAGTTTGTACCTCAGGTTTCGCATCGCACTGTTATTCCCACTATTGCACCATTTACTGTGCCATCCTTTCTCCATCTAGTGAGCCATTCCTCTGGACCACGCCCCCCATTATGCCACCGACGGATCCATATCACCCATATCACATGGGGTATTCCACGGAGGATGTTCTCACATCTTTCATGATACAGCAGAAGGCCCTGACCCGTCGCGTACAGGAGCTGGAGAGAGCTCAGCGACTCCCGTGCCAGTACCAGACTCCACCTACAGTATCACACCCTCCTCGACCACTTTCACCTGCTTCTGCCGCTCGTTTTTGGACTCCCGAGCAGCAGATAGCATACTTATTGTGCTCTTATCGCGCTATGGAGGAGGACTGGCTTCATATGCGACGTTTAATCTTTTCTCTTTTTCCCCCTCCTCCACCGCCATCAGCTTAGGCCTTTTTGTACGACGCAGGTAGACTTTTGGTGAGACGACCGCGGTTGTGCAGACTACACAGCTTTTGGAGACCGCATTTTTGATGATTATGACTTTTGATGGTTTGTATATTTGTTGCTGTTGTCACTGACTAGATAGTTTGGACTAGGGCGATGTGGCCCTTAGTCACTGATGATGTATGATACAGTTATGAACTTGTAAACTTTACATTGTGGTCTTGATTTATGACAGCGCAATCGCAGTGTTCTCATCATATGTGATGTTTGATTGATTGTTTATGTTCTATAACATGAGATGTTATGTGGTTGATTTAATTATAACATGAGATGTTATGTGGTTGATTATGTGTTGATATTGTTGAATACATACGTACACTTTACTTACTATGACCTGACCTACGTAAAACATCTTTTAGAAGATGCCACCGAGATGTCAGACACGCATGCCTACCAACAAGGCAGAACTCCAAGGAATCATTGCTGCCGCCATAGCACAGTATGCAGCCTCAAACGGAGGAACCAGTGGAAGCAGTTCACAGAACAACGGCAATAACAATCCACCACATGGTAATGTTAGGTCATTGAGACAAACTACGATACATTTGGATATTTTTAGCACGTTCGCTAATGCCATTTGTATATTCTAACGTATGTGCAGGGTGCACTTACAAGCAGTTCCTAGACTGCAAGCCCGTAAACTTTAACGGCACCGGAGGTGCTGTTGCTTTTGTAAGATGGGCCGAAAAGACGGAGTCTGTTCTTCGAATGAGCAAGTGCGCTCCAGACCAACAAGTGACTTACATTTCTGGGCTATTTTTGGACGGAGTTCTGTCCTGGTGGAACTTACAAGTGCAAACTCTTGGTGAAGCCGCTGCTTACGCGTAGACCTGGGTTGAGTTAAAAGAGTTGATGTGAAGGAAGTATTGTTCTCGTGTTGAGATACAAAGGTTGGAGACTGAGTTCTGGCATTTAAGGATGGATGGTCCCAAGATTGCTGTGTACGTTCAGAGATTCCACGACCTGTCTCATGTGGTACCTTATATGGTTACACCGGAATTCAAGCGAATCGAGTGCTTTATCTGGGGTTTAGCTCCACAGATCATGAGTATGGTCACTACTTCCAAGCCTGCAACAATCACAGAGGCCATCGATCTGAGCGTAGCTCTTACTGAGGAAGCCATTCGCTTAAACAAGTTTTCGAATGTTGAGCCAAAGAAGAAAGAGACTCACGTAGAGTCGTCTGGTGAGAATAAAAGGAAATTCTCAAACTTCAAGCAGGGTACTAGCGGTGTTGGTAAGAAAGGAGAATCAAGCGCACCGGTCCAAGCTGCAACCGGTGTTGGAAAGAAGGGGAAAGGATATATGGGTACGCATCCCAAGTGTAACACCTGCTAGCGTCATCATTCTGGCCGATGTGTGCCAAAAGTATGTGAAGCTTATGGAAAATTTGGCCACCTGAAGGATAACTGCTGGGCTAGTGCTGGCCGGGGAGGCCAAGGAGGTTTTGATAATCGGAACAATAATCATGGTGGTAATGGGAATCGTCCACAAGGTAATAATGGAGGCAACGAAAACCGTGGAAACATTGCAAATCAAGCTGGGGACGCGAATCGAAATCAAAACAACAATCAAGCGGGGAATGGAGGTGGTAATGGGCAAAGATTGGGTTGTTTTAACTGCGGTGACATTGGGCATTTTAAGAGGAAATGCCCAGGATTGAATCAAGCCCGCGGAAGAGTGTTTAACATTGAGGCGAGGGAAGCGCGCCAGGATCCCAATGTAGTCACTGGTACGTTCCCTATAAACCAACGCTTTGCATCCGTTTTGTTTGATACTGGTGCCGATTATAGCTTCGTGTCATTAGAATTTAAGAATATACATGGGTTGACGCCTAGTAAGTTAGACATTCCGTACTCCATCGAATTAGCAAATGGAAAACTAGTTGAGACCAGTGAAGTTGTCCGAGGATGTGTGATTGAACTAGGAGGACACGATTTTACACTAGACCTGCTACCTGTCGAGTTGGGAAGCTTTGATGTGGTAGTAGGAATGGATTGGTTGTCCAGCAACAAAGCCGAGATCGTTTGCCATGAGAAGACCATCCGCATCCCACTAACGGATGAAGAAACGATTATAGTGCACGGAGAGAAGCGTGATACGCCGTTGAAAATTATTAGCTGTCTAAAAGCTAGAAAGTGCTTGAAGAAGGGACGTGTTGCATTCTTAGCACACATCGTGGATAAGGAAGTTGCTGAACCGAAGATTGAAGACATTCCAGTCGTCAAGGAATATCCGGAAGTCTTTCCAGAAGACTTGCCAGGATTACCACCTCAAAGGCAAGTTGAGTTCCACATCGATTTGGTTCCAGGCGCCGCGCCTGTAGCCAAGGCACCCTATAGACTTGCGCCATCAGAAATACAGGAGTTGTCGACACAGCTCCAGGAGCTGTTGGATAAAGGATTCATCAGGCCAAGCTTCTCACCTTGGGGAGCTCCGGTTCTGTTTGTTAAAAAGAAGGACGGTAGTTTCCGTATGTGCATAGACTACCGTGAGCTTAATAAGTTGACTATCAAGAATAGATATCCTTTGCCGAGAATCGACGATCTTTTTTACCAGTTGCAAGGT
Organism: Helianthus tuberosus; assembly: GCA_030545235.1. Lineage (NCBI taxonomy): Eukaryota > Viridiplantae > Streptophyta > Magnoliopsida > Asterales > Asteraceae > Helianthus > Helianthus tuberosus. The sequence goes on from JARYGA010055520.1 coordinate 959,878, forward strand.
TCAAGCTTTTATTCAAAGATCGATTTGCGATCAGGATACCATCAACTTAGGATACAGGAGGAAAGTATCCCGAAGACAGCCTTTAGGACTCACTACGGACACTACGAGTTCCTAGTTATGCCGTTTGGGTTGACAAACGCACCTGCAGTCTTCATGGACCTAATGAACCGAGTCTGCAAGCCATAGTTGGATAAGTTTATGACTGTGTTTATCGACGACATTCTGATTTACTCGAAGACAAAGGACGAGCACGAATAGCACTTAAGAGCTATTCTAGAACTACTTAAGAAGGAGAAATTGTACGCTAAGTTCTCGAAGTGCGAGTTCTGGCTGCGTGAAGTCCAATTCCTAGGACATGTGGTAAACGGAAATGGAATCCATGTTGATCCCACAAAGATCGAGGCGATCAAGAGTTCGGAGACTCCAAAGACGCCAACCGAGATTCGACAATTCTTGGGTTTGGCTGGTTACTATCGAAGATTCATTGAGGATTTTTCTAAAATCGCTCAACCTTTGACCGCGCTCACACAGAAGGATAAGAAGTTTGATTGGGGAATCAAACAGGAAGAAGCATTCCAGTTACTGAAAGACAAGCTTTGCAATGCGCCGATCTTAGCGCTACCAGAAGGAACCGATGATTTCGTGGTATACTGTGACGCCTCACGTCAAGGATTGGGTTGCGTGCTGATGCAACGCCAGAAAGTTATAGCTTACGCGTCACGTCAGTTAAAAGTTCATGAAAAGAACTATACCACGCATGATCTAGAGCTAGGCGCAGTGGTATTTACGCTGAAAATCTGGCGACATTATTTGTATGGTACGAAGTGTACAATCTTTACGGACCATAAGAGTCTGCAGCACATATTCGACCAGAAAGAGCTGAATATGAGACAGAGACGTTGGGTCGAATTGTTGAACGACTACGACTGCGAGATCAAGTATCACCCAGGGAAAGCGAATGTGGTCGCTGATGCCCTGAGTCGAAAAGAAAGGATTAAGCCCATAAGGGTTAGGGCTTTAGAGATGATTATTCAGACGGATCTTTCCCTACGCATTCGTGCCGTGCAGAAAGAGGCTCTGAAGGAAAGAAACATCAAAGAGGAATATCTCCGTGGGATGGAGAAGCAATTAGTGCCAAATGAGGAAGGAACGCTATGCTTCATGAAAAGGAATTGGGTTCCTCTGTTTGGTGGTTTGAGAAAAGTTATTTTTGATGAAGCTCACAAATCACGGTACTCTATCCACCCAGGAGCGGATAAGATGTACCAGGACCTTAAGGATTATTATTGGTGGCCTAGGATGAAAGGTGATGTTATTGTTTATGTTAGCAAGTGTTTAACGTGCGCCAAGGTGAAAGCTGAATACCAGAAGCCTTCAGGACTTCTGCAGCAACCTGAAATTCCCAAGTGGAAATGGGAACAGATTTCAATGGACTTCATAACGAAACTGCCCAAGACGCCCAGAGGCCATGATACTATTTGGGTAATAGTTGACCGTCTGACCAAGTCCGCACACTTCTTGCCAATCAAAGAGAAGGACAACACGAGTAAACTTGCGGAAATATACATGCGAGAGATTGTTGCACGTCATGGAGTGCCTCTCTCGATCATCTCTGATAGAGATGGACGTTTCACATCAAGGATTTGGCAGTCCTTCCAAGAAGCTTTTGGCTCACAGTTAAATCTGAGCAGTGCATTTCATCCGCAAACTGATGGCCAAAGTGAACGAACTATTCAGACATTGGAGGATATGCTGAGAGCATGTGTAATGGATCTAGGTGGCAGCTGGGATAATCATTTACCATTGGTCGAGTTTTCATACAACAACAGCTACCACACAAGCATTGGAGCCGCGCCATTTGAAGCTCTTTACGGACGCAAGTGTCGATCACCACTATGCTGGGCTGATGCAGGTGATAGGCAGCTTGTTGGTCCCGAAATAGTCCAAGAGACGACAGACAAGATTGCGCAGATTCGAAAGCGCATCGAGGCGGCTCGTGACAGGCAGAAAACCTATGCAGATCCAAAGAGGAAACCTTTGGAATTTCAAGTTGGGAATATGGTTTTATTGAAGGTTTCACCCTGGAAGGGTGTGGCACGCTTCGGAAAGCGTGGGAAGTTGAATCCGCGTTACATTGGCCCGTTCAAGATACTGCAAAGGATTGGGCTTGTAGCCTACAAATTGGACCTACCTGCTGAACTTAATGGCATTCACGATACATTTCATGTATCAAATTTGAGGAAGAGTCCAACGCAAGAAACAATGATCATTCCTGCTGACGAAGTTCATATCGACGACACGCTCCACTTTACCGAAGAACCCGTCGAGGTTACGGATTGGAAAATTAATAAAACACGCAGGAGTAGTGTCAAGCTCGTCAAAGTTCGTTGGAATGCAAGACATGGGCCTGAATTCACGTGGGAACGTAAGGATTGTATGAAAGAGAAATACCCCCATTTATTTCCTAAGACCCCTGCAACTAGAAGCAGAGCCTAAAATTTCGGGACGAAATTTATTTAACGGGGGTAGAATGTGACAACCCTCACCAAACCAGGTATCCGTACGAATTAATTAATATTTAATTAATGCTTAATTACTGTGCTTGCTTACAGTTGTGATTAAACTGCTACTTGAATTCTGATACATACACATACATGCATCATACTTTATTGCTGCCACTCCATTATTTACACAGAACTATAGTGACAAACTTGATGCACAAAAGCACATTAGCACAAAGAACGGATAACCCAGTAAACATGCTGACATAGCCAGCATCAGACAGGCACTGTCTCTGAGGCCAGTATGAGCCGGGAATAGTTTACTACACTAGTAGGGAGTGTAGGGAGGTGAGGATTGTTAAACTGCGTCACTAGGTGATAGTTATAGTGACCGGATGTGCCTAAAACATGCTCTAATTACAAAATCCTGGACTTTAATACAAAATTCAGCATTTAAGTTACCTAGTAAAGTGCAAAAACATGGGAAAATAATACTAGACACTTTCCAAAGTGTCAGGAATTCATTATGTCACTAAAAGTAATATTAACGACACTTTAAATGCTTATTTAGCACCTTAACGGATTAATATCCAACCGAACAACCGGACTATACCCGGAACATAAAAATATTGTCAATGACATTGTTTTTCCTTTTCTGAGCCAGTTAGGGTCCCCGAATACCCTAACAACCGTTATAACACATAACACACTAGTAACTAATTAATCACCTAACTAAGCATAACTAGTTACCTAACTAAATGGTTAAGATCTAACCATATAAACCCCCCTCCCCCCCAACAATCGTTTCCCCCAAGGGGACACATTCCATCAACTTTTGATTATTTTATTAGTCCATGTCTAATATCACAAAGACATTTTATACAATGGATATTAGTGGATGATGATTATAAGAATACATAGAGGTTAACACCTTCATTCACTTCACAAAACACTACAACATTTTTCACTCTCTCCTTCCCTCTCCTTGTGTTCGGCCACAAGCTCACAGACACCCACCCTCACTTTCAAATTTTGATATTGCTAAATCACATACATACAAGTGTGCTAGAGTTCATACGAGGAGACTCGGTGCTTACGGAATCACGAGGACCTCTCTACATCGCTATTAACCACCTAGTTTTCGTTTTGATTCTTCCCTAGCCTTGAGCTAGTTGTAAGTGATTCTAAAACTCTCTTGTTCATGTTTAAAGTGGTTAATAAGAGATTTAACGGATAAAAGTCATGAACACTAAAGATCAAAGCTTAAAGTCTTGCAAGTATGATAAACATGGTGGTTAAAGAGTAAATAATGGTGTAAAACTCATGAATCTTGTTTTGTTATGGTTATTTTATGTTGTTGATTGCTAGAAGTGGAACGGATCGTCATCTAACCACGCTAGGTCATGTTCATGGAACGTGAACTAGCAATATGTTTAGTGTAGAAGATACAAGATGACAAACCCTTCCATACATAACCATGAACTTGTGTAAAAATAATTTTCTTGTAAAATGGAGTTTTAAACTAGTAGATCTAAAGATTTACCAGTGGTATTTTCGAAGAACCAAGTAAAATATACAAGTCTTATTTTTAAAGCCGGATCTTTCATGAACTAAAGGTGTTTTTGTTAACAAACAAGTGTGTAGACACTTGTGTAATAAAAGGATTTAACAAAAGAAATATTTCCGTAATTTTTTACTAGAAGTTGTAAGATTACATCTTCTTTAAAAATAAAGTTTTCAAGAAACTGATTTTATTTTTAGAGATAGAAAGATCTACTAAAAATATTGGAAAGTTACTACATACTTTTACACAACTTACAAGTTCATGTGTTTGCGATTCATGCTTACTTTTGACTAGTTTGATGTTTTGATATTGAATATTGATGATTGGAAAATTGATTGGTTGAATTTTTAAAAGAAAATGATACGCTAGTAAGCGTGGCCACCACCAGTTACAGAGGAAACTCTGGCAAAATTTTCCCAGAAATATAACACTTAGAATATTTTTGTGACAAGTGTTATAAATATATTTTTAACTTGTTTTTCTAAACAAACTTCGCCATGATTTTATTACAAGGTAACCAAGTGTCGGAGGTGGAATTTTCGTAAATAAAACTACGAGTTCCTAGTTATGCCATTTGGGTTGACAAACGCACCTGCAGTCTTCATGGACCTAATGAACCGAGTCTGCAAGCCATATTTGGATAAGTTTGTGATTGTGTTTATCGACGACATTCTGATTTACTCGAAGACAAAGGACGAGCACGAACAGCACTTAAGAGCTATTCTAGAACTACTTAAGAAGGAGAAATTGTACGCTAAGTTCTCGAAGTGCGAGTTCTGGCTGCGTGAAGTCCAATTCCTTGGACATGTGGTAAATGGAAATGGAATCCATGTTGATCCCACAAAGATCGAGGCGATCAAGAGTTGGGAGACTCCAAAGACGCCAACCGAGATTCGACAATTCTTGGGTTTGGCTGGTTACTATCGAAGATTCATTGAGGATTTTTCTAAAATCGCTCAACCTTTGACCGCGCTCACATAGATGGATAAGAAGTTTGATTGGGGAATCAAACAGGAAGAAGCATTCCAGTTACTAAAAGACAAGCTTTGCAATGCGCCGATCTTAGCGCTACCAGAAGGAATCGATGATTTCGTGGTATACTGTGACGCCTCACGTCAAGGATTGGGTTGCGTGCTGATGCAACGCCAGAAAGTTATAGCTTACGCGTCACGTCAGTTAAAAGTTCATGAAAAGAACTATACCACGCATGATCTAGAGCTAGGCGCAGTGGTATTTGCGCTGAAAATATGGCGACATTATTTGTATGGTACGAAGTGTACAATCTTTACGGACCATAAGAGTCTGCAGCAAATATTCGACCAGAAAGAGCTGAATATGAGACAGAGACGTTGGGTCGAATTGTTGAACGACTACGACTGTGAGATCAAGTATCACCCATGGAAAGCGAATGTGGTCGCTGATGCCCTGAGTTGAAAAGAAAGGATTAAGCCCATAAGGGTTAGGGCTTTAGAGATGATTATTCAGACGGATCTTTCTCTGCGCATTCGTGCCGCGTAGAAAGAGGCTCTGAAGGAAAGAAACATCGAAGAGGAATATCTCCGTGGGATGGAGAAGCAATTAGTGCCAAACGAGGAAGGAACGCTATGCTTCATGAAAAGGAATTGGGTTCCTCTGTTTGGTGGTTTGAGAAAAGTTATTTTTGATGAAGCTCACAAATCACGGTACTCTATCCACCCAGGAGCGGATAAGATGTACCAGGACCTTAAGGATTATTATTGGTGGCCTAGGATGAAAGGCGATGTTGTTTATATTAGCAAGTGTTTAACGTGCGCCAAGGTGAAAGCTGAATACCAGAAGCCTTCAGGACTTCTGCAGCAACCTGAAATTCCCAAGTGGAAATGGGAACAGATTTCAATGGACTTCATAATGAAACTGCCCAAGACGCCCAGAGGCCATGATACTATTTGGGTAATAGTTGACCGTCTGACCAAGTCCGCACACTTCTTGCCAATCAAAGAGAAGGACAACATGAGTAAACTTGTAAAAATATACATGCGAGAGATTGTTGCACGTCATGGAGTGCCTCTCTCGATCCTCTCTTATAGAGATGGACGTTTCACATCAAGGATTTAGCAGTCCTTCCAAGAAGCTTTTGGCTCACAGTTAAATCTGAGCACTGCATTTCATCCGCAAACTGATGGCCAAAGTGAACGAACTATTCAGACATTGGAGGATATGCTGAGAGCATGTGTAATGGATCTAGGTGGTAGTTGGGATAATCATTTACCATTGGTCGAGTTTTCATACAACAACAGCTACCACACAAGCATTGGAGCCGCGCCATTTGAAGCTCTTTACGGACGCAAGTGTCGATCACCACTATGCTGGGCTGATGCAGGTGATAGGCAGCTTGTTGGTCCCGAAATAGTCCAAGAGACGACAGACAAGATTGCGCAGATTCGAAAGCGCATCGAGGCGGTTCGCGACAGGCAGAAAGCCTATGCAGATCCAAAGAGGAAACCTTTGGAATTTCAAGTTGGGAATATGGTTTTATTGAAGGTTTCACCCTGGAAGGGTGTGGCACGCTTCGGAAAGCGTGGGAAGTTGAATCCACGTTACACTGGCCCGTTCAAGATACTGCAAAGGATTGGGCTTGTAGCCTACAAATTGGACCTACCTGCTGAACTTAATGGCGTTCACGATACATTTCATGTATCAAATTTGAGGAAGAGTCCAACGCAAGAAACAGTGATCATTCCTGCTGACGAAGTTCATATCGACGACACGCTCCACTTTACCGAAGAACCCGTCGAGGTTACGGATTGGAAAGTTAATAAAACACACAGGAGTAGTGTCAAGCTCGTCAAAGTTCGTTGGAATGCAAGACATGGGCCTGAATTCACGTGGGAATGTAAGGATCGTATGAAAGAGAAATACCCCTATTTATTTCCTAAGACCCCTGCAACTAGAAGCAGAGCCTAAAATTTCGGGACGAAATTTATTTAGCGGGGGGAGAATGTGACAACCCTCACCAAACCAGGTATCCGTACGAATTAATTAATATTTAATTAATGCTTAATTACTGTGCTTGCTTACAGTTGTGATTAAACTGCTACTTGAATTCTGATACATACACATACATGCATCATACTTTATTGCTGTCACTCCATTATTTACACAGAACAATAGTGACAAAATTGATGCACAAAAGCACATTAGCACAAAGAACGGATAACCCAGTAAACACGCTGACATAGCCAGCATCAGACAGGCACTGTCTCTGAGGCCAGTATGAGCCGGGAACAGTTTACTACACTAGTAGGGAGTGTAGGGAGGTGAGGATTGTTAAACTGCGTCACTAGGTGATAGTTATAGTGACCGGATGTGCCTAAAACATGCTCTAATTACAAAATCCTGCACTTTAATACAAAATTCAGCGTTTAAGTTAACTACTAAAGTGCAAAAACATGGGAAAATAATACTAGACACTTTCCAAAGTGTCTGGAATTCATTGTGCCACTAAAAGTAATATTAACGACACTTTAAATGCTTATTTAGCAACTTAACGGATTAATATCCAACAGAACAACCGGACTTTACCCGGAACATAAAAATATTGTCAATGACATTGTTTTTCCTTTTCTGAGCCAGTTAGGGTCCCCGAATACCCTAACACCCGTTATAACACATAACACACTAGTAACTAATTAATCACCTAACTAAGCATAACTAGTTACCTAAGTAAATGGTTAAGATCTAACCATATAAACCCCCCCCCCCCAACGACCGTTTCCCCCAAGGGGACACATTCCATCAACTTTTGATTATTTTATTAGTCCATGTCTAATATCACAAAGACATTTTATACAATGGATATTAGTGGATGATGATTATAAGAATACATAGAGGTTAACACCTTCATTCACTTCACAAAACACTACAACATTTTTCACTCTCTCCTTCCCTCTCCTTGTGTTCGGCCGCAAGCTCACACACACCCACCCTCACTTTCAAATTTTGATATTGCTAAATCACATAAATACAAGTGTGCTAGAGTTCTTACGAGGAGACTCGGTGCTTACAGAATCACGAGGACCTCTCTACATCGCTATTAACCACCTAGTTTTCATTTTGATTCTTCCCTAGCCTTGAGCTAGTTGTAAGTGATTCTAAACACTCTCTTGTTCATGTTTAAAGTGGTTAATAAGAGATTTAACGGATAAAAGTCATGAACACTAAAGATCAAAACTTAAAGTCTTGCAAGTATGATAAACATGGTGGTTAAAGAGTAAATAATGGTGTAAAACTCATGAATCTTGTTTTGTTATGGTTATTTTATGTTGTTGATTGCTAGAAGTGGAACGGATCATCATCTAACCACGCTAGGTCATGTTCATGGAACATGAACTAGCAATATGTTTAGTGTAGAAGATACAAGATGACAAACCCTTCCATACATAACCATGAACTTGTGTAAAAATAGTTTTCTAGTAAAATGGAGTTTTAAACTAGTAGATCTAAAGATTTACAAGTGGTATTTTCGAAGAACCAAGTAAAATATACAAGTCTTATTTTTAAAGCTGGATCTTTCAAGAACTAAAGGTGTTTTTATGAACAAACAAGTGTGTAGACACTTGTGTAATAAAAGGATTTAACAAAGAAAAAGCTTATGCAGACAAAAGCAGCCCAAGATCAACAAAAAGCTTATGTAGACAAGAGGAGGCGTCCTGTCGAGTTTCAGGTCGGAGATTATGTTCTACTGAAAGTATCTCCTTAGAAGGGTATAATCCGTTTCCGCAAGCGGGGCAAGTTGGGTCCCCGTTATATTGGGCCATTTAAAATTTTGGCTCGAATCGGAAAGGTTGCGTATCGTTTAGAATTACCGCCTACACTAGACGGGATCCACAATACCTTCCGTGTATCACAGTTGAGGAAGTGCCTTGCGGATGAAACAGTGGTAGTACCTCTCGACGACATTGAATTAGACGAGGGGTTAAATTATGTCGAGAGACCGATAGCCATTAAAGACGCAAAAGTAAAGAACCTTCGCAACAAAGCCGTTAGACAAGTGTTAGTCCAATGGCTTCACCGAAAGGGGTCGGAACTTACATGGGAATCAGAAGATGAAATGCGAAGACACTACCCTTTTCTCTTCGGTACGTCAATGTTTAATTCGTTATGTGTCTAGGTTTCGGGGACCAAACCTCTTTTAAGGGGGGTAGACTTGTAAAACCCCAAAAATGTTTATTAGACATAAGTTAAAATGTAATAATAAAAGGGTAGTATTTATATTAAATAAGTGATTGAAATGGAGGGACTAAAGATGTAAATGCCCAAAATTAAGTTTAATAAAATATTAAATGGTAAAAACCCACACACAGTTCGTGTGTGGGGTTCTGGTCGATCAACAGGAGAGGAGCTAGGGGGTGAAACCCTAGCTTTACAAAATCCACAAGAATCAATAGAAATCTTAAGGAAATCGAAAGTATAATCAGCAAATTCTAAGCTCATACACCTGTTCTTCGAAGTGGTAAGTTCAATATTGTGATTTATTGAATTGTAAGAAGTGGGTCTTAACCCAAGCATGAGTGCATGACATAGAATTCATGAAATTTAGTTAGGATTAAGGAATAGGATAAGAATTATGGCAGAATTTATGTTTGATTTTGGATGGGTTGTTGTGATTGTAGCAAAAACCCGCTTGCTAAGAAGCTAGTAAGTGTAGGATGATGGAATGAGATCATATAACTAGAATTTTGATTATGAGCTTGATGTGATACATGAATGATGAATAAAGTTGATGTAGGATGAAGCAGTTATGTAAATTCTAATAAATGTGAATGTTGTATGATGATGAACTAGTAGAAATGTGCTTAATAGTCTTGTACCGTATACCTTAATTATGATGCCTACCAAGTGTTTGATGAAATGCTTAAGAGATAAATGTATGTGTGATATGGAAAAATGGCTGAACGAATTTGATGGACTAAATGATTGAATGAATGTTGTAATGTAGGCGTGAAGGAAGAAGGTATAAGCACTAGGAAAACGGAAGGCACGCAAGATCGAGGTATGTTCCGTTGCATACAAAACCTTACTTGAATTTTTGTTAATAATTATAAGAAACAACCCTTGTTATAATGATTACGATGGTTAGTAAGTAGATGGCAAATCCCTTGCGGATTTGGTTATGTTAACAAAGGTCATAATAAGTCATGCAAATCGACCGGTTCGAGTTGAACAAGTCGAGTAAGAAAAAGGTGCCATCCGTTTAGAATGGGTGGTCATGAATGCAATTACGAATGTATAAAGTTCAATCCGTTATACGGATAGAACGAAAGATTATGTTGAAAGCAATCAACCCGATGTTACCGGGTCGTAAGTGGTATGCTTGAATCTCATTATGAGAGTATATGCCATACCCATTTAATTGGGTAATCGAATGCGTAAGAAAAATGAAAGTACATAAACGAAAGGAATTATAATGATGGTATTGTAAGCGAAACAAGTATTATGACTAACTTTTTAAAGCTTTGTTGTGAGTGTAGGTAAATGCTCATCTTAGGCGACTTGGAGAATTGGAGTGAGCACGTGTTCATGATATGTCATACCAAGCGCTTCCGCTAGTTTGCATTAATGTTTTGTGTCAAATACTTGTTCATTTTGCATAACCTTGTTAGTAATCATACTTTTCAAAACTTGAAGTTATGGTTCTTAGTCGTGTTTAGTCGAATGGTTCTTAGACATTATTTTTGGATATTGTACAAAACAGGGATACACTCGTTTTACGGACGGGTCATGCCCAATTTTTGTTTTAAATATATACTAGTGTTGTTAGTATTAAAGTCTTTAAATTAGCAAAGTTGGAATGTTTTAAAAAAGTTATACTTTAAATCGCCCTTGTATGTTATTTTATAAAGACGAAAAAGCGGTCCTTACATTACTTATTTAATATAGTTGTGATCGGTAGTTTCCATCACCCGAGGTTTTTTATGCCGGAGATCAACTCTTGATCAAGGGCTTTTTCCTCGTATAAATCCTTGTGTCACTTGTTCATTTCATTCGAAGTTTGTTCATACATTTGCTATTCAAGTCAAGCATCACACCTCACAAAATATGATTTGGTTGCATTATCCTAGCTTGATTTTTGACCAAAACCGTTTGGCGCCCACCGTGGGGCAATTGGTGCTTCATTTTTAAGAAATTTTGTTCATTTCCGTCATTCCGGTTCATCACCTTCAACCACATGGCTTCTTCAGCGAAGAACACTTCAAGCTCTATGCCGACAGTCACTTCTTCACAGGGCATTCCACCTTGGCCTCCACCACCTTTTGGATCCCAGAAGAATGCGGAAAATGTTGCGAAGAAACAAAGCCCCGTTTTGTCAAAACCACCAACCTCTGTTGTCTCTCCTAGCCCTTCTAACAGTGATTTTTATTCTTTGATTTTGCAGATGAGGGATTACATGCAGCAGCAGGACAAAACCAATGTCAAGATCCTTCGAGAGATTGATGACATCAAGAAATTGAAGAGATCAGCAGAGGATCACTCTCCATTGGTGCCTAGATCACTGAATTTCGACACTCCAGTCATAACTACCCAACACTCTGCTCCTACTGAAGTCCAGTTTCAAGGTGGATCATCGGGAATGCGTTTTGGATCATCAGCAATAACGCAAGCTCAAGGATCCTGCTTTCAGCCTTCAGGATCATCGTCTCAGTATCAGGGATCCTTCTTCAATTCCGGAGGATATGTGGGAGCACAGACGGTTCAAGGATCCTCATCCCCAGGGACCCTTTCAGGTTCAAGGATCCTCATCCAAGGGTCAGGGATCCTCTCAGGGTCAAGGATCCTCCCAGGGTCTGGGACCCTTCCAGGTTCAAGGATCCTCCTCTCAAGTTCAGAGATCTTCATCTCAGGTTTACGGATCCATGGAGTATCCTCCAAGACCCCCAGTCACAGCACATCAAGGATCTAACATCTTTCAGGATCAAAGATTCTTAAGGAGTGTGCAACCCAGAAGTTCAGATGTTTATCTAGGAGACTTCATCCCAATGCAGACCATTGAATCATCTTGTCCCTCAATTATACCAAAATCCCGTCAATATGGATTCATATTCGGAGTCCCAAACTTGAATCCTTCAGGAGGTAACACTTTGAATAATTCTTATAACACTAACCATGGCTTTGTGCAGGATACATGTATCAATCAAGCTATAGCTAGGGAATTACAGAAACTGAAGGATATGATATCCAGCGTTCTAGGAGTGGTTAAACCCATTCTTGAAATTGCAGATGGAAGCCACAGGATATCTCATTTTGCACCACCTATTTGTGATGCTGAGATACCGAAAAGGTTTCAAATACCAACCATGAAGCTATATGATGGTTCAACAGATCCAGAGGAACATGTAGCTCAGTACAGGGAAACGATGGATATCAATCCCATCCTGGAGTGGTTAAAAGAAGCATGTTTATGCAAAGGTTTTGGATCCACATTAACTGGATCAGCTCTCAAATGGCTGCTAAGTCTTCCCCGTTACTCTATTACTTCATTTGCTAATCTAGTTAATCTGTTTAATAGTCAATTCTCATGTAGCAGAAAATTTGAACGTTTAACTAGTGATCTATATAGGGTAACACAATGTCAAAATGAATCACTTAGAGATTATATCACTAAGTTTAGTAAAGAATCTTTGGATATCCCCAATTTGGATATTGCTACGGTTGTGGAAGCCTTTAAAATGGGTTTACTTAGGGATTCACTGTTCTATGATGATCTTGTCATGACCCCTTGCAGGAATCTTGATGAAGTAAGAACCAGGGCCCTTAGATTCATCCGATTAGAGGATGATAAAAGGATACAAGAAAGACTGGCAGGATCCTCGAAACAGGAAAAACAAGGATCCTACTTCAGGAACAACAAGTCCAAGTCTTATAACAAGTCTGATAACCAGAATGTGCATGCAGTGGAACAGGAAGAGGATGATGAAGATTATCCTCCAATTTCTGAATATTGTTTTTCTGTTGATAACAATGAACTAATCCTTGCAATGCCGAACCTAGGTGAAAAAGCAAGATGGCCCAGAAAAAGTGATAAGCCAGCTGCAACGAAAGACAAATCCAAATGGTGTGCATATCATGAAGATTTCGGTCATCTCACTGAAGAATGTATTGCACTGAGAAAAGAGATTGGTTACCTGTTAAGCAAAGGACACTTGAAGGAGCTGTTGGGAAGAAAAAATTTAAGGATCCAAGATCCTGAAAAGGTTCCAGAAAGAGCTCCTACTCCTCCGGTTGATGCACAAATTATAAACTTCATATCCGGTGGATCAGACATTTGTGGCACTTCCTTTTCAGCAGCCAAAAGGCATGCTAAGGAGACCAAGATGGATAATGGGGATAGACCCATCCGAACCTCTACTGTTAGACAGGAAAAATTATAACTTTTGATAAGGATGATCGTGTTGAAGTCCAGGATCCTCATCATGATGGTCTTGTTATTACTTTGTTTATATCTAATCATTTTGTTCGCAGGATCCTGATAGATGGAGGAAGCTCAGTAAACATCATTTAGCTTGATGTCCTCAAGAAGATGAACATCCATGAATCGGATATTGTCCCAAGATCCTCAGTTCTTATCGGATTCAGTGGAGAAACCAAGAACACATTGGGGGACATTAAACTTCCCATCTACATAGAAGGACTTCATTCTTATCAGAAATTTTGTGTTATAGATTGCTTATCATGTCGCAATGTTATCCTTGGCAGGCCATGGATACATGACATGAAGGCAGTCCCATCTACATATCATCAATGTGTAAAGCTTCCTAGTCCATGGGGGGTGGTGAAGATTGAGAGTGATCAACAAGAAGCCAAGAATTGCTACACATCATCAATGAAACCAGCCTCAAGACCCAGGGATCATTAGCAATTAAAGCATTCTCCAAGAGATATCCTGGAGGCAAGAGAACAAGACCTGAAAGATATCCTTATGGATCCTCAGGATCATGAATCCAAGATCTTCATAGGATCAGGGATCCTTAACAACATTGAACAGGATCTAGTATCCTTCCTCAAGAAGAGAAAAGCCTGGAAGCATGAGGACATGACAGGTATCTCTAAAGATATAATTACTCATAAGCTTGGCATTGACAGGTCATTCAAGCCCATACATCAAAAAAGGAGAAAGTTTGCACCTGAGAGGAGTGCCATTATCCAGGAGGAGGTAGATAAGTTACTCCGAGCAGGTATGATTAGAGAGGTTAAGTATCCAAGATGGTTAGCCAATGTGGTTGTTGTTCAAAAGAAAAACGGAAAGTGGAGGGTATGTGTCGATTTCACTGATTTAAACAAGGCATGTACCAAGGATCCTTTCTCATTACCCCACATTGAGTCCATGGTGGATGCTACCGCGGGCCATGAGTTGTTGACTTTTATGGATGCTTCATTTGGATTTCAACAAATTCAGATGGAACCATCTGATCAAGAGGACACAGCCTTTATGAACCCAACTGGTATCTATTGTTATATTGCTATGCCATTTGGACTAAGGAATGCAGGTGCTACTTATCAAAGGCTAGTCAATATGATGTTTAAGGAACAAATAGGACACACTATGGAAGTCTATATAGACGACATGGTGGTTAAGTCCAAGAGAGCTGAGGATCACCTTAGAGACCTGGAGGAAGCATTTGATATCCTTGACAAATTCAATATGAAATTGAATCCTTCAAAGTGTCACTTTGGTGTTAAAGCAGGCAAGTTCCTAGTCTACATGGTAACAAAAAGAGGCATAGAAGCAAGTCCAGAGAAAATCAAGGCAATTGTGAATATCAAATCTCCTGCCAATGCTAAGGATGTGCAAAGGTTGACAGGGAGAATCGCAGCCTTGAACAGGTTCATATCAAAGTCATCAGAAAAGTGCAAGGAATTCTATGACATTCTGAGAAAGAACAAGAAATTTGAGTGGACTGAAAAGCATGAGAATGCTCTCAAAGCCCTTAAGGATTACCTATCCTCAGCTCCTGCCTTGATGAAACCAGAAAAAGGAGATATATTATCCTTATATTTGGCAGTCTCTTCCAAAGCTGTAAGTGCAGTCCTTGTTAAGGATCACGAAGGTACACAATATCCTGTCTATTATGTAAGTAAGAGTTTGCTTGATGCTGAATCCAGGTATTCACATTTAGAGAAACTTATCCTTGCTTTGATTATGGCATCTGTTAAATTAAGATACTATTTTCAAACTCATGCCATTATTGTTAGAACTAACTTTCCAATTAAGAATGTTCTCAGGAAACCTGAAATGTCAGGAAGGATGGCCAAATGGGCAGTGAAGCTTAGTGCTTATGATATAAGATATGAGCCAAGAACTGCCATTAAATCCCAAGCCTTAGCTGACTTTGTGGCAGATTTCAGTAGTGACTTGCAAAGGGAAGCTGAGTTAGAAGTTCAGCAGCTGGAAGAGACTAAGGATCCTTGGATACTCTTCACTGATGGAGCCTCTAACATCAAGGGAACTGGACTTGGAATACTACTAAAATCACCACAGGGGGACATAATACCCCACTCAATGGCTTGTGAGTTTCAAACTACTAATAATGAGGCTGAATATGAAGCCTTGATAGCTGTTTTGCAATTTGCCAAGCATATGAGAATCAGGTATCTTGAGGTACATGTAGATTCATTATTAATTACCAATCATTTTAATGGATCCTATGCTATTAAAGGTGAAAAGCTAATTAAATATTTAGAGATAGTCAAAGAATTGGCACTCTCTTTTGTTTCCTTTAGTTTGACACAGGTACCCAGAGAAGAAAATGCAGAAGCTGATGCACTGGCCAACCTTGGATCATCCTTGAAGATTCCGAAGGATATTAAAATCCCCATTATTCATATCCTAACTCCTGGTATTGAGGATCATGTAGCCATGAAGATAGGAGAGGATTCTGTAATCATCCCTAGTGACGACACACAATCTCATTCAGGATCATGGATCCTTCCAATCATGAGATATATACAGCATGGAGAGATCCCTACAGGAGAAAATCCTAGAGCTTTCAAAGTCAAGGTATCTCAATTTACAATATTAAATAACATGTTATATAAACGCTCTCTTCCAGGTCCATATCTAAGATGCATTGAGGATCCTGAAGTTCAAGAAGTCCTAAAGGATTTTCATGAAGGAGATTGTGGAAACCATACCGGGGGCAGAGCACTATTCTCAAGGATCCTTAGGACAGGATACTATTGGCCTACAATGAAGAAGGATGCTGTGGATTATGCCAAGAGATGTTGTCACACCCCGAAATTATCAGAGCTTGGCGTGACTGGACTGGTATCTTCATTGCACAGCGGAAGCAATTAAGCAAAGACTTCTAGAAACTGAACGCCTGCTAAGTACTCGAGTCTCCAATGGTTCTCCTATTCCAACCGTGCCTTGTCTTAGAACTGTAACCTGAGAAAGAAACATGCGAAAAATCAACATAAAGTTGAGCGAGTTCATAGTTTGTTTGTAAAAGATTTGAAATAAATCTTTTGAGTTGTGAAAGGTTTGAGATAAATCCTTTGAGTTGTGAAAGATTTGAAATAAATCTTTGGAATAACCGGTTTTTGAAGTAGTATTGAGAAAATGAATTTAAAAACCATTTTCTTGCAAAGTTATATGGAAACGTTGTGTTTGTAACATGTTATGTTCATAAAACCATGTTTTTGTAATGTTCGTATAATCATCAATGCCCACTCTGACTTTGACCCACATAATCCTATGCCTTAAATTTTGTATAAAACATGGTATTTTAATTTGTATGAACAAGTAGTTTCGTTAATATATATGTCCCTGGTATGTAGCAAATAAGGGGACTTGTGATCACCAATGGTTTGCAAGGCCATTGATATGTGTGAAGTGCAAGTAGGAAGACTCAAACCTAGCGGATTTATGCGTTGGGCACAAAGTCACCCCGAGGTCCGTTCTGTTTGGGCCTGGGGCTGGGCTCGCTACACCCAGATAGATCTACCGCTCCTGTCCCTCGGTCCTACCTTGAGGATTAATGGCCTCAAGTTTCCGCCTACCCACTCACATGATCTGTACGTTCTAACCCTCCTTACGCTAGCCATACCATGTGTAAAAAAAATGTCTGTAATCATTGTACATGTACTTTACCCCAGTCTCAAAGACTGATCCTCCCCAGCCACTAAGGCTGATCCTCCCCAGCCACAAAGGCTGATCCTCCTTATTCTCTATATATTATCACCAATTGATCCGTCCTTAGTCATGAAAATCATTCACATTTTGATAATACTCATTTGTTTTGTAAAAACCGGTATGTTTAGTATAAACCTTTCGTAAATCATTTGAGTTCCTCGAAATCCCTTCGTAATATGATTTAGAAATACGAGTTTTGTGTTTGTTCTAAACTTTGTTTGTTTTTGCAAAACGTGCATGTCTTTCCACCCCGAAAACATTTATAAAAATGTAAAGCCGTAAAAAGTGGGGTTATGAACTCACCTGAATATTCCTGTGCAAAGCTAGCTAATTTACGACTTCGTGATGTCGTTTCCAAGAGTTGACTTGCTAGTGTGCATTCTACAATATTCCTAACACGGAATATCTAATAAGTTTCTAAATAAACGTAGCAACTAACTACGTGTCACCGAGCTCTACCGAATCGTTAATCGAACGATCTGACGGTAAATAGTTGATTTGATGTAAATGACTAAGTTAAACTGCCGCGAGAAGTCGATTGAGTATGTAGGAATATTCGTATAATAACTTGTATTATATATATCCCGTCTTGTGTATATTTGCCGAAAATATACGTATGTGCCGTCTAGGCGTATAAAATAAATATGAAGAGTTATATTTATTTTATAAAGAAATCGTCGAGTTGTTATGTTTGAAAATAAATATAAACCATATTTATTTTTGTAAAAGATTTCGCGTTGTACGACATTTAGAATAAATATACAACTATATTTATTTTGTAAAAGTATACGAGTTGACGACGTTCGAAATAAATATAACATTATATTTATTTGTAAAAGCGTTTGGGATTATCAAGGTTTGAAATATTATGGACTCGAATTCCACTAAGCGTTGTCTTTGAAATATAATACGCGTCGTGTTTAAGGGTTTTTCTCGAAAAACGGGCAGAGTTTCCTCTATTTTTGGACGCCCCGACAACACAAGTTGTCGCTTTATTTTCAAAAATTCAACACAATGTAATCAAGATTCAACTATGTGCAAACTTGTCAAATATATAACGAATGTAATTTATAATTAGTCGGTTTCGAGAGCTCGTTATCACGTGATACGTTAAAAGTATAAAACACGAAATAGTAACGCCGTTAAAATCTTTACCACTTCTTCGAGTCGAAAGTCGAGCTGACCGAGTCAACTCGCTGAGTTGACTGAGTTTGACTGAGTTGACTCGGTTTGATCGAGTCAACCGAAACTGAGCCGTCTGAACGAACCGCTTGACCCGAACCGAACCATCTGAGCTGACTCGCTGCTGCTGACCGAGTTGGCTCGGTTGAGTTGACCGAGTCAACTTGCTGAGTTAACCGAGTCAACTGAGTTGACTGAACCGTATACAAAATTGACCCGAACCTTCCTGTTGACTGAGCCGGATGAGCTGAACCAAAACTCGAACCCGCTGACCCGGAACCCGAACCGAAACCCGTCTTGCTGAACCGGACCCTGTACAGACGTGAGTCTGACACGAACAAAACCACCAGCCGATTAAGAACATCATCATTTTCAGCCAATCAGCAGCAATCACCATCATCAAAACCGACAGGAGACGAAAAAGATCGGGACTTACCGTGAACTTGCCGGATAATGTCAAGTACCGCCTGAATCGGGACAGGGACCGCCGGTTAAAATAACCGACCGCCGGATAATGGAGCCGACCACCGGTCCGCCGGTTCTTCCTCTCTTCCTCGGTCTCTCTCTCTTTCTCTCTCGACAGCTCTCTCTCTCTCTCTTCGTTCCTCCCTGTTGCAGCCGCCACACGCCACCACCAGCTGGTGGTGGCTGCCGATAAGCAGAAGACAGAAGGGGGGGGGTTGTTGTAGGTGAGTCACCGGAGAAGAGGGGCGCCGTCAGCCCCTGTGTCGCCGTTGCCGGTCCTGCGTCGCCGGCCCTGTGTTGCCGGTCAAAGGTATCACGGGAGGGGAAGAGTAGACATGTGGATATACACTTGAGAGTAATATGTGTGTATTTGTAGTAAGGATCGAGAGAGAGGAGATGAAATGTTTCATCTTATTTGAGGGGGTATTGTAAATGTCTGTGTGTGGAATCAAGAGAGAGATGAAAGGCAGACTTCATTATTGTGTGTGTATTTTTGTAGTCTGCTTGTGGAATGAGAAGAAAACAAGAACTTCATGCCTTATTTATAAGCAAAATTGGTTTTATTGTCTTGTGTGCATTAGAATGACCCCCAGGTCATGTGTTTTAACTTAGAGATAGAAATCTTTTGTCAAGATTCTATAGAGATTTAGTAGAATATTGAAGGATTTTGTAGATCTTAATAGAATTTTGTAGATCTAATATGTTATGTGTAGGTTTAGGCTTGGGCCCAGGGCCCACAAGCCCATCTCGTGCGTAAGCGGCCCGTAATTCCTACGAGACCCGTTGTCAAAACCCTGAAATCCGTTTAACGTCAAAAAAAAAAAAAATAGGGTCGGTAGTCGTTGTTTGCATGCTCGTTCGTCGATCACGGTAATAATTGCGAAAAATTGCATCGTTGCCGTCTTTAATCCGTTGTTCGATCCGGTTTCGACTGTAGTCACTAAAATTTAATTACGAAGCTAATATATCGTAAAATTTTAATATCAGTCGGCATTGTCAGTATCCTGTTCGGTTTCAATCCGTTGCCGTTTAACGTCTTGCCGGTTTCTCTGTAAACCACCATTCGCGCACTGTAAGGTCGGATAGGCGTTCCCAGGCACTCCAAAGGCCTAATTAAGTTAATTCGCGCTGTAAACACCATTTATTATCGCGTTAATCACTTGTTGATTACGTAATTAAGAGCCATAAATTACGGGTTGTCACATTCTCCCCCTGTTACAGAAATTTCGTCCTCGAAATTTAGACTATGTTATCTCCCCAGGATTGTGTTGTTCGCAGGTAAGTCCAAATAACAAAGTGAATGACCGCGTAATCGAAACAAGACTTATTCGAATCATGTGAATTCAAGGGCATTCCTTCACAATAGGAATCCCAACAGTTTAAAAGAAAAATGTGTCTCAGTAATTGATGTCAAAAGGAAACGAGACGTATAGGTACAGTCACTAATGTGACTAAGTTAACAGGGATCCAACAGGAACTTCGACCAATCGAATTCCATAAGAACGTTCACAATAAGTAACTGAGTTCTAGAAGCAATAACATCCACTGAATGAACTTAGAATCAACAATCTCAAATGTAATAGTTTGCATGAAACGTTCGATCGTGATCAGCGCAAGCTGCAAGTCATACCGACGCCACAAGGTGTCGCAATGAATGAAACCATTTAATAATAGAGGTGATCGAACAAGTATCACCTGTGTTTTGCATGAAACGCTCAATCATAATTAGCCCAAGCTACAAGTTTGTACTGACACCACAAAGTGTCGTAGTGATTGAAACAATTCAATAATAGCGGTGATCAAACAAATTCACCGTGTTTGAAGTCAATTGAAAGCGCAATGGAGTAAATATGAATGTTTGTTCCAAAACAAACATCAAAGAATTTTCAATTGAAGATGGAACATCAATGAAACAATGTTTTCGATCGAAGGTGAAGAAGCAATGGATGTCGCAAAGCATTCGATCGATGTTGAAAGAACCGTTATGAGGTACACCGGAATATGAAATGAATTTGTGTACCATTGTCTTAACACACAATTGTGTTAAGACTGTTGTAATGTGATAATTCAAAGCGGATTTAATCTGAATCAATAAATGAATAATTAAATCCGTGCATAAGGTACGTAAACGAGTTTAGCGCAAGGTTCAAATTAGTGAAAACACCACCACGAGGTGTCGAAATCAACAATTTAATGGAGTCGAATACCAAACAAGTTTACCACGACTCGGAACAAATGAAGTGTTCGTTAAAAATTGATTTGAATATGATGCTCCCAATACATCATATGGTGTCTCGAATCGAATAAGTGTAATGAGCAAGTTCAAACAATTGAACTTGGTTTTAGCGTAATCCGACAATAAGTATATGTATCGACAAGAAAACTTTCGGCATGGTTATAACGAAAAACCATGTATGTAACTTGTAAAGAAATGATCGTAATACAATGACCATTAAGAGGAGTAGAGATACGAAAATCTACTCAGTAAGTGTGAAATTCGAAATTTCAATAAAAGAAATTTGAGAACTTTACCTAGGGTTTCGTGTGACGACCAATTGTTAGGTGACATTACCATGGAATGTCGAACATAGCGTGTTCGTCGTTAGTTAGGTAGGGGGGATTGCGGAGACAATAGTCTTCTCCCTGGCGTGATTCGTGTCGTTGCAGGATCGCGTGACAAGTTGTCGTTTCCTGATTGTTAGTTCTCCTGCTGACAGGAATCTAGCATCGTCGTTAAATTTGCGTCATCGTTCCTTCTCAAAGGCCTCGCCTCGACAGTCGTATGTGACGTGCTTCAACCTCCGTTGATATATAGCTTAAGTTTCACGTATACCTGTGCACTAGAGTTACGTTCTGCGTAGGGTGTGATGTACTCCGACATCCGTTGACGTAAAGTTTGAGTGCCATGTATTCTCATGCGCTAGCGTTTTGTTATGCGTAGGCTGCCTGCTCGGAAAGTTAAATATCATAGGCAATATGGATAATAGCGTGTGCCCGAGTTAATATTCGCGGTTCCTACGTGATGACCGTTAATAAACACACATGAGCGCAATTAATCAATCATATAACATGTCAGTCACCAATAAGCAATCAGGTAATTCTCCTAGTTTCACTAGCCAATTTCTCCCAGTCTTTAAGACTGCTCTATCCTCCACCTCGACCTCTTAGATCGAGCCTCGGTCCCCTTGACCGAGCCTCAGCCTTCATGACTGAGCCTACTCTTCCTAGCCTCACTAGCCAACTACCTCGGTCACCTAGACCGAGCCTCGATCCTCCAGACCGAGCCTCAGCCCTCCAGGCTGAGCCTATAAAAAAAATCAACGTGCTCAACTACCTCGGTCACCTAGACCGAGCCTCGATCCTCCAGACCGAGCCTCAGCCCTCCAGGCTGAGCCTATAAATAGTAAAATGTGCTCAACATTTGTTTGGAAACAAAATTTTGACTGTTTGCTTGTCGGCAACGGTTGGAGACCATATTTGAGTACTGGGCGTTCTGTATGTATTCAACGTCTTAATAGTCTAAGTTCCCAGAGGAAAGTGAGGTTAGAGCCTAGGTATCACAACAGGAACCTAATTTGCTGTAACCTATAGCTCTGATACCAATCTGTCACACCCCGAAATTATCAGAGCTTGGCGTGACTGGACTGGTATCTTCATTGCACAGCGGAAGCAATTAAGCAAAGACTTCTAGAAACTGAACGCCTGCTAAGTACTCGAGTCTCCAATGGTTCTCCTATTCCAACCGTGCCTTGTCTTAGAACTGTAACCTGAGAAAGAAACATGCGAAAAATCAACATAAAGTTGAGCGAGTTCATAGTTTGTTTGTAAAAGATTTGAAATAAATCTTTTGAGTTGTGAAAGGTTTGAGATAAATCCTTTGAGTTGTGAAAGATTTGAAATAAATCTTTGGAATAACCGGTTTTTGAAGTAGTATTGAGAAAATGAATTTAAAAACCATTTTCTTGCAAAGTTATATGGAAACGTTGTGTTTGTAACACGTTATGTTCATAAAACCATGTTTTTGTAATGTTCGTATAATCATCAATGCCCACTCTGACTTTGACCCGCATAATCCTATGCCTTAAATTTTGTATAAAACATGGTATTTTAATTTGTATGAACAAGTAGTTTCGTTAATATATATGTCCCTGGTATGTAGCAAATAAGGGGACTTGTGATCACCAATGGTTTGCAAGGCCATTGATATGTGTGAAGTGCAAGTAGGAAGACTCAAACCTAGCGGATTTATGCGTTGGGCACAAAGTCACCCCGAGGTCCGTTCTGTTTGGGCCTGGGGCTGGGCTCGCTACACCCAGATAGATCTACCGCTCCTGTCCCTCGGTCCTACCTTGAGGATTAATGGCCTCAAGTTTCCGCCTACCCACTCACATGATCTGTACGTTCTAACCCTCCTTACGCTAGCCATACCATGTGTAAAAAAAAATGTCTGTAATCATTGTACATGTACTTTACCCCAGTCTCAAAGACTGATCCTCCCCAGCCACTAAGGCTGATCCTCCCCAGCCACAAAGGCTGATCCTCCTTATTCTCTATATATTATCACCAATTGATCCGTCCTTAGTCATGAAAATCATTCACATTTTGATAATACTCATTTGTTTTGTAAAAACCGGTATGTTTAGTATAAACCTTTCGTAAATCATTTGAGTTCCTCGAAATCCCTTCGTAATATGATTTAGAAATACGAGTTTTGCGTTTGTTCTAAACTTTGTTTGTTTTTGCAAAACGTGCATGTCTTTCCACCCCGAAAACATTTATAAAAATGTAAAGCCGTAAAAAGTGGGGTTATGAACTCACCTGAATATTCCTGTGCAAAGCTAGCTAATTTACGACTTCGTGATGTCGTTTCCAAGAGTTGACTTGCTAGCGTGCATTCTACAATATTCCTAACACGGAATATCTAATAAGTTTCTAAATAAACGTAGCAACTAACTACGTGTCACCGAGCTCTACCGAATCGTTAATCGAACGATCTGACGGTAAATAGTTGATTTGATGTAAATGACTAAGTTAAACTACCGCGAGAAGTCGATGGAGTATGTAGGAATATTCGTATAATAACTTGTATTATATATATCCCGTCTTGTGTATATTTGCCGAAAATATACGTATGTGCCGTCTAGGCGTATAAAATAAATATGAAGAGTTATATTTATTTTATAAAGAAATCGTCGAGTTGTTATGTTTGAAAATAAATATAAACCATATTTATTTTTGTAAAAGATTTCGCGTTGTACGACATTTAGAATAAATATACAACTATATTTATTTTGTAAAAGTATACGAGTTGACGACGTTCGAAATAAATATAACATTATATTTATTTGTAAAAGCGTTTGGGATTATCAAGGTTTGAAATATTATGGACTCGAATTCCACTAAGCGTTGTCTTTGAAATATAATACGCGTCGTGTTTAAGGGTTTTTCTCGAAAAACGGGCAGAGTTTCCTCTATTTTTGGACGCCCCGACAACACAAGTTGTCGCTTTATTTTCAAAAATTCAACACAATGTAATCAAGATTCAACTATGTGCAAACTTGTCAAATATATAACGAATGTAATTTATAATTAGTCGGTTTCGAGAGCTCGTTATCACGTGATACGTTAAAAGTATAAAACACGAAATAGTAACGCCGTTAAAATCTTTACCACTTCTTCGAGTCGAAAGTCGAGCTGACCGAGTCAACTCGCTGAGTTGACTGAGTTTGACTGAGTTGACTCGGTTTGATCGAGTCAACCGAAACTGAGCCGTCTGAACGAACCGCTTGACCCGAACCGAACCATCTGAGCTGACTCGCTGCTGCTGACCGAGTTGGCTCGGTTGAGTTGACCGAGTCAACTTGCTGAGTTAACCGAGTCAACTGAGTTGACTGAACCGTATACAAAATTGACCCGAACCTTCCTGTTGACTGAGCCGGATGAGCTGAACCAAAACTCGAACCCGCTGACCCGGAACCCGAACCGAAACCCGTCTTGCTGAACCGGACCCTGTACAGACGTGAGTCTGACACGAACAAAACCACCAGCCGATTAAGAACATCATCATTTTCAGCCAATCAGCAGCAATCACCATCATCAAAACCGACAGGAGACGAAAAAGATCGGGACTTACCGTGAACTTGCCGGATAATGTCAAGTACCGCCTGAATCGGGACAGGGACCGCCGGTTAAAATAACCGACCGCCGGATAATGGAGCCGACCACCGGTCCGCCGGTTCTTCCTCTCTTCCTCGGTCTCTCTCTCTTTCTCTCTCGACAGCTCTCTCTCTCTCTCTTCGTTCCTCCCTGTTGCAGCCGCCACACGCCACCACCAGCTGGTGGTGGCTGCCGATAAGCAGAAGACAGAAGGGGGGGGGTTGTTGTAGGTGAGTCACCGGAGAAGAGGGGCGCCGTCAGCCCCTGTGTCGCCGTTGCCGGTCCTGCGTCGCCGGCCCTGTGTTGCCGGTCAAAGGTATCACGGGAGGGGAAGAGTAGACATGTGGATATACACTTGAGAGTAATATGTGTGTATTTGTAGTAAGGATCGAGAGAGAGGAGATGAAATGTTTCATCTTATTTGAGGGGGTATTGTAAATGTCTGTGTGTGGAATCAAGAGAGAGATGAAAGGCAGACTTCATTATTGTGTGTGTATTTTTGTAGTCTGCTTGTGGAATGAGAAGAAAACAAGAACTTCATGCCTTATTTATAAGCAAAATTGGTTTTATTGTCTTGTGTGCATTAGAATGACCCCCAGGTCATGTGTTTTAACTTAGAGATAGAAATCTTTTGTCAAGATTCTATAGAGATTTAGTAGAATATTGAAGGATTTTGTAGATCTTAATAGAATTTTGTAGATCTAATATGTTATGTGTAGGTTTAGGCTTGGGCCCAGGGCCCACAAGCCCATCTCGTGCGTAAGCGGCCCGTAATTCCTACGAGACCCGTTGTCAAAACCCTGAACTCCGTTTAACGTCAAAAAAAAAAAAAAAATAGGGTCGGTAGTCGTTGTTTGCATGCTCGTTCGTCGATCACGGTAATAATTGCGAAAAATTGCATCGTTGCCGTCTTTAATCCGTTGTTCGATCCGGTTTCGACTGTAGTCACTAAAATTTAATTACGAAGCTAATATATCGTAAAATTTTAATATCAGTCGGCATTGTCAGTATCCTGTTCGGTTTCAATCCGTTGCCGTTTAACGTCTTGCCGGTTTCTCTGTAAACCACCATTCGCGCACTGTAAGGTCGGATAGGCGTTCCCAGGCACTCCAAAGGCCTAATTAAGTTAATTCGCGCTGTAAACACCATTTATTATCGCGTTAATCACTTGTTGATTACGTAATTAAGAGCCGTAAATTACGGGTTGTCACAGATGTGATGCTTGTTAGAGGCATATTAATATCCTTCATTAACCAGCAGAGCTCCTGCATCCTATATCCTCTTCTTGGCCATTCATGAGATGAGGAATGGATATAGTTGGTAAACTTCCCAAGGCACCTGGAGGAAAAGTGTTCATGCTTACTGTTTTGGTCAAAAATCAAGCAAAGATAA
Organism: Helianthus tuberosus; assembly: GCA_030545235.1. Taxonomy (NCBI): domain Eukaryota; kingdom Viridiplantae; phylum Streptophyta; class Magnoliopsida; order Asterales; family Asteraceae; genus Helianthus; species Helianthus tuberosus. Next base: position 986,306 of record JARYGA010055520.1, read on the forward strand.
TGCAACCAAATCTTTTGTTATGAGGTGTGATGCTTGAATCAATGAACAATATTAAGGATCACTTAGAAATGTAATAAACAAGTGACACAAGGATTTATACGAGGAAAAAGCCCTTGATCAAGAGTTGATCTCCGGCATAAAAAACCTTGGGTGATGGAAACTACCGATCACCAACTAAGATTAAACAAAAGAAGTTTACAACTCGGGAAGATAACAAGCTTGTTACAAGGATCACTAGTGTGCAATGTGCAAAAATGTATGAAATCGCCAAGTAGATTGCCGAGAGCTGTTCGAGTGTTGTTACGAGAGTGTGTGTGTTTGCTAAAATTAGCTAAGTGTTCTCCTCAAGCTTGTTATCCCCATTTTAAATTAGAAACAACTAAGATAACAAACTGTCTGACAATTATGCAAGCTCCCCACGATCTCCACAACGTCCATAATGGTCAAACACGTGCTGAATATAAAGGGAATATGCTCCAGGAATTTTGGCGAGACTTGGTCCATGCCTTTGCTCCTGCAAAACAAGCTTACGTACAAGGTAGACAATTGTTAGTATAAGGATAACAATAAGGATCCTGAATCCTGATCTAGCAACACCTACTGAGGATCCTTAATTCAAACAGAATTGAGGATCCACGATCCTGGTATCACTTGAAGACCCGTGATCCTTAGGATTAGAAAATCCTCCCCTAATAATTGCCCCCAAAATATAAGGAGTAAAGTGTAAATTTTGGCGAGTTATATTTTCTTGATTCTTATCCGCAACAAACTAACGGATATATATCCGTTATGATCGAACTATCCATTGCAGATCCTACGTCACTTGAAGCGACATCCCTGCAAAATCATGATTATAAATTCAAGTTAGAGATAAGGGTCTAGAGGCATTTAAATTCGTGCGTTACATCCTTTAAATCCTCATTCGAAGGTCAAGCAGGTACTTTTCTCCCCTTTCTCTTTTCTCTTTCTTGCTCTGTTCTTCTTCTTTCTCAAAATCTCCGAATCACAATGAAGCTAAGATCATCCCCTGCTAAGGATCATCGAAAATATAGTCCCTTAAAAAGCCAAAGGATCATCGAAGACTCTCCGAAGGAACGTTGCTGCTTTACTAATCCTGAGATCGATAGGATTCGTCATTGCTTTCCGGCAAGCACTGTTTTCAAACCCTTTGACCCTACCGTTCAGAGTGATTTTATCTCTGAAACTTGGGTTGCATTTCCAGTCACCCCATTCTCAATAGGATACTCCTACCTTTTCCTGCTTTTACCCAATCTTTCTTCTCCCTTACCGGCATATCCTATATCCAAGCTATGCCAATGATGTGGAGGGTTCTATTTACCCTTGAGAGGATCATTGAGCAGGAGGATATTGAGTTGGGAATGTCGGAGTTGTCTGAACTATACAACCTTGTGAGCCATGGTTCACACCGCTTTCTATTCAAACACAAACCCGGTGAACCTCATCCAATCCTGAAAACCACCAAGAATGATACCAAGTGGAATAAACGGTTTTTCTTTGTCAGGAGGAATTCTATCCCTGATGGGAAGGATCTCCCCAGAAAATGGGCCACTCATGGTAGGATAGAGGATCCTTATAGAAGGATCATAGGATATCCCTGTTTCTGTTGAGGATCACTAACATCTTCTTGTTTATTTTGGGCAGCTATCTCTGTTTCACACATCATTACATCACCAGTAACTAAATAGAGGATCAACGCCTTCTGGAATCTTGATCCTGCAGTAAGAACATTTCAAGCAAACACCAAGGATTCTCAAGAAGTATCCTCAGGCTCAGTTACAATGTCAAGTAAGTATCCAAGTTTACATATGGTTAAATGTCGAAATACAAATAAAACAAGAATACTTATCTGTTGTTTTGGATTGATAGGTGCTGGAAAATCCTCAAGGTCTGCCACCCGCTTTAATGTCACCGATCTTACTGCTGTTGCTCCCAGGTCTAGGAAGAAGAAGACTGCTGCTAGCCCAAGTTCCGTGGTCCCAAAGCCTACCACCTCCAAGGGGGGAAAGAAAAGGAAGGCCACCGAAGCTGACAATCTTGAAGGCTTGCCTCTAATCCGCCACCAGTTCCAAGAATACTTTGCTGATGTAAGGATCACTGACTATGCTTGATTATCCTGCCCACTTGAGGATCACGTGATCCTGAACTTTACCTTGACTTTTTGCAGAAATTTGCTGAGGTCGAAATGCTGTTTGATGCTTATGTTGAGGAGGCGGAGCAAAAGCATCTGGAGTATCAAAAATTCTTCCTGGCTAAGGATGAAGCTATCTCCTACCTTGAGAAGGATCTTGCTCTAGCAAAGCAGCAGGTGGTCATGGCCCAGATAAACGCTGATCACGAGAAGCACGACCTGCTGGAAGATGCTAAAGTCTCTGCTGCCATCACAATGTATAAGATCAAGCTGCAAATGGATCAGGAGGCTGAGGATCCTGACTTCGACAGGACCACTTGGGACAAGGAGTGCTGGAAGGCAATGCTAGCTGAGCTCGAGGATGAGGAGGAGGCTACCGAGGTCTTGGCGATCGAGGCAAGTGGCAGCGGGAAGGATCAAGCTGGTGGTGATGATGCTGGTGGTGATGCAGCCAAGGTGTGAGCTGCTGAAATGGGCGATGATGGATATTTCTAGACACGGCCGGAGCCCATTTTTTAGGATTTGGTAGTGGTTTTTTGGTTATGGTGTTTTGAAACAATGTTGGGTTGTAATTTGAACAATAGTTTTTAGGATTATGGATCAAGGATCCTTAGACAATAGGTAGGATAATAGGTGGTGGAGGGATCCTCTGTTTGGGGGATGAAACCACTTGTTATCCTGCCATCTTTTATTTCCTGCACTCTTAAGACCCGTTAACAATGGACACCCTTTGTCAACCCAAATGGACGGGCCACGTATAGCTGGTAGAAATTTGGGTTGGCAATTTTGGCAACCTTAAAAGGGTTTAACTTTTGTGAATAAATAAAACTTTAAATTTTTGGCTATTTCCCGTGTTATTATCCTTGTGAATTCTTTATTTCTCTAGTGTAGTTATCAACTTTGTTTGAATTTATCAAGTTTAATAAATCATGTTTAAAAAATTTTAGGATATGATAAAGGATCAAATATCCTATAGTCGATAAACTCAGACAAGTTATGCAACTTAAGGATCATTAGTTCTGTTGTCAAAGGATAAGGGTCACTTATATAAATAATGAATAAAATAAAAGTGATCAAGGATCATACCTGAGAATCCAAGTTAGGATCCTAACCCTTTAATATTTATAATCAGGATAACCAAAAGACAAACCTTAGTAGAAGATAAGGATCAAGGATCCTTGGTCGTTTTAGCCTCAAAAACCTGAAATAGAATATAACTTGGGACTAAGCCAATATAAGAGAAAAGTTAGTAACTGGGGACAAGCCCAACAATTCTGGGGACAAGCCCAATATACTGGGGACAAGCCCAAAGGATAACTGGGGACAAGCCCAAAGGATAACTGGGGACAAGCCCAAAGGATCTTGTGTAAACTGGAGTATGGCCCTCACTGGCGACTATCCAAACTTAGTGACATGAAAATGCCAAAACCTTAGCTAACGTGAAAACGTTAGAAACCTTAGGAACGGATGTATGGTACGTCTACCATTATACGTAGGATCCCGGATACAGCCATTACAATAAAATTGTCAGCCCCTAAAGCGAGTACTGGTCCCATTGCCATGAACTATACCAGGATCATCATGCGCTGCTGGTGAAACTGGGGATAGGCCCAAAACTGGGGACTAGCCCAAATAACTGGGGTCAAGCCCAAATAACTGGGGTCAAGCCCAAATAACTGGATACTTCTGTGGATACTCAATCCTTTGTTAAGGATACCTAAACCTTCTGCAAAACTCAGATTCAAGTGAAAGGAGGATAAAGGATCCAGGATCCTTATCCTTATATATAAGATAATTAAAGAATGAAATAGTTTGAGATTAGATCATTACCAAAATGAGGATCTTCTGTCCTGTAAGGATCCTTCAGGATACTTGTTAGGTAAGGATCGTGGATCCTTATTACATGAAGTATTTCTTCAAATGGACAGCATTCCAAGCTCTTGGTAGCAAATCACCTTCCATTGTTAGCAATCGATATGCCCCCTTTCCTGCTTCAGCTTCAATCAAATAGGGGCCTTCCCACTTTGGTGCTAACTTTCCATCAACAGGATTGATGGTATTCTGAAATGCTTTCCTTAATACCATATCACCAACTTGGAATTTCCTGATCTTGACATTTTTGTTGTAGGCCCCAGCCATCCTTTGTTGATAATTGGCCATCCTTATCTTTGCCAAATCCCTGAGTTCTTCTATAGTATCCAAGTCTTGAACAAAGTTTTCAGCATTTTCTTCAGGATCACGAATGCTTGTTCTTGTAGTAGGAACCACCATCTCTGTAGGGATCACTGATTCTGCTCCAAATACCAAAGAGAATGGAGTTTGGCCAGTAGCATTCTTGGGAGTTGTCCTATCAGCCCAAAGTACATAAGGTAGTTCTTCTGCCCATTTTCCTTTCTTGGATCCAAGCTTCTTCTTCAAATTGTTGATGATGATCTTGTTGGATGATTCTGCCTGGCCATTAGCTTGTTGTAACACCTCGAAAATTTACGCCCAATAATGTATTGACACGTGTCATAAGCTTTGAATATGAGAAAAAGCACTTTAGAGGGACTAAAGTTGACAGACAGTGAAACTATGTGAATATAAGGGTACAAAGTGTCAACAATGGATAAATAGGCCCTACAATAACCCTACATGGTGTTTATAATCTTAAACGATTAAATCATGGATCATACAAAGCGGAAGATGAAAGAAAGTGATGAATTACAAACTACAGGGGCTAAATGTGTCAACATGTTGAAAGTATACCTCTGAGTGACCTTTTGGCAAACCTAAAGCTTTGTAACGATAAAATATACTCACTAGAATATGTGATAAAAATTTCATCAAGTTTCGTTATCGTATGAGAAAGTTATGATCAAAACCGTGCACGAAGGGTTAAATGCGTTAACGTTGAAATTCGTGACTTTTAGGGTAAGCACAAGGTTAACCAAGGACCTACCCAAGTTTGTAGATGTCCTAAGGCCCTTAAAAATCAGATTTGAGGGTCAAGAGTGCAAGAAAAATAAGCAAAACCACGTAACAAAGGACAAAGGACTAAATTGCAATTCATAGAAACTTGTTAACCTGGTCGCCACTTGTACGCGGCCCGCGAGGGGGTTCTCGCGCCCCACGTACAAGCTGCCAGCGAACAAAAGCACGCAGATGTCAGTTGCAGGTCTGATTTTGATTTTTCACAGCTGTTACATGATACCAGGGACTCACCAATGGTTTTACATGCATAGGGGGCACCTGGACAGATCTTATAACATTTATAGACTCTTGTGGCATCATCTAATGAGATCAAAGATGATATAAAAGGGACTTGAAGTGGCAACATTCATCACTTGCATTTTCAAAACTCACAAGACCCACTTCTGGAGCTCCTCTGATCAACCTCAGGCTTTCTAGTGATCTCTAATCGTAATTAGGACTCTTGTAAGTATTCCTAACCCTCTCTAATTCGTTCTAGCTTAGTTAATTAACTAAAAGTCAAACCGTCGTAAATTAAATTTGACTTCGAGATTAAATGAATTTTGCTCAGTCATTTCTCGAATTGAAAGTACCTACAAGTTGGCATTTATGTGGGTAACAAACCCTTAAAATGGTATTTTCAGATTCCCACTCTAACTATGTTAATTGTCGAGTCAAAACTTGCTTTAAAAAGTCAACAGAATGTGTATTTTCAAATTTAAGCATAATTAGCAATGTAGGGTACATGCAACCTGTTTGATCATTAATATAACATGGTAATTAATGTAAGAACATGTCTCAACGTGTTCAACTCGACAATTTTCAGTTTAAACCCAGATCGGAACCGAAAGTCGCATAATTTGACTTCTGCTTTGACTTTCAGTTCTGACCCGTTCTTGCATGTTTAAGATCTGCCTTAGAGCTTAATTTGGACCAGGTTTCATATAAGTATAACTCTCTGAGATTATGCAACTTGGTTCAATACTTATCCAATTCATATGCATGTTTCCGATTAATGCTTAAATATTGACTATTATGCCCTTTTGACTATAAAACGTGATTTTTGAAAAAGTAAAAGAGTAGAAACATTAGTTACTGATTTACAAACTTGCACCTAAAATTTGACATCAGTTTGAGGTCTAGATTAAGAGTTATGCTCATTAGCGTAAATTGAAAGCCTTATGTTAATTAAACGGCGTAATTAGCGAATAGCCTATTTAAACACACTTTTTGATATCAAACTTTTTACCCATTGATGTAATATAATATTTTGGGATTTTTGAATATTTTTATTTAATTTTTGGCTGAGCATAACATAGGTCTCTAAGTTTAATTCGGTTAATACCGATTTTGCCCTTTTTAGCCATAAAATGAGTTTTACAAATCCTTTTGACCCCAAACCTTTTTCTACTGATTTTATTTGTTAAATAAAATATTTTGAGCCTTCTGGAATTATAAAAATATCAGCTTTCTTTTAAAAACCCGGAAATGGCTCCAAATCGCCTTTTTAAGCGTTTTTAACGCATAGTATGTACTAAAACTATATTAAACATATAAGGTTGATACCTACTGATGTTTTTAGTATATTTTGAGATAAAAATAGTAAGTAAAGTTTTTGAACTCAGCTTTCCAGTTTTGACCTTTTTAGCCCTTGTGAAATTACCAAAATACCCCTAAGGAGCATAGTTTGGTTTCAAATGATAAGTTTCACATATGGGTCATACCCTACTGTTATAACATGTTAAATTAAGTGTATTTACTGTATAAATCAGACCTGTAACTCAGAATACTAATTAAACTCTTTTATAATCTTTTAAATGACCAAAATGCCCTTATGAGGCATAAGTTGAGTTTAAATTCATTTGGGGCATAATAGAAGATATCTTACTGATATTATAACATATTTAAGCCATATTATCTCAGGGAACTTGCATATGAATCTTATGGTTACCCGTAACGCCCTTTTCGCGTCCGGTTCGGTTTATGTAACTAGTTTGCATAAATTGACCGAAACGGGTCAAACATTATCATTTTTGTCTCAAAATCCAGAATGTATTTAGTATACCCATATTATACAAGTCTTCAAACTTGTCGGGTCTAAATCACATTCTATCCGGTCTTCGCTTAATCGTGCGTTTGAACCGTATCGTCCTTAAAACTAACCGGTCTAAGCTTAGGCTTAAATAAAGACCCGTTAGAAATCTAATAGGTTATTATAAACCTTTGTTCCAGAATAGAAGAACCAGTAAAAGCTACCTTCACTCGCTAATTGAGATTTATACTTACAAAGGTAAATACTTTTAACTTATTTTCCCTATACGGGCTTGGGGTACGGTATATAAAATACCGCTTGGTCCGGCATTGAATTTTTAATCGAATAGTGGTTAACTTATTGATATGCTATGTTTTGAATGTGTTTTGTTTGATTAAAGCCTTTGGGGGGTTAATGACCATGTCCCGGATATCCTTGGCATCATCTTACGAGATGGCCACGACCTGAGCACGGGGTTTAGGCATACACCTTTCAGTGCATAACTCAATATTGTGGTGTGTCTATTAATCTTTAACCCGGTCTACGGATCGGGCTACTGAACGCATAAGTAACATGTAAATCCCTTACAAGATTATTTTCACATAATTATCCCAAGTTATAAAATGTTTTGTGCCACATGCATTCAAATCAATTTTCAAACCTTTTCAAAACGAGTCAGTTAAATTGTATTTACCAGTGTAAACTGACGTATTTTTCCAAAAGGTTAAGTGCAGGTACTACTCGTACTAGGCTGGCTGTCTTCTAAGCGTCCACAATAAGTCTCGCAAGCTTGGATGTCAATAAAACTGTTGAACAATATCTTCTTTTATTTTGATCCGCCTGTGGATCCGTTTCAACTATTCGTGATATTTAATATTACATTTCATTAAAGTTGAAATGAATCTATCTTTGCTTCCGCTGTGCATTTATATATTGTGTTGTTTGTCTATGATGATACCAACTACGTCACTATACTCCCCACCGGGCCCACCGGTGACACGTGGAAAATAGGGGTGTGACAGGTTGGTATCAGAGCCAACTCTGAGTGAATTAAACACTAGCCTTTTGTGTTTAATCTCAGTTACACATTTGCACATTCCTCGATTCTCGAGTCTAGACAAAGAACTTAGGAATATTCCAAATTTGTTTTATTTCTAACTTTGTCTTATATATATTTTTCTTGTTGTATCACTTGTTTGTTTTTGACAGGTTGACAGAATGCCGCCACGGATGAGAGGAAGAGGAAGGGGAAAAGGAGCACTTGTAGCCCCAAATGACCATGAAGCCGGACCCTCGCACCGGCGAACACCATCTGATCCCAACAACCCAGGTCCTCAGGAGCCATGGAGGACCTACATTGAGCCTGCTAGGCGCTCGGTTTCACTGAGTACCTCCCCATCTATCCCTCATTCTTTCGGGCCTCATTCTGAAAATGAGCCCCACAACTCCCACCAGTCCTACATACCTCTTCAAGGACATAACTCACCCTTTGACCACCTATCACCTGTTTTCCAGGGCCAGTTCAACCCTGCTGACTACCTTGGAGTGCCAATGGGTTTTAACCTACTTGGACCCGAAGACCACTTTTCTGGTGGCAACCCGATGGATATAGATGAGGATACCGATCCTTCAATGCCACCATCTGGAACTCCGAACCACCCCATCGAAATTTCCGATGGGTCACCTTTTGTGGGATCACCTTACAATGGTCCCGACAGCTTTGAGGAGAAATTCAGACAGTATGACTGGGTATTTACTCCCAGTTACCACAGCTCTCCCCTGCACCAGCTACAGCACAGCTCTCCCCTGCACCAGCCACAGCAGCCACAGGAGCAGCCACAGCAGCAGCAGAATCCTTACGAGGATTCCCGACTTGTCGCGGTCACTCCGCCAGCAGCACCACCTCAGCTTCAGCCTCCCTCGCCCCCGAGGCGAAGGAGAACGACCTTGCGAATATCCGCGTGAGGGGGAGTGCGCATCAGCACCCCTCCACATTCAAGTGGCAGCCGGTACTCGCCACTTCACGAAGAACCGGAGATGGGAGAATCTTCACACCCCGTCTCAGAAGTGAACTCTGCGCCAGTCGCGCCACAGCCACCATTGGGTTTTGGAGACCCAATTCCCACTTACACTGGTGCGGCAGCGTACAATCCCTTCGAGCAGCCGATGCACACAAATTACAACTTTGAAGAGGATCCCTACTGGATAGCGGCGAACTCCAACACTCTCCATCCGGAAGGTCCCTACGGAGGTCCCTAGGCTACGGGACACTCGACCTATGGATACCCACCATATGGGTATCAACAACCGCCTCCTCGACCTCCGCAATATCAGCAACCCCCTCAGGCACCAGCGATGTCACTGCCACAAATTCAAGAAATCCTTCAAGGGATAAATGAAGTGCGACAAGAGGTGCGGCATGAATTGCGGGAAGAACGTAGGCATAACCGGGGGATGTTCAAGAAAATGGTGGATTTGATCAAGGGAAAAAGCAAGAAGGATCACTAAATCCTTTGTTTGTTTGTTTATTTTAGTATTGTAATCATGTCCCTGCGAGGACATTTATTTCTGTACTCTGCCCCTGCGTGGGCATTTTTCCTTTCTGTTCTGCCCCTGCGTGGGCATGTTTTTCTATTTGACCCCTGCGTGGGTTTGTTTGTTAGTTTGGCCCCTGCGTGGGCATGTTATTTGTGTAAAAGTCCCGTTTATGGGCAAACTCGTACTAGTTTAATTTTAATTGGAATGGTTAAATTAAGTTTTTCATTTTTAAATTATATGCATGAATATAATATGTGAATAAATGAAAAAAAATAACATTTATTATTTTGATTTACCATTTTAATGAAATAATAAGAATCTTAAAAAGGTAAAACCTAGCTTGAATGTCATATTAACGACCTGGCCAATATGGTAGAACCTGTTTAAAAAGATTCAAATCTCTGTTAACATCTGCAAACATGTTAACATTCTTGGCTAGTGTGATCCGCAAAATCACACATGTCACCCTTTTAATAAATTATCCAATTTATATTTTATATATACCTGATTGTGACATAATGCCTACGGGCTATAACTAATGTCATATAAAACAAAAGGCAGCCGTATTTTATAGACTCCCTGCCAAGAAAGGGATTGATTTGTCTTATTTATTCAAACTTTAATCCTATAAGATCTACATTTATAATTTAGAAATTTGTCTACGTGACTAGGCCTGTTGTGCCAATATTTTATTTCATTCTAGAATAAAGTTACTAATAAAAAGTCCTGAATGAAATTACTTAACAAATTAACTAATATGGCTCTTATTTACCATGGTTAATAAATCATCAAGAACGATAATACTGTTTAGGCTTCTAAATAGACCTTGTCCTTATTTCCTTTATGTAGCAATTAAGACTACATGGCCAAGTCAGAAGAAATAAACAGTCATCCAGTGGAAAACCCTGATAACACTAAAATACTTGTAACTGGTGTGGAGCTACAAGCATTAGTAGAAAATGCTGTTAATAAAGCCATCGAGAGGCAATATAGTGAATCAAGCGGGACCCAAAGTAGGACCCGATCCGCACCACATTCCAAGCCAAAAGTTCACTCGGAGGCTCATAGCAAACCGCCCTCTAAGAAAGATGAACCTAAGAAAGATGAGCTCAAGAAGAATGATGATCGACACTCATCAAATCAAAACAGTGTTCCCTCAAAAAAGGTGGAGTTTGAATCTAAACCTCATACCAAGTCATGTACATACAAGTACTTTGTTTCTTGTAAACCCAGAGACTTTACTGGGGAGAAGGGAGCGGTTGACTGCATGACCTGGTTGGACGAGATGGATACGGTAGTGGACATCAGCGGTTGTGCTGAAAGGGACGTAGTGAAATATGTATCCCAATCGTTCAAAGGAGAGGCATTGGCATGGTGGAAGTCTCTCATACAAGCTGCTGGAAAGATCCCACTCTACAACTTGTCATGGGATCAATTCGTTGCTCTTATTAAAGAGAATTATTGCCCGCAGCACGAAGTTGAAAGAATCGAATCAGATTTCCTATCTTTGGTAATGAAGAATTTAGATTGCCAAGCATACCTCACCACTTTCAATACCCTATCTAGGTTGGTTCCGTACTTGGTAACCCCAGAACCTAAGAGGATTGCTCGCTTCATCGGGGGTTTAGCCCCTGAAATTAAAGCAAGTGTTAAGGCATCAAGGCCTGCAACCTTCAGATCAGCAGCTGATCTATCTCTATCTCTTACCTTGGACGTAGTCAGGTTGAGAGCGCTTAGGAATTCAGAAGAAAGTAAGAGGAAGCGTGAGGACGATACCTCACGAAGATCAGATAAGAAACACCGAGGAAATAACGACCACAAGAAAGGGTCGGGATCTAAGAAGGATGGGCAACAATCGAGGGATAAGCCCAAATGTAAAACTTGTAAGAAGAACCATTTTGGTAGGTGTCAACTTGAGTCGAAATCCCAGTCTCACACGAGACCCTGTGGGATTTGCAAATCTACGGATCATAAGACTTTGGAGTGTAAGAAGCTGAAAGATGCAACATGTTACGGTTGCAATGAAAAAGGGCACATTAAGTCCAATTGCCCAAAGAGCACCAAGAAAACCGAGGATGGGAAAAAGACCAATGCCAGGGTCTTCAAGATGGATGCAAAGGAAGCGGTTCAGGATGACAACGTGATTACAGGTACTTTTCTCGTAAATGATGTTTTTGCTAAAGTATTGTTTGATTCTGGAGCAGATAAGTCTTTTGTGGATAATAAGTTTTGTGAGTTGTTAAAATTGCTTGTAAAAGCCTTAAGTGTGAAGTATGAGGTGGAATTAGCTGATGGAACCATAGAAACCGCCTCAACTGTTTTAGATGGATGTGTTATATCCATTAGGAACCACTCCTTTCCTTTGTCCTTACTTCCCTTTAAGCTAGCCGGCTTTGATATAGTTATAGGTATGGATTGGTTATCGCATAACCAAGCCCAGATTGTGTGCAACAGAAAGCAAGTGGTAGTCAAAACTCCGTCTGGTGAGTCACTTACCATTCAGGGGGATACCCAGCATGGATTGCCTGAGCAAGTGTCCATGCTCAAGGCATCTAGATGCTTGAAGAAGGGTTGTGTCATTTATATGGCACAGGTCACTATTGATGTGCAGAAACCCAAGATTGAAGACATCCCTGTTATTTCGGAATATCCTGAAGTTTTTCCCGAAGAACTACCTGGTTTACCACCAGATAGGCAAGTAGAATTCCGAATTGACATCATCCTTGGTGCTGCACCAGTAGCGAGAGCACCTTATAGGTTAGCACCAACGGAGATGAAGGAGTTAAGGACGCAGTTAGATGATCTGCTAGCCAAAGGTTTTATTAGACCTAGTTCGTCTCCTTGGGGAGCGCCGATCTTGTTTGTCAAGAAGAAGGATGGGTCGATGCGTCTATGCATCGATTACCGTGAGCTTAATAAAGTCACTATCAAGAATAGGTATCCTTTGCCCAGCATCGACGATCTGTTCGATCAGTTACAAGGAGCAAGCTACTTTTCTAAGATCGATTTGAGATCAGGCTATCATCAGTTGAAGGTCAAAGATGAAGATGTGCACAAGACTGCATTTAGCACTCGATATGGTCATTACGAGTTCCTAGTGATGCCTTTTGGGCTCACTAATGCACCGGCCACATTCATGGATCTCATGAATCGCGTCTGCAAGCCATACTTGGACAAATTCGTCATCGTCTTTATTGACGACATCCTTATTTACTCGAAGAACCAAGCTGACCACGAGAAACACCTTCGTTGTATTCTCAAACTTCTACATCATGAGAAACTCTACGCCAAATTTCGAAGTGCGAGTTTTGGCTTCGAGAAGTCCAATTCCTTGGACATGTGGTAAGTGAGCGTGGTATCCAAGTGGATCCCGCTAAGGTAGAAGCAGTTATGAATTGGCAAGAGCCAAAGACGCCTACTGAGATTCGTAGCTTCCTGGGTTTAGCAGGATATTATAGGCGTTTCATAGAAAATTTCTCAAGGATTGCTGCGCCCCTAACTTCATTGACACGTAAGAAAGTTAAGTTTGATTGGGGCCCTAAGCAGCAGGAATCCTTTGACATTCTTAAGAAAAAGTTGAGCAATGCACCAGTGCTAACATTGCCCGATGGTATAGAAGAATTTGTGGTGTATTGTGATGCATCACACACTGGTATGGGCTGTGTACTCATGCAGAAAGGCAAGGTTATTGCCTACGCTTCACGACAGCTAAAAGTGCATGAGAAGAGCTACACCACCCATGACTTGGAGCTGGGTGCCGTTGTATTTGCATTAAAACTTTGGAGACACTACTTGTATGGAACCAAGTGTGTGATCTATTCAGATCACAAGAGCCTTCAACATTTGTTTAATCAGAAGGACTTGAACATGCGACAAAGACGACAGATGGAAACCCTAAATGATTATGACTGTGAAATAAGATACCATCCAGGCAAGGCAAATGTAGTTGCTGACGCCTTAAGCAGGAAGGAAAGAGTAAAGCCGATAAGAATCAATGCCAAGCGCATTGAAATCAAGAATAGTTTGAAAGAGAGGATATTAGCTGCACAGAAGGAAGCTGTGCTGGAAGCTAACTATCCTGAAGAAAAGTTAGGAGTAACTGAGGAGCAGTTATCCTATGACAAAGACGGAATGCTAAGATTGAATGGACGAATATGGGTTCCAGTTTATGGAGGACTTCAAGATGTTATCCTCCAGGAAGCCCACAGTTCCAAATATTCTGTTCATCCTGGAGTTGATAAGATGTACCAGGATCTAAAGGCAAACTACTGGTGGATTGGTTTGAAAAAGTCTGTAGCTGCCTATGTAGCTAAATGTTTGACTTGTGCGCAAGTCAAAGCTGAACATCAGAAGCCGTCAGGTCTGCTTCAACAGCCTGAACTTCCCACATGGAAGTGGGAGATGGTGACAATGGATTTCATCACCAAGTTGCCAAAGACAAGAAAGGGAAACGATACTATATGGGTCATAGTAGATAGGCTGACCAAGTCAGCACATTTTCTTCCCATTAAGGAAACTTACAACTCAGACATGTTAGCTCAATTGTATGTAGATAAGATCGTAGCTCTACATGGTGTACCAGTGTCGATTATCTCTGACCGAGATACGAGATACACCTCTCATTTTTGGAAAAGTTTCCAACAGTCTTTAGGTACGCGCTTAAACTTTAGTACAGTTTACCATCCACAGACGGACGGACAGAGTGAGCGTACCATCCAAACACTGGAAGACATGCTTCGGGCATGTGTGATTGATTTAGGTGGTAGTTGGGATAACCACCTACCATTGATCGAGTTCTCCTATAATAATAGCTACCATACTAGTATTAAGGCTGCGCCTTTTGAGGCATTATATGGTAGAAAATGCAGAACACCCATTTGTTGGGCGGAAGTAGGAGAAGTTCAATTATCAGGACCAGATTTGGTCTTTGAGACAACGGACAAGATTGTCCAGATTCGCGATCGCTTGAAAGCTGCCAGGGATAGGCAGAAAAGTTATGCGGATCCAAAGCGTAAGTCTTTTCACTTCGAAGTAGGTGACAAGGTATTGCTGAAAGTATCACCCTGGAAGGGAGTGATGCGATTTGGTAAGAAAGGCAAGCTAAGCCCGAGATACATAGGACCTTTTGAGGTTATCGAACGTGTCGGGTCAGTTGCTTATAAGTTAAACTTGCTTGAAGAGCTCAGTGCTATCCATAATGTTTTTCACATCTGTAATTTGAAGAAGTGTTTCGCTGATGAATCACTGGTCATACCACATACGGACGTACATATAGATGAGAGCTTGAAATTTGTGGAAAAACCATTATCGATTGAGGATCGACAGGTAAAGAAGCTTCGAAGGAAGCATGTGCCTATTGTAAAGGTCAAATGGGATGCCCATAGAGGTCCCGAATACACATGGGAGGTAGAATCCACGATGAAAGAAAAATATCCTCATCTGTTTCAGTAAATATCGAGGTCGAGATTTCTTTTAAGGGGGTGAGGATGTAACACCTCGAAAATTTATGCCCAATAATGTATTGACACGTGTCATAAGCTTTGAATATGAGAAAAAGCACTTTAGAGGGACTAAAGTTGACAGACATTGAAACTATGTGAATATAAGGGTCCAAAGTGTCAACAATGGATAAATAGGCCCTACAATGACCCTACATGGTGTTTATAATCTTAAACGATTAAATCATGGATCATACAAAGCGGAAGATGAAAGAAAGTGAGGAATTACAAACTACAGGGGCTAAATGTGTTAACAT
Source organism: Helianthus tuberosus (assembly GCA_030545235.1). Taxonomy (NCBI): domain Eukaryota; kingdom Viridiplantae; phylum Streptophyta; class Magnoliopsida; order Asterales; family Asteraceae; genus Helianthus; species Helianthus tuberosus. Next base: position 1,001,732 of record JARYGA010055520.1, read on the forward strand.
GTTGAAAGTATACCTCTGAGTGACCTTTTGGCAAACCCGAAGATTTGTAACGATAAAATATACTCACTAGAATATGTGATAAAAATTTCATCAAGTTTTGTTATCGTATGAGAAAGTTATGATCAAAACCGTGCACGAAGGGTTAAATGCGTTAACGTTGAAATTCGTGACTTTTCGGGTAAGCACAAGGTTAACCAACGACCTACCCAAGTTTGTAGATGTCCTAAGGCCCTTAAAAATCAGATTTGAGGGTCAAGAGTGCAAGAAAAATAAGGAAAACCACGTAACAAAGGACTGAATTGCAATTCATAGAAACTTGTTAACCTGGTCGCCACTTGTACGCGCCCCGCGAGGGGGTTCTCGCGCCCCGCGTACAAGCTGCCAGCGAACAAAAGCGCGCAGATGTCAGTTGCAGGTCTGATTTCGATTGTTCACAGCTATTACATGATACCAGGGACTCACCAATGGTTTTACACGCATAGGGGGGCACCTGGACAGATCTTATAACATTTATAGACTCTTGTGGCATCATCTAATGAGATCAAAGATGATATAAAAGGGACTTGAAGTGGCAACATTCATCACTTGCATTTTCAAAACTCACAAGACCCACTTCTGGAGCTCCTCTGATCAACCTCAGGCTTTCTAGTGATCTCTAATCGTAATTAGGACTCTTGTAAGTATTCCTAACCCTCTCTAATTCGTTCTAGCTTAGTTAATTAACTAAAAGTCAAACCGTCATAAATTAAGTTTGACTTCAAGATTAAATGAATTTTGCTCAGTCATTTCTCGAATTGAAAGTACCTACAAGTTGGTATTTATGTGGGTAACAAACCCTTAAAAGGGTATTTTCAGATTCCCACTCTAACTATGTTAATTGTCGAGTCAAAACTTGCTTTAAAAAGTCAACAGAATGTGTATTTTCAAATTTAAGCATAATTAGCAATGTAGGGTACATGCAACCTGTTTGATCATTAATATAACATGGTAATTAATGTAAGAACATGTCTCAACGTGTTCAACTCGACAATTTTCAGTTTAAACCCGGATCGGAACCGAAAGTCGCATAATTTGACTTCTGCTTTGACTTTCAGTTCTGACCCGTTCTTGCATGTTTAAGATCTGCCTTAGAGCTTAATTTGGACTAGGTTTCATATAAGTATAACTCTCTGAGATTATGCAACTTGGTTCAATACTTATCCAATTCATATGCATGTTTCCGATTAATGCTTAAATATTGACTATTATGCCCTTTTGACTATAAAACGTGATTTTTGAAAAAGTGAAAGAGTAGAAACATTAGTTACTGATTTATAAACTTGCACCTAAAATTTGACATCAGTTTGAGGTCTAGATTAAGAATTATGCTCATTAGCGTAAATTGAAAGCCTTATGTTAATTAAACGGCGTAATTAGCGAATAGCCTATTTAAACCCACTTTTTGATATCAAACTTTTTACCCATTGATGTAATATAATATTTTGGGATTTTTGAAGATTTTTATTTAATTTTTGGCTGAGCATAACATAGGTCTCTAAGTTTAATTAGGTTAATACCGATTTTGCCCTTTTTAGCCATAAAATGAGTTTTACCAATCCTTTTGACCCCAAACCTTTTTCTACTGATTTTATTTGTTAAATAAAATATTTTGAGCCTTTTGGAATTATAAAAATATCAGCTTTCTTTTAAAAACCCGGAAATGGCTCCAAATTGCCTTTTTAAGCGTTTTTAACGCATATTATGTACTAAAACTATATTAAACATATAAGGTTGATACCTACTGATGTTTTTAGTATATTTTGAGATAATAATAGTAAGTAAAGTTTTTGAACTCAGGTTTCCAGTTTTGACCTTTTTAGCCCTTGTGAAATTACCAAAATACCCCTAAGGAGCATAGTTTGGTTTTAAATGATAAGTTTCACATATGGGTCATACCCTACTGTTATAAGATGTTAAATTAAGTGTATTTACTGTATAAATCAGACCTGTAACTCAGAATACTAATTAAACTCTTTTATAATCTTTTAAATGACCAAAATGCCCTTATGAGGCATAAGTTGAGTTTAAATTCATTTGGGGTATAATAGAAGATATCTTACTGATATTATAACATATTTAAGCCATATTATCTTAGGGAACTTGCATATGACTCTTATGGTTACCCGTAACGCCCTTTTCGCGTCCGGTTCGGTTTATGTAACTAGTTTGCATAAATTGACCGAAACGGGTCAAACATTATCATTTTTGTCTCAAAATCCAGAATGTATTTAGTATACCCATATTATACAAGTCTTCAAACTTGTCGGGTCTAAATCACATTCTATCTGGTCTTCGCTTAATCGTGCGTTTGAACCGTATCGTCCTTAAAACTAACCGGTCTAAGCTTAGGCTTAAATAAAGACCCGTTAGAAATCTAATAGGTTATTATAAACCTTTGTTCCAGAATAGAAGAACCAGTAAAAGCTACCTTCACTCGCTAATTGAGATTTATACTTACAAAGGTAAATACTTTTAACTTATTTTCCCTATACGGGCTTGGGGTACGGTATATAAAATACCGCTTGGTCCGGCATTGAATTTTTAATCGAATAGTGGTTAACTTATTGATATGCTATGTTTTGAATGTGTTTTGTTTGCTTAAAGCCTTTGGGGGGTTAATGACCATGTCCCGGATATCCTTGGCATCATCTTACGAGATGGCCACGACCTGAGCACGGGGTGTAGGCGTACACCTTTCAGTGCATAACTCAATATTGTGGTGTGTCTATTAATCTTTAACCCGGTCTACGGATCGGGCTACTGAACGCATAAGTAACATGTAAATCCCTTACAAGATTATTTTCACATAATTATCCCAAGTTATAAAATGTTTTGTGCCACGTGCATTCAAATCAATTTTCAAACCTTTTCAAAATGAGTCAGTTAAATTGTATTTACACAAACGTATTTTTCCAAAAGGTTAAGTGCAGGTACTACTCGTACTAGGCTAGCTGTCTTCTAAGCGTCCACAATAAGTCTCGCAAGCTTGGATGTCAATAAAACTGTTGAACAATATCTTCTTTTATTTTGATCCGCCTGTGGATCCGTTTCAACTATTCGTGATATTTAATATTACATTTTATTAAAGTTGAAATGAATCTATCTTTGCTTCCGCTGTGCATTTATATATTGTGTTGTTTGTCTATGATGATACCAACTACGTCACTATACTCCCCACCGGGCCCACCGGTGACACGTGGAAAATAGGGGTGTGACACTTGTGGGTGGACTGGTGTTAATGTTATCATCTTAATCCCCCAGCTGTCACAAAAGTTAGTAGTTCTACTCCCAATAAATTGGGATCCATTATCACAAACAATTTCAGAAGGAATACCAAATCTAGTAATAATGTTTCTCTTAATAAAGGATATCACTTCCTTTTCTCTGACTTGAGCAAAGGCTTCAGCCTCTATCCACTTGGAGAAGTAATCAGTCATAGCAAGCATGAATACTTTTCCACCAGGTGCCTTAGGAAGCTTACCAACTATATCCATTCCCCATCTCATAAATGGCCAAGAAGAGGATATAGGATGCAAAAGCTCTGCTGGTTGGTGAAGGATATTACTATGTCTCTGACAAGGATCACACTTCTTGGCATATTTCACAGCATCCTTCTTCATAGTAGGCCAATAGTATCCTGTCCTCAGGATCCTTGAGAATAATGCCCTACCCCCAGTGTGGTTCCCACAATCTCCTTCATGGAAATCCTTTAGGACTTCTTGGATTTCAGAATCCTCAATGCACCTTAGATATGGACCTGCAAGAGATCGTTTATATAACATGTTATTCAATATTGTGAATTGAGATACCTTGATTTTGAAAGCCCTAGGGTTTTCTCCTGTAAGAATCTCTCCATGTTGTATGTATCTCATGATTGGAAGGATCCATGATCCTGAATGAGATTGTGTATCATCACTAGGGATGATTGCAGAATCCTCTCCTATCTCCATGGCTACATGATCCTCGATAGCAGGGGTTAGGATGTGGATAATAGGGATCCTGATATCCTCTGGAATCTTCAAGGATGATCCTAGATTGGCTAATGCATCAGCCTCTGCATTCTCTTCCCTTGGTACCTGTGTCAAACTAAAGGAGACAAAAGAGATTGCCAATTCTTTGACTATCTCAAAATATTTGATTAGCTTTTCACCTTTAACAGCATAGGATCCATTAAAGTGATTGGTAATTAACAACGAATCTACATGTACCTCAAGATACCTGATCTTCATATGCTTAGCAATTTGCAAACCAGCTATCAAGGCTTCATACTCAGCCTCATTGTTGGTAGTTTGAAATTCACAAGCTATGGAGTGGGGTATTATGTCCCCCTGTGGCGATTTTAGTAGTATTCCAAGTCCTGTTCCTTTGACATTAGAAGCTCCATCAGTGAAGAGTATCCAAGGATCCTTAGTTTCTTCAAGCTGTTGGACTTCTAACTCAGCTTCCCTTTGCAAGTCACTACTAAAATTTGCCACACAGTCAGCTAAGGCTTGGGATTTGATGGCAGTCCTTGGTTCATATCTCATATCATAAGCACTAAGCTTCACTGCCCACTTAGCCATCCTTCCTGACATTTCAGGTTTCCTGAGAACATTCTTAATTGGAAAATTAGTTTTAAAAATAATGGCATGAGTTTCAAAATAATGTCTTAATTTAGTAGATGCCATAATTAGTGCAAGGATAAGTTTTTCTAAATGTGAATATCTGGATTCAGCATCAAGCATACTCTTACTTACATAATAGACAGGATGTTGTGTACCTTCGTAATCCTTAACAAGGACCGTACTTACTGCTTTAGAGGATACCGCCAAATACAAGGATAATATATCCCATTTTTCTGGTTTCATCAAGGCAGGGGCTGAGGATAGGTAATCCTTAAGAGCTTTGAGAGCATTTTCATGCTTTTCTGTCCACTCAAATTTCTTGTTCTTCCTCAAAATGTCATAGAATTCCTTGCATTTTTCTGAGGATTTGGATATGAACCTGTTCAAGGCTGCGATCCTGCCTGTCAATCTTTGCACATCCTTAGCATTGGCAGGAGATTTGATATTCACAATAGCCTTGATTTGCTCTGGACTTGCTTCAATGCCTCTTTTTGTCACCATATAGCCTAGGAATTTACCTGCTTTAACACCAAAGTGACACTTGGAAGGATTTAGTTTTATATTAAATTTATCAAGGATATTGAATGCTTCCTCCAAGTCTCTAAGGTGATCCTCAGCTTTCTTGGACTTAACCACCATGTCATCTATATAAACCTCCATAGTGTGTCCAATTTGTTCCTTGAACATCATATTGACTAGCCTTTGATAAGTAGCACCTGCATTTCTTAGTCCAAATGGCATAGCAATATAACAATATATACCAGTTGGGGTCACAAAGGCTGTATCCTCTTGATCAGATGGTTCCATCTGAATTTGTTGAAATCCAGATGAAGCATCCATAAAAGTCAACAACTCATGACCCGCGGTAGCATCCACCATGGAGTCAATGTGGGGTAATGGGAAAGGATCCTTGGGACATGCCTTGTTTAAATCAGTAAAATCGACACATACCCTCCACTTTCCATTTTTCTTTTGAACAACAACCACATTGGCTAACCATCTTGGATACTTGACCTCTCTTATCATACCTGCCCGAAGTAGTTTATCTACTTCTTCCTGGATAATGGCATTCCTTTCAGGTGCAAACTTCCTCCTTTTTTGATGAATTGGCTTGAATGACCTGTCAATGCCAAGTTTATGAGTAATTACATCTTTAGATATACCTGTCATGTCCTCATGCTTCCAGGCAAAGGTAGTTTTCCTCCTCTTAAGGAAGGATACTAGTTCTTGTTCAATGTTGCTGAGGATCCCTGATCCTATGAAGACGATGGATTCAGGATCATGGGGATCCATAAGGATTTCTTTCACATCCTGTTCTCTTGCCTCCAAGACATCTCTTGGAGGATACTTTAGTTGCTATTGCTCCCTTGGTCTTGAGGCTGGCTTCATTAATGATGTGTAACAATTCTTAGCTTCTGGTTGATCACTCTCAATTTTCACCACTCCCCACGGACTAGGAAGCTTTACACATTGATGATAAGTAGATGGGACTGCCTTCATGTCATGTATCCATGGCCTGCCAAGGATTACATTACAACAAGATAAGCAATCTATAACACAAATTTTTTTATAAGAATGGAGTCCTTCAATATAGATGGGGAGTTTGATGTCCCCCAATGTATTCTTGGTCTCTCCGCTGAATCCCACAAGTACTGAGGATCTTGGGACAATGTCTGATTCAGTGATGTTCATCTTCTTGAGGACATCAAGCTGAATGATGTTTACTGAGCTTCCTCCATCTATCAGGATCCTACGAACAAAATGGTTAGAAATAAACAGAGTAATAACAAGACCATCATGATGAGGATCCTGAACATCAACACGATCATCCTCATCAAAAGTTATAATCTTATCCTTGGTGACAATGGAGGTCCGGATGGGTCTGTCTCCATTATCCATCTTGGTTTCCTTGGCATGTCTTTTGGCTGCTGAAAAGGAAGTACCACAAATGTCTGATCCACCAGATATAAAGTTTATAACTTGTGCATCTGCTGGAGGAGCAGGACCCTTTTCTAGGATCCTTTCAGGATCCTGGGTCCTTGACTTCTTTCGTCCCAAAAGCTCCTTCAAGTGCCCCTTGCTTAACAAGTAACCAATTTCTTTTCTAAGTGCAATACACTCTTCAGTGAGATGTCCGAAATCCTCATGATATGCACACCATTTGGATTTGTCTTTTTTAGCAGCTGGTTTATCACTTTTTCTTGGCCATCTTGCTTTCTCACCTAGATTCTGCATTGCAAGAATTAGTTCATTGTTATCAACAGAAAAACGGTATTCAGAAATGGGAGGGTAATCCTCATCATCCTCTTCCTGCTCTACTGCATGCACGTTCTGGTTGTCAGACTTGTTGTAGGATTTAAACTTGTTATTCTTGAAGTAGGATCCTTGCTTTTCCTACTTTGAGGATCCTGCCAATCTCTCCTGAATCCTATTGTCATCCTCTAGACGGATAAACCTAAGGGCCCTGGTTCTTACTTCATCAAGATTCCTGCATGGGGTCATAACAAGATCATCATAGAATAATGAATCCCTAAGCAAACCCATTTTAAAGGCTTCCACAGCTGTGGCTATATCCAGATTAGGGATGTAATCTCTAAGTGACTCATTTTGACCTTGTGTTACCCTATATAGGTCACTAGTTAATTGTTCAAATTTTCTACTACAAGAGAATTAACTATTAAACAGGTTAACTACATTAGCAAATGAAGTAATAGAGTAAGGGGGAAGACATAGCAGCCATTTAAGAGCTGATCCTGTGAGTGTGGATCCAAAACCCTTGCATAGACATGCTTCCTTTAGCCTCTCAGGAATTGGATTGATCTCCATCCTCTCCCTGTATTGAGCTACATGCTCCTCTGGATCCATTGAACCATCATATAGCTTCATAGTTGGTATCTGGAACCTTTTGGGTATCTCAGCATCACAAATAGGTGGTGCAAAGCGAGATATCCTATGGCTACCATCTGCAATTTCAGGAATGGGTTTAACCACTCCTGGTACGCTGGATATCATATCCTTAAGCTTCTATAACTCCCTAACCATAGCCTGATTGATACCTGTATCCTGCATAGAGCCATGGTTAGTGTTATAAGAATTATTAAATGTGTTACCTCCCATGGGATTCAAGTTTGGAATTGCAGATGTGAATCCATACTGACGGGATTCTGGTATGATCTAAGGACCAGAGGAAGCAATGGTCTGCATTGGTATGAAATCTCCTTGATGAACATCCGAACTTGGAGGCTGCATATTTCTTAAGAATCCTTGATCCTGAAAGATGTTGGATCCTTGACGCTGAGAGGATCCTTGATCCTGAAAGGATCCTTGGGGCTGAGAGGATCCTTGAACCTGAGAGGATCCTGGAACCATGGAGGATCCTTGGACCTGAGAGGATCCTGGAACCATGGAGGATCCTTGAACCTGAAAGGATCCTGGAACCATGGAGGATCCTTGAACTGTGTGCATTCCCAAATTTCCTCCTGAGCTGACGAAGGATCCTTGATGCTGGAAGGAGGGTCCTGAAGACTGAAAACAGGATCCTTGTGGCTGGAAGTGAGACCCTGAGGCTTGACTCATAGTTGCTGTTCCATAACGCCTTCCCAATGGTCCACTCTGATACTGGATGTCCGGAGCTGCAGTTTGCAAGGCGGTTACAGCTGGAATAGCGAAATCCAATGACCTTGGTATCAGAGGAGAATGATCCTCCACTTATTTCTTCTGTTTCTTGATATCACCAATCTTCCGGAGGATCCTTTCATTGGTTTTGTCCTGCTCTTGTATGCGATATTTCATCTGCAAAATCAAAGTAAAAAGATCACTATTAGTAGGATTAGTGACAACAAAAGAACTTGGTGGTTTTGGAAAAATGGGGGTTTGTCTCTTCGCAGCATTTTCAGCATTCTTCTGGGATCCAGAAGGTGGTGGAGGCAAAGGAGGAATGCCCTATGAAGAACTCATTGCCGGCATTGAACTTGAAGTGCTCTTTACTGAAGAAGCCATCTGCTTGGTTGTAATGAACCGAAATGATCACAAAAACAAGAATTTCTCAAGAACGAAGCACCAATTGCCCCACGGTGGGCGCCAAACTGTTTTGGTCAAAAATCAAGCAAAGATAATGCAACCAAATCTTTTGTTGTGAGGTGTGATGCTTGAATCAATGAACAATATTAAGGATCACTTAGAAATGTAATAAACAAGTGACACAAGGATTTATACGAGGAAAAAGCCCTTGATCAAGAGTTGATCTCTGGCATAAAAAACCTCGGGTGATGGAAACTACCAATCACCAACTAAGATTAAACAAAAGAAGTTTACAACTCGGGATGATAACAAGCTTGTTACAAGGATCACTAGTGTGCAATGTGCAAAAATGTATGAAATCACCAAGTAAATTGTCGAGAGCTGTTCGAGTGTTGTTACGAGAGTGTGTGTGTTTGCTAAAATTAGCTAAGTGTTCTCCTCAAGCTTGTTATCCCCATTTTAAATTAGAAACAACTAAGATAACAAACTGTCCGACAATTATGCAAGCTCCCCACGATCTCCACAACGTCCATAATGGTCAAACACGTGCGGCATATAAAGGGAATATGCTCCAGGAATTTCGGCGAGACTTGGTCCATGCCTTTGCTCCTGCAAAACAAGCTTACGTACAAGGTAGACAGTTGTTAGTATAAGGATAACAATAAGGATCCCGAATCCTGATCCTGCAACACCTACTGAGGATCCTTAATTCAAACAGAATTGAGGATCCACGATCCTGGTATCACTTGAAGACCCGTGATCCTTAGGATTAGAAAATCCTCCCCTAACACTTGCTATGACTGATTACTTCTCCAAGTGGATTGAAGCGGAAGCTTTTGCTCAAGTCAGAGAAAAAGAAGTGATATCCTTTATCAAAAGAAACATTATTACCAGATTTGGTGTTCTTTCTGAAATTGTTTGTGATAATGGATCCCAATTTATTAGGAGTAGAACTACTAACTTTTGTGACAGCTGGGGGATTAAGATGATAACATCAACACCAGTCCACCCACAAGCCAATGGTCAAGCAGAATCATCCAACAAGATCATCATCAACAATTTAAAGAAGAATCTTGGATCCAAGAAAGGAAAATAGGCAGAAGAGTTACCTTATGTGCTTTGGGCTGATAGAACAACCCCCAAGAATGCTACTGTCCAAACTCCATTTTCTTTAGTATTTGGTGCAGAATCAGTGATCCCTACAGAAATGGTGGTTCCTACTGCAAGAACAAGCATTCGTGATCCTGAAGGAAATACTGAAAACGTGGTTCAAGACTTAGATACCATAGAAGAACTCAGGGATTTGGCAAGGATAAGGATGGCTAGTTATCAGCAAAAAATGGCTGGAGCCTACAATAAGAATGTCAGGATCAGAAAGTTCCAAGTTGGTGATATGGTGTTGAGGAAAGCATTCCAAAATACCACAAATCCTGCTGATGGCAAGTTAGCACCAAAGTGGGAATGCCCCTATCTTATTGAAGCTGAGGCAGGAAAGGGGGCATATCGATTGTTAACAATGGAAGGTGACTTGCTACCAAGAGCTTAGAATGCTGTCCACCTGAAGAGATACTTCATGTAATAAGGATCCAGGATCCTTGGCTATTTTCGTATTCGATATCCATGAAGGATCCTTAGAGGATAGATGATCCTCACTCTAGTAATGATCTAACCTCAATTTATCTAATTCTTTAATTAATTTGTTTACAAGGAAAAGGATCATGGATCCTTTATCCTTCTTTCATTTAGTTCTGAGTTTTGCAGAAGGTTGATATATCCTTAACAATGGATCAAGTATCCACAGAAGTCTCCAGTTATTTGGGCTTGTCCCCAGTTCTTTGGGCTTGTCCCCAGTATTTGAGCTTGTCCCTAGTTTCGCCAGTAGTGCACGATGATCTTGGTGCAGTTCAAGGCAGTGGGACCAGTACTCGCTTTAGGGGCTTACAATTTCATTGTACTGGCTGTATCCAGGATCCTACGTATAATGGTAGACGTACCATACATCCGTTCCTAAGGTTTCTAACGTTTTCATGTTAGCTAAGGTTTGGCATTTTCATGCCACTAAGTTTGGATAGTCGCCAGTGAGGGCCATACTCCAGTTTACACAAGATCCTTGGGCTTGTCCCCAGTTTTTTGGGCTTGTCCCCAGTTTTTTTTGGGCTTGTCCCCAGTTTATTGGGCTTGTCCCCAGATTGTTGGGCTTGTCCCCAGTTACTAACCCTTCTCTTATATCGGCTTAGTCCCAAGTTATGTTCCATTTCAGGTTTTTGAAGCTAAACAACTAAGGATCCTTGATCCTAACCTTTTACTAAGGTTTGTCTTTTGGTTATCCTGATTGTGAGTGTTAAAGGTCTAGGATCCTAACATGGATTCTCAGGTATGATCCTTAATTATGGTAATTTTGTTCTTGATTTATTTAAGTTACCCTTATTCTTTGACAACAGGATACATGATCCTAAAATTACACCACTTCTTTCAAACTTTCGATTATAGGATATTTGATCCTTGATCATATCCTAAACTTTTTTGACATAATCTAATATATTTTCATTCTTAACTTGTGAATTCAAAGAAAAGGTACCATAAATATTGAGAGATAAATATGCACACAATGGACAACATGAGATAGCCAAAGGATTAAGGTTTTATTTATTTATTAAAAGATTAACCCTTAAAAGGTTGTCAAAATTGCCTACCCCGAGCATCTACCAGCAAAATGTGGCCCGTCCGCTGGGGTAGGCAAAGGGCGTCCTTAGTTAACAGTTCATAAAGTGTAGGAAAAGAAAGACGGCAGGATCACAATGGCTTCATCCCCCAAACAGAGGATCCCTCCACCAATTGTCATCCTACCTATTGTTCGAAGGATCAGTGATCCTTAAACCAAAGAGCTATTGTTTAGAGTTATTACAAACCAACCATTGTTCTGAAAACATCAACAACCAAAAAAAACCAAACCATAAAAAATGGGCTCCAACCACATCTAGAAATTTCCATCATCGCCCATTGTTGTAGCCTACACCTTCGCTGCATCACCACCAGTCGCTGCATCCTCAGCTTGATCCTTCACCCCGCTGCCACTGGCTTCAATCATCAGGACCTCTTCAGTCTCCTCCTCATCATCCAGCTCTTTAAGCCTCTTCTTTCAGCCCTCTTGGTTCCAGGCAGTCCTATCAAAGTTAGGTTCCTCAGCTTCCTTTGCCATCTGCAGTTTAATCTTGAGCATGGCAATTGTGGCAGAAAGCTTAGCACCCTCCATCACTTCAGCCTTCTCCTGATCAGCTGTGATGTGGGCCAAGAGCAGTTCCCTCTTCGCCAGGTTGACTTCATTCTCGAGGGAGGTGATATTTTGATCCTTTGCCAGGTACAGCTTCTGGAAGTCCAGCTGCTTTTGCTCAGCCTCTTCAGCATAGGAATCCATAAGCATATGGATCTCAGCAAATTTCTACAAAAAAAAATTAAGACATGTCAGGATCTGTTATCCTCAATATGGGCAAAACAGACCTAAGGATCCGGGATCCTTACCTCAGAGACGTATTCTTCAAACGGGTGCTGAATGAGAGGCAGACCTTCAAGAGTTTCAGCAGTCTTCCTTTTCTTTCCACCCTTTCCCGTTGTGCTGGCACCCCTAAGATTTGGGATGCTGGGACTAGAAGTAGCTTGTTTCTTGGCAGACTTGGGGGGAACGTATGCATCAAGGTCACTGACGCTGAACCGAGTAGCTGATTTTGAAGATTTTCCAGCACCTACAAATGGCAAATAACAGATAAGTATCCTTATTCTACATCTATTTAAATCTTTAATCATACATTAATGTGACTACTTACTTGACATGGTGACTGAACTAGAGGATACTTCTTGTGAATCCTTTGTTTTGGCTTGGAATGTTCTAACAGCAGGATCAAGGTTCCAAAAGGCAGCGATTATTTCTTTTGTTGCAGGGGACTCAATGAGATGAGAAACTGAGATAGCTACACAATAAACAAAAAAAAGGATCAGTTATCCTTAGAAGAGACAGAGTCTTCCTATGATCCTTCTATAAGGATCCTATATCCTACCATGGGTGGCCCACTTTTTGGGGAGATCTTGTCACACCCTAACTTTTACGGAAGCGTGGTTATTTGGTGTGACTTCTTAATACCATAGCAATCAATCATAACAATGCTATATGATAAAACCAAAAGATTTTCATCCATTAATAAAGTTTAGAAAATACCACAATACCATTGTCTTGAAAACATTGACGCCAATTAGTTACAAACCATAACATGTTCAAATGAGTTCCCATGGACTCAATAAAAGACTTTAAATAATCCTAAGTGTAGAAACATGTATCCCGTCCAGGAATAGGATACATCTTTTAAACTCTACGACCACGGATGACATCGTTTATTTAACACGCAGCTTGTAGACACATGCATACACCTGCCAGATCCGTTTAGTTCCCTGAAATACATGTAGTTTGAAAAATCAACAAAAGTTGAGCGAGTTCATGTGTTCGTTTGTGTGTATGTATAAGCCTTTGTAAATGTCATAAGTATGTATGTAAGTCCCTGGTATGTAGCAATAAGGAAAAACAGATCAATTAATGTGTAGCTAATACATTAATAAGTGACATGGCCTAGGAAGCACTCAAACCTGTATGCGTATTTCGTACCTGCCCCTCCAGCGGAACGACATAGTCACCACATGCAGCCACTCGCAGACCCATGGGTGGGGCTCGTAACACCCAATAGATCTATCACTCATGTCCCTCGGTCCTACGATGAGGATTAATGGCCATAAGTGTTATGCCCACCACTCACATGATCTAAGTGTACCCTTCCTTAGCTAACCATACCAATTGTATTGTAAGTAATCGTTTTGTAACATGTATTTTACGCCAGCCTCTAAGGCTGAACCTCCCCAGCCTCTAAGACTGACTCCCCAGTCTCTATATATTATCACCAGACGATCCATCCCTAGTCATTAAAATCATTCACATTTCGATAATACACATTTGTTTTGTAAAAACCGGTATATTTAGTATAATCCATTCGTAATATGATTTAGAAATATGAGTTTTCGTTCGTTCAAAAGCTTTGTATGTTCTTGAAAAACGTGCTTTGTCTAAAAATATGCAGTCTTTGTTCATCGAGAACTTTGTGTGTTTTCTGCAAAACGTGCATGTCTTTCCACCCCGAAAACATTTATAAAAATGTAAAATCGTAAAAAGATGGGGTTATGAACTCACAGTATTGCGTCTTCAGTATGAGTAACCCAAGTCTCCTCAGCAAACACGACTACCTACAGTGTACTAACGTCTATTAGACGAACGGGCCGTGCCTTGCCTTTATATTTACGTTTTTGAGTTACGTTTCTGATGTTATTCCAAGTTGTATAATTATTTGTCGAAATAATTAATATTTCAACTTAAATTATATTTAGTTTTGGAATAGTTGTTTAATCCATATCTAGGGTATTAATACTTCTCAAGTATTTTAGCTTCGTATTTCCTTCCCAAGGATGGGGTATCTTATACATGTACTTGTATTATTCTATTTGTAATTTCCGAATTAATCTATTCCCAAGTCTCACTCTAGAAAGTATATTTATAAACTCATTTTGTCCCACAATAATGTGTTGTCCCGAAAATATATATTTCTCCCAAAAATCATATATCTTCTAAATATACCATGAAAATATATTTTTATTTCCCCAAAATAATATATTTTCACTTTGTCCAAAGATAATATATACCAAAATATATAAGTAACGGTATTGTTTTTGGATAATAAATTTCACGGTACTTTGTTAAGTTATATAATATAACCATTTCACCGAGTATGCAAACACTCACACAAGTGTCTTAGTATGTATATATATTCTAAATATATATGTTTACCCATTTTTATGTACAAAACCAACATCCGATACTTTGTATTTTGTTACAAAAATTATGGCGAGGTTTAAATTTGAAAAGCATAGTTCAAAACGTACTTTCAACACTTGTTAGAAAATATTTTCTAAGTGTTGGAATTTTTAGAAAATTTCGCCACAGTCTCCTTTGTAAATGGAGGTGCCCATGCTAAATAGCATATCATTTTCTTTAACATATAACACGTTAGATCGTTCTCAAATAACCAACCTGACATTTAGACATGCAAAATACTACTTATATCATTTCAGTTTTAATATACAAAACTGGGCTGTTTTCGGGCATTTTAATAATACAGTTATCTTAATCCAAAAATTTCCAAATTTTTATAGAATGTCTTATACGATCCAAGTATTAATATGTAAAAATATCGGGGTCCAGTTCATTACCAATATTTTATAAAAATTCATTTACCGGACTGCAATCAGATTTGTCACTTTCTGACTGCAGTCTACAAAATAATTCATCTAAAATTTATCGTAAGTCCGATTCACGAAATTACAGTGGGAAAATTACTACGACATCAGTGGTCATCCACAGTACAATTTTCATGAGCTGATTCAACATATATTTCAAGTTATGACTAAAAACATATCACCCATTTACTGCAGTAAAAACTCAGCTTTAGCTGCTGTTACAAAACGGGTCTTTAAAAATAGTAAACGACCTTAAAAAAATATGATTCCAGTGCCATTTGCTTCGTTTTTCGAAAATACATAATTTAGACATTAGAAAATCAGTTTTTCGATTTATAATGACCCATTTACAGCCAGTTGAAGTTGGATGAAAATGCTAATCAGCATGCTTTTTATAGTTTAAATGTTACTAAAACGCACACATACGATCGCCATACTTTCTAATAACGATTAATATCAGATCATAAGTCATTTACAGCAGGTTATTGTTTATTTAACACAGATTTATCATGTATCGTCATCTTTCATCTCATGACCTTTATGTAAAGCTTTATGTTCAATCTTTTAGTTCATGTTCTTTAGTGTTCTTGATATAATCAACATACTACAACATTTTAACCAACATAAGAGAAGTAAACAAGAGTAATTCAAGAACTTACTACTAGCCTAAAGCTAAGGAAGATTTCTAGTGAAAAAAGATGGTGAAAAAGATGAGTCAAAGCAATGTATGAAAGCTCCTTGAAGATCTTCAAGTTTCCATCTTCACAATACACCTTCAAATACATGAATGAAGCTTAAAAATGGAAGAATATGGTGATGATATGGTGGTGATGGTGGCTGTTGTATGTGAGCCGAGAGGAGAGAGTGGGAGTGAGTGAGAGTGTGGGTGATCTTTGTGAAGATGTGAAATGATATGGTGAAGATCTAAACCATACTTATAATCTTACACAATATCTTGTTCATATACTCAAGTAACAAATCAAATAAAATATAAAAACAAATCTAGGAAGATATTCATCATCATCATCATCATCATCATCGTACTCAGTATATCCCAAGTATATACTGAGTATATACTTTCATGTGAGTATATACTTTGGGTGACCGTAAATGGGTAATGGGGGGGGGGATTAATTGTAACATTTTGATGATAGTGGGTAAACACTAGTTAATTTCCAAGTATATACTTTCATGTGCTAGTTAGTTGATATCTAGGGGGTGTTATGGTGTACGGGGATCATGACTAGCCAAGAAATAATTAAACGATGTGTTTGACAAAAATTTGGTGTCCCGGATAATGTCCGGTTGTTCGGTTAGATTCCGTTCCGTTAAAGTGTCAAGTTATTCCGAATAGTGTCTTTTATGTACCCTTTTGTAACACAGTTAATTCCCAACACTTAGCAAAACATTCAGGACCATTTAGTCAATTTTCTGCATGTTACTAGCATATTAAAATGCTGAATTTTGCTGAAAAATGCAGAATTCTGCACTTAAAGTGAGTTTTAGGCACCTTCCGGCACTCAAACTATCACCTAGTGACGCAGTTTTATGGTCCTCACTTCCCTACACACCATAGTGGTGTAGTACCTTGTCCCTGGCCCATACTGGGTCTCAAAACACTGTCTGTCTATGTACTGGCACTGTTAGTATATTTCTGAGTTATCCACTCAGTGTGCTAACTGTGCTTTGTGCATCAAGTATGTCACTAAAGTTTGTATGTAATGAAGGGAGTGACAGTATGAAATATGATGCACATGTATGTATGATACAGAAGTCAGAAAGCAGTTTACATCATCAGTTGTAATCAAGCACAGTCATTAAGCACGTAATTAACTTTAATTAATTGTACGGATACCTGTAATTGTGAGGGTTGTCACATTCTCCCCCCGTTAAGAAAATTTCGTCCTCGAAATTTGTACTACCTTATCTCCTTAGGGTTTTATTATGCGTGTATGTATATGAATAATACCGGGGTAGATAATCACCAAACCGAATCAAACTTTATTCACATCAGGTGAGTCCAAGAATATATAATAACACGAATCCAATGGTTAAAAGGTATGTGTTTTAGCATTTGGTGTTGAAGGTACAAGATGTATCGACGTATAGTCTAGTGTAATCCAGTTACAGGGGTTCCTCAAGAGAGGAGTTTTGTCTATTAGGATACTCAGACAGTCGGTCACAATATGCCAACGAGTTTTCACAACCACAGCATCCGCTATATGAATTCAAAATCAACAACTCAAAGTAATAGTAAAGTGATCTGTCAACCTCCCGAATAAATGAATGGTCAGGTTTAGTGTGTTGACATTCTTAAGTTTCGAAAGTACACCGAATGGAATATAAGCGAATCTGGTGTATCATTGTCTTGATGCGTAGTTGCATCGGAAATGTTTAAATGGCAAGTCAAAAGTATATGTAGTTTTGTGTGAAATAGTTGACCATGATTAGCACAAGCTACAAATTCGCAATGACACCACAAGGTGTCGTAATGACATAATTCAGTAATGGCGGTGACTGAACAAGTTCACCGTGTCTGGGATCAAATGAAAGTGTACTGAAACCAGCATGAAGATTTGATTTACACAATGTCATAAAGTTTCTAATTAAATATGGATCATCAAAGAATCGTTGTTTCCAATCGAAGATGAAAAGTAATATGTACCGCAAGGCATTCGATCGACCATGAAAGAATCGTTAGGAGGTACATTGTGATATGAAATGAATCTATGTACCGTTGCCTCAACACACAACTGTGTTGAGGCCGATTTAATCGTGATAAACAGGACAGATTTAGGGCAAGTTTTCAAATAATCAATTAAATCCATGTAAGAAGTAAGTAACCAAATTAGCGCAAGCTTCAGTCCCGTGAAAGTATCATCGCAATGTATCGAAACCAATCAAACGATTTAGTGACGTCGTAGATCAACCGAATCTACTACGACTCGTAATGAAAGAGTCTTTGCAAAAATATTTGAATATGATGCTCTCAATACATCATACTTCGTCTCAAAACAAACACGCGAAATGGATAAGTTCAAGTAATTGAATTGGGTTTCAACGTAATCTGACAATAAACATATGTATCAACAAGGGGAATCTCAGCATGGTTACAAAAATAAACCCTGAATGTAACTCGAAATAAAAAGAAGTTTCGAGGAAGTGTGTCGACTTGATAACAACAGAGCCAATAATTACAATAATGTAGGTCATTCGGATCACAAACCAGTGATTAGATTTAGCAACATAATATTCGAACTTTAATGAAGTGTTTGAAATGAAACCATATGCATAGCAAATAGTGCATGCGTAACATATGAGTTTTCAAGTAATGAAACAATGAGTATTTGCTAAAATGGAGAGACGACCAAGTGTTCGAAGTAAATGTGTGTTTGCTCTCAGCGAAGAAAATTAATGCGATGCAACTACCTTTAAGGGGAGTAGAGATGCAAACATCTACTAGCTAGAAGTGAAAGAAATTCAAGTACTTTCTGTTTGGTTAACGGAACCGGCATATATGTCAGGTTAATGGTGTCTGCTTGAGTTAACAGATGTGGTTCCTAAGTAACAACCTTTATGAATTTGGACCTGGGTTCCCGATGGTCCTAAGCACATGTTTCCTAGATTCTCAGAGTTTCGTATTCGGTGTAGAATCATTCTGTGCATTGTGTAGGAAACACCATTCTTGTGTACGTTAAAACAAGTTATTGTCCCACAATTTCCCCAGTATACTTTCTTTCTGAATTTGCATCTATCGACACTCGATCATTGATCAGTCGGAAAATAGCAGTTGGATCCTCGCAGTTAGTTAAATAAGTAATTCGTTAATCCTTAGCAAGGGTCACCGACTCTCGTGGGTCAGCTCGTTCGGCCCCTGGTAGTTTGATGTCCGTGTGAAAGATATCTTCCTTCTTCTTAATGAGCTGAACTGGGGTTACCCAAAACGGGAATCTTGGTCTGTTATCTCCCTTCTCTATCAACTACTGAGGTTACACTGACAATCCTTGCATCTTCGAAGGTGTAAGTCGCTAAGGTGTATTGACTACAGGCGCGACGCCTGGAATCAAATTGATGCGAAATTCGACTTGTCGTTGAGGAGATAATTCTGGTAAGTCTTCGGGGAAAATTTCACGATATCCCCTTATCACAGGGGTATCTTCAAGTTTTGGTTCTTCGGCTCGCTTGTCCCCGACATGAGCCAAGAAAACATCACAGCCTATTCGCAACAACTTTCGTGCCTTCAAGCAATTAGTAATCTGTGGAGGCGTATCCCGCTTCACGAGTCACGATCGCTCCTTCATTCGCCATCGGGATGCGGATAACAATCTCCGCTTGATTGCTCGACAACCCGTCCATCCCAGTTATCACATCGAAGCTTCCCTTAAACTAGTTCTACCGAATACTGGGTATCTATCTTGCTTATTATTAAAACAAGTATATTCTGAAGCTAAAATTTGACAACAATATCAAATAGCACAGACGCATAATATTGACTACTATGAGGCGTACCAATAGCCATGTTTGGATCCTGGCGTGTTTCCCTAGCTCCGGTGTTAGACATTCTTCCCACGATTTTGTTTAATCTCCCTTGGGGAATCTTTCCTAAAGTGCCCCATATCACCGCAGTTATAACATCCCTTACCTTTCTTTCCATGTTTCATCTCATGCCAACACGTTTCCCTGCTGTGCCCCACTTTGCCACAGTTGTCACACTTTCCATTTTTACATCGCCCGGTATGATGTCGTCGACACTTGTCGCATTGAGGTAGTTTACCCATGTACTCTTTTCCCTTTTTGGCCTTGTTGTTGCTATGCGTCTGAGTACCCTGCTTGAAGTTTGCGAACTTTCTCTTGTTGTCTCCAGATGACTCTACGTGAGTCTCCTTCTTCTCCTCAGAGGTTGAAAATTTGTTCAACCTGATTGCCTCTTCAGTCAAGGTCACACTTAGATCAATGGCCTCAGCGATCATTGCAGGCTTTGATGTCATCACCATGCTCAGGATTTGGGGTGCCAATCCCCAAATAAAACGCTCAATCTTTTTAAATTCTGGTTCTACCATGTAGGGGACAATACGCGATAGAACATGGAACTTCTCCACGTATTCAGCTATTTTTGGTCCTTCCATCTTCAAGTTCCAGAACTCAGTTTCCACCTTCTGGCTTTTTGCTCTTGAATAGTATTTCTTATGCATTAGTTCTTTCAGTTGATCCCATGTCAAAGCATACGCAGCAGCCTCGCCCATCGTCTGAACCTGGAGTTTCCACCATGACAAAGCCCCATCTTGGAATAGTCCGGATACGTACGTAACCTGATGCTCTGGGGCGCATTTGCTCACACGTAAAACAGAATCCGTCTTCTCAACCCAGCGTACGAAGGCTACGGCACCCCCAGTGCCGTCGAAATTTAGGGGCTTGTAGCCCAAGAACTGCTTGTAGGTGCAGCCTGTGACATAAGCAACACCATTCACGTAAGGCATTAGCAAAGCACTCGTTAGAGATGTCCAAACGGTTTGTAATGTGTCTTAAGTGACTAAACATTACCGTTGGGTGGGTTATTTCCTGAGGTACCTCCGCCGCGCTCGGAGCAAAGGGCCTCGTACTATGCGATGACCTGTAAGATGCGTTCTTGAAATTCCGCCTCTGTCTTCGGCAGAGGGTTGTTGGTATCGGTGTTCCCTTGAGTCGAGATCTTCCTAGATGAAGATCGGTTAGGTCAGGTCTTGTTAAGGACACTAGCACACAAGCCTCTACCTAACGAATAAGACCTCAGGGGTGTATTACATATATGTATATACGCAGTCGTTATAACAATCAATCACGTATCATCACAACTATAGCACAACTTGTAAATAGGAACGTAGCAAGTAAGCATGTAGCATTATAGTTATAGCACAAATATGCAGATCAACAACATGCTTAGTGAGAACATAGCGGCTGAGTTTTCATTAGTTATTAGTCATAAGTATTGTCGCATGTTTAATGGGGAATCCGAGGATTGGACTTTCATTATTTTTCGACCACCATCATATTGTCTACAAAGCGTATCGCATCAAATGGGACACAAGTGGGTCACCCTACCCTTGCCCAACAAGTATATCAGTGTCTCAAAATCACATAGTCTGAAGTGGTCTTTAAAAGTCTCCACAATTCCGGCTTATCATTAGTGTCTTTACCCAAATGTAATGCAATCCGTATAATCCAAAAACCACTATACCGGTGTCTGAGGTGGAGGAGGAAAGAGAAGTAAACTGTTAACATGCGTGGACTTCCTCCTCGGGCTTGTGTACACGTTGAAGTAATTATCTGCTCTACCGCTCGACAGCAAGGAAATGAGCATCAGAATCCTGGGAAGGGTGTAATAGCAACGGTTGAGAGCGCAAAAGGAACCTTGATATATTTGGGGGATCAAAGTATGCTGGCAATAGATAGGGTGGAGGACGTAGTGTCAGCTCAGCTCCAACATTCTGCGACTCCTATTCTCAAACTGTAGCTGATGTTATAGGAGCAATTCATCCCTGATGTAGCCTCCATAGTGTAAGGATCTAACATTAGCATAGTGTATGATAAGAACCATTAAAATGGCTCATCCAGTGATGTAGAGGTGAAAGTAGCAAACGGTGCGTCTTGTGAGGTCGGGGAAAACGCTGCTGTAGCAAAAGGGATCGTTACGCGGGTGCTGACCTGTAGTACCTTCCCAGGTGTGGGTATGTATTGAAAGAAAGCAATAGGCGAACTGGTGCGATGGACGTCGGACTCCACAGGAGGAAAGAAGTAACATCAGCGGGTGCGGGTGCAGTGGCAATTTTCCCGAAAGGAAGATCAACAGGTGCAGGTACGGGTTCAGGTACATGGGGTGCAATGTCTGTTAAACCAAAAGGAATAGGGTTATGATTAAGCAAGGGCGTAGGATCAGTAAGTGCAACATCAAGCTTGGCCCACAAGGAACTGGAGCTGCCTCAGGGGCAGGTTCTGGGTCGTGTAAAGGTGTGGCGTCTTGAGCAGGTGTTGGTACAGTAGTCATAGCGACGTCGTCGTCTGAGTCAGTAGTAGAAAGTTGTAACCTGTCTGTCTATAAAGCCATAAATGTCGCAGACTCAAAGGAGTCTGAAATCCAGTGTATATTAGAATCAGAGGATAGCTTGATAACAGGGATCTCAACACGTAAACTTATTAACAACGTTCTTATCTAACTTTCCATCATCCTGGGTGTCAACGGTAGGATCATCAACCAACAAATTAATGTCGTCATCAAACAATTTGTCAAAGAGGCAGATCCTCGGGGGAAATAACCACGAGCGGTACGGTGTCGAGGATCGGAGCCAGGAGGTGCTCTCCACCGAAGTGTCCAAATGGTAAGGTGGCCGAGGACCGAAACAAGAATGGTAGGAAGATTCTCGTCAAGGAAGCCATCAGCAAGGGTAATTCATTACCAAAGTTTGGCAGCACGGACGGTTGGAAGTCATCCTCGTCCTTAGTCAGTATGTCAGGGTCACTCTCAGTGTCTGACGTAAATTTCTCCGGCGCAGGTACTGTCTCATCATCTGTGGCGGTGGCCGTAGGGTCGTCATCATCTGACAATTCGTTCCCTGAGGAAGGTGACGTGTGTGCCGGTACATAATAGTCATAGCATGCATATTCACAATAATCTTTAACACTTCGTGTATTGCAAATAGAGACAATTCATAATGTAATCATGTATCCACATATTCGTCCTAGTCTTCCCAGACTATCCCACCCAGCCTCTCAGACTGAACTTCCTAGTCTCTCATACTAACTCCCTGGTCTCTAAGACTAAATCCCAGGTCTCTAAGACCAAATCTCCCCAGTCTCTAAGACTAAATCCCTGGTCTCTAAGACCAAATCTCCCCAGTCTCTAAGACTAAATCCCTGGTCTCTAAGACCAACTTTCCCAGTCTCTAAGACTAATTCCCTGGTCTCTAAGACCAACTAATTCTCCCCAGTCTCTAAGACTGATCCTCCCTCAGTCTCTAAGACTGATCCTCCCTCAGTCTCTAAGACTGAACCTCCCTCAGTCTCTAAGACTGAATTATAAATATAAGTTTTGAAATGTGTATTTGTGCCTTTTGTTTGTAAAAATGTTTGTTCCCTGGATCTGGACGTTTAGTGTATGCAATGTAAAAATGTTTGAAAGCATTTTCGTGAGAGCCCTGATGATCATAGTCTAGACTCGAGAAAGAATCCTAGTTCGCTATGATCGAGGCTCTGATACCAAGCTGTCACACCCTGACTTTTGCGGAAGCATGGTTATTTGGTGTGACTTCTTAATACCATAGCAATCAATCATAACAATGCTATATGATAAAACCAAAAGATTTTCATCCATTAATAAAGTTTAGAAAATACCACAATACCATTGTCTTGAAAACATTGACGCCAATTAGTTACAAACCATAACATGTTCAAATGAGTTCCCATGGACTCAACAAAAGACTTTAAATAATCATTAGTATAGAAACATGTATCCCGTCCAGGAATAGGATACATCTTTTAAACTCTACGACCACGGATGACATCCTTTATTTAACACGCAGCTTGTAGACACATGCATACACCTGCCAGATCCGTTTAGTTCCCGGAAATACATGTAGTTTGAAAAATCAACAAAAGTTGAGCGAGTTCATGTGTTCGTTTGTGTGTATGTATAAGCCTTTGTAAATGTCATAAGTATGTATGTAAGCCCCTGGTATATAGCAATAAGGAAAAACAGATCAATTAATGTGTAGCTAATACATTAATAAGTGACATGGCCTAGGAAGCACTCAAACTTGTATGCGTATTTCGTACCGGCCCCTCCGGCGGAACGACATAGTCACCACATGCAGCCACTCGCAGGCCCATGGGTGGGGCTCGCAACACCCAATAGATCTATCACTCATGTCCCTCGGTCCTACGATGAGGATTAATGGCCTTAAGTGTTGTGCCCACCACTCACATGATCTAAGTGTACCCTTCCTTAGCTAACCATACCAATTGTATTGTAAGTAATCCTTTTGTAACATGTATTTTACCCCAGTCTCTCAGACTGAACCTCCCCAGCCTCTAAGGCTGAACCTCCCTAGCCTCTAAGGCTGAACCTCCCCAACCTCTAAGACTGACTCCCCAGTCTCTATATATTATCACCAGACGATCCATCCCTAGTCGTGAAAATCATTCATATTTCGATAATACGCATTTGTTTTGTAAAAACCGGTATATTTAGTATAATCCATTCGTAATATGATTTAGAAATATGAGTTTTCGTTCATTCAAAAGTTTGTATGTTCTTGAAAAAACATGCTTTGTCTAAAAATATGCAGTCTTTGTTCATCGAGAACTTTGTGTGTTTTCTGCAAAACGTGCATGTCTTTCCACCCCGAAAACATTTATGAAAATGTAAAATCGTAAAAAGATGGGGTTATGAACTCACAGTATTGCGTCTTCAGTATGAGTAACCCAAGTCTCCTCAGCAAACACGACTACCTACAGTGTACTAACGTCTATTAGACGAACGGGTCGTGCCTTGCCTTTGTATTTATGTTTTTGAGTTACGTTTCTGATGTTATTCCAAGTTGTATAATTATTTGTCGAAATAATTAATATTTCAACTTAAATTATATTTAGTTTTGGAATAGTTGTTTAATCCATATCTTGGGTATTAATACTTCTCAAGTATTTTAGCTTCGTATTTCCTTCCCAAGGATGGGGTATCTTATACATGTACTTGTATTATTCTATTTGTAATTTCCGAATCAATCTGTTCCCAAGTCTCACTCTAGAAAGTATATTTATAAACTCATTTTGTCCCACAATAATGTGTTGTCCCGAAAATATATATTTCTCCCAAAAATCATATATCTTCTAAATATACCATGAAAATATATTTTTATTTCCCCAAAATAATATATTTTCACTTTGTCCAAAGATAATATATACCAAAATATATAAGTAACTGTATTGTTTTTGGGTAATAAATTTCACGGTACTTTGTTAAGTTATATAATATAACCATTTCACCGAGTATGCAAACACTCACACAAGTGTCTTAGTATGTATGTATATATATTCTAAATATATATATGTTTACCTATTTTTAATTACAAAACCAACCTCCGATACTTTGTATTTTGTTACAAAAATAATGGCGAGGTTTAAATTTGAAAAGCATAGTTCAAAACGTACTTGCAACACTTGTTAGAAAATGTTTTGTAAGTGTTGGAATTTTTAGAAAATTTCGCCATACTCTCCTTTGTAACTGGAGGTGCCCATGCTAAATAGCATATCATTTTCTTTAACATATAACATGTTAGATCATTCTCAAATAACCAACCCGACATTTAGACATGCAAAATACTACTTATATCATTTCAGTTTTAATATACAAAACTGGGCTGTTTTCGGGCATTTTAATAATATAGTTATCTTATTCCAAAAATTCTCAATTTTTTACAGAATGTCTTATACGATCCAAATATTATTTTGTAAAAATATCGGGGTCCAGTTCATTACCAATATTTTACAAAAATTCATTTACCGGACTGCAATCAGATTTGTCACTTTCTGACTGCAGTCTACAAAATAATTCATCTAAAATTTATCGTAAGTCCGATTCACGAAATTCCAGTGGGAAAATTACTACGACATCAGTGGTCATCCACAGTACAATTTTCATGAGCTGATTCAACATAGATTTCAAGTTATGACTAAAAATATATCACCCATTTACTGCAGTAAAAACTCAGCTTTAGCTGCTTTTACAAAACGGGTCTTTAAAAATAGTAAACGACCTCAAAAAAATATGATTCTAGTGCCATTTGCTTCGTTTTTCGAAAATACATAATTTAGACTTCTGAAAATCAGTTTTTCGATTTTTAATGACCCATTTACAGCCAGTTGAAGTTGGCTGAAAATGCTAATCAGCATGCTTTTTATAGTTTAAATGTTACTAAAACGCACACATACGATCGCCATACTTTCTAATAACGATTAATATTAGATCATAAGTCATTTACAGCAGGTTATTGTTTATTTAACTCAGATTTATCATGTATCATCATCTTTCATCTCATGACCTTTATGTAAAGCTTTATGTTCAATCTTTTTGTTCATGTTCTTTAGTGTTCTTGATATAATCAACATACTACAACATTTTAACCAACATAAGAGAAGTAAACAAGAGTAATTCAAGAACTTACTACTAGCCTAAAGCTAGGGAAGATTTCTAGTGAAAAAGATGAGTGAAAGCAATGTATGAAAGCTCCTTGAAGATCTTCAAGTTTCCATCTTCACAATACACCTTCTAATACATGAATGAAGCTTAAAAATGGAAGAATATGGTGATGATATGGTGGTGATGGTGGCGGTTGTATGTGAGCCGAGAGGAGAGAGTGGGAGTGAGTGAGAGTGTGGGTGATCTTTGTGAAGATGTGAAATGATATGGTGAAGATCTAAACCATACTTATAATCTTACACAATATCTTGTTCATATACTCAAGTAACAAATCAAATAAAATATAAAAACAAATCTAGGAAGCTATGTTGGTGAATATTTGTGGGTCCCTTTGGGTGACCGTAAATGGGTAATGGCATTTTGATGATAGTGGGTAAACACTAGTTAATTTCCAAGTATATACTTTCATGTGCTAGTTAGTTGATATCTAGGGGTGTTTTGGTGTACGAGGATCATGACTAGCCAAGAAATAATTAAACGATGTGTTTGAAAAAAAATTGGTGTCCCGGGTAATGTCCGGTTGTTCGGTTAGATTCCGTTCTGTTAAAGTGTCAAGTTATTCCGAATAGTGTCTTTTATGTACCCTTTTGTAACACAATTAATTCCCAACACTTAGGAAAGCATTCCAGACCATTTAGTCAATTGTCTGCATGTTACTAGCATATTAAAATGCTGAATTTTGCTGAAAAATGCAGAATTCTGCACTTAAAGTGAGTTTTAGGCACCTTCCGGCACTCAAACTATCACCTAGTGACGCAGTTTTATGGTCCTCACTTCCCTACGCACCATACTGGTGTAGTACCTTGTCCCTGGCCCATACTGGGTCTCAAAACACTGTCTGTCTATGTACTGGCACTGTCAGTATATTTCTGAGTTATCCGCTCAGTGTGCTAACTGTGCTTTGTGCATCAAGTATGTCACTAAAGTTTGTATGTAATGAAGGGAGTGACAGTATGAAATATGATGCACATGTATGTATGATACAGAAGTCAGAAAGCAGTTTACGTCATCAGTTGTAATCAAGCACAGTCATTAAGCATGTAATTAACTTTAATTAATTGTACGGATACCTGTAATTGTGAGGGTTGTCACAGATGTTTCCCGTCTGGGATAGAATCCCTCCTAACAAAGAAAAATTGGTTTTTCCAGTGGGTATCATTTTTTGTGGTCTTGAGGATTGGGTGAGGATCACCAGGTTTGTGCTTAAACAAGAAACGGTGTGAACCATGGCTGACAAGATTATACAACTTGGCCAACTCAGACATTCCTATCTCTATACCCTCTTGCTCGATGATATTCTCTATGGTATACAGGACCCTCCACATCATCAGCATGGCCTGGATATAGCACATGCCGGTGAGTGCAATGAAAGATTGAGTGAAGGTAGGGAAAGGATAGGAGAATCCTATCAAGAATGGGATGACCAGAAAAGCAATCCAGGTGTCGGAGACAGAATCACTTTTCGCAGAAGGGTCGAAAGGTTTATAGACGGTATCCGCCGGGAAACAATGGCGAATCCGGTCAATCTCCGGGTCGGTGAAGCGGCAGAGTTCTGATGAAGGATTTTTTATGATGCCTTGGCTTTTTAGGGGGCTATCCTTCTTAGGATCCTTGGCTGGTGAGGATCGGAGAACCATTTTTGCCATGGATGTTAGGAGAAAAGAAATCAGAATAAGCAAATGAAGAGAGAAAGAGAAGAGAGATACCTGATCGGTCTCCGGATGAGGATTTAAAGAGAAGTAACGCACGAATTTAAATGCCCCTTGATCCTTATCTCTTATTTCGAATTTATAATGATGATTTGCAGGTTGTCATGTCACTGACGTATTATCTGCAACGGCTAGTTCTATTTTAACGGCTATATTTACGATATTTGGTTCGTTGCAGATAACATCAAAAAATATGACTCATTAAGTCGTATTTTATTCCTCATCTTTTGGGGGCAATTGTTAGGGATAGATTTTCCATACCTAAGGATCACGGATCCACAAGTGCAGCCAGGATCACAGATCCTCAATTCTGTTTGAATTAAGGATCCTCAGAAGACGTTGCGGGTTTAAGGATCCAGGATCCTCATTGTTATCCTAACAAAAACGGTTGTTTCCATTATATTTAAACTTGTTTTGCTGGAATGAACGAGTGGGACTTAGTCTTGCCGATATTCCTGGGGAATATGCTCTAATATTCTGCACGTGCATAGCCAGAATGATCGTTATGGAAGTCGTGGGTAGCTTGCACATTTAGCGGATTGTTTATTACTTAGTTTATTTCTATTTTTTGAAGGGGATAACGAGCTTGATAGTGAGAACAATTAGCAAACACACACTCTTGAAAGCTCTCTGCAACTTATTGGCGATTACACACACATTGCACACTAGTGATCCTTGTAACAAGCTTGTTATCATCCTGATTTGTAACCTTTACTTATTTAATATAGTTGGTGATCGGTAGTTTCCATCACCCGAGGTTTTTTATGCCGGAGATCAACTCTTGATCAAGGGCTTTTTCCTCGTATAAATCCTTGTGTCACTTGTTCATTTCATTCAAAATTTGTTCATACATTTGCTATTCAATTCAAGCATCACACCTCACAAAATAAGATTTGGTTGCATTATCCTAGCTTGATTTTTGAACAAAACACTACTGTACTTGTCGGGTTCAGTGGAGAGGCCAAGAATACTGTGGGAGAAATAAAGCTGCCAGTATATGTTGAAGGAGTCAATTCAATGCAATGCTTCTTTGTCATGGACTCCTTATCCTGCTACAATATTATATTGTGAAGGCCATGGAACCATGATATGAAAGTTGTGCCGTCAACCTATCATCAATGTATCAAAATCCCTACCCCTTGGGGGGTTGTCAAGATGGAAAGTGATCAACACGAAGCGAAGGAGTGTTAGTCTTCTTCAATGAAATCCTCAACAAAGCCTAAAGCAAGATAGCAATTAAAGATGCGAGCCCAAGATATAGCGGAAGCTTCAGAGCAGGATGTTAAGAAGATCAGGATAATCCAGATATCTCGGTGCTCGTAGGAACCAATATCCCTCAGGATATTGAAAATCAGTTGACTAACTTTTGAAATGCAGGATATCAACATTCGCATGGAAACATGAGGATATGACAGGTATTTCCAAGGACATTATAACTCACAAGCTCGGAATTGACAGGTCTTTCAAGCCTGTCCAGCAGAAACGAAGGAAGTTTGCCCCTTAACGGAACGCAATCATTCAGGAGGAGGTTGAAAGATTATTAAAGAGCAAGATGATTAGGGAAGTTAAATTTCCCAAATGGTTAGCAAATGTGGTTGTGGTTCAAAAGAAAAATGGGAAATGGAGAGTTTGTATAGATTACACAGACTTGAACAAAGCGTATCCTAAAGACCCATTCCCTCTGCCTCATATCGACTCAATGGTGGATGCTACTGCCGGTCATGAAATGTTAACCTTCATGGACGCATCCTCAGGATTCTAGCAAATACAAATGGAACCTTCGGACCAGGAGGATACTGCTTTCATGACACCAACAGGTATTTATTGTTATACTGCTATGCCTTTTGGTTTGAAAAATGTAGGTGCAATGTATCAAAGACTGGTGAACATGATTTTTAAAGACAAACTGGGGGACACCATGGAGGTATACATTGATGATATGGTGGTAAAATCCAAGAAGGCTGAGGATCATCTCTGGGATATTGAAGAAGCATTTGATATCCTGGACCACTACAACATGAAGCTAAATCCTGCCAAATGCCATTTTAGAGTGGGGGCAGGAAAGTTTCTAGGATACATGGTGACTAAAAGGGGTATAGAAGCGAGCCCAGAACAGATCAAAGCTATCCTGGATATCAAGTCACCTTCCAACATGAAAGATGTATAAAGATTAATAGGACGAGTAGCCGCATTAAACAGGTTTATATCAAGATCCTCGGAGAAATGGAAGGAATTCTATGATATCCTGAAGAAGAATAAGAAATTCGAATGGAGACAGAAGCATGAAGCCGCCTTGCAGGAGTTGAAGCAGTATCTTTCAACTGCACCTCTATTGATGAAGCCTGAGGATGGTGAACCATTATCCCTGTATCTTGCAGTATCAGGGAATGCAGTAAGTGCTGTTCTGGTAAAGGATCACGAAGGTCAGCAGTATCCTGTCTATTACGTTAGCAAAAGTTTATTAGATGCTGAAACTAGATATTCTCATTTAGAAAAATTGATATTGGCCCTAGTTATGGCATCGACAAAACTTAGACATTATTTTGAGACACATAGGATTCATGTTAAAACTAATTATCATGTTAAAAATGTGATTAGGAAACCCGAGATGTTAGGTAGGATGGCTAAGTGGTCAGTAAAATTAAGTGCCTATGATCTAGTATATGAACCTAGAAATGCCATAAAGTCTCAGGCTCTAGCTGACTTTGTGGCTGATTTTAGTAGTGATATTCAAAATGAAGTAGACCTAGAAGTACAACAGCTAGGAGAAAACTTAGAATACTGGACATTATATACTGATGGTGCATCTAATGTGAGAGGTGTAGGATTGGGTATACTACTAAAATTGCCACAGGGGGACATATTACCCCAGGCTGTTAGTTGTGAATTTTCTGCCACTAATAATGAAGCGGAATATGAAGCTTTGATTGGAGGATTAGAGTTGGCCAGGAATATGAATATTAAGAGTTTGCAAGTATTTGTTGATTCCTTGTTAATTACTAATCATTTTAATGGATCCTATGCAGTCAAAGGTGAAAGGTTAATCGAGTATCTTGAAATTCTCAAAAAAATAGCAGGATATATCGATGTTTTTACACTTGAACAGGTACCGAGAGAGGATAATGCTAAAGCAGATGCCTTGACAAATCTAGGATCATCAGTCAGGATACCGAAAGGAACCCAGATACCAATACTTCATATCCTATATCCTGCAGTGGATCTTTTCAAAACTCAGGATAAGGAAGTAGTAAGTATTCAGGATCCTGATGATGAATATCCTGAGGAAGATCCTAAGTCCTGGACGGCTCCAATAGTGAGATATCTCAAGGAAGGACACATCCCAAAGGATGAGAATCCTAAGGCCTTTAGAATGAAGGTATCACGATTCACTATTATAAATGATGTTTTGTATAGGAAATCTCTTGCAGGACCATACCTGAGGTGCTTGGAGGATCTCGAAACTAAAGAAGTGCTTTAGGATATACACGAAGGGATTGTAGTAACCATACTGGGGGCAGATCATTATTCTCAAAGGTGTTAAGAACATGATACTATTGGCCGACGATGAGGAAAGATGCTGCAGAATATGCTCGAAGGTGTGATGCGTGTCAAAGGCACATCAATATACTACATCAACCTGCTGAACCACTGTATCCTATTGCTTCCCCTTGGCCGTTCATGAAGTGGGGTATGCATATAGTGGGAAAGTTGCCAAAGGCTCCAGGAGGAAAAGTCTTTATGCTGGAAATGACGTATTATTTCTCTAAATGGGTTGAAGCTGAGGCATTTGTTCAAGTCAGAGACCAAGAAGTAGTATCCTTCATAAAAAGGAATATCCTGACTAGGTTTGGGGTACCAGCTGAGATAATTTGTGACAATGGCTCTCAGTTTATCAGTAAGAGGACAACCGATTTTTGTAAGAGTTGGGGAATCAAAATGATCACATCCACACCGGTACATCCTCAAGCAAACGGACAAGCAGAATCCTCAAACAAGATAATTGTCAACAATTTGAAGAAGAGACTAGGAGCTAAGAAAGGAAGATGGGCAGAAGAATTACCCTTTGTTTTATGGGCTGATAGGACAACAGTGAAAAGTGCGACTGGGCAAACCCCATTTTCCTTAGTATTTGGAGCAGAAGCAGTAATCCCGACAGAGATGGTGATACCTACAGCAAGATCCAACCTCCGGGATCCTAAGAAAAATCCTGAAGCCCTATGCCAAGAATTGGATACTATCGATGAGACAAGGGATGCGGCAAAGTTGAGAATGGCAGCATACCAACAGAGGATATCCAGAGCATATAACAAGAATCTAAGGGCGAGAAGGTTTCAAGTTGGAGATTGGGTGTTAAGGAAAGCTTTTCAGAACACTACTAATCCTGCTGATGGAAAGTTAGCTCCTAAGTGGGAAGGACCTTATGAGATTGAATCGGAATCCGGGAAAGGAGCATACCGGCTTAAGAATATGGAGGGGGATATACTACCAAGATCCTGGAATGCTGTACACCTCAAAGCCTATTTTAATTGAGCTTAGAATTTAATTTCTAACTCAAGATGGTATGAATTCTATCTCTTTTAAACATAATTCTATTTTATTTTATTTGAACCCAATAGTGACTTAAGCATAGGAGGGGTGTTAGCCAAGCTAACACCCAACTTAGTCTAAGGTTGTTTTGCAGAATATGCTTTGGGATATAACTCCAGGATTTACACTTAGGATGAATCGAAGGATTAGAGGATTGGCCCCCTCTCTCACGTTTAAGGGATCCTGATCCCTTCACAGGTTTAAAGGTATTCACTTTTCTATCGAATTGGGTTTAAACACCCCGCCTGGAGCGTAAGTTATCTAGGGATAGTTCAAGATAGCGGGACCAGTCCATGTAAAAGTGGCTGACAATTTCGTTATTATTGGTTATATCCTGGATCCTAAAGGTATATGAGGTTTGATCACCCTCTCTCACGAAAGGGTATTTTCATACTCTCTAAGGTTTAAAGGTTTTCACCTTTCTAAGTTTTGGAGTTTATACACTCCCGCCTGTAGAGCACGAAAATTTGGGATTTTCCCCAGAATACTTAAGGGTTTATCCCTAGATTTCCTAAGGGTTTATCCCCAGAATATTAAGGATCTATCTCCAGGATATTTTAGGGTTTATCCCCTGTAATACGAAAGTTGTACAAACAGTTGCAATTGATGTCCAGAAAATTTCTAAGTATTCAAAGACATTATGCACTGGGGACATTCCAACTAAGGCATTGTGAGAAGCTTGAAGGATCAAGCTTGGGCCTAGTTCACTAAGTATCCCAGATTGGGGACATCTTCGGTGGAAAGGTTGCAAAAGGACTGAAGTTTAAGGATAGAGGTATACTCTATTTCTGGTATGAACTTTCCTTTTTGGTCTTTTAGAAGCCTTATTTGAATTGTCTAAGTTTTTGAAATTTTGTTCGACAAAAATCTGGTTGGAAGATTTATGAGTATCCTGATCAAGATATATTCTCAGGATATATTTTCAGGATATTTGGTCGGAATATTTGAAATATTACACTAGGATTGGAAAGTTGAAATTGTATTCAAATCAAACAACACATAACAAAGATTGCAAAAATGGACAATAATGGATAAGGCAAAAGGAAGTTAGTTTTTTAACATAGCAAAAAATTGTGCTTTTGGTTTCATCTCAAACGAAGACCCATCCACCAAAAGCACAATTAGTTTTTAACCATATTTACTTAACAATTGAAGGCTTTGTCTTGAAACCCAAGATACCTCCACCTTCAATTGTTAAACTCTTCAAAATAAAACATACTAATTGATGACCAAGGGCTTTGTCCTGAAACTCAGGATCCCTCCACCTTTGGCCATCATATTGTTCTAAGTGCAGGAAATTAAAATTATTTGAAAGACAGGAAAAGTAAATTGTTTGTTAAACCACAACCATCAAACTTAAAAAGTGGTCTCCGGCCTAGGCACAAATATCCATCATCGCCCACTTCGCTGCCTTCAAGCAGCACCACCTTCTTCAACCATCGCATCCTCACCAGCATCTGGTCCAGCATCCTTCCAGGCATCCTTCTCAGCATCGCCACCAGCATCAGTCACCTTTTCAGCCACCTTGGAAGGCTCCTCAACCACAGCCTTAGCAGGATGCTCCACAGGATTACCACTGAGATCTCTTAGCTTTGCCTCCCAAGCATCAACATTCCAAGAAGGGCATTCAAAGCCCTAGGCCTTGGCTTCATAAGCCATTTTTAGCCTAGCTTGAAGGAGGGAGATGACGACAGAGCTCTTGAGGCCTTCCCTGTAAGAGACCATATCCTGCTCGTGATGGGTCTGAGCGGTGTCGAGTTTTGCCTGAGCTTCATGGGCAGCCTTCTTCAAAGCAGCTTGATGCTCCTGAGTCATCGCTCTGAATTTGTCCTCATAGTGTTGGGACTTGGCGGCAGCAATCATTCCCTGATCGATGATGGTGACTTCGACCTTCTTCAGTTTGACCTCCAGCATTTTGTTGAGCCCGCAGGATTCCTCATATAGATGCACCAGACGCTCAAGGCCCTACAACAAAAACGCAGGTATTAGTCTATGCAAACTGATCAGGATATAAGTTCAACATGTGAGTGCAGGACACAAGATTCATACCTGGTTGAGAAAGGAAGTCATAATGGTGATGGCTTCAATGAATCCATGATTCTCGTAAGAAAATATATCAGAAGTGGCAGGAGAGTCAGTCTCCTTCCTCTTTTGGCTACTGGAAGCACGGGTCTTGGTAGCCGAAGAAGGCTTTGGGATAGTGGTAGGCTTTGAGCCGGTGGGCTTGGATGAAGTAGTTGCTTTGGGGCTTGGCTCTTTCTTAACTTGAACGGGACCAGAGTAACTGTCCAACTTGTCAAGATCAAAAACTTCGGGGGTTTTGATTGGTGCTGAACAAAGGGAAGAACTCTAAAACTCTTTTATCTTTTTATAATAAACTAATCAAATGCATGCAAAATTAGTTAACCCTTACCAGACATGTCGGATGAAGAGTATTGACTGGAACTTGGAAGGTGTGTGGAAACGCTTCTGTCACTTCCCGGCAATCGGTAGACCGCTTGGATTCTTTTTTCGGATTCTTCGGTAGGGGAGCTAGCTCTCTGAAATTCGCTGCAGGATAAATAATAGAATGTTAGCACAGGGTATAAGCTCAAGATACGTTTAGGTATATTCCTAGAACCCTGAGCCCTACCAGTGGTTAACCATTTAACCGGAAGACTATTACCATCGGCGATGGACTCTCGCCTGACAAAGAAAAATTTTCTTTGCCATCCGTCCTCGTTTTTGGTCGCCTTGAGGACGAGAGGATTACTGGAGGTGGAAAACAGTAAAAATCGGCTAGAACCATGGAATCAAAGACGATAAGCGATTGGGATATCTTCAATACAAAGGTTAGGAATATGAAGGGCTTTGATCTGATTAAGAACGATCATAACCCTCCAAACCATAGGCATCATTTGAGAAAAACTAAGGTCGGTTTTTCGAAAGAACTGCATCATGAATTCAGGGAAGGGATATCGAAGGCCTAGAGAAAAGGGGTATGCCGGAAAACAGATCCATTCTCTAGACGATACGTCTGAACCGACTGACCGGTCGAACGGCCTGATGATCGCCTTATCGGGAAAGGCACCGGAGGCTCTCAACGCTGCAATGTCTGCATTGTCGAAGGCACAGACCTCCTTCTCAGGATTTTTGAGAAGATTCTGTTGGGAAAAGGTTTCACTTGATTCGCCGGTGTGGGAACGAGTTCTGGTAACCATTGAGAGAGAAACAAAGAAAGTTACGAGAGAAATAGAAGAGATAGATGATTACCTGGAAATTCAGTTGAAGATAGTTGAATTTCATACAAGAAGAGAGAAGATATAGGGGCCTCGTAGATAACCATTGAGTGATTATCGTGTTGGAAGTTGCAGCTTGTCATTCCAGCCGTCTAATCAACTTAATTACCTCGATTCAAGAGATAAGATTTAAAAAAAATATATCCGTTTGAATCTGGGATTCCAACAGATATATTTTGGGGACAATTGTTATGGGTGGTTTTCTGCTCATATATCCTGAATAATATTCTGACTCTGTTATTTTTTATTGTGATCAGGATACTGGATCAGGATATTGGTAACATCTTGACACAGTATCCTGGTAATGACTAATTAGTTCACGTACAGATTAACATGGCAGGCTTGTAACGTTCGGGTGGACCTGTTCTCCCAAAGACTCGGGCTAATCAGTTGAAATGAGAACGTTAAAGCCGGAAGAAGTGGTCTACAACATTCACAAAGGGAATATTCGGCGTATCCCGGATTTATAGGCTAGTTTGTTAGTTTCATTTTACTATAAATAGGATTGATCGGATCAGATAGAACACATACAATTTTTCGTACACTTTTGCTCTCTACTAGCTGCAATCACTCACATAACACTTACACTTGTACTCGATTTGCATTGTAACACCTAGTTGATCCGTATCATATCCTGCACTGTATCCTGATATTTGAAGTAATAAGAAGAACAAGGCAGCTGCGATTGTCAACTCCCAAGGTTTTGTGCCGGTAATCTAGATTGATCAATGGCTTTCCTCGTACATCCCGTGTCACCCTTTACCTTTTTTGCTCATTGTTTGATTGTAGATATAGCTCGATATCCTGAGCTATATCCTGAAAACTGTTTTTTGTTAACAACTTAACCAACATATTTTCCACAAATACTTCTAGCACACTACCTCACTTAACTAATTTGATCACTTAATTACTTAGGTAATTTTTTACCAAAACACAAGGATAGGATGATCTTATAAGGATATGGTTTCGTTCTCAAAGAATCGTAACATTCGTATTTAAGCACACAAAGAATCCAATTGAGGACTTTGCTTTTGCTCTTTAAACATCCACAAGGATCTAATTATGAAGAAGATCCT
This sequence comes from Helianthus tuberosus, assembly GCA_030545235.1. Classification (NCBI taxonomy): domain Eukaryota; kingdom Viridiplantae; phylum Streptophyta; class Magnoliopsida; order Asterales; family Asteraceae; genus Helianthus; species Helianthus tuberosus. Next base: position 1,038,599 of record JARYGA010055520.1, read on the forward strand.
ATAAGGATTTGAAATTTGTAACGAGAAATATTTAGGAACCTTGTACTAAGTATGCTAAGACCACATACAAAGTATAGTGTTTCTGATATCAAGGTGCTAGATATGCTAAGTCAGCATATGAAGCAAGTGGATTCTTGAAATTATTGTGCTAAGCATGCTAAATCAGCATACGGAGTAGGGTGTTCTTGAAAGCTATGCTTGGAATCGTTAAAAATATGTTTTTGAAAACCTTTTGTAATGTTTTTGAAATCATGTACTAAGTATATTAGGTAAACATTTTTATGAAATGTTTTAAAACCATGTGAGATGATTTTGAAAACATGTATAAGGTTTTTGAAAACATGCATAATCTTTTGAAATCATATGCTGTGTAAAATATCATGAAGTCGGGAAGATATGATATGTAAGACCAATCAAGGGCATACGGAAGTACCCTTGGGTATCCTATTAAAGATTTAAAGTGGTACTTTGGATATTCGTCCAGAGTTGTAACTTGCACCTTGTACTTCGTTTCTTAGAAGAAACGAGTATTTAGGCTTTTCGTAGAGATCACGAGCGATCACAAAAAAATGGAAGAACTACGAGAGTAGTTTGTTTTGCAAGGAACACGGTTCCTTGGTGTCGGTATTGAAGGGGATATGTCGTTTATACATGTAACCACATTTGTACATCGTAATTTAAATTAAGATTTATTTATAAACCAAAATATTTGTTTCATAGTCATGGATAACAAAAGGAAAATAATACATAAAGTTCGATCGTTTCTAAACAGCATCGTCTTCCAGTCAGTCGAATGCTCATCCACGTGCTGGATTTGCATTAGCAAGCTTTGGGCAATTATTTCTGGAATGGCCCATCTTGCCACAGTTGTAGCAAGAACCTGGTGGAAAACGAGCTTGAGCAGGGTTGTTGTCAACTCGATTTTGGGTAGCCGCAGCTCGGCAAACCCTAGCTGTATGACCAGCAAGTCCACAATTTAGGCATTTGCAGCATTGCACATTAGCATGATGATGAAGGTTACACTGGTTGCACAAAGGTGCAGTTCCGTTGTATGGCTTCTTAGTAGGGGGTTGAGCTGGTTGGTTAGGGACAACTTGATTGTTTTGAGCAACCACGGCGAAGTTCTGAGAAGCCTTATGCTTCTTTGACTTCTTGGAGGATTCAGTCTACTTATCCTTTGGTTTTGCTTCATCGGTTGGTTTCTTGTCGCATTTTCGGAAAAGTTTACCCTTCCTGATATGAGATTCAGTCAGGGTAGCAGATAGCTCAATGGCCTGTCTAACTGTGGTAGGGTTGCTACCAGTAACAATGTCTTGTACTGAGTCAGGGAGGCCATCAATATACTTTTCAATTGCCTTATCCAAAGGCGTAACCATGGTTGGGCATAACAGACTTAGCTCCTCATATCGGTCTGTGTAGGCTCGATGCTCACCGCTATCTTGCTTAAGATCATCGAATTCCCTTTCCAATGCCCTGATTTCATGACGAGGACAGAATTCCTTCATCACTATAGCTCGAAGCTCTTCCCAGGTTTAAGCTAATGCCACATCGGCACCCCTATCTCTCATCAGACCATTCAACCATGTTAATGCTCGTTTCTCAAAGACACTAGATGCGAATTCAACCTTTCGCTCATTTGGACACTGAACATGTCTGAATGTGCTTTCTAGACTCTCGAACCATTGTAGGAGTGCAGTTGCTCCTTGAGACCCAGAAAATTTCAAAGGTTTAGCTGAATTAAACGTCTTGAAGTCACACTGAGAATTGTTATTATTGTAATTGTAATTGTTATTCGCTTGGTTTATTTGGGTAATGAGGTTCGGAATCACAGTAGCCATCTGCTGAACGATTGTGGCCGCGAGGGCAGCATTCTCAGTTTGATCGCGTCTAGGAGGCATTTTTTAAAAAGAATAAGAAAACATGAGAAATGAGTGAGATTGACATTTGAATGGACAAAAGTGGTATCGAAGATATCAACGAAACATAAGGAAGGCGATCATTCGTTCGTTACCTTGAACAAACAAACGACGCACAGAGGCTGAACAAAGTAAATAGGTCCTTATAATGTATCGCGAAGACATGCTTTAACCTATAAGTGGACACTCACTCCAAGAGTTCCCAGGTAAGAGTGACTGGTCCGATTATGTGGATTTGTACGAACACTCTAGCCTTAGACAGAAAACTCGGGATACAGGCACCCACTCTTCCAGATTGCATGTGTTCACATTAATAAGACCCAAACTTTGACGAGATTTTGAAAACTTTGAAGGTTCAGAACCTTATAATAAATCATATAAGAAGAGATGATTATTTTTCAAATCGGATTCGTAATTCGTGTTCTTGTTATGGTTCTCACCTAAAGATAGGCAACGATATTGTTTTAAGACTAAACACAAGATAACTTGTGTTAGGGTCCTAGGAAGGTTATAGTCTAGGTCAAAGCATTACTAATAACCTAATTCCCTATAACCATGATCTCTGATACCAACTCTTTTGTCACACCCCGACCGCGTTAAAACAACAAATCGCGGCGAAAACGTCAGGGAGTGTCGTAACAGAATCATTGTTTCACAACACATGGATTGAAGTTTCGTTTTATTGAATTAAGTTTATTACATTGTCTCGAATATTAAAAGCAAAATATGAACATATTTTCCTTCATGTTATTAAGTCACTAAGGCCTTGTCCATCCCTATATGAGCATGCATCATAATCATCATCAAACTACGGTACCTGAAACATATGTGAAAATATGTCAGCATAAAAATGCCGGCGAGTACATAGATTTTGTGAGTGTGTCAGATTCATGGCTTTTAGTACATATTGCAATACCTCGTCCAACTACAAGAGTTGTCGAGTGTGTATCTTGAAAACAAAAGAGTTTGATATTGCAGTATGTTTTTATCAACTTTACAAGTTGATATATGTGTAAACCAAAACCATTTGTAGCCATGAATCTTAACTGAAAGCATTTGTCTTTGTAAACCAAGTAGTAAATCATCGTTAAAAGTAAACATCGTATGGTTTATATCTTTAAGTAAACCTTGTAGTGTAACTTCGTTTTGAAAACATTTGTCCAAGTGATCTAAATAACGCAACGACATGTAATGTGTTAATAGCATTTATATATAGGAAGTACCAGCGGCGTATCCATCATGCTTTTATCACATTACACCCACCCCGTTACCTAATCACTTACCAAAACCCAATCGTTCAATAGTTCAAATAGTTCACATAGATCAAATAGTTCCAATGGTTCAAATAGTTCAAATAGTTCACATAGTTCAATAGTTCCAGTGGTTCAAATAGTTCAAGTAGTTCACATAGTTCAATAGCTCCAGTAGTTCAAATAGTTCAAGTAGTTCACATAGTTCAATAGCTCCAGTGGTTCAAATAGTTCACATAGTTCAATAGCTCTAGTGGTTCGTGTTTAAATTGTGAAAACTAACCTTTGGTTGTTTTATTGAATACATTCAAACCTGTGTGACTCATCCTAATCGTTCAACTCGTATTAACAAACCACCAAAGGTTAAGTTAACAATTATCAGGTTCTGTCGTGACCCACATTACCCCCATAACCATGGTGAAAGTCCAATAATGGGATTTGTCAGATCCTATGGTATCATAATATCCTATGGTACCATAACGTACTACTAGTCGGCGTAAAAATAGTTAATGAATGTCATTCTATTGTCTTTCGAACAACGCCCCAACAAGTTTGTTCATATAATTTAAATCGTTGTGTTTAATATAAGCCATAACATTCATTTTAGGAAACTCGAAATCGTTTAGCACATATGAATTACCCCAAAACATTCAAAAACGGTAAAAGAGGGGAACTATGTACTCACATTGAATTTCAAAGTATCCTTGATTAATAGTGAACTAACAAAGCTTGGGCAAACCAAGGAAATCAAGTAGTACCTAGTAATCGGATTGCTATGTTAATAAATCGACACCTAATTCGGGAGATCGGGTAGAATTAGGTCTCGTAAACCAAATGAGTATTGGAACTCATGTGATATGGTTTAACAAAGCCTACATCCTAAATCGGAACCTATCCTAAGTGCTTACTGTCACACCCCGACCACGTAAAACATCAAAATGTGACGGAAACGTCGGGGAGTGTTGTAACAGAATTATTGTTTCACAACCATGGTAATTAAAGTTTTGTTTTATTTATAAACAAAGGTGGAATACATTGTCTTTAAACAAAGGAAACAAGAGTTCATAACATTATTTAACTAATCTTGCTTCTTTTATGTCACTAAGGCCCTAGTGTATCGTGATCAAACCTATGCAATAGCTCCTGAAACACATGTGAAAATAGGTACGTCAGCATAAAAATGCCTGTGAGATACATAGGTTTTGTGAAAATAGGATTCGTGACTTGAGTTTTAAAAGAAAGGTTTAATAAAAATTAGTCATGAATCTTGTTAAGTGTTTTCTTTTATAAATCATATGAAAACTCAATAAGAAATCAGATTATATAAAAGAAAGGTGTATGGTTAATAAAATAACCAAGTAAAATGAGTTGTATAAAATAAACTGTTTTGTAAAACAATGTCTTGTGAAAAAATATGTTATTTGTGTAAAATGTTATATGTCTAAATTGAAATGATTTAAATAACGCTACGATATGTAATATCATACAAGCACTTATATATAGGAAGTACCAGCGGCGTATCCACCATGCTTGTATCATATTACACACACCTCGTTACTTAAATCACTTACCCAAACAAACCACCAATGTAAAATGTTTATGTTTAAACCAATTGTCAAAATGTTTATGTCAAAATGTAAACCATGTAATGTATACTCAATGTCAAATGTTCATGTGTCAAATGTGAATCATGTAATGTGTATCCAAAATATCATGTATGGCAAGTGAAAATATATCAACTAAACCATAGGTAAAATGCACAAAACACGGTATTGAAGTAAAGCATAGTTTAATTCAAAGTTATGTTTTGTGAAATAAATGCATGCTATACTGATACAAACATCTATGCGGTATTGTGAAAATGCATACATTCAAGCCTTGAGACTGTGGCGATAAACCCTTAAACAAATTAAAGGTTTATCTGAGTTATGTGTATCGAATTCGGTCATTCCTTCCATCCAAACTTACCTAGGATGTCAGGAATGGGAGTTGTCAATTCCTATGGTACCCCCACCTACTAACGAACGGCATGGCCAATGTTAATGAACGTATTTTTGTCCCATTTAAACAAACCAAATGTCATACCAAAATGTAAGCATGTGATAAAAAACAAATGTGCTAAGTATGCAACAATTGAACATACATAGCATGTGATGTGATGTAAAACAATGCACTATGTATGCACTAAATGGACATACATAGCGTGAAATGTAATGTAAAACAATGTACTAAGTATGAACTAAATAGACATACATAGCATAAAATGTAATGTAAAACGATGTACTAATGTCACACCCCGACCACGTATATCATACAAGACGTGGCGGAAAACGTCGGGGAGTGTTGTAACATAATTAATTGTTTCATAACCATGGCATACAAAGTTGTATTTATTTATCAACATAAGTGTTACATTGTTTCAAACAGAAATTAAAGAGTTTAGTACATAATTAAACATCGTCTATCTTCATTTTAAGTTTCTAAGGCACAGGTCCGCCCTAGTGTCATGATCGTCATCCTACGGAAAAGCACCTGAAAACACATGTGAAAGTAGGTACGTCAGCATAAAAATGCCTGTGAGATACATAGGTTTTTGTGAAAATAGGATTCATGACTTAAGTTTAAGAAAATGTTTAGTCATGAACCTTGTAATTTGATTTGTTTTGTAAATCGCTTGAAAAACAATAAGTTCAGATGATATGTATAAATAAGTGAATAATGTATGGTTAAATGAATAACCATATAAAATGAGTTGTATAAAATAAACTGTATTGTAAACCAAAGTCTAATAAAAACATGTCACTTGTGTAAAATGTATAAGTCCAAAATGAATGATTTAAATAACGCTATGATATGTAATATAATACAACCACTTATGTATAGGAAGTACCAGCGGCGTATCCACCATAATTGTATCATATTACTCACATCTCGTTACTTAAGTCACTTAAACCAACCAACAAAGTATAATGTCTATGTTTAAACCAATAGTCAAAAGTCCTTGTATAAACCATGTCAAATGTTGATAGCCCAAAAGTAGTCAAGTAATGTGTAACAAATGTTATGTATGGTAAGTAAAATAAGACTACTTAAACCATAAGTAAAAATGTACAAAACAAAGTATTTTGAATATATCAAAAAGTTATGTTTTGCAAAGTGATGCATGATACATTGATACAAACATTTATGTGGTAAGTTAACGCATACATTCAAGCCTTGAGACAGTCGGATAACCCTTTCAGTCAAGGTTATCAAAAGAATTGTATTCGGATTCAGTCATTCCTTACATCCAAACAAACCCGGGATGTCAGGAATGGGATTTGTCAAGTCCTATGGTACCACTACTTACTCCCGAGCGGCGTAGCAAATGTTAATGAACGTAATAAAGACCCGTTTGTGCAAACCAAATGTCATAGCAGTTGTATACATGTCATATGAAAACAATGTACTAAGTATGCTAAGTTAACATACAAAGTATAAAAGTCTTGTAAATCAATGTGCTAGCATGCTATCAGTCAACATACATAGCAGAAATGTAATGTAAAACAATGTACTAAGTATGCACACAATGGACATACATAGCATGAAATGTAATGAAATCATGTACTATAATGTACTAACAAACATAGCCGGTATATGATGTGAAAACAGGAAAGCATGAAAGTAACAAGTAGGCACATGTGTTCCACCCCAAAACAGTTTGGAAAACAGTAAAAGAGGGGTCTATGTACTCACTTGTGATTACTCAGTAGTCCTGGAGTGACAAACAAACAATGATAGAGATCTCGGAATCAAACGGCACCTAATATAGGTAACTATGTTAATAAACCGGACCTAAATCGGAGGATCGGATAGAATGAGGGTTTGTAAACCAAACGAGTGTAGAGACTCGTGTCATTTGGTTTAACAAAGCCTACATACTAAATGAAACCTAACATAATTGATTACGACCCATTACGACCCGTTTAGGTAGCTTATGCTACTTTAACGCGTCGTTCGCGTAAAACGCGATCGGACCGCCTAACTAGTCCTATGACAAGTGTTATATGCCTAAACATGTTACATAATCAGTTATGTGACAAAGGTTTAGGTTACATATGCTTAATTACCAATTATACATGAAAAGGGTATTCTGGTAATTTACCTAAGGCATATAAACTACCTATCATACAACTACTCAAACGATGTGACCATAGGGTATAACCTCGGAAGGTTATTCCCTACACTATGGTCACCTAATGTATTTGGTCGGATCCTAATGATCGACCAAACTGGGTCGGGTTCGAAGGTATAAGCGATTGATCAGATCGCTTACCCTACGACCCTAGACAACGTGGTAATCAGTAGGCATAGTCCCAAGGGACTATGACCATCGTGATTACAATCACGTTGCGAAGTTCAAACGAACTTCGCATTGACCATAAGCTGGTCAACGCTGAAAGTCAAACAAAGTTTGACTTTCTGACTCTAAAGCAATAAAATAAGGAAAAGAACGAAAGAATACTTACGAAGGGTCCCCGAATGCTAATCTCGATTCAAAAATCTCAGGTATGAAACAAATGTTTCAACTTAGAGTTTCTCAAATCAAAATTCTTGTGATTTTGAAGCATGGGGGGCATGGGGTATTTATAGTTTTCGGTCCACCGTTAAGATCGTTTCATGGAAACCGTGATTCGATCACATCCGTACACTTGTTGGAAGGTTATGGAAGCTAAAAATGGTCCTTATCATCTGACTAAGCAAGTGAGAACATGTGGTGGAGGATCAAACAGCTGGAAATAGGCTGTTTAATACACTGCATCTGGTCTGCAGACCCCTTGCGCACCGTAACAAATATTTGTTACGGTGCGCAAGGACCTAGTTTGGCAGAATGTCAGATTTGGTCCCTGCAGCCCGTTTAAGCTATTTTCGATGCGTTTGAACCCCGTTAACCTCGTTTCAAGGATCTAAAATTAAGTTAAAGTATAGGGAACTCAAAACATGCGCAAAAATATGTCGGATGTTGGTCCGTTTGGTCGTACGAACGCGATGTTCGCTTAATTACGACGGAATGCGCATAAGCACGAAAAACGATCCAAATGACGCAACGAATGGATTTTTGGCAAGCCAAACACTAAAGCATAATATAGTCATGCTTACATAAATTTTTGGATCTCCAGATGTATTCAGAACGTATGTTATGCGCGAAAGTGCAAACTTGTGCACTTTTTGACATTTTTAGTCCCTGAATGACCCAAAAGTTTATTTTAGCATACCGAACCCCTCAAAGCCTATTTCTAAGCTATGTAAAGGATATTTATGGTATGTTTGACTTATGTTCATGTTCTGGAATGTTCGTTACAGTTCAGATTGGCATACTTTCGCAGTTTGTCAAGTTTAGTCCCTGTAAGCGAATTAACTTGTTTTTGCCATACCAAAGCCTTTAAAACTTATTTCTAAGTTATGTAAAGGTTATTTAAGGTATGTTAAGTATATGTTGATGTTCCGGAGTATTTTTCGCATTAAACTGATTACGTTTACGCACCAGCTTGCGTATAACTCTCCAGAAAGTGATATAGAGTTTGAAATTGAAGAAAAGTCAAAACATGAAAAATGTAAAACATAACAAAACAAACATTGAGATCAAATAACATTGTTTTATTGATAATAGAACTGTTCATAGTGATTACAAGCACAGTTGTTACAGTCTCCCCTACTTGCGGAAATTTCGTCCCGAAATTTATTTAGAGGAAACTCGAGGAAAAAGATGTGGATATTTCGCCTTCATTTGATCTTCGCGTTCCCAAGTAAACTCAGGTCCACGTTTAGCTTCCCAGCGAACTTTGACCAAAGGAATGCGCTTGCGTTTAAGCCACTTGACTTCACGTTCCATGATTTCCACTGGTTTCTCAACAAATTTCAGTGTTTTGCCAACACGAATTTCGTCAAGCGGTATGTGGAGGTTCTCATCAGCTAAACACCTCTTGAGATTGGATATGTGAAAAGTTGGATGAACATTTCCAAGTTCCGGAGGTAACTCAAGTCTGTAGGCTACCTTTCCGATTCTTTCGACGATCTTGAATGGTCCAACATATCTAGGTGCAAGTTTTCCTTTCTTTCCAAATCTGATCACACCTTTCCAAGGTGAGACCTTAAGTAATACTCGATCACCGACTTGAAATTCCAAAGGTTTGCATTTTGGATCCGCGTAACTCTTTTGACGGCTCATAGCTGTCTGAAGGTTATCGCGAACTTTCTTGACCTTATCAGTTGTCTCTAAAATGAGGGCAGGTCCAGTAATTTGAGCCTCGCCAATCTCATTCCAGCAGACTGGTGAACGACATTTTCGACCATAGAGAGCCTCGAAAGGAGCCATTTTGATGCTGGTGTGATAACTGTTGTTGTAGGAGAATTCAATCAATTTAACATGTGAATCCTAGCTACCTCCAAAATCGATCACACAAGCTCTAAGCATATCCTCCAGAGTCTGGATTGTTCTCTCAGATTGACCATCCATTTGCGGATGATAAGCTGTGCTCAGATTAAGTTGAGTCCCCATAGCAGATTGCATGGTTCTCCAAAAATGAGAAGTGAAACGAGCATCTCTGTCAGAAATGATGTTCAAAGGAACACCATGTCGAGCTACAATTTCATCCACATAGATTTGAGCAAGTCTGTCAGCAGGAAAATCCTCACGGATTGGCAAGAAATGCGCTGACTTAGTAAGACGATCAACGACTACCCAGATGGCATCATGACCTTTCTTAGTTCGTGGAAGTTTTGTAACAAGATCCATAGTAATGTTTTCCCATTTCCAAACTGGGATCTCTGGTTATACCAATAAACCCGAAGGACGTTGATGTTCCGCCTTAACCTTAAGACAAGTAAGGCATTTTGATACATATAAGGCAATGTCTTTCTTCATACCAGGCCACCAATAGTGAGTACGAAGATCCTTATACATCTTATCTGAACCCGGATGAATAGAATAACGAGACTTATGGGCTTCATCCATATGCAAAGTACGAAGATCATCCTGACTTGGGACCCACAAACGGTCCATGAAGTAATATGATCCATTGTCCTTCAGTTCCAGAGCAGGTGTTATGTGATAGGGAAATTCCTTATCCATCAAACCTTGTGAAACACAAGATTGTTGAGCCTGAGAAATGCGTGCTTGGATATCGGATCGAGCTTGAATAACAGATTGAACACGTACACAATGAAGCTTAGTACGTTCCTTACGACTTAATGCATCAGCTACGACATTCGCCTTACCAGGATGGTAGCGAATTTCGCAGTCATAGTCGTTTAAAAGCTCAACCCAACGTCGTTGCCTCATGTTGAGTTCTTTCTGATTGAAGATATGCTGGAGACTTTTGTGGTCCGTAAAAACCACACATTTTGTACCGTACAAATAATGTCTCCAGATCTTTAGAGCGAAAACAACTGCACCCAACTCAAGATCATGAGTGGTGTAGTTTTTCTCATGTATCTTCAACTGCCTCGATGCATATGCTATGACTTTGTTCCTTTGCATCAGAACACAACCAAGGCCTAATTTCGATGCATCACAATACACGACAAAATCATCATCACCCTCGGGCAATGATAGAACAGGCGCATCGCAAAGCTTCTGCTTCAAGCGTTGAAAAGCTTCCTCTTGTTTAAATCCCCAATCAAAGGGTTTGTTCTTCTGAGTTAGAGCAGTTAGAGGAACTGCAATCTTTGAGAAGTTTTCAATGAAGCGGCGGTAATAACCAGCTAGACCAAGAAAAGAACGAACTTCAGTAGGAGTAGTAGGCGTATCCCAATCCTTAATCGCACTGATCTTGGAGGGATCTACATGAATACCTCGTTCGTTAATAATATGCCCCAAAAACTGAACTTCTTTAAGCCAAAATTCGCACTTGGAGAATTTGGCGAAAAGTTGCTCTTTCTTTAGGAGCTCCAAAGTAAGACGAAGATGTTGCTCGTGATCAGCACGCGTCTTAGAGTAAATCAAGATGTCGTCAATGAAAACAATGACGAACTGATCCAAATAAGGTTTGCAGACCCTATTCATTAAGTCCATGAAAACAGCAGGAGCATTAGTCAAACCGAATGGCATAACTGTGAATTCATAATGCCCATAACGAGTACGGAATGCTGTCTTAGGAATATCTTCTTCATGCACGCGAAGTTGATGATATCCAGATCGCAGATCAATCTTCGAGAAATAAGAAGCGCCCTGTAACTGATCAAAGAGGTCGTCTATGCGAGGTAGGGGATATCGATTCTTGATGGTAAGCTTGTTAAGCTCACGATAATCGATACACATCCTAAAAGATCCATCCTTCTTCTTTACAAAAAGAATGGGAGCACCCCAAGGTGAAAAGCTAGGACGGATAAAACCTTTGCTGGAGAGTTCCTGAAGCTGCTTAGACAACTCTTGCATCTCAGATGGTGCAAGACGATATGGAGCTCTGGCAATAGGATTTGCACCAGGTACGAGATCAATGCGGAACTCGACTTGGCGTGCTGGAGGTAGACCAGGTAAATCTTCAGGGAATACTTCAGAATAATCCCGAACGACAGGAATATCTGAAATAGACTTACCCTTGCCTTTATCTTCTGTAACATGTGCTAAGAAAGCCACTTAGTTCTTCCGTAGATACTTTCGAGCTTTAAAACAAGACATGAGCTTGAGACCACCAGACGGTTTCTCACCTTGAACCTGTAGGATCTCGCCTGTCGAAAGCGGCACACGAACGATCTTCTCGAAACAAACTACCTCTGCGTGATGCTTGGACAACCAATCCATACCCACAATGACGTCGAAGCTTCCAAGTTGCATAGGCATGAGATCGATAGGAAAAAGATGATCATTAAGGTTCAATTGGCAGTTGTGAAGAACAGAATCAAGAATAATGGGTTCACCACTAGCAACTTCTACTGTCAAAGGTTTACCTAGTTTCGTTCTAGACACTCGAAGCATTGGCTCAAAAGACAATGACACAAAACTCTTATCGGCACCAGAATCGAAAAGAACAGATGCAGGCTGATTATTAATAAAGAACGTACCGTTCACCACATTATCATCCGCCTGTGCCTCTTAGGCATTCATGTTAAAGGCTCGGCCTCGAGCCGGAGCCTGATTCTGATTCTGGTTCTGGTTGGCTAGCCTTGGGCACCGGTTCCTGTAGTGGGTCAGATCCCACAATTGTAGCACGAACCAGGAGGAAAATGAGGTCGTGCAGCTTGACCTTGTTGCTGAGCAAGAGGCTGAGCAACTTGTTGAGCTTGATTATGAACTGCCTGGTTCTGATTGACAGGAATGCGGCAGTTGACAGCAAGATGACCAGATCTTCCGCAGTTGGTGCATTGACGACACTGGAGATGTGGTTGGTGATGGCCGTTACACCTGTTGCACATAGGTGCATTGCCAAAATAAGGCTTCTTGACAGGTGGTTGCGCAGGCTGATTTGGTGCAGCTTGAGCCTGTGCAGTAACAACATAGTTTTGGGAAGCCTTTCGCTTCCTAGACCCTCTTGCGGAACCCGAATTCTTCCCATTCTTGTTTTCACCTTTCTTACCATCCCCTTTGTCCGATGCCTGCTTCTTACCCTTGTCACCCTTCTTATGCAGCTTTCCCTTACGAATCTGCGACTCAGTTAACGTCGCTGATAACTCGATTGCCTGACAAAGTGTGGCAGGGTCACTACCACTAAGGATGTCTTGTACTGAGTCAGGTAGGCCGTCGATGTACCTTTCGATAGCCTTGTCGAGTGGGGTAACCATAGTCGGGCAAAGCAGACTTAACTCTTCAAACCGATCAGTATATGCCCTGTGCTCACCACTATCCTGCTTCAACTTATCAAATTCCTTCTCCAACGCTTGCTGCTCATGACGAGGACAGAATTCCCTCATCATAAGAGCTCTTAGTTCAGCCCATGTCTGTGCCAAGGCAATCTCAGCACCCCTATCTCTCATAACCCCGTTCCACCATGTCAAAGCCCTCTTCTGAAATACGCTCGAAGCAAACTCGACTTTGCGATTATCCAGACACTGCACGTGGCGGAAAATATTCTCAATGCTCTCAAACCACTGAAGAAGCCCAGTCGCTCCTTCAGAACCACTAAACTTGAGTGGTTTAGCCGAGTTGAAATCCTTGTATTTGCATGGAGCATTGTTGTTGTTGTTGGCTTGTTGCCATTGAGCAAAGAGATTTGGGAATTGAGCAGCCATCTGCTGCGCAATAATTTCTGCCAGCTCGGCAGTTGCTATCTGGTTCTCGCGTCGAGGAGGCATTCTAAAAGAGGAAAACATGAAAAGAAACGAGTGAGATGATTGGATGAAAAGAATGAGATGATAAAAACAAGAATTGCAAACAGCATAGATGGTGGTCATTCGTCCGTATCACAAAGCAAACAAACGACACACAGTGACTAATCAAAGTAAATGGGTCAAAATAATGTATTACGAAGACATGCTCGCCTATAAGTGAACACTCATCCCAAGAATTCCCAGGTAAGCACAACTGGTCTCGCGTCTGGTTGAGATGTATAGAAGTGCTTGCCTAGACAGAAAACTCAGAATACAGGCATTCACCCTTCCAGTTTGCACGTGTTCACATTATTTATAACCCAAAACGTTGACGAGATTTTGAAAATTTGAAGGCACAAGGCCAAAAATTTAATCAAACTGAAAAGGGTTCAAAACCATATAAAAGAGGGTTCAAAACCTTACAATAGAGGGTTCAAAACCTTGTAATAATTTATTCAAAAACAGATGATTGTTTTTCAAAAATCGTTTCGGAAAAATTTTTGGTTCCTTGTTTTGATAATCACCTAAGGATAGGTGATGTTCATGCTTTAAGATCTAAACACAAGATAACTTGTGTTAGGGTCCTAGAAAAGTTATAGTCTAGGTCAAAGCATTACTAATAACCTAATTCCCTATAACCATTGGCTCTGATACCAACTCTTCTGTCACACCCCGACCACGTATATCATACAAGACGTGGCGGAAAACGTCGGGGAGTGTTGTAACAGAATTAATTGTTTCATAACCATGGCATACAAAGTTGTATTTATTTATCAACATAAGTGTTACATTGTTTCAAACAGAAATTAAAGAGTTTAGTACATAATTAAACATCGTCTATCTTCATTTTAAGTTTCTAAGGCACAGGTCCGCCCTAGTGTCATGATCGTCATCCTACGGAAAAGCACCTGAAAACACATGTGAAAGTAGGTACGTCAGCATAAAAATGCCTGTGAGATACATAGGTTTTTGTGAAAATAGGATTCATGACTTAAGTTTAAGAAAATGTTTAGTCATGAACCTTGTAATTTGATTTGTTTTGTAAATCGCTTGAAAAACAATAAGTTCAGATGATATGTATAAATAAGTGAATAATGTATGGTTAAATGAATAACCATATAAAATGAGTTGTACAAAATAAACTGTATTGTAAACCAAAGTCTAATAAAAACATGTCACTTGTGTAAAATGTATAAGTCCAAAATGAATGATTTAAATAACGCTATGATATGTAATATAATACAACCACTTAAGTATAGGAAGTACCAGCGGCGTATCCACCATGATTGTATCATATTACTCACATCTCGTTACTTAAGTCACTTAAACCAACCAACAAAGTATAATGTCTATGTTTAAACCAATAGTCAAAAGTCCTTGTATAAACCATGTCAAATGTTGATAGCCCAAAAGTAGTCAAGTAATGTGTAACAAATGTTATGTATGGTAAGTAAAATAAGACTACTTAAACCATAAGTAAAAATGTACAAAACAAAGTATTTTGAATATATCAAAAAGTTATGTTTTGCAAAGTGATGCATGATACATTGATACAAACATTTATGTGGTAAGTTAACGCATACATTCAAGCCTTGAGACAGTCGGATAACCCTTTCAGTCAAGGTTATCAAAAGAATTGTATTCGGATTCAGTCATTCCTTACATCCAAACAAACCCGGGATGTCAGGAATGGGATTTGTCAAGTCCTATGGTACCACTACTTACTCCCGATCGGCGTAGCAAATGTTAATGAACGTAATAAAGACCCATTTGTGCAAACCAAATGTCATAGCAGTTGTATACATGTCATATGAAAACAATGTACTAAGTATGCTAAGTTAACATACAAAGTATAAAAGTCTTGTAAATCAATGTGCTAGCATGCTATCAGTCAACAAACATAGCAGAAATGTAATGTAAAACAATGTACTAAGTATGCACACAATGGACATACATAGCATGAAATGTAATGAAATCATGTACTATAATGTACTAACAAACATAGCCGGTATATGATGTGAAAACAGGAAAGCATGAAAGTAACAAGTAGGCACATGTGTTCCACCCCAAAACAGTTTGGAAAACAGTAAAAGAGGGGTCTATGTACTCACTTGTGATTACTCAGTAGTCCTGGAGTGACAAACAAACAATGATAGAGATCTCGGAATCAAACGGCACCTAATATAGGTAACTATGTTAATAAACCGGACCTAAATCGGAGGATCGGATAGAATGAGGGTTTGTAAACCAAACGAGTGTAGAGACTCGTGTCATTTGGTTTAACAAAGCCTACATACTAAATGAAACCTAACATAATTGATTACGACCCATTACGACCCGTTTAGGTAGCTTATGCTACTTTAACGCGTCGTTCGCGTAAAACGCGATCGGACCGCCTAACTAGTCCTATGACAAGTGTTATATGCCTAAACATGTTACATAATCAGTTATGTGACAAAGGTTTAGGTTACATATGCTTAATTACCAATTATACATGAAAAGGGTATTCTGGTAATTTACCTAAGGCATATAAACTACCTATCATACAACTACTCAAACGATGTGACCATAGGGTATAACCTCGGAAGGTTATTCCCTACACTATGGTCACCTAATGTATTTGGTCGGATCCTAATGATCGACCAAACTGGGTCGGGTTCGAAGGTATAAGCGATTGATCAGATCGCTTACCCTACGACCCTAGACAACGTGGTAATCAGTAGGCATAGTCCCAAGGGACTATGACCATCGTGATTACAATCACGTTGCGAAGTTCAAACGAACTTCGCATTGACCATAAGCTGGTCAACGCTGAAAGTCAAACAAAGTTTGACTTTCTGACTCTAAAGCAATAAAATAAGGAAAAGAACGAAAGAATACTTACGAAGGGTCCCCGAATGCTAATCTCGATTCAAAAATCTCAGGTATGAAACAAATGTTTCAACTTAGAGTTTCTCAAATCAAAATTCTTGTGATTTTGAAGCATGGGGGGCATGGGGTATTTATAGTTTTCGGTCCACTGTTAAGATCGTTTCATGGAAACCGTGATTCGATCACATCCGTACACTTGTTGGAAGGTTATGGAAGCTAAAAATGGTCCTTATCATCTGACTAAGCAAGTGAGAACATGTGGTGGAGGATCAAACAGCTGCAAACAGGCTGTTTAATACACTGCATCTGGTCTGCAGACCCCTTGCGCACCGTAACAAATATTTGTTACGGTACGCAAGGACCTAGTTTGGCAGAATGTCAGATTTGGTCCCTGCAGCCCGTTTAAGCTATTTTCGATGCGTTTGAACCCCGTTAACCTCATTTCAAGGCTCTAAAATGAATTTAAAGTATAGGGAACTCAAAACATGCTCAAAAATATGTCGGATGTTGGTCCGTTTGGTCGTACGAACGCGATGTTCGCTTAATTACGACGGAATGCGCATAAGCACGAAAAACGATCCAAATGACGCAACGAATGGATTTTTGGCAAGCCAAACACTAAAGCATAATATAGTCATGCTTACATAAATTTTTGGATGTCCAGATGTATTCAGAACGTATGTTATGCGCGAAAGTGCAAACTTGTGCACTTTTTGACATTTTTAGTCCCTGAATGACCCAAAAGTTTATTTTAGCATACCGAACCCCTCAAAGCCTATTTCTAAGCTATGTAAAGGATATTTATGGTATGTTTGACTTATGGTCATGTTCCGGAATGTTCGTTACAGTTCAGATTGGCATACTTTCACAGTTTGTCAAGTTTAGTCCCTGTAAGCGAATTAACTTGTTTTTGCCATACCAAAGCCTTTAAAACTTATTTCTAAGTTATGTAAAGGTTATTTAAGGTATGTTAAGTATATGTTGATATTCCGGAGTATTTGTCGCATTAAACTGATTACGTTTACGCACCAGCTTGCGTATAACTCTCCAGAAAGTGATATAGAGTTTGAAATTGAATAAAAGTCAAAACATGAAAAATGTAAAACATAACAAAACAAACATTGAGATCAAATAACATTGTTTTATTGATAATAGAACTGTTCATAGTGATTACAAGCACAGTTGTTACAACTAAGTATGCAACAAATGGACATACATAGCAAAAACACAATGAAATCATGTACTATAAGTGTACTAATGAACATAACACGTATATGATATGAAAACAAGGAAAGCACGAAAGTAATAAGCAGGCACATGTGTTTCACCCCAAAACGTTTGGAAAACAGTAAAAGAGGGGACTATGTACTCACTTGAGATTGCTTAATAGTCTTTAGATAACCACCAAGCAACGCTAGAAGGATCACGGAATCAAACGGCACCTAATATAGGTAACTATGTTAATAAACGGACCTAAATCGGAGGATTGGATAAAATGGGGTTTCGTAAACCAAATGAGTGTAAGAACTCATGTAATATGGTTTAACAAAGCTCACATTCTAAAACGAAACCTATCCTAAGTGCTTAAGACCCATTACGACTCGTTTAGGTAGCTTATGCTACTATAATGCGTCGTTTGCGTAAAACGCGTTCGGACTACCTAACTAGTCCTATGACAAGTAATATATGCCTCAACATGTCTAGTTATGTTGTCTAATCAGTTTAGATGTCAAAATTTAGGTTACATATGCTTAGAATGAATTTATGCGTGAAAAGGGTATTTTGGTAAATTTTCCTAAGGCATATAAACTACCTATCATACAACTAACTAAATGTAGTGACCATAAGGTATAACCTCGGAAGGTTATTCCCTATACAACTATGGTCACCTAATGTGTTTGGTCGGGTCCTAATTTGTTCGAAAGTCTAAGCGATTGTTTAGATCGCTTACCTTACGAACCTATATAAGCACTAAACCTTAAGTGACGAGCTAAACATGTTAAAACATGTTTAACGAGGTTTAAAAACAGGTTTGGTATCAAAACAAAGGGTCTTGATACCTAAAGGTAGTTTGGTTACAAAATACGCAAGAATACGCATTTTGGCCGAAACTACGACTCGCCACTATGCCTAGATAATGTGGTAATCAGTAGGTATAGTCATAAGAGACTAAAACCATCGTGATTACGCTCACGTTATGAAGTTCAAACGAACTTCGTGTTGACCATAAACTGGTCAATGCAGAAAGTCAAACAAAGTTTGAGTTTCACGCTAAAACGCGTAAAAGAACGAAAGAGGACTTACAACGGGTCCAAGCTATGGAGTTTTGATCCGATTACTCTCAGGTATGAAGTGTATAACTTCAACTTAGAGAGCCAAATCAGATCAAAGTGTGAGTTTTAAAGCAAGAGGTTGGGGGTATTTATAGGAAAACCAAGACGGTTAGGATCGTTCATCGAAAACCGAGCTTCGATCTGGACCTTACATTTGTGCCCATGGTTTTAGAATACCATGGGTACCCCAAAACAAGCCCCTAGTTTCATTAAAACCATGTGCAAATGAGGGGAACAGCTGGAACAAGCTGGAAATCAGATTTTTAACTGTGGTCCCTTCCTAAGATAACTATGGCAGATTGTCAATTTTGGTCCCTGAATGTGCAAAACATGGTTTTTGATGCATTTTTGACACGTTTAAGCCCTGTTAATCCCATTTCAAGGCTCTAAAATGAAGTTAAAGTATAGGGAACATGAAACATGCTCAAAAATATCTCAGATGTCGGTTCGTTTGGTCGTACGGTTGCGTTGTTCGGTTAATTACGACGAAACACGAACAAATGCGAAAAACGATCCAAATTACGCGACGAATGGAATTTTTTCATGCCAATCACTAAAATAAAATATTTTAATGATTACATAAAGTTTTGAATGTCCGGATGTATTCAGAACGTAAGATATGCGCGAAAATGCAAACTTATGCACTTTTTGACGCTTTTAGTCCATGAATGACCAAAAAGTTTATTTTAGCACACCGAACCCCTCAAAGTGTGACAACTGGCACAAAACCGGTAATTTTCGTACACTTTATTTATTATTTAATGACTGCAATTATGTGCTTAAATGTCAACATTGTCTGATTACAAACTATACAAGTGAATTCATGCACGTTTTATACTACAAGATATTGCTTTATGCATTAATGAACAGCGTTGCGTCTGAAATACTAGTAAATTCACCGGTAAGACACATTGTGTCAACAATTCTGCAAAAAGCAGTTAGACAATAGAATTGGAGCCTAGGTGTAGGTCCAACGACAAGAATACATTAAAACCTAAGAGTACATACAAGGGTTAACATATAGACCTTCCGAAAGCTAGAATACGCACTAAATAGCACCCGAAACACACTCTAAATGCTGAATTTCACATATTTCAGCAAAATTCAGCATTATAACAAGATTGTACTATGTAAAAAGATGACAAATTGATCCAGAATACTTTCCGAAGTGTCAGGAATTGAAAGTATCACAAAAGGGGACATAAAGGACACTAAACGGTGCAATTTAGCACTTTAACGAACCGGAATTTAACCGAACAACCGGACATTACCTGGAACACCAAAATATTGCTAGAAGCATTGTTTTATTTTTCTGAGCTAGTTATGGTCCCCGAACACTCTAACACCCACTAAAATATCTAGTAACTAATTAAGCTAACCAAATACTTGGATTGGAATTACTAGATAACTTTATGATTAAAACTTACATCTAGACCCCTCCCCATATCCTAAACAAATTGGCCCACATGCCTAATTTCAAGATTTTATTGGATTGTTTATGTGATTGTGTCTTGTACTTGGGAAGACATAAGACCTAATGGGTAAACACTTGTTGGACATGAGCTGTTATAAACCACTAGACTTCACCATAATCTTCATCACATCAACACACCACCACACTCTTCTCGTCTCCCTCATTAAGCTTCGGCCGAACACCCCTCTCTACACACCACCATTTTTTGATCAAGCTCCATCCACTCCAAGGTTATCTCAAGGTGCACAAGGGTGATTAAGAAGGTGTGAAACTCTTGGATCATCAAGGACCTCATCCGTTTGCTTTTATCCACTCCATATTCTTCATTGTTTCTTCCCTAGCTTGAAGCTAGTAGTAAGCTTCTTGTAACTCTTGATACTTCATATTTTTAGTGGATAAAAGATATATGATGTTGAAATAACAAGAACACTAAAAGACTTGAACTTGAATCTTGAAACATAAGATGAAATATGGATAGAATGATGTTGTTTAGCATATGAATGATGTTTGCTTGTTGATTACTAGAGATATTGATGTTGATCATTACATGGAACTTGCTAGATTATGATTAAAAACATGATTTAGCAAGTTAGGAGATGATTATGTGTTTACATAAGATAATCATCTTCTAGTAAAGACATGAACTTGAACATAAAATAGTTTCTTGAAAAATAATGAACAAAGAACCTAGTAATCTTATAAATCTAAGATGTGTGAGTGATTTTTCTAAAAGAACCAAGTTCAAAATATGATTTTTGAAAGATCATGGTTTTTACTTAAACCTACACTAGTTTTAGTAGAAAAACAAGTGTATGAACACTTATGAAATAACAAAAATACAAAAGAAATATTTTTAGAAAAATCATCTTACAAGTTGTAAATGACTAAATCCTTCAAGAATGAGATTTACAAACAAACAACCATGTTTTTAAGGGTAACTAAACTTACTAAATAACATGGTAAGTTACTACAAGTTTTTACGAAACTTCAAGTTCATGATGTAGTGTAAATTACTTGATTTTGACACTCGGTAGGTGTTGAATGAGTTGATTATTGATTGTGATGATTTAAAAGAAAATAAACACATGTTTTGAAAACATGGGAAACCTCCATTTTTAGGGGAAACCATGTCAAAATTTTTATAAATTTTGACACTTAGAAAAAAGTATAAGTTTTTGAGAAACTTATTCCCTAAAAATGTATCTAAAAATATTTACCAAAGTTTCCCTAATTTTTGTGTTAAGAAATGAAGATTTCTTCAAGATTTAAAATTGATATTAAGCATGTATATTTTTGAGAAAAATATATATATATATCGATCACCAAATTTTGTGCTAAGTGTATGTAGTATGTATTACATGTGATAGTGTATTAGGACTTGAAAATACACTAAAAACTCCTAAGAAGTAACAGTACGAAAATACACATACAACATGCTTAAACAAATACAAGAAAATATATTTATGAAAATATATTACTTGATAGAATAAATAACTTGGACAAGTTATGAACATGAAATGAAGTTTTGGACAAAATACATAATTCGGGTGAAAAATACAAGATACTTATATTTATTTTTGAGAAAATAATATAAGTAAGACACATAGTTAAAAATATAAATTATTTTTAACACAAGAACAAATACATAAAAGATGGTGACTTGTACTTGTGCGATACAAGTCTAGTGACTAACGTTAATAAAACACGTTTAGGTCACGACGCTAGATAAGCAAAAACCGGTGAAGTTTACGGCGCAAGGAATGCAAAGTTGTGAGTTCATGCTCCCCCTTTTCTTTAAACTGTCTTCAGTTTTATAACTTCGGGGGTGAAATACATGTTACCAATGTTACAATGTTTACAAATGGTATGATAGATACAAAAACAAGAAGCACTCTTGGTGATAACTAGTACCAAGTATAATGCGTTTTAAGGAATGATACGAGAAATCGTGTCACGAATAGGGTACCATAAGCACCATTAATCGTGTACATACTAAGACCGCAGAACAAAAGGTTAGATCTAATGGGTTTTCGGGCAGCCACACTCTTGGTGAAAACTAGTACCGAGTAGTGCTTTTGTGTCTCAGTCGTGAATGACAACTAGAAAAATGCCTATGGTTTGGATGCTTCCTATGTCGTGTCACATGTTAATGGCCTTGCAACCCATTAACAACCTAGATACATACAGAAATACTTGATTTATACAATATACATACCATGTTTTTCATACAAAGTATACAAACGTTCAATACAAGAACTGCATGAATTCACACCAACATTATGTTGACGTTTTTCCAAAACTCACATGTATTTCAGGTAACTAAAGTGGATGTGCGCGCGGTCATACTCTTGCTCTGGATGTCGTTTATGTTTATCTTTGAATAATGTTGTAAACTTTTCAGACAATGTCTTATGCTGTCTCGTGATGTAAACACTTAAACCATGATTTTAGTTATGTAATGTTTGGCATTTGAAGTTGTTTTTACGAGCATGTAGTATATTTTCCTTTCGTATGCAATGAGAACCATTCATGATCACACCTCGTGCTTCCGCCTAAGAAAGGGGTGTGACACAAAGCCTATTTCTAAGCTAAGTAAAGGATATTTAGGGTATGTTTAACTTATGGTCATGTTCCGGATTGTCCGTTACAGTACGAATCGGCATACTTTTGCAGTTTGTTGAATTTAGTCCCTGTAAGCGAATAAACTTGATTTTGCCATACCAAAGCCTTCAAAACTTATTTCTAAGTTATGTAAAGGTTATTTAAGGTATGTTAAGCATATATTGATGTTCCGGAGTGTTTGTCGCATTAAACTGATTATGTTTATGCATCGGTTTGCGTATAACTCTCCAGAAAGCGATATAGAGTTTGAAATTGAACAAAAACCAAAACATGCAAAATGTCAAACATAAACAAACAAACATTGGGATCAAATAAAATTGTTTTATTGATAACTAAACTGTTTACAATGATTACAAATCAGAGATGTCACAGTCTCCCCTACTTGTGGAAATTTCATCCCGAAATTTGTTTAGAGGAAACTCGTGAGAAAAGATGTGGATATTTCGCCTTCATTTGATCTTCACGTTCCCAGGTAAACTCTGGTCCACGTTTAGATTCCCAGCGAACTTTGACCAATGGAATGCGCTTGTGTTTGAGCCACTTGACTTCACGGTCCATGATTTCCACAGGTTTCTCAACAAAATGCATCGTGTTATCAACACGAATCTCATCAAGTGGTATGTGGAGGTTCTTATCAGCTAAACACTTTTTGTGATTGGACACGTGAAAAGTTAGATGAACATTTCCAAGTTCAGGAGGTAACTCAAGTCTGTAGGCTACCTTACCGATTCTTTCGACGATCATGAATGGTCCAACATATCTAGGTGCAAGTTTTCCTGTCTTTCCAAATTTGATCACACCTTTCCAAGGTGAGACCTTAAGTAATACGCGATCACCGACTTGAAATTCCAAGGGCTTGCATCGTCGGTCCGTGTAACTCTTTTGACGGCTTCGAGCTGTCTGAAGGTTATCATGAACTTTTTTAACCTTATCTGTTGTTTCTAAAATGAGGTCAGGTCCAGTAAGCTGAGCCTCACCGATCTCATTCCAACAGACTGGTGAACGACATTTTCGACCATAGAGAGACTCGAAAGGAGCCATGTTGATGCTGGAGTGATAACTGTTGTTGTAGGAGAATTCGATCAATGGAAGATATGAATCCCAACTACCACCAAAATTGATCACACAAGCTCTAAGCATATCCTCCAAAGTCTGGATTGTTCTTGCAGTTTGGCCATCTGATTGCGGATGATAAGCTGTGCTCAAATTAAGTTGGGTCCCCATAGCAGATTGCATGGTTCTCCAAAAACGAGATAAGAATCGAGCATCTCTGTCAGAAATAATCTTCAAAGGAACACCATGTCTAGATACAATTTCATCCACATATATTTTAGCAAGCTTGTCGGCAGATAAATCCTCATGGATTGGCAAGAAATGCGCCGACTTTGTAAGACGGTCAACAACTACCCAGATGGCATCGTGACCTCTCTTAGTGCGCCGAAGTTTGGTAACAAGATCCATAGCAATGTTTTCCCATTTCCAAACTGGAATCTCTGGTTGTTCCAATAAACCAGAAGGATGTTGATGTTCAGCCTTAACCTTAAGACAAATAAGGCATTTTGATACGTATAAAGCAATGTCTTTCTTCATACCAGGCCACCAATACTGAGTACGAAGATCCTTATACATTTTGTCTGCACTAGGATGAATAGAATAACGAGACTTATGAGGTTCATCCATAAGCAAAGTGCGAAGATTTTCTTGAATTGGGACCCACAAACGGTCTATGAAATAATATGATCCATTGTCCTTCAGTTCAAGATCAGGCTTAATGTGATAGGGTAATTCCTTACCCATCAAACCTTGTGAAACACAAGTATGTTGGGCCTGAGAAATGCCGATTTGGATATCAGATCGAGCTTGAATATCAGATTGAACATGAACACAATGAAGCTTAACACGTTCTTTACGACTTAAAGCGTCAGCCACGACATTCGCCTTACCAGGATGGTAGCGAATTTCGCAATCATAGTCGTTTAGAAGTTCAACCCAACGTCGTTGACTCATGTTGAGTTCTTTCTGATTGAAGATATGCTGAAGACTCTTGTGGTCAGTGAAAACCACACATTTTGTACCATACAAATAGTGTCTCTAGATCTTGAGAGCGAACACAACTGCACCTAACTCAAGATCATGAGTGGTGTAGTTCTTCTCGTGTACCTTTAACTGCCTCGATGCATATGCTATGACTTTGTTCCTTTGCATGAGAACACAGCCAAGACCCAAGTTTGATGCATCATAGTACACGACAAAATCATCATTACCCTCAGACAAAGATATAATAGGAGCATCACAAAGCTTCTGTTTCAAGGTCTAAAACGCTTCTTCTTGCTTAGATCCCCATTCAAAGGGTTTGTTCTTCTGAGTTAGAGCAGTTAAGGGAACTGCAATCTTTGAGAAGTTTTTGATGAAGCGGCGGTAATAACCCGCGAGACCAAGAAAAGAACGACCTTCAGTAGGAGTAGTAGGTGTATCCCAATCCTTAATCGCATTGATCTTGGAGGGATCTACATGAATACCTTGTTCGTTGACGATGTGTCTCAAAAATTGAACTTCCTTAAGCCAAAATTCGCACTTGGTGAATTTGGCGAAAAGTTGCTCTTTCTTTAGGAGCTCCAGAGTAAGACGAAGATGTTGTTCATGATCAACTTGCATCTTAGAATATATCAAAATGTCATCAATGAAAACTATGATGAACTTATCTAAATAAGGCTTGCAGACCCTATTCATCAAGTCTATGAAAACAGCAGGAGCATTAGTCAAACCGAATGGCATAACTGTGAACTCATAATGCCCATAACGAGTGCGGAAAGCTGTCTTGGGAATATCTTCTTCATGCACACGAAGTTGATGATACCTAGAACGTAGATCAATCTTCGAAAAACAAGTAGAACCCTGTAACTGATCAAAGAGATCATCAATGCGAGGTAGGGGATATCGATTCTTGATGGTAAGCTTATTAAGCTCACGGTAATCGATGCACATTCTGAAAGATCCATCTTTCTTTTTGACAAAAAGAACGGGAGCACCCCAAGGTGAAAAGCTAGGACGAATAAAACCTTTGTCAGAAAGCTCCTGAAGCTGCTTAGATAACTCTTGCATCTCCGACGGTGCAAGACGATATGGAGACCTGGCAATAGGATTTGCACCAGGTACAAGATCAATACGGAACTCGACTTGCCGTGCTGGGGGTAAACCAGGTAACTCTTCAGGAAACATTTCTGGATAATCCCGAACAACAGGGATATCTTCAATCGCCTTACCTTTTCTTTATCTGCTACAACATGTGCCAAGAAGGCACATAGTTCTTTCGCAGATACTTCCGAGCCTGTGTACAAGACATGAGTTTGAGACTACTAGCAGGTTTCTCACCACGAACCTGTAGGATCTCACCTGTCGAGAGTGCACGAACAATCTTCTCAAAACAAACTACCTCTGCGTGATGCTTGGCTAACCAATCCATACCTACTATAATGTCGAAGCTTCCGAGTTGCATCGGTGTGAGGTCGATAGGAAAAAGATGGTTGTTAAGGTTCAACTGGCAGTTACGAAGAACAGAATCAAGAATAATGGGCTCACCGCTAGCAACTTCTACTGTCAAAGGCTTACCTAGTTTGGTTCTAAACATGCGAAGCAATGGCTCAAAAGACGACACAAAACTCTTATCGGCACCAGAATCAAAAAGTACAGAAGCAGACTGATTGTTAACAAAGAACGTACCGTTCACCACCTCGTTGTCTGCTCGTGCCTCATTAGCATTCATGTTGAAGACTCGACCTCGAGCCTAAACCTAATTCTGATTTACGTTGACCAGCCTTCGACACTGGTTTCAATAATGTGTCAGGTCTCCATAATTGTAGCATAAACCAGGGGGAAAGTGAGGTCGTGCAGCTTGTGCTTGCTGTTGAGCAGGTGGTTGCGCAACCTGCTGAGCTGGGTTACGTGCAGCTTGATTCTGAGCAAAACGACAAACATCAGCAAGATGACCTGACTTTCCACAGTTGGTACAGAAACGGCACGGAACTTGCGGTTGATGGTGGCTATTGCATCTGTTGCACAACGGTGCATTCCCCTCATACCGTTTCTTAGCTGGTGGTTGAATGCTGATTGGGAGCTGCCTGGTTAACTTGGGTAGTGATAGCAAAATTCTGGGAAGCCTTACGCTTCCTAGACCCCTTTGAGGAACCAGAATCCTTGCCCTTCTTGCTCTTACCCTTCTTGCTCGCACCCTTGTCAGACATCTGTTTCTTACCCTTGTCACCCTTCCTGTGTAACTTCCCCTTTCGGACTTGCGACTTTGTCAATGTCGTAGCTAACTCGATTGCCTAACGAACTGTGGTAGGGTTACTACCAGTGACGATGTCTTGCACGGAGTCAGGCAAGCCATCAATATACCTCTCGATAGCCTTCTCGAGTGGGGTAACCATTGTAGGGCAAAGTAAGCTCAACTCTTTATACATATCAGTGTAAGCCCGATGCTCACCACTATCCTGCTTCAAATCTTCAAACTCCCTTTCTAAAGCCCTCAACTCATGACGAGGACAGAATTCCCTCATCATAAGAGTCCTAAGCTCAGCCCAAGTCTGTGCTAACGCAACCTCAGCACCACAGTCTCTCATAACCCCGTTCCACCATGTAAGAGCCCTCTTCTGAAACACACTGGAAGCAAACTCAACTTTGCGATTTTCAGGACACTGAACATGACAAAACGTACTCTCAATGCTCTCGAACCACTGTAGGAGCCCAGTTGCTCCTTCAGAACCACTAAACTTGAGTGGTTTAGCCGAATTGAAACTCTTGAAATTGCATGGAGCATTCTGGTTATTGTTGGCTTGGTTCACTTGAGCAATAATGTCTGGGAGTACAGCAGCCATATGCTGCGCCATGATATCTGCCATTTCGGCATTAGATAGCGGATTTTCGCGTCGAGGAGGCATTCTAAAAGAGGAAACATGAAGGAAAATGAGTGAGATGATTAGATGAAAAGAATGAGATGAAACAAAAATCGACAAAAGCAAAGATGGTGGTCATTTGTTTGTTACCACAAAGCAAACAAACGACACACAGTGACTAATCAAAGTAAATGGGTCAAAAATAATGTATCGCGAAGACATGCTCGCCTATAAGTGAACACTCACCCCAAGAGTTCCCAGGGAAGAGTGACTGGTCCGATTATGTGGATTTGTACGAACACTCTAGCCTTAGACAGAAAACCCAGGGTACACCAGTTTGCACATGTTCACACTATTTAGAACCCAAAACTTTGACGAGATTTTGAAAACTTGGAAGGCACAAGGCCAAAAGAATCATTCAAAAGCGGATGATTAAATTTTCAAAATCATTCTGAAAAATCAAAGGGTTCAAAACCTTAGAACAAATCATTTAAAAACAGAAGATTGATTTTCAAAAATCGTTTCGGAAAATTGGGTTCTTGTTTTGGCAATCACCTAAGGATAAGTGAAGTGTGATGGGATTTTAACATGTTTATCAAAGCAATTTCATCCATATAAAATAAAAACGCAGCGGAAAAAATGTTAAAAACATGTTACTTTTAAAAGATATAAAACCATTTATATGCAAAATCCTAAAACCCGGATCCATATATGAAATAGCATACTATCAAACACAACCATAGGGTGTTTAGAATACTACCTTCTTGGAGTAAAAGGATGATGAAACGGATGATGTTTCTTGAACGGTTGCCTTCAAGAGTAGAAGGCCTTAAGCTTGTATACCCCAAGCTTCCAACAAACACCTTGAGATTAGCTAGGATTTAACACATTTGTGATAAAAAACCAAACACTTGAAAACCCCTATGATGGCCGATTTTTAGAGAGCAAGAACACAAGTCTTCTACTTTCATTTTTTTTGCCATCTTAATCTTATATAAAACATGAGAGAAGAACACCTCCCTTTTGGCCAATCAACAAGCTTCTTCCACATGCAAGTGCATCAGAGTTCATTGGACCAAAATGGTCTTGGAACGACCATCCAATCAAATCCTCTCTAACAAATGCACAAGCATGAATTGTGATTGGACCACAACTTCTTGGGAAGACCATATGTTCGCCGATTTTTGGAGGGTGTTTTTTAAAAAAAATAAATTTTCTTTTAACAATTTTAAGTCTTGTTTATTTTATAACTTTTATAAAATATTACACCATATGTTTGCAAGACTTTATGTAATCTTTTATAATGTCATTTAACCCATTAAATAACAAAATAAAATATTCTCTCAAAATAAATTATCCATATAATTTATTGGTTTCTCAAGTGTAATTATTTAGAACACCAATTTCTAAATATTGTAAGTGTTAATATTTATTTGTTTGATCATATCACAAATAAATAATATAAGTGTTTGTCTAGCTTGTATTTGGGTATGACTCGACTTGGATCATAACGTACTAGCCACATCAATTTAATATGTGTCTTGGGCATACAGAGTCCAACAATCTCCCACTTGCACAAGATACATAGAAGATTGATGCAAGCAGTAAATGACGCCTAACTACGGTTTACTACCCCTAATACGTATGACTATATGTGCCATTCAATAACATCATCCCTTTCAAGTCCCTTACTTGAACATGATTTAGGTGAATCTATCATTTATCCTTTCGTTACAGATGTCATGTTAAATCCAGAGACATAGAGTGATCACTCTCTGTTGATGTAACTTTATCAGGCCTTAGACATCTTACTCTCAACGAATAAGAGGAACAAATCCCGTCTTGACTACATACGTCTCTCACAATCACCTTGTACCACACCTGAGTTTAGCCTTGTGTACTACCTTATTACAGACATCTAAGAACTAGGTCAAGGTATAATACTTGGTGAATATCAAGACCCAATATGTATCTCAGGTCAGAGGATACTATGATATTCGCCTTTACTCAAAATTTACTTATGATCAATCACAAATGATTCCATGCAGTAATTTTTGAGAGCGAGTCAGTCCAATATTTGTATCCCACAAATATCTATGAACTTTGGCAGCAACACTTTGCTCTATATTCATATCTAATGAATATCCACCAATCCAAATTCATAATAGTCTTACATTCATATTTGTTCCCACAATTATGATCGACTATGGACATTTAGAATAATTAACTTATTCACGGATTTAAATATGCTAATATGAATCATAACTCAAAATACCATAAAAGAGTTAAAATAACAATTGTTTCAATATCCAAATACAAAATTGATCAAATCCAATCACTAGAATATCGAAGTCCTAAGGCACATGTATGACCTTCATGTTTTGCCCTGTCAAGGAGCTTCGTGAGTGGATCCGCAATGTTTTGATCGGTGTGAACTTGGCGGATACATATCTTTCCCTTTTCAACTTCATCCCTTATGTAGTTGAATCTCCGCTCAATATGTCTAGTCTTTTGGTGTGCACGAGGTTCCTTGATTTGAGCAATCGCACCCTCATTATCACAAAAGATCTCTAGGGGGTCTTGAATGGTAGGAACCACCCCTAGGTCGGCTATGAATTTATTCAACCATGCAGCTTCTTGGGCTGCCAATGAAGCGGCGATGTATTCTGATTCTGTAGTGGACAATGCTACTACGTCTTGTTTTGAGCTTTTCCAGGAGACTGCTCCACCATTTAAAATGAAGACATACCCCGATTGTGATCGAGAATCACTTCGATCGTTTTGGAAACTCGCGTCCGTGTAACCCTTTACAACGAGCTCCTCCTCACCAGATCCATATATTAAGAACATATCCTTAGTCCTCCTAAGATATTTCAATATGCTTTTAACAGCCATCCAATGATTGTTACCTGGATTTTGCTGGTATCTACTCGTCATGCTCAAGGCGCATGAGACGTCCGGTCTGGTGCATATCATTGCATACATGATGGATCCTATAGCTGACGCATATGGGATTCTTTTCATTTTCTCTTGCTCATCCTTTGAGCTTGGACATTGAGATGTATTCAAAATTGTCCCCTTTTGAATAGGTACAAAACCTCTCTTAGAGTTCTCCATTTGGAACCTATTCAAGACTTTGTCAATGTATGCAATTTGGTTTAAACCTATCAAGCGCCTTGATCTATCCCTATAGACCTTTATTCCCAGAATGTAGGCTACTTCACCAAGATCCTTAATGGAAAAACAACTTCCAAGCCAAGCTTTTACACCTTCCATGGTTGGAATGTCATTCCCAAATAGTAGAATGTCATCGACATACAGTACTAAGAAAGTGATGATGCTCCCACTAGCTTTCTTATACACACAAGCTTCATCACCGTTCTTGATGAATCCAAAATTCTTAATTTCTTCATCAAAACGGTGATTCCAACTTCTAGATGCTTGTTTCAATCCATAGATTGATTTCTTTAACTTGCATACTTTGTCAGGATGTTTTGGATCGACAAAACCTTCAGGCTGAACCATATAGACATCTTCATCAAGATATCCATTAAGAAAAGCCGTTTTGACATCCAATTGCCAGATCTCATAGTCATAATATGCAGCTATGGCAAATAATATCCTGATCGACTTTAGCATCGCCACAGGCGAAAAGGTCTCATCATAATCAAGCCCTTGAGTTTGAGTGAAACCTTTTGCTACAAGTCTTGCTTTGTAAGTATCCAAGTTACCATGCATATTTGTTTTCTTCTTGAAAACCCACTTACTTCCAACTACTTTGGAGTTGAGTGGTGGCACAACCAATTCCCAAACTTGGTTGTTATACATGGATTGCATCTCTATGTTCATGGCTTCAAGCCATTTGTCACAATCGGATTTTGACATTGCATCATGGTATGTGGTTGGTTCATCTGAATCTACCACGTAGCATCCATCCATGAAAAATCCATATCTTTTAGGTGGATTACTAATTCTACCAGATCTGCAAACATTTTGTGTGTTCTGATCAATCTCTTGATCGTTTTCAACAACCTCTTATTGAGTGCTAGTATCAACCAAACGTGTATCGTCTTGTGGTTCTTGATCCTCTTCAAGTTCCACTGTTCTGTCACTAGTTCCTTCCATAAGGAACTTAGCTTCCAAGAACTTACCCTTTCGAGCGACAAATACCTTTTGCTCGGTTGGGTCATAGAAATAATATCCTATATCATCTTTAGGATATCCTACAAAGATACACTTAGTAGATCGAACTTCCAATTTATTTGGAGTGTATTGCTTAACATAAGCTTCACAACCCCAAACCCTTAAGAATGATAATGATGGAGGGTTTCCATGCCATATTTCAAAAGGTGTCTTTTCCACTTTCTTGGTTGGGGCCATATTTAGTATGCGAACTGCGGAGAGCAAAGCGTAACCCCAAAACGATAGAGGTAATGTGCTTCTAGCCATCATTGATCGAACCATATCTAATAGAGTTCGATTTCTCCTTTCGGACACACCATTGTGTTGTGGTGTTCCTGGTGGAGTAAGTTGTGAGATAATCCCACAACTCCTAAGATGATCTTGAAAAGCACCACTAAGGTATTCACCTCCTCTATCAGTACGAAGGACTTTGATTGTTTTCTTGAGTTGATTTTCTACTTTACTTTTGAAGTCTTTGAACATTTCAAATGCTTCATCCTTGTGTCTTAGTAAATACACATATCCATAACGACTATAGTCGTCGATAAAGGTAATGAAGTATCTTTCACCATTCCAAGTCATCGGCTTAAAAGGACCACATACATCTGAATGTATGATACCTAGTAAGTCTTTAGCCCTTTCAAAAGTTCCACTAAAGGGTGTCTTGGTCATTTTGCCTTGTAAACAAGATTCGCATACATCAAATGAATTATCTTCATTTGTATTTAAAAGACCATTTTTCTGAAGTGTATGCATGCGATTCTTGCTTATATGTCCAAGGCGACAATGCCAAAGATAGGAATCACTCAAATCCATTTTGAGTTTCTTGTTGGTTACTTGGTACATTGAGCTATCGTATGATGCGTTATCATGATCTAATTCATAAATACCATTTAAAGACATAGCTTTAAAATAAAACACATCATTCATAGAAACATAAATGTCTTGGTTAACAAATTCGAAATTAAAACCACATTGTCTTAAAAGGGAAACATAAATTATGTTCCTAGTTAAACTAGGAGCCTACAAAACGTTCTTCAAAATAACTTCCAAACCACTTGGAAGCTCTAAAATGTAGTCTCCTTGAGCTTCGACTTCAACTTTTGCTTCGTTTCCCATAAAGAGACTAGCGTCTCCCTTCTTGTAATGTTTATTTCTTTTGAACCCCTGCAACGAATTGCAAATATGAGTTCCACATCCGGTATCTAGTACCCATGTGTTAGAAGAAATAACATTAAGCTCAACATGTATCATAAAGATAGTACCTGAGGTTTGCCCTGCATCCCTCTTGTTTTTCAACTCTTTGAGATAGATCGGACAATTTCTCTTCCAATGTCCTATCTCACCACATTCAAAACATGGGTCATTCGTAGCAACCTTTTGCTTCTTCTCTTTTGGTTTGGCGGGTTCTGCTTTAGCTTTTCCTTTTCCCTTTCCCTTGACGTGTCCCTTTCTTTTAGCATAGTTTGCTTTAGAGTCGGGGTGGGGCCTCTTCTTGTTGCCTCCTTCATTGATCGCTAAGACGGGTAAAGCCTTTTTACCCATACTTGCTTCGGCCGTTTTGAGCATTGCATGAAGCTCACCAATGCTTTTGTCCCATCCATTCATGTTTTAATTCATTACAAAGCTCTCAAATTTCTTTGTTAAAGAGTTGAGGATCAAATCCGTAGCCAACTCTTTAGAGACGGGACAATTTAGCCTTTCGAGGCGATCAATGTGGCTTTTCATCTTAAGGACATAAGATGATACCGATTGGGTTTCCTCCATTCGACATGCATGAAGCGCTCGAACAGTTTCGAAGCGTTCTACCCTTGCTTGTTGTAGGAACATTTCCTTTAACTAGGTAATCATGTCGTAAGCCCCGTGGTGTTCAAAATCCTTTTGAATTTCGGGAATCATAGTTCCCAATGTCACACCCCGACCACGTAGAACATACAAAACGTGGCGGAAACATCGGGGAGTGTTGTAACAGAATTAATGTTTCACAACCATGGAAATTTAAGTTTCGTTTTATTCATCAAACAAGCGAGTTATATTGTCTTTAAACAAGAAATAAAGAGTACATAACATAAGTTAACTAGTTATTTTCTCGTTTTAAGTCGCTAAGGCACGAGTCCGCCTAAGTATGTCTTGATAAATCCTATGCATCATCTCCTGAAAACACATGTGAAAATAGGTACGTCAGCATAAAAATGCCTGTGAGATACATAGGTTTTGTGAAAATAAGATTCATGACTTATGTTTGAGAAAAATTTTAGTCATGAACCTTGTAATTTGCTTTGTCTTGTAAATCATTTGATGTATAACCAATGTCAAAAGTGTTTATGTATCAAATGTAAACCATGTAATGTGTAACCAAAATGATATGTATGGCTAGTGAAAGGTATCAACTAAACCTTATGCACAAAAACATAGTATTGAAGTAAAACGTAGTTTAAATCAAAGTTATGTTTTGTGTAGTAAATGCATGTTCAATGTAAATCATGTAATATGCATCCAAAATGTAAGCATGTGATGAATAACAAATGTACTAAGTATGCGACAAATAGACATACGTAGCATGTGACATGTACTAAGTATGCAACAATAGACATACGTAGCATGAAATGTAATGTAAAACGATGTACTAAGTAATGCACTCAATGGGCATACATAGCATAAAATGTAATGAAATCATGTACTATGAATGTACTAATAAACATAGCAAGTATATGATGTGAAAACAGGAAAGCATGAAAGTAACAAGTAGGCACATGTGTTCCACCCCAAAAACGTTTGGAAAACAGTAAAAGAGGGGTCTATGTACTCACTTGAGAATGCTCAGTAGTCCTTGAGCGACAACCAAACAATGCTAGAGATCACGGATATCAAACGGCACCTAATATAGGTAACTATGTTAATAAACCGGACCTAAATCGGAGGATCGGATAGAATGTGGGTTCGTAAACCAACGAGTATGGAGACTCGGGTAATATGGTTTAACAAAGCCTACATACTAAATGAAACCTAACATAAGTGCTTACGACCCATTACGACCCGTTTAGGTAGCTTGTGCTACTTTAACGCGTCGTTCGCGTGAAACGCGTTCGGACCGCCTAACTAGTCCTATGACAAGTGTTATATGCCTAAACATGTTACATAATCAGTTATGTGACAAAAGTTTAGGTTACATATGCTTAATTACCAATTATACATGAAAAGGGTATTCTGGTAATTTACCTAAGGCATATAAACTACTTATCATACAACTACTTAAACGTCGTGACCATAAGGTATAACCTCGGAAGGTTATTCCCTATATACTATGGTCACCTAAGGTATTTGGTCGGATCCTAATGATCGACCAAACTGGGTCGGGTTCGAAAGTATAAGAGATTTATTAGATCGCTTACCCTTACGACCCTAGACAACGTGGTAATCAGTAGGCATAGTCCCAAGGGACTATAACCATCGTGATTACAATCACGTTGCGAAGTTCAAACGAACTTCGCATTGACCATAAGCTGGTCAACGCTGAAAGTCAAACAAAGTTTGACTTTCGGACTCGAAAAGCAATAAAAGAAAGAAAAGAACGAAAGAATACTTACGAAGGGTCCCCGAATGCTAATCTAGATCGAAATAACTCAGGTATGAAACAAAGGTTCCAACTTAGAGTCTTTAAGATCAGATTCTAGTGGTTTTGAAGCAATGGGGAGTGGGGTATTTATAGTTTTTAGGTAACCGTTAAGATCGTTTCATGGAAACCGTGCTCGAATCTCATGCGTACACTTGTCGGAAACTCATGGTAGCTAAAAAATGGGTTCTTATCAGCTGAATAGGCAAGTGAGAATGTGTGGTGGTGGAGTAAACAGCTGGAATCTGCTGACTGTTCGATCTGATCTGTTCTGGGAGGTGTACGCGGCCCGCTTCAGGATCACACAAGGCTCAGGCGGGCCGCCTGGCCTTGTCTGATCAGCAACATGTTTCAGTAATTACAGTTTTGGTCCCTGCACGTGTTTAAGCTCATTTCTGGCACTTCCCAGGCCCGTAAAGCCAACTTCAAGGCCCTAAAATGATGCCTAAACATTGTGGACATGAAACATGCTCAAAAATATGTCGGATGTCAGTTCGTTTGGTCGTACGAACGCGATGTTCGCTTAATTACGACGGAATGCGCACAAGCGCGAAAAACGAACCAAAATGCGTGACGAATGGATTTTTCTTATGCCAAACACTAAAATAAAATATTTTAATGCTTACATAAATTTTTGGATGTCCAGATGTATTCAGAACGTAAGTTATGCGCGAAAATGCAAACTTGTGCACTTTTTGACACTTTTAGTCCCTGAATGACCCAAAAGTTTATTTTAGCACACCGAACCCCTCAAAGCCTATTTCTAAGCTATGTAGAGGATATTTAAGGTGTGTTTAACTTATGGTCATGTTCCGGAATGTCTGTTACAGTTTAAATTGGCATACTTTCGCAGTTTGTCAACTTTAGTCCCTGTAAGCGATTTAACTTGATTTTGCCATACCAAAGCCTTCAAAACTTATTTCTAAGTTATGTAAAGGTTATTTAAGGTATGTTAAGCCTATTTCACTATTCCGGAGTGTTCGTTGCATTAAACTGGTTATATTTACGCATCAGTGCGCGTATAACCTTCCAGAAAGCGATTTAGAGTTTGGAATCGAACATGAATTGATATGTGTAAACGATACACATATTTATACAGATCCCAAGTATGAAATACAATATTTCATTGGCTTGGTATTTTTTTGATGGTCTAAGTGACCAGGTGTCACAGTCTCCCCTACTTTAGGAAATTTCATCCCGAAATTAAATTTTAGGAGAAATTTGTGGGGACGACGGTGATGTTTTCGCTTTGAATGAACCCCTTGAACCCTAAGTAGAACTCTGGGACATGATAGGGTTCTTAGCGAAATTGTCAATCCCTCAAAGTGAAGTCCTTGTAGCAGCAAAACATGGAGTTTCAAACTACGGACAGAAGAATGTTTCTTATGAAGACTTATCATAGGAAACTGTGTGTGTGATTGAGATCAGAATTGGGGAGTGTGAGAATAAATGACATTGGTCAAAGTCCAAGACTTCTCCCGTATCATTACTCTTGCCACTGTTGGTCTTAACACATGACAAAACTTCCTGTGGTTTCTGTGCACTGAATTCCATAATTATGTAGGCCTCCATAATTACGTAGTTCCTTGCACAGTCTGCACAGTTCATTTCATAATGCGTATGGGGAAAAATCAAACGAATAATCCTGTGGTGATTTAACTTGACTGCAATAGAGTCTCTTTAACTAGGTCACCAAAGGATTAGATCAACGAACAATCTCTTGAACTAGACCACCCGAGGGCCTATTTAACTACATAAACACATGATATATTTAACTAGATTGTCGAACCAATCTATTTAACTTAGATCGATGTAGGATCTTTTTAACTATATCAACGCATGATATATTTAACTAGATTGTCGAACCAATCTATTTAACTTAGATCGACGTAGGATCTCTTTAACTTAACTACCCACGGGGAATATTTAACTACATCGACGTAGGATGTCTTTAACTAGATTGTCGTACCAATCTCTTCAACTAAACTACCCAAGAGGGATATTTAACTACATCGACGCAGGATGTATTTAACTAGATTGTCGGACCAATCTCTTCAACTATATTAACACATGTTGTCCTTAAACCTTGGAATAGTACTTTATAATCCAAGGGACTTAACTACAAAGTAGAAGTCCATTAAGGATTTAAGATAGTACCTTTTTGAATATCCTACTACGAATCCTTCATATGAAGGTAAGAAAGATTCTATGAGGATTTGGATAACGAATATCCAGAGTATACAAAAACACAAAAATGCATAAAAGAAAACGCAAAATGCATAAACACATAGTCACATAACCACAAAATTGTTTATCTAGATCTTTAATTTGTAAGTTTTGTTTTGTTAATTACGTACATGCATTTAAAGCACACTAGGAATCCATTTCAGGGATTTCATTTGGTACTTTAAACATTAGCAAAAATCTAACTATGAAGATAGCAAGATCTTCCAAAAATTCGATTTCGTTTTCAAGAAAACGCAACATTCGAATTAAGGAACACAAAAATTTAAAGATACGGAAATACCCTTAGGTACCCTATTAAGAATT
This sequence comes from Helianthus tuberosus, assembly GCA_030545235.1. NCBI lineage: Eukaryota > Viridiplantae > Streptophyta > Magnoliopsida > Asterales > Asteraceae > Helianthus > Helianthus tuberosus. The sequence continues at coordinate 1,076,586 of JARYGA010055520.1, forward strand.
TATAGTGGTACGTTGGGTATTCGTACAGAGTTGTAACTTGCGCCTTGTACTTCGTTTCCTTCGAAGAAACGGGTACTTAGGATTTCCGTGGAAAACGCAAGAGATAATAAAATGGAAGAAATTACGGGGTAGTCTGTTCTTCAAGGAATATGGTTCCTTGATTGTCAGTATTGTAGGGGATACGTTGTTTATACATGCCATCATATTTGTACATTGCAATGCAAAATAAAAAGATTTATTTATAAACAACAACAATTGTTTCATGGACCTTGACAACAAAAGAAAATAATACATAAGGCTTGATTATTTCTAAACAACATTGTCTTCTAGTTGGTCCGATGCTCATCCCTGCGCTGGATTCGCATTAGCAATCTTTGGGCAATTTCTTCGGAAATGGCCCATCTCGTTACAGTTGAAGCAAGGTCCTGGTGGAAGACGAGCTTGAGCAGGATTTACTTGAGGTTGGTTTGGACCACCTTGGTTCGGGGTAAATCGACAAGCATTTGCCAGGTGACCGAGTCGCCCACATGATGTACATAAACGACACTGTAGATGAGCTAAGTGGTGTGCATTACATTTGTCGCATATTGGTGCAGTACCGACATAAGGTTTCCTTGCAGGAGGTTGAGTTGGTTGGTTGCGGGTGTTTTGGTTGGGTTGAGCAGCAATCGCACAATTCTGCAAAGCCTTACGCTTCTTCTTCTTGGACACCTCAGCATGTTCTTCCTTTGGTTCCACTTGAGCAGTCTTGTCGGATGGTCTTGGGTCGCCTTTTTGAAAAAGCTTTTTCTTTCTGATGTGGGATTCAGTTAGAGTAGCAGACAATTCAATGGCTTGTCTGACAGTAGTAGGGTTGCTGCCAGTAACAATATCCTGAACTAGGTCAGGAAGACCATCAGTATATTTCTCGATCGCCTTATCCACAGGAGTAACCATAGCAGGACACAACAGGCTCAATTCTTCAAAACGGTCAGTATAGGCTCGATGTTCACCACTGTCTTGCTTCAAATCATCAAACTCCCTCTCCAAAGCTCGCAGTTCATGACGAGGGCAAAACTCCTTCATCATAAGAGCCCTAAGCTCAGCCCAAGTCTGTGCTAATGCAACCTCGGCACCGCGGTCTCTCATAACCCCATTCCACCACGTAAGAGCCCTCTTCTGAAACACACTTGAAGAAAACTCGACCTTGCGATTTTCAGGACACTGAACATGATGGAAAGTATTCTCAATGCTCTCGAACCATTGAAGAAGCCCAGTTGCTCCCTCAGAACCACTAAACTTGAGTGGTTTAGCCGAGTTAAAATTCTTGAAATTGCATGGAGCATTGTTGTTGTTGATGGCTTGCATCATTTGAGCATAAAGATTTGGGAAAGCAGCAGCCATTTGCTGCGCGATGATTTCCGCCAGTTCGGCAGTCGCTATCTGGTTCTCGCGTCGAGGAGGCATTCTAAAAGAGGAAAACATGAAAGGAAACGAGTGAGAGAATTAGACGAAAAGAATGAGATGAAACAAATCTGATGAAAGCAAGGATAGTGGTCATTTGTTTGTTACCACAAGGTAAACAAACGACACACAGTGACTAATCAAAGTAAATGGGTCAAAAATAATGTATCGCGAAGACATGCTCGCCTATAAGAGAACACTCATCCCAAGAATTCCCAGGTAAGCACAACTGGTCTCGTGTCTGATGAGATGTATACGAAGTGCTTGCCTAGACAGAAAACCCAGAATACAGGCATTCACCCTTCCAGTTTGCACGTGTTCACATTATTTAAAACCCAAAACCTTGACGAGATTTTGAAAACTCAAAGGGGTTCAAAACCATATAACAGAGGGTTCAAAACCTTACAATAGAGGGTTCAAAACCTAGTAATCAATCATCCTAGAACAGATGATTAGTTTTCAAAACGGTTTTGCAATTTATGTTCTTGTTGTGGTCGTCGCCTAAGAATAGGTGACGGTATTGTTTTATGACTAAACGCAAGTAAACTCGCGTTAGGGTCCTAAGAAGGTTATAAACTAGGTCAAAGCATTACTAATAACCTAATTCCCTATAACCATTGGCTCTGATACCATCTTTTCTGTCACACCCCGACCACGTAGAACATACAAAACGTGGCGGAAACATCGGGGAGTGTTGTAACAGAATTAATGTTTCACAACCATGGAAATTTAAGTTTCGTTTTATTCATCAAACAAGCGAGTTACATTGTCTTTAAACAAGAAATAAAGAGTACATAACATAAGTTAACTAGTTATTTTCTCGTTTTAAGTCGCTAAGGCACGAGTCCGCCTAAATATGTCTTGATAAATCCTATGCATCATCTCCTGAAAACACATGTGAAAATAGGTACGTCAGCATAAAAATGCCTGTTAGATACATAGGTTTTGTGAAAATAAGATTCATGACTTATGTTTGAGAAAATGTTTAGTCATGAACCTTGTAATTTGCTTTGTCTTGTAAATCATTTGATGTATAACCAATGTCAAAAGTGTTTATGTATCAAATGTAAACCATGTAATGTGTAACCAAAATGATATGTATGGCTAGTGAAAGGTATCAACTAAACCTTATGCACAAAAAACATAGTATTGAAGTAAAACGTAGTTTAAATCAAAGTTATGTTTTGTGTAGTAAATGCATGATCAATGTAAATCATGTAATATGCATCCAAACTGTAAGCATGTGATGAATAACAAATGTACTAAGTATGCGACAAATAGACATACGTAGCATGTGACCTGTACTAAGTATGCAACAATAGACATACGTAGCATGAAATGTAATGTAAAACGATGTACTAAGTAATGCACTCAATGGGCATACATAGCATAAAATGTAATGAAATCATGTACTATGAATGTACTAATAAACATAGCAAGTATATGATGTGAAAACAGGAAAGCATGAAAGTAACAAGTAGGCACATGTGTTCCACCCCAAAAACGTTTGGAAAACAGTAAAAGAGGGGTCTATGTACTCACTTGAGAATGCTCAGTAGTCCTTGAGTGACAACCAAACAATGCTAGAGATCACGGATATCAAACGGCACCTAATATAGGTAACTATGTTAATAAACCGGACCTAAATCGGAGGATCGGATAGAATGTGGGTTCGTAAACCAAACGAGTATGGAGACTCGGGTAATATGGTTTAACAAAGCCTACATACTAAATGAAACCTAACATAAGTGCTTACGACCCATTACGACCCGTTTAGGTAGCTTATGCTACTTTAATGCGTCGTTCGCGTGAAACGCGTTCGGACCGCCTAACTAGTCCTATGACAAGTGTTATATGCCTAAACATGTTACATAATCAGTTATGTGACAAAAGTTTAGGTTACATATGCTTAATTACCAATTATACATGAAAAGGGTATTCTGGTAATTTACCTAAGGCATATAAACTACTTATTATACAACTACTTAAACGTCGTGACCATAAGGTATAACCTCGGAAGGTTATTCCCTATATACTATGGTCACCTAAGGTATTTGGTCGGATCCTAATGATCGACCAAACTGGGTCGGGTTCGAAAGTATAAGCGATTTATTAGATCGCTTACCCTTACGACCCTAGACAACGTGGTAATCAGTAGGCATAGTCCCAAGGGACTATAACCATCGTGATTACAATCACGTTGCGAAGTTCAAACGAACTTCGCATTAACCATAAGCTGGTCAACGCTGAAAGTCAAACAAAGCTTGACTATCGGACTCGAAAAGCAATAAAAGAAAGAAAAGAACGAAAGAATACTTACGAAGGGTCCCCGAATGCTAATCTAGATCGAAATAACTCAGGTATGAAACAAAGGTTCCAACTTAGAGTCTTTAAGATCAGATTCTAGTGGTTTTGAAGCAATGGGGGGTGGGGTATTTATAGTTTTCGGGTAACCGTTAAGATCGTTTCATGGAAACCGTGCTCGAATCTCATGCGTACACTTGTCGGAAACTCATGGTAGCTAAAAAATGGGTTCTTATCAGCTGAATAGGCAAGTGAGAATGTGTGGTGGTGGAGTAAACAGCTGGAATCTGCTGACTGTTTGATCTGAACTGTTCTGGGAGGCGTACGCGGCCCGCTTCAGGATCACACAAGGATCAGGCGGGCCGCCTGGCCTTGTCTGATCAGCAACATGTTTCAGTAATTACAGTTTTGGTCCCTCCACGTGTTTAAGCTCATTTCCGGCACTTCCCAGGCCCGTAAAGCCAACTTCAAGGCCCTAAAATGATGCCTAAACATTGTGGACATGAAACATGCTCAAAAATATGTCGGATGTCAGTTCGTTTGGTCGTACGAACGCGATGTTCGCTTAATTACGACGGAATGCGCACAAGCGCGAAAAACGAACCAAAATGCGTGACGAATGGATTTTTCTTATGCCAAACACTAAAATAAAATATTTTAGTGCTTACATAAATTTTTGGATGTCCAGATGTATTCAGAACGTAAGTTATGCCCGAAAATGCAAACTTGTGCACTTTTTGACACTTTTAGTCCCTGAATGACCCAAAAGTTTATTTTAGCACACCGAACCCCTCAAAGCCTATTTCTAAGCTATGTAGAGGATATTTAAGGTGTGTTTAACTTATGGTCATGTTCCGGAATGTCTGTTACAGTTTAAATTGGCATACTTTCGCAGTTTGTCAACTTTAGTCCCTGTAAGCGATTTAACTTGATTTTGCCATACCAAAGCCTTCAAAACTTATTTCTAAGTTATGTAAAGGTTATTTAAGGTATGTTAAGCCTATTTCACTATTACGGAGTGTTCGTTGCATTAAACTGGTTATATTTACGCATCAGTGCGCGTATAACCTTCCAGAAAGCGATTTAGAGTTTGGAATCGAACATGAATTGATATGTGTAAACGATACACATATTTATACAGATCCCAAGTATGAAATACAATATTTCATTGGCTTGGTATTTGTTTGATGGTCTAAGTGACCCGGTGTCACACCCAACATGAGGCATGAGGCTTGCATGGAGTCCTCGGTATACTTAACCCAATCGTTGTAGGCTTCCACATCTTCCACGTTAGGTTCATCGGGAATAGGATCGTCCAACACATAGGATATCTTCTCTTGCTTGAGAACGATTCTCAAGTTTCGAAACCAATCCATGAAGTTATTATGGCTGAGACGATCCTTTTCAAGGATGGTTCTTAGTGATAGGTTTCGGACGATTTGGTTAGTCGGGTTTGCATTGTTAGCGGCCATCTACAAAATTTAACAAGTTCAATTTTAGTATTTTCGATATTATTATATTTTAACCATTAATACCCTTTTGTGTCTTAAAGACAATTAATAATTAAAATCTAGAATCCAACGTTACATTTAAATATTGGTTAGGTGACCTTTATCCCTCTATTTAAATTAACAAGGTAGTCAACGTTTGACAATTGCAACTCTTTGCAATTTCTAGCCATATGGGATCGGTTAAACATCTTTATGTTTAGTTGGCATGTTTAATCCCATCAACACCTTTGTTCCCCATGCTTTGGTGACCCTAAGTTCATGGTTTCCAAATCAAGTCGTCCAACTTATACACACGTGTGAGTTTATTCACATAAGTGGTTAGGTGACCTTTATCCCACAAACATGGTAAACTCACCTCCAACATACAAGTTCCCTCAAATGTGGTTAGGTGACCTTTATCCCTCAATAAGAGTTCCCAAGTGTTTCGAGTGTTGTATAAAAGGGTGGTGTTTGACTTGTTTTATAAAAGGTTTTTTAATATTTCAAAATTCTAGTTTAGTAAATATTATGTACCATACATTTGCATGCATTCAAATCAATGGTACTTTAATGAAAACAAATTTTCAAGGTTCTTTTTAATAAAACCAATTTTATTATAAAATCATTAATTTTTAATAAAACCTTTATTAAACATTTTAATGATTTTGTCAAGAACCAATTTTACGCTTGTTGTTGATTATTAGTTTGTTAAGTCATGCATATCTACATATCATCTAAACAACAAAATAAACAACCACACAAGCATAACATACATAACAATAGGTGCATAACCATAGCCAACTATTTTGACAACACTTGTTAGCCGAAACAAGTGTGCCAAAAGGTCCTTCCTAAAGGGTGAAAAATGACACAAGTAATGTTTCGATGAACTCCCACTTGATCCCGCATCTAAATGCTTCAAGTCTCCATCTTGTGTTGTGATTTCTCCATATGAAATAATTTTTCAAGATTCTCTTATGCATGTAAGAAAATAATCTTGAAAAACAAAGGGATAACCATGTTAAAATTTTCGGCCATAGGGTTTTATCCAAACCCAAAACCCGAAATTTTTAATCTATTGAAGCATGCATTCAAATAAGCGGCTCTAGATGCCATTGATGGGATTTTAACATGTTTATCAAAGCAATTTCATCCATATGAAATAAAAACGCAGCGGAAAAAATGTTTAAAACATGTTACTTTTAAAAGATATAAAACCATTTATATGCAAAATCCCAAAACCCGGATCCATATATGAAATAGCATACTATCAAACACAACCATAGGGTGTTTAGAATACTACCTTCTTGGAGTAATAGGATGATGAAACGGATGATGTTTCTTGAACGGTTGCCTTCAAGAGTAGAAGGCCTCAAGCTTGTATACCCCAAGCTTCCAACAAACACCTTGAGATTAGCTAGGATTTAACACATTTGTGATAAAAAACCGAACACTTGAAAACCCCTATGATGGCCGATTTTTAGAGAGCAAGAACACAAGTCTTCTACTTTCATTTTTTTGCCATCTTAATCTTATATAAAACATGAGAGAAGAACACCTCCCTTTTGGCCAATCAACAAGCTTCTTCCACATGCAATGTAATATGTAACAAAATGATATGTATGGCTAGTGAAAATGCATCAACTAAACCATAGATGAAATGCACAAAACAAAGCATTGAAGTAAAACTTGGTTTAAATCAAAGCTATGTTTTGTGTAAATGCATGCTATACTGATACGAACATCTATGCGGTATTGTTAAATGCATACATCCAAGCCTTGAGACTATGGCGATAAACCCTTAAACCACTTAAAGGTTTATCTAAATTATGTATATCGAATTCGGTCATTCCTTTCATCCCCTTTCCCTGGGATGTCCGGAACAGGAGTTGTCAATTCCTATGGTACCACTACCCACTAACGAACGACGTAGCTAATGTTAATGAATGTATTGTTCCATTGTAAACAACCCAAATGTCATAACAAAATGTAAGCATGTGATGAAAACGATGTACTAAGTATGCACGCAATGGACATACATAGCATAAAATGTAAATGTAAAACAATGTACTAAGTATGCACGCAATGGACATACATAGCATAAAATGTAATGTAAAACGGTGAAATCATGTACTATAACTGTACTAATAAACATAGCAAGTATATGATGTGAAAGCAGGAAAGCATGAAAGTAACAAGTAGGCACATGTGTTCCACCCCAAAACAGTTTGGAAAACAGTAAAAGAGGGGTCTATGTACTCACTTGAGATTGCTCAGAAGTCCTTGAGTAACAACCAAACAACGCTAGAGATCGCGGATATCAAACGGCACCTAATATAGGTAACTATGTTAATTAACCGGACCTAGATCGGAAGATCGGGTAGCATTAGGGTTTGTAAACCAAACGAGTGTAGAGACTCGTGTCATTTGGTTTAACAAAGCCTACATACTAAATGAAACCTAACCTAAGCGTTTTCGACCCATTACGACCCGTTTAGGTAGCTTATGCTACTTTAACGCGTCGTTCGCGTGAAACGCGTTCCTAACTAGTCCTGTGACAAGTAGAATATGCCTAAACATGTTACATAATCAGTTATGTGACAAAGGTTTAGGTTACATATGCTTAATTACCAATTATACATGAAAAGGGTATTCTGGTAATTTACCTAAGGCATATAAACTACCTATCATACAACTACTCAAACGATGTGACCATAGGGTATAACCTCGGAAGGTTATTCCCTACCTACTATGGTCACCTAATGTGTTTGGTAGGATCCTAATGATCGACCAAATGGGTCGGGTTCGAGGTATAAGCGATTTATTAGATCGCTTACCCTACGACCCTAGACAACGTGGTAATCAGTAGGCATAGTCCCAAGGGACTATAACCAACGTGATTACACTCACGTTGCGAAGTTCAAATGAACTTCGCATTGACCATTACTGGTCAACGCTGAAAGTCAAACAAAGTTTGACTTTCTGACTCGAAAAGCAATAAAATAAGGAAAAGAGCGAAAGAATACTTACGAAGGGTCCCCGAATGCTAACTTCGATTCAAAAATCTCAGGTATGAAACAATAGTTTCAACTTAGAGTTTCTCAAATCAAAGTTCTTGTGATTTTGAAGCATGGTGGGTGGGGTATTTATAGTATTCGGTCCACCGTTAAGATCGTTTCATGGAAACCGTGCTTTAATCGCAACCGTACAAGTGTTGGAACCTTATGGTGACTAAAAATGGTCCTTATCATCTGACTAAGCAAGTGAGAACATGTGGTGGTGGATCAACCAGCTGCAACTTGCTGAAAACAACATTGAATCTAGTCTGATATGCGGACGCGGCCCGCTTCAGGATCAGACAAACACAATGCGGGCCGCCTGGCCCTTCTGATCAGCAGACATGTTTGAAAAAATGACAGTTTCAGTCCCTGCACGTGTTTAAGGCCATTCCCGACACTTCTAAGGCCCGTAAAGCCAACTTTAAGGCCCTAAAATGTTGCCTAAACATTGTGGACATGAAACATGCTCAAGAATATGCCGGGTGTTGGTTCGTTTGGTCGTACGAACGCGATGTTCGCTTAATTACGACGGAATGCGCATAAGCGCGAAAAACGATCCAAATGACGCAACGAATGGATTTTTGGCAAGCCAAACACTAAAGCATAATATAGTCATGCTTACATAAATTTTTGGATGTCCGGATGTATTCAGAACGTAAGTTATGCGCAAAAGTGCAAACTTGTGCACTTTTTGACACTTTTAGTCCCTGAATGACCCAAAAGTTTATTTTAGCACACCGAACCCCTCAAAGCCTATTTCTAAGCTATATAAAGGATATTTAAGGCGTGTTTAACTTATGGTCATGTTCCGGAATGTTCGTTACAGTTCAAATTGACATACTTTCGTAGTTTGTCATATTTAGTCCCTGTAAGCGAATTAACTTGTTTTAGCCATACCAAAGCCTTCAAAACTTATCTCTAAGTTATGTAAAGGTTATTTAAGGTATGTTAAGCCTATGTCACTATTCCGGAGTGTTTGTTGCATTAAACTGATTTTGAAGCATGGGGTTCTTTTAAGAAAGCGATTTAGAGTTTGGAATTGAACAAAAATTGATATGTGCAAATGATACACATATTTTTACAAATCCCAAGTATGAAATATAATATTTCATTGGTTCGGTATTTGTTTGATGGCCGTGGAGGCACAGGTGTTACAGTCTCCCCTACTTTAGTAAATTTCGTCCCGAAATTTATTTAGAGAAAACTTGTGAGAGCTTGAAAACATGAAGTTGAAAAGATCGAACAATATTGATTAGGGTTCTGAACTTCTAGTAACCTTTAATAACATCATGATTGCAATGTAAGAGGGATACTTATATACAAGTATATGAAGCGTCATTGGTGCGTCCACCGTACCTCCATTACATCGTTCTCATTTCGTTATTGTTGTCACTATCGGTTCTTACACATAATAAATCTTACTGTGTTTCTGTGCACTAAATTTCATAATTATGTACGCGTCCATAATCAGACAATTCCTTGCACAGTTCACACAGTCTATTTTATAATGTGTAGGGGAAAACCAAATGAACAATCCTGTGACGAGTGTGACTAGACCGCCATAGAGTCCTTTTAATTAAATCAATAAATGATCTAAATAGACTATCAAGGAGTCTGTTCAGCTACATCACTAGATGTCGTTCTTTAACCAAATTGTGAATCAATCTTTTAGACTAGACCACTAAAAGGATCTCTTATGAAACATGGAGCGGTACTTATATAATCCAAGGGTCTTAACTATTACATAGAAGCCCATTGAGGATTGAAGGTAGTACCTTTTGAATATCCTGCTACGAATCCCTCATATGAAGATATGAAAGATCCTGCGAGGATTTGGATAACGAATATCCAGAGTATTAAAAACACAAAAATGCATAAAAAAAAAACATAAGTTGAATAAACACATAGTCACATAACCACAAAATTGTTTAACTAGAAGTTTGTTCTGCTAACAGAGTACATGTATTTAAAGTACAATAGGAATCCATCTCGTGGATTTCATTTGGCACTTTAAACATTATCAAGAATCTAACTATAAAGATAGAAAGATTCAAAAAGAAAATTCGATTTCGATTATTAGAACCCGAAATGTTCGAATTAAGGTACATAAAGAATCCAATTAAGGACTCTGATTTGAATGATGATCATCCACAAGGGTCTAAATATGAAGATAAAAAGATCCAATATGGATTTTAGAAGTTGAAGATGTTTTGAAATCTTGCACTGGACGTGCTTATGTCAAAACATGAAGTTGAAATGCTTAACGAAGTTGAGATGCCAGATATGCCAAGGCGACATATGAAGCGAAATTTGAAAGTTAAGTCAATGTACGAGGAAAAATATTTTTGAAAACTGTGCATGGGGTTCTTTTAAGAAAAATGTGTTTAGTGTTTTTGAAACCTTATATATAATACTTTTGAAATCATAAAGTAGGTGTATTAGATAGATATATTTACAAAAAATGTTTTAAAATCATGCGAGATGAATTTTGAAATTATGTATAAGGTTTTTGAAAAACATGAATGATGCTTTTCGAAATCATGCACTTGATAAGAAAATGTATTGTGTTAATATTGTCTTCAGACTATATGAAATATTTTGAAATTTGAAAGGTTGGTTTTGATAACATGGCCAATGTTTTTGAAATAACATAGACAATGTATCTAGAAAAATTGTTTTCAAACTATATGAAATGTTTTGAGATCATGAAGATTGTTTTGAAATACTTGTACTGTGTATGTTGAGAAATCAAAACGTAATAGGTATGAGATTTGAAAATATCCTTAGTTATCCAACCAAGGATTCAAAGGTACAGATGTGCAAAAAGCACGATTACTCATAATTTCACTTTATTTCATGTACTTCGTTTCTTAGAATGAAACGAGTACTTTAAAATTTTCGAGGGAATCATGAGCGATCATTTGAAAGAGAGAATCACAAGAATAGTTTGTAAGGAACATAGTTCCTTAATACAGGTATTATAGGGAAATGTCATACACATATGTAACTATACTTGTATATCAGAATTTGTGAACAATGATTTATTTATAAACAAAACAGATTGTTTCACATTACAAGGAAACAAAAGAAACAAAGGCATAAGACAGCAACATCCTTTGTTCAGCCGAATGCTCATCCAAGGGTTGGATTTGCATTAGCAAGCTTTGGGCATTTGTTCCTGAAATGGCTCGTATCGCCACAGTTGTAGCGAGTACCATGCGGAAAACGAGCTTGAGTTGGGTTGACTTGTGGTTGGTTTGGACCACTCTGGTTTGAGATAAATCGACAAACATTTGCCAGGTGACCGAGTCGCCCACATGATGCACACAAACGACACTGTAGGTGAGCTAAGTGGTGTGCATTACATTTGTCGCATATTGGGGCTGTTCCTTTGTATCGCTTCTTAACAGGTGATGTTGCCGCCCGAATGGGTCCTGCTTGATTTGATACTGCTGCAGTTTGACAAACCCTTGCCGTATGACCTATAAGTCCACAAGTTTGGCATTTGCGACACTTCACACTAGCCTGATGATGAAGGCTACATTGGTTGCACAAAGGTGAAGTTCCAAAGTACGGCTTCCTAGCTGGTGGCCTTGCCACTTGGCTAGGTCCCGCTTGATTAGGTGTAACCGCTGCGGGTTTCCTTGAAGCCTTACGCTTCCTTGATTTTGGTGCTGGCTTGACTTCTGCTTCCTTTGGTGGCTCTTGAGTGGCTTCATTGTCGAGACGAGAGACTTCATTGTTGAGACGACCCATGGCAATACCTAAATCCACAGTCCTCTGAATCACTTCGCCAATTTGCTGGACAAATTTGGCTGTTCGCTCGGGCATTTGACCAGTGCTGAGAGGAATAGACATTCTAAAAGAAAATGAAAGACAGAGGAAGAAGCAAGTGAAAGGTTATTGGAAAATCAATACAGAATGTTAACGAATGAAAATTGAGATCATTTGTTTGTTACCTAAGGCAAACAAATGAGATGGTGACAAATCAAAGTAAATGGGTCAAAAATAATGTATCGCGAAGACATGCTCGCCTATAAGTGAACACTCATCCCAAGAATTCCCAGGTAAGCACAACTGGTCTCGCGTCTGATGAGATGTATACGAAGTGCTTGCCTAGTCAGAAAACCCAGAATACAGGCATTCACCCTTCCAGTTTGCACGTGTTCACATTATTTAAAACCCAAAACCTTGACGAGATTTTGAAAATTCAAAGGGGTTCAAAACCTAGTAATCAATCATCCTAGAACAGATGATTAGTTTTCAAAGCGGTTTTAAATTTTATGTTCTTGTTGTGGTTGTCGCCTAAGGATAGGTGACAGTATTGTTTTATGACTAAACGCAAGTAAACTCGCGTTAGGGTCCTAAGAAGGTTATAGACTAGGTCAAAGTATTACTAATAACCTAATTCCCTATAACCATGAGCTCTGATACCATCTTTTCTGTCACACCCCGACCACGTAGAACATACAAAACGTGGCGGAAACATCGGGGAGTGTTGTAACAGAATTAATGTTTCACAACCATGGAAATTAAAGTTTCGTTTTATTCATCAAACAAGCGAGTTACATTGTCTTTAAACAAGAAATAAAGAGTACATAACATAAATTAATTAGTTCTTGTCTCGTTTTAAGTCACTAAGGCACAAGTCCGCCTATGTGTATCTTGATAAGTCCTATGCATCATCTCCTGAAAACACATGTGAAAATAGGTACGTCAGCATAAAAATGCCTGTGAGATACATAGGTTTTGTGAAAATTAAGATTCATGACTTATGTTTAAGAAAATGTTTAGTCATGAACCTTGTAATTTGCTTTGTCTTTGTAAATCATTGGAAAAACAATAAGTTCAGATGATACGTATAAATAAGAGAATAATGCATGGTTAAATGAATAACCATGTAAAATGAGTTTGTATAAGTTAAGTTGTTTGTAAAACAATATATTGTGAAAAGTATGTTATTTGTACAAAATGTTATATGTCATAAACTGAAATGATTCAAATAACGCTACAATATGTAATACTATACAAACACTTATATATAGGAAGTACCAGCGGCGTATCCACCATGCTTGTATCATATTACACACGCATCGTTACTTAATCACTTACTCAAACCAAACCAACAATGTAAAATGTTCATGTCTAATGTAAATCATGTAATGTATAACCAATGTCAAAAGTGTTTATGTGTCAAATGTAAACCATGTAATATGTAACCAAAATGATATGTATGGCTAGTGAAAATGCATCAACTAAACCATAGATGAAATGCACAAAACAAAGCATTGAAGTAAAACTTGGTTTAAATCAAAGTTATGTTTTGTGTAAATGCATGATCAATGTAAATCATGTAATATGTAACCAAAATGATCTGTATGGCTAGTGAAATACATCAACTAAACCATATGCACAAGAACATAGTATTGAAGTAAAACTTGGTTTAAATCAAAGTTATGTTTTGTGGAAATGCATGATCAATGTAAATCATGTAATATGTAACAAAATGATATGTATGGCTAGTGAAAATGCATCAACTAAACCATAGATGAAATGCACAAAACAAAGCATTGAAGTAAAACTTGGTTTAAATCAAAGCTATGTTTTGTGTAAATGCATGCTATACTGATACGAACATCTATGCGGTATTGTTATAATGTTTACATCCAAGCCTTGAGACTGTGGCGATAAACCCTTAAACCAATTAAAGGTTTATCTAAATTATGTATATCGAATTCGGTCATTCCTTTCATCCCCTTTCCCTGGGATGTCCGGAACGGGAGTTGTCAATTCCTATGGTACCACTACCTACTAACGAACGGCGTAGCTAATGTTAATGAATGTATTGTTCCATTGTAAACAACCCAAATGTCATAACAAAATGTAAGCATGTGATGAAAACGATGTACTAAGTATGCACGCAATGGACATACATAGCATAAAATGTAAATGTAAAACAATGTACTAAGTATGCACGCAATGGACATACATAGCATAAAATGTAATGTAAAACGGTGAAATCATGTACTATAACTGTACTAATAAACATAGCAAGTATATGATGTGAAAGCAGGAAAGCATGAAAGTAACAAGTAGGCACATGTGTTCCACCCCAAAACAGTTTGGAAAACAGTAAAAGAGGGGTCTATGTACTCACTTGAGATTGCTCAGAAGTCCTTGAGTAACAACCAAACAACGCTAGAGATCGCGGATATCAAACGGCACCTAATATAGGTAACTATGTTAATTAACCGGACCTAGATCGGAAGATCGGGTAGCATTAGGGTTTGTAAACCAAACGAGTGTAGAGACTCGTGTCATTTGGTTTAACAAAGCTTACATACTAAATGAAACTTAACCTAAGCGTTTTCGACCCATTACGACCCGTTTAGGTAGCTTATGCTACTTTAACGCGTCGTTCGCGTGAAACGCGTTCGGACCGCCTAACTAGTCCTATGACAAGTAGAATATGCCTAAACATGTTACATAATCAGTTATGTGACAAAGGTTTAGGTTACATATGCTTAATTACCAATTATACATGAAAAGGGTATTCTGGTAATTTACCTAAGGCATATAAACTACCTATCATACAACTACTCAAACGATGTGACCATAGGGTATAACCTCGGAAGGTTATTCCCTACCTACTATGGTCACCTAATGTGTTTGGTCGGATCCTAATGATCGACCAAATGGGTCGGGTTCGAGGTATAAGCGATTTGTTAGATCGCTTACCCTACGACCCTAGACAACGTGGTAATCAGTAGGCATAGTCCCAAGGGACTATAACCAACGTGATTACACTCACGTTGCGAAGTTCAAACGAACTTCGCATTGACCATTACTGGTCAACGCTGAAAGTCAAACAAAGTTTGACTTTCTGACTCGAAAAGCAATAAAATAAGGAAAAGAACGAAAGAATACTTACGAAGGGTCCCCGAATGATAACTTCGATTCAAAAATCTCAGGTATGAAACAATAGTTTCAACTTAGAGTTTCTCAAATCAAAGTTCTTGTGATTTTGAAGCATGGGGGGTGGGGTATTTATAGTATTCGGTCCACCGTTAAGATCGTTTCATGGAAACCGTGCTTTAATCGCAACCGTACAAGTGTTGGAACCTTATGGTGACTAAAAATGGTCCTTATCATCTGACTAAGCAAGTGAGAACATGTGGTGGTGGATCAACCAGCTGCAACTTGCTGAAAACAACATTGAATCTGGTCTGATATGCGGACGCGGCCCGCTTCAGGATCAGACAAACACAATGCGGGCCGCCTGGCCCTTCTGATCAGCAAACATGTTTGAAAAAATGACAGTTTCAGTCCCTGCACGTGTTTAAGGCCATTCCCGACACTTCTAAGGCCCGTAAAGCCAACTTTAAGGCCCTAAAATGTTTCCTAAACATTGTGGACATGAAACATGCTCAAAAATATGCCGGGTGTTGGTTCGTTTGGTCGTACGAACGCGATGTTCGCTTAATTACGACGGAATGCGCATAAGCGCGAAAAACGATCCAAATGACGCAACGAATGGATTTTTGGCAAGCCAAACACTAAAGCATAATATAGTCATGCTTACATAAATTTTTGGATGTCCGGATGTATTCAGAACGTAAGTTATGCGCGAAAGTGGAAACTTGTGCACTTTTTGACACTTTTAGTCCCTGAATGACCCAAAAGTTTATTTTAGCACACCGAACCCCTCAAAGCCTATTTCTAAGCTATATAAAGGATATTTAAGGCGTGTTTAACTTATGGTCATGTTCCGGAATGTTCGTTACAGTTCAAATTGACATACTTTCGTAGTTTGTCATATTTAGTCCCTGTAAGCGAATTAACTTGTTTTAGCCATACCAAAGCCTTCAAAACTTATCTCTAAGTTATGTAAAGGTTATTTAAGGTATGTTAAGCCTATGTCACTATTCCGGAGTGTTTGTTGCATTAAACTGGTTATATTTACGCATCGGTGCGCGTATAACCTTCCAGAAAGCGATTTAGAGTTTGGAATTGAACAAAAATTGATATGTGCAAATGATACACATATTTTTACAAACCCCAAGTATGAAATATAATATTTCATTGGTTCGGTATTTGTTTGATGGCCGTGGAGGCACAGGTGTTACAGAGTATCACCGCTTGGAGGCGTGACTGACCAGGATCAAGCCACCAATCATATTGAACATAGCGTATAAATAAATGTAAAACCCAAACACAATATAATTGGTGTCCAACAAAACATAGTCTAAGTAATCAGCGGAAGCATAATGTTTAAAACCAAAACAAAAGTTCAATTGTATCAAATGTTTGACATGGTATATGACAATCCATCTCCCACAACGACCACGCCTCCCCGTGCAAGCTCCATGAGTACCTAACGACCTGCAAGGCATGTAACAACGAGTCAACAACAAAGTTGAGCGAGTTCACAGTTGGTTGATTAAGTTTTGATTTTGTTTCAATAATCGTAAGTTCGTTTTGTACACCACGTTTTAATCAGTAACCCTGTTTCCCAAACCTTCTCAATGATTAGTGGGGGCTTCCCATGTGAATTACCAGACCATACCATATCGACTACTAACGAAAGTAAGTAGTGCCCTAAGTAAATGTCTATCATCATTGACCCTTTGCCTTAGTCTATTAGTACACGCCCGTTCGAACAACACGGTGTGAGGTTTGTTAAACCTAATAGTGCTATTAACTAATGACCCGCTCGCCATCGGCCTCGGCGATTAAGTCGATATAAAATGAGGGACTTATGATAGAGTTTTGGTCCAGTATGTTTAATCTTGTTGTCCTACCCAAGGAGGACGAACGTACATATCCTACTCAAGGAGAATACGCGAGGTTTAATCTTGGCATCCTACCCATGGAGGATGGCCGTACATATCCTACCCAAGGAGAATATGTGGTTTCCGTTCTAGTTCTTTAACCCATTCCCAACCCTTGGGAATCCCATGCCTTGGAAAGAGTGTGAACTCACCTCGGTTTGCTCGGTATGCTTAATTACTTATGCACAATTAATTCAATCAAGGCCTATAGTTTGCACGTGCACACAATCAGTTGACATTCACCAAGTTCGACTAACAGTCAAGATCATCACGTACATGCAAGTAACAACTAACACATAGCATTTATCAGTTATACAAGCTCATGCAACCATGCTTTACAATTACCAGTTACTTGTAATATCCTTATCAGTTGACATAGTCTTCACTAACCTAGTTAATTACTAACAGAATTAACCAAGTTAAGTTACTGAGCTTGATTTATAGCTTGACGAAACATACTTGTTTCATCGTGAACCCCTTCGGCGAAACCCCCATGGTTTCATCGTGACCCCTTTCACGAAACTCCCATGTTTCGTCGTAATCCCCATCGACGAAACTCTCAGGTTTCGTCGACATGTGTTTCGTCGACAAGCAACTGTTACGTCGCGTAACAGTTTTAAACACAGAAAAAAAAACCATAATTTCATCGTAACAATTTATCATCAACATCAAACCTAGCCACAGATTGCTACCAGATTATTAGCATATATAAGACTATAACACATATTCATGATGTACAAACATCAACAGAGTATGAACTATGAACATAAACAAATACAAATCTCAAACATCTGATCTAGTCTTACGGATTAACAACCGAATATCAAACCCTACTGTTTATCATTTCATCATCTAAGCATCTCATAGCAGGTTATCGAATCCACCATTACAAGTATCCTTCTCATCAAACAACTAAATCCCGATATACATACACATCGTGACAATCATCATAAATCAGTCAATGAAATCAAGTTATGATAACAATCATTTACACAAACAATCTAAAAATTTGATCGAGTCGAGTTATCATAAAACTAACCGGATGTGAGATGGGTTAAGCAAGAACTTCTAGAGAGAGAGAGGATGGTTGCCATCAAGTTGTTTCAAGAGAGAAGCCTAGGGTTTCATGAATGGTGGTGTGTGCATTATATAGCGTAACGGTCATCTCGATTGGGCCTTACTTGGGCCGAAGCCCACTATGGCGAAACTCTCTAGTTTCGTCGAAAGATGAATGACGAAACCCCAAGGTTTCGTGAGGGTGTTGACGAAACTCCATACATTTCTTCGTGGGGTGTGTGTGTGTGGCTCACAAGGTTTCGTTGATTGTGGGTTTATGAGTTCAAACAGTTAATAAGTTTCTAACATTCATTAATCAAACAGAAACACCATAACTCAAGCATAATCCAGCATGTACAATTACAAAGCAAACAAGTTTTGCAAATACAGTTGTGAAACAAATAACATAAACAATTAACGTGCAATTAATGCAAAGATGGAATCTTGGAAACTCGAGTTGTCACATTATCCCCAACTTGAAAGAAATTTCGTCCCGAAATTTAGCATGCGGTTACTGAGGAAGCTAGTTAGGTTTGCGTGGTTTCCTGGTTTTCCTTGGGCGTCATACTCAATATCATCGAGACTCGTAAGGGTTCAGAGGGAAGTGAGAGGTCCATGTTCAAGAAGGAGACAGCCATTGCTGTGACTCCTATGGATCGTTGTGTTTCACATTTGGATGAATAATGGAATGGAACCCCTTTCACACTTGCTAGGCCTCGTTGGGACTCACATGCACCCCACATTATTATTATGTGTGCACCCACAATAATAACATGATTTGCATGCTCATCTCAGCTCCTCCTAACTCGTGTTAAATAGTTCCTCAGACTCGAATAGCAAACAAGGAACATCACAAAACATGGGTGACGGATGTCTTGGGAAACACCACACTATCAATCACTTAACACATGCAAGTAATACATGAATTCATATTGTTGTGCTAAACGTGCAATCACATGCAATATCATATGTTAGTGTTCACTAGTTATGATGTGCAATGAGTAAACGAGAGACGAACTTTGCAATCTGGAGCTGAGTGTCATGGTCGATTTTGAAACTGTTCGGTTATAGTCCGGTTTTATAAAAATGTTTTAAAACCAAGTTCACTATAACTAGTGGCTCTGATACCAAACTGTCACACCCCCAAAACACCACATGCGGGAACCCCTACGAGGCGTGTGACGTACCAGGATCTAGCCACCAATCACATAGAACTCATACATGATTCAAATAAAAACTTTCATTTATTAAGGTAAAGTATTACATTACATAAAGTATAACTCATCATATTCAGCGGAAGCATAAATCATTTGTTAAATGTTACATAAACTGTGTGTACGAAAACCATTAGACTTATCTCGCGATCCCATGCATTACGACCCATGACCACTCTAGCATCCCAGACAGCAAGTTCCATGATCCACATAATCTATAACCTATGAGCATGCACAGAAGTGTATCAGACAACACTTGTGAGTTCACAGTTTTACGAAAACGTTTGGCTACTAAGTGTTTTGTTAAGTTCATTGATAATAATATTGATAATACCCCGAATACAAGACGGCTCCAGGTTTATTTTGCCCTTTCCCCAATGCTCATATCAAAGCATTGGGCATGACTGAGTCATTAGTTCACACCCGTCCTCTCAGGTACGGGGTGAGGGTGCCAAACCAAGATAACGCTACCAACTAACACTCCGTTACCTCTCAGGTAACAAACAAGATGGGACTTAAAGGTGATAGGATGAGTATATTATTCAACATTCCAGATTTTACCCACAAGACGTATTCCTCTCAGGGATACCCAATTGATTTACCCAAAAACCTATCCCTCTCAGGGATACCCAATGACTGTCCCACCCACCGGGATGCATGCTCAAGAGGAATGAACTCACCTTAGATTGCTCGGATTGTTAAGTTACTTTACCCGTTCCAAGTTGGTCAACCAAACCCTACCGTGGTTACCAAAGGCAGTCAGTTTTATATGCACATTGATCACGTATTTTTCATTCACATAACACAAGTAACATACACATTTCGTCACATAAGTTGTAAAGCAAGTAATGCAATTTTAATCAATAACGTACATCCTAGTGTCACATAGTAGGTGTTCAAATTGTGACATCTGTGTCACTTCAACCATCAAACAAATACCAAGCCAATGAAATATTGTATTTCATACTTGGGATCTGTATAAATATGTGTATCTTTTGCACATATCAACTCTTGTTCGATTTCAAGCTCTAAATCGCTTTCTGGAAGGTTATACGCGCACTAATGCGTAAATATAACCAGTTTAATGCAACAAACACTCCGGAATAGTGAAATAGGCTTAACATACCTTAAATAACCTTTACATAGCTTAGAAATAGGGTTTGAGGGGTTCGGTGTGCTAAAATATACTTTTGGGACATTCAGGGACTAAAAGTGTCAAAAAGGGCATAAGTTTGCATTTTCGCGCATAACTTACTTTCTGAATACATCCGGACATCCAAAAATTTATGTAAGCACTAAAATATTTTATTTTAGTGTTTGGCATAAGAAAAAATCCATTCGTCGCGTCATTTGGATCGTTTTTCGCGCTTATGCGCATTCCGTCGTAATTAAGCGAACATCGCGATCGTACGGCCAAACGAACCGACATCCGACATATTTTTGAGCATGTTTCATGTCCACAATGTTTAGGCATCATTTTAGGGCCTTAAAGTTGGCTTTACGGTCCTTAGAAGTGTCGGAAATGGCTTAAATACACAACAGGGACCAAAACTGTCATTTTTGAAACTTATTTTCTGATCAGAACCCCCATGCGGCCCGCATTAGTTTTGGTGTATCCTGAAGTGGGCCGCGTCAGCCTTCCAGAATAGATAAGATCGATTAGTCAGCTGATTCCAGCTGTTTAATCCACACCCACACATTCTAACTTGCCCTTTCAGCTCATGGGGGATCATTTTTAGCCACCTTAACTTTCCAACAAGTGTACGCATGAGATTTGAGCACGGTTTCCATGAAACGATCTTAACGGTTACCCAAAAACTATAAATACCCATCCACCCCCATTGCAAAACCCACAAGAATCTGATTAAAAAGACTCTAAGTTGGAACCATTGTTTCATACCTGAGTTATTTTGATCACGATTAGCATTCGGGGACCCTTCGTAAGTATTCCTTCGTTCTTTTATTGCTTTTCGAGTCTGAAAGTCAAACTTTGTTTGACTTTCTACGTTGACCAGTTTATGGTCAATGCGAAGTTCGTTTGAACTTCGCAACGTGAGTGTAATCACGTTGGTTATAGTCCCTTGGGACTATGCCTACTGATTGCCACGTTGTCTAGGGTCGTAGGGTAAGCGATCTAATAAATCGCTTATACCTTCGAACCCGACCCATTTGGTCGATCATTAGGATCCGACCAAATACTTTAGGTGACCATAGTATATAGGGAATAACCTTCCGAGGTTATACCTTATGGTCACATCGTTTGAGTAGTTGTATGATAGGTAGTTTATACGCCTTAGGTAAATTACCAGAATACCCTTTTCATGTATAATTAGTAATTAAGCATATGTAACCTAAACTTTTGTCACGTAACTGATTATGTAACATGTTTAGGCATATAATACTTGTCATAGGGCTAGTTAGGCGGTCCGAACGCGTTTCACGCGAACGACGTGTTAAAGTAGCATAAGCTACCTTAATGAGTCGCGATGGGTCAAAAGCACTTAGGTTAAGTTTCATTTAGCATGAAGGCTTTGTTAAACCATATGACACGAGTCTCTATACTCGTTTGGTTTACGAACCCTCATTATATCCGATCTTCCAATTTAGGTCCGGTTTATTAACATAGTTACCTATATTAGGTGCCGTTTGATTCCGAGATCTCTAGCATTGCTTGGTGGTTATCTTAAGACTTCTGAGCAATCTCAAGTGAGTACATAGACCCCTCTTTTACTGTTTTCCAAACATTTTGGGGTGGAACACATGTGCCTACTTGTTACTTTCATGCTTTCCTGTTTTCACATCATATACTTGCTATGTTTATTAGTACATTTATAGTACATGATTTCAATACATTTTATGCTATGTGTGCCCATTGTGTGCATACTTAGTACATTGTTTTACATTACATTACATTACATGCTATGTATGTCTATTTTTGCATACTTAGTACAGTTCACATGCTATGTATGTTCAATCGTTGCATTGTTCTTCATACTTAGTACATTTGTTATTCATCACATGCTTACATTTTGACATTTATATACACATTACATGATTTACATCTTGACATAAACATTTTGACATATTATTCAATACATTTGGCAATTAGTTTAAACATAGACATCTTACATTGTTGGTTTGGTTTGAGTAAGTGATTAAGTAACGAGGCGTGTGTAATATGATACAAGCATGGTGGATACGCCGCTGGTACTTCCTATATATAAGTGTTTGTATGGTATTACATGTAGTAGCGTTATTTGAATCATTTCAATTTGAGACATATAACATTTTATACAAATAACATACTTTTCACAAGACATTGTTTCACAAACAACTTATCTTATACAAACTCATTTTACATGGTTATTCATTTAACCATACATTATTCTCTTATTTATACATATCATCTGATCGTATCGTTTTTCAAATGATTTACAAGACAAAGCAAATTACAAGGTTCATGACTAAACATTTTCTTAAACATAAGTCATGAATCTTATTTTCACAAAACCTATGTATCTCACAGGCATTTTTATGCTGACGTACCTATTTTCACATGTGTTTTCAGGAGATGATGCATAGGACTTATCAAGACATACTTAGGCGGACCTGTGCCTTAGTGACTTAAAACGAGACAAGAACTAGTTAATTTATGTTATGTACTCTTTATTTCTTGTTTAAAGACAATGTAACTCGCTTGTTTGATGAATAAAACGAAACTTTAATATCCATGGTTGTGAAACATTAATTCTGTTACAACACTCCCCGATGTTTCCGCCACGTTTTGTATGTTCTACGTGATCGGGGTGTGACACAAATCCTCCAATAGTAGTTAAGTTTTAAGTGCCCAATAGCTCTCATCTTCACCCGACAATGAGATATGAAATTCGTCACGTAACTTATGCAGCACGCATTTTTTGGATTACACACAACTCTTCATGCAATCACACATAATAACCCATCAGTTATCGGACTCATACACCCCCCTTAACCTTGTACGGTCTATTGTTTACCCAACCCGAACCCGTGATAAGTGGCCCAAAGGCTGTCGGCCCAACCGCGATGTGTGTGCAGCTCCGTTGCCACTGTACGATCCAGTGGGCACCAGCCCAACAGACTCGCCGGCCCAAATTGACAAGTCTCTAGTCTACCATTCAAACCCAACTTGTGGCCCATATAAGATCACCGGCCCACTCGGTGTGCGATCCACAGATTTGTGCGGCCCATGAGTGTTGTTTGATCCAAATGTGGTGTGTAACATATAAATAGTGTGCGATTTATAACAGGTGTACGATATGCTCAATTAAGTGTACGGTACAAGTTCCATGTGTAGTTCAAGTGGGTGCCATGAAGAAGTGTGCAATACACATGATCTGGTCAATGTGCGGTGCATGTGTGGGGTTGACATAGTCAACTCTGCCATTTGCAATCTCAATAACCACTCCACCCCTTACATAATAAATGCAATTACCATATCACAATTTTTAAGAACCCTGTAGGATCGGTTTGTGACCCAAACGAGTCGTTCAGAAGAGATTTTATCAGTTTCAGATGCGAAAAATAAGAAACCGACTTTGAAACAGCTTGAATATCACTTTAATCCTCTTGTATATTGAAATAACAGAGATTACAATCACAAGGAATACCGGCAGCACCTCGGTATCGATTCCTAGTCTTCTGTCTGTCTGCTTCAAATGACACACGACACATCTATTTATATTGCTAGCTAGACCGCTTGAAATAACACGAACATGTTCAAGCGGTCAGACATTTCAAGCGGACCTACTTACTAACCATTTCAAGCGAACCTAACATATTTGACTCTCAAGCGAACTGACTATACATTCTTGTTTCATGTGCATGTTGTAATTCCATGATGCAAGATATGAGGTCACATATATGATGTCATCATCAAGAATGATGACATCACTCTTGTTCAGATCTGCAACGAAACCGAGACTCGACATAAGACGAAGACGACAGATGTATGCACCAACAGACTCCCCCTCAGATGTTGACGAGTCTTAAGTGTAGAGTCTTCGCATTTTCAGTCTTTATCAGTCTCTTTTCTTTCTTAGCATATACCAGGATCTTCTCTTTGGCTCTAACCTCGTCAGACTCCCCCTCTCATCATGATGGGATCGCTGTCTGGAATTAGCTATCACCTTGAGATCAATCCCTGGCTTTATCTCTGTTTAAGCTCATTTCCTGCACAATATTCTCTCAAACACATAAGTTTTTACTTAAATCAATAAGAAAAACTTACTTATTGAAAACATTCAATCATAATAGTTACATCAAGTTCAAATCAATGACCTTGATTAACTAATCAAACTTTTCTTACACAAAACAAATTTCTTCTGTTAAACTCACACTCCCAACCCTGATCATCATGTTCAGCACTTGAAATTTTGAAAATCAGCTCTTCAACATCAGTTGTCGAAAATCTTTTTGAATTTTTCAAAAATTTATGCTAAAACACACTGAAAATTGTTTTGGATTTTTTATTTAAATGAAATGCAGTAAAGAAATATTTGCAGACACTATTTTTGTGAGTTTGTGTAAGAGGATTATATCAGTTTTTGAGACAAATCACCAACACCGTTAAGCTCTAAACATTTTAAGTTCTAAACGATTCACGTTGATTGACGATATTGTTGTCCACTTAAACTCAAACTAAAAACTTTCGAAATGCTTACCGATACGTTTAAGGTATATTTAGATAGCACTAAATTCTTATGGACCCCACGATCTCAGCATATTCCCTCATCATGCAATACACTAACTCAAGTAATGCCTTTAAACTTTTATCAACTGTGATTTGTGCGAAAACAAAGCAGAATGTTTAAACATTAACAATCAGGTCGATACTTCCGTATACGCAGAGAAAGTCCAATGTTTAAACAAAATAAGAAAATAAAAATAAGTTGAAGTTGTTTAAGCTTTAACCACCAGGTCGATACTTCCGTATACGCAGAGGTGATCCAAAGCTTAAACGAAACACCAAAGAAAATAAAGCAGAACGTTTAGGCAATAACATCCAGGTCGATATTCACGTATACGCAGAGGATGTCCAATGCTTAAACAAAATAAAGAAATAAGACAAGTTTAAATCTTTGCAAAATGAAATGCACAATCACAGTGACTTTTTAGCAAAGTTGTGAAAGTTCACAAACTTAACCAGTTTTATGTCTTTCGACAATCAGCGATTACTGAGTAGGCACACAATCAAGAAGGACAAAACTAAGTACTATGCTTTTGACCATGTTTCCCACTAAAACTAGGCTTTTTCATTTAAGTTTGTATCGTTATCGCAAATCTACTAGTCTAGCTGAGCCTATCGTCACATTTTTAGTGAGATCGCTTATCACATTTTATCTCTCCATTTCTTTAGCATGTTGTGACAGTCCAACTGATCTACTATCATTTCCTCTTTTTGACAACAAACCTCATTTTTGCATTTTTTCAATGTTTTTGTAATTTTCAAATTTTTTAAAAAAAAAATTTACTCCCCCTAAAATCAAAATATATCTCAATTTTGATTTTCTGGGAAAATTTGAAAATGAACTGTACAAAGTAAATGACAACATGATGAGAATTACTTCAATTCTCCATTCACTTGGCTTGAACAATCAGAACTCCCCCTCACATCAAACTATTTTCCCATCGATTTCAAAACACTTAAGTTTGTTTTAATCAAATGGTTTTTCCGGAAAATAAGTTTTGTTGATTTTACTACTTGTAAAGTTGGGGTTTAGTTCATCACATTGTCTTCCAACCACTTGTATGTATGGTACAATCAAGTTCAAATTAATGACCTTGATTAACCATTTGTAGGAAAAACAAGTACAACTTAATGTCCTTGATTTTACCACTTATAAGTGTAAATCTTCTTCAACCACTTGTAGGTTTTCCTCTCAATCATACCATTTGTAGAAAACTAACAATTTAAATGATATCACCTGTACTTTACCATCTTTACCACTTGTAAGATTATCAACCAAGAAAGATAGATGCCGATTCCTGCTCCACTCTTACCAACCTGGGAGCTCCGGCAAGTCAGGTTTTTCATTTAAACAAATTCACCCAAGCCTGACGGTCCTTGGGTGATTTTGAATTCTTGTTCAACAATGGTGGAAAATTTGCATCATCCATTGTTAGACCAGAATTCTCAAGTTTTACCTCAATAAATGGCTCCTCTGGTTTTAAAGAACCAGAATCATTGCCTGAATGTGGCTTGTCTGACTTTAATGAGCCAGATTCATCGCCAACATGTGGCTCCTTTGTTTCCACAGAAACTGATTCATTGTCAGAAAGAGAATCCTCCACTTTCTTTGATTTCCCTTTCGTCCTCAGATTTGTATCTGATGAATTCGTTTTGCTTGATTTGTTGTTCTTTGGTGAGCAAGACGATTTATCAGAACTTTTATCTGTTTTACCAGTTGTATCCGAGGACAAAATCCTTTTGAGATACTCTCTCGCTTTCTTCCTCTTCTTCCTCAGTCTGTCTTTTTGCCCCTGTGAAAGCTTCACTTTCTTTTCTTGAACTTTAGATTCTTGAACATTCTGTTCTTTGGGCTTGACATTGACTGGTTTCTTCACCTGCTTCTGAGATTCAGCCCTCGATCTTCTCATTGTTCTCATTGAGCAATCTCTAGCAATATGGCCAATGATATTGCAGTTAAAGCATCTCCTTGACTCAAACCTCCAACTCTGGCAGTTAACAGGAATATGTCCTTGATAACCGCATCTGTAACACACTCTGTTATCGTACCAATCACCATTTTTAGTCCAAACATTTAGATCAAAGCACTGTTTGGCTTGGTGATAATCTTTCCTCCTCTTATTTACTGGATTTGGCCTTTGAGCTCTGTGGTCCGACCTGCACCACTCATTATCAACAATTTTTGAATTTTCATTTTTTACTTTTTGTAATTTTTTATTGCGATTGGATGATTGATCTGATGAACTTTTATTTTCTTTTTGAACATTTTTCAAAATTATCTCTTTTTGTTTTTGTTCCACTTTCCTCTTCAAAGGTTTTTGCTTAGAGCATTCTCCCTTTTCAGTTGATTGTGGAACAGTTTCTTGAAACTTTTCTTTTAACTTCAAAAATAAATTCTTTTTCTTCATTTTTTTCATTTTCATCATCAGATTTCTCATCGCAATCTTCAACTATGACTTTGTCATAGTTTGTGACATCGTCACTTATTGGAACTGAATTAATAGGTTTTGGACAGGGAATAGTTGAAGTATTCACAAACACCTTCAACTTTTCTTCCCATTCCTTGATTTTCTTTTGAGCACACTCTGCTTCCTTTTCAAGTCGAATAATCTTTTCAAGATGAGAATTGATTGCAATTTGTTTTTCAAGATTGTTTTTACCAAACAAATCTCTCTCATCTTCTAAAATTTTTATTTGACTTTGAAAATATTTCTCAATTTTTAATTTTTCATTTTCTAAATGTTAATTGATTTTTCAAAACATTTTCTAATTTTTTAAGATTTTTGTTTTCTAATGACAAACTCTCAACCTCCTTCATGAGTTTGTCATTTTCAGATGTCAACTTCTCACAATTTTTCAGCAAAACAAAAATCTGCTTATCATCAGCTTTTGTCTCAACCTTTAAAGCTGAAATATTTTCAACCTGTTTCTTTTCCTCATGAACACTTTCATCCTTACTCTCTTTTTCTGATGAATGATCAAAGATAGGTGCATCTTCTTCAACCTTTTTCTTTAATACTGGTTCAGGATTCACAGATACAGGTTTTTCAGATTCTACTTTCTCAATCTTGACAGCTGGAACTTGTTCAACCTGCCTTTTCACACTAGGTTTGATTTGCTTTTCTGTTGTTGCTGCTTTTACTTCATTCTCAGCTCTGATCTCTTCTTTAACAATAACTGCTTTTTGATTCTTTCTTTTTGCATCTTGTTTTTCTTTCAGTTTTTCAATTTTATCAGCATAAAATAACTTTCCACGACGTTGATCATGTCACACCCCCAAAATCCACACGCGGAGTATCACCGCCTGGAGGCGTGACTGACCAGGATCCAGCCACCAATCATATTGAACAAGCATGTAAGTAATTAGAAAATCCAACCAATACAATTGGTGTCCAAACAAAACATAGTTTAAGTTGCAAGCGGAAGCATAATGATTAAATCCAAAACCAAATATAAGTTCAAATGTTTAAATGTTTAACATGGCACACAGTTGTCCATGTCCCACAACGACCACGCCTCCTCGTACAAGCTCCATAAGTACCTAACGACCTGCAAGGCATGTAACAACGAGTCAACAACAAAGTTGAGTGAGTTCACAGTTGTTGTTCATTGTTAAGTTGTTTCAAAAACCAGGAATTCATTTGTAAGTTGTAAGTTAATCAGTTTACCCTGTTTCCCAAACATATCCATAGTTGGTGGGGGCTTCCCCATGTTAACCACTAGACCTGTTTACCATATCGACCACTGACTGAAGTAAGTTGGTGCCCTAGCGTCAATGTCTATCATCATTGACGTGCCCAGATCCATTAGTTCACACCCGTCCTATGCGGCACGGTGTGAGGCTTGTCAAACCTAAATAGCGCTATCTAACTAATGACCCGCTCGCCATTGGCCCGGCGATTAAGTCGATATAAAAATGAGGGACTTCATGATAGAGTTGTTGGTCTAGTATTCGTGTCGTCACCCTTCAATAAAGAGGGTGTGTACGTAATCCCCAAACCAGGAGATTACGCAGGTTCCGATTATTTTCTTATCACTTGTTGTCACCCTTCAATAAAGAGGGTGTGTACGTGTTCCAAACCAGGAGATCACGCAGGTTCAGTTTCAATCCTTTACCCATTCCCAAACCTTGGGAATCCCATGCCTTGTGGAAAGTGTGAACTCACCTCGGTTTGCTCGGTATGTCACGTTTTACTATTCATTCCAAATAGATCAACCGAACCCTAGTGTGATTATCAATATTAATCAGTTTTGTATGCACACAGATCACATATTCTTTACACATACTACACTTGCAGTGTACACAGATTTCACGTATTGTTATGCAAGTCACTTCAGTACTAATCATGCATGTATTGGCAATACAGTAAGTCATGTAATGTTACCCATTTACATCTAGCAATAAGATCACATACTAAAATATATTGAATTAAAATATTAGTGGCCGACAACCCTTGTTAATAACCTGTTATGTAATTTGACCTTCACAAGCATTTGGTAATCATTTATTATTAGTTCAAAACAACTTACATGGGTTCACCTTTTTATAAAAGTTCAACTCACTTGTTTGACTGCCAAAAATTAAATGCACTGACACTACACATGCAACTTTAATTATTACCCATTAACTCAATTCACATTAATTCAATTCACATAATACCAGAAACAATCATCGGCAACATTGATGGGATCACATGGGCCGCCATTTGATTATCATGGTTATCCAATTTTTATCAAACTATTAACCTCAAATTTAAGGGATCATCAAAGCCTACTGATACATCCACATTAGTTATAATTCACACATTGATTACCAACAACTACAACACAGCCACGATAGCAACAAAACCATGTCTAACCATTAATATCACGCACTCCCACATAGGTTTGTAATCATTCCACAAGTTCATGTCTATAGTGCAAGAACTGGGTTTTCGTGTATGTATCTAGACTTTCCTATAACAAGCATTTATATACCACCTTAAATCAAATCACAATACATGCAGCCAATTACATACACAATACTCGAACCCATACATCATCACATAACACTTTTCTCATATCTATAATCAGCCAAGTTACCAACAGAAAACAAGATCATGCAACACAAAAACCATCCTAAAATCATGTCCTTGCAATTTTCATACTAATCAAAAGAAACGCAGCCAAGTTATTAGAGTTCCATAACATAAAGAATGCATGATCTCATAGTAATCTTGCCAGCGACTCATATAATCATCATCATATGCAACTCAAGCAACTCATCAACATCAAGTGCCAATCATATGATGAAAACACAGCCCTGTACTAAAGAATTCAAAACAGAAATTAACAAATAAACGTACTAACCAACAGAAAACAAGATCATGCAACACAAAAACCATCCTAAAATCATGTCCTTGCAATTTTCATACTAATCAAAAGAAACGCAGCCAAGTTATTAGAGTTCCATAACATAAAGAATGCATGATCTCATAGTAATCTTGCCAGCGACTCATATAATCATCATCATATGCAACTCAAGCAACTCATCAACATCAAGTGCCAATCATATGATGAAAACACAGCCCTGTACTAAAGAATTCAAAACAGAAATTAACAAATAAACGTACTAACCGATCGAGATGGATTGCTAAATGAGGAGAGAGGTGTTCGAGGGGAGGAGTTGCGTCGTGGGGGCAGGTTGCTCCTGCCGTGCGTCGATATGAGAGGGGGAGAAGGAGTTAGGGTTTTGAAGCTTAGGGTAGTTAAGGAAGTAATGAACAATATGCATATATTACGTAACTATAAGGAATTGAGATGGAGACAGCTTGGTAAGTGTTTGGGCTAAGGGAGTGTTGTGAGGTTTTGGGCTCTTTGGGCCCGGTTTGCTAGGGCTGTGACTAGAGAGAAGAGAGAGGTGTGGCTGCTCATAAATGCATCTCATGCCATTTACGTAACATGGGGCATGATATGTTATATATAATAAAATTAAGAGACTAGTGTTACAAGTGTGGTTAGCAACAACTAATATATAATATATATACTAATCGAGTTACGGTTCAACGGTTCAGGTCGGTTCAACATGATTAGCGTTTGGCTTCAAGCATTCCCTCTATATATAAAAATAAATAAATAAATAAATAAAATACCTTAGATAAGTGTAGCTTATTCGTCACCAAGTCTGTACATTTATATGAATGAGACAAAGATAAACAAACGACGTTAACCTCATAAACGCGGGTTGTCACAGATCAGATGGAAGTTGTTGTTTAAGATTTTCAAGTCTTTGGATTTCCTCTTCATAATCGTCACTCTCTTCATCAGACGAGTGATCAAAAAACGGAAATTTTTCCAAAACTTCTTTTGCTGAGACTGTTTCTTCTTCTTTCTTTATCGGAATTTACTGATGAGATTCATAATGCACATATGCCAACACTTCTTCAAAATCCATGTTTTTAGTAAACAATTTCACAAACTCAGCTTACCAAACGAACTGGGATCACATGCAATCACATGGACTGACACAAGCAACCTTGAATATTTTCAACTAAAGCTAACCGACAACTCTTTAAATGATATTACCAAACTTTACTTTCATTGGGCCTACAAATCCACTAACTCGACAATTTTAAGTATGTAACAAACTAATTGGACCGATGATAGCACATGCAAATGTTTGAATATTAGTCTGGCCGACAACTTTTAATCAGATCACATGCCAATCTCTATTACTCAACTTAATTTGATTGGGCCTCAAATATAGTGGGCTCGATGAATGTAACACTCTGACAAAAAAACGTGAATGAGAATCACATTCAAACTGGCACAAACATGTGATTTCCTTTTCCAACTTACTGACACCTCGTTTAATGATTCACTTAACTCGATGCACTTTTCACATGAAATAGACCTTATCACCCGAAATACAATTCAAGCGGTCGTCGTTTCAAGCGGAGTGTTGTTTTCAAGCGGTGTACTTTCAAGCGGTCAGACGATGTATTTTCAAGCGAGAAGCCTATTCAAGCGGACTCACTATACTTAGTTCGCTTGAAATGTCAATGACGTCAGCAAAAATCGAACAGATTTCAAGCGAAACTATGATTTTAACCAGTTTTAAGTCGATTTTCTTACTGAAACTTTACAGGATCTGTTTAAACATGATTACGCACAATATGTGAAAGTCTGAGCTGATTTTAACCGTGAAAAATTTTTAATTTTGAAAAAGAATGGTGTAGAAATCAGAAAAAGTGACGAAAACAGGCTGTTTTGGAAAGATCTCTTCTTCCTGAGCTCTGATACCACTTGTAGGATCGGTTTGTGACCCAAACGAGTCGTTCAGAAGAGATTTTATCAGTTTCAGATGCGGAAAATAAGAAACCGACTTTGAAACAGCTTGAATATCACTTTAATCCTCTTGTATATTGAAATAACAGTGATTACAATCACAAGGAATACCGGCAGCACCTCGGTATCGATTCCTAGTCTTCTGTCTGTCCGCTTCAAATGACACACAACACATCTATTTATATTGCTAGCTAGACCGCTTGAAATGACACGAACACGTTCAAGCGGTCAGACATTTCAAGCGGACCTACTTACTAACCATTTCAAGCGAACCTAACATATTTGACTTTCAACCTAACATATATGATGTCAACATCAAGAATGATGACATCACTCTTGTTCAGATCTGCAACGAAACCGAGACTCGACATAAGACGAAGACGACAGATGTATGCACCAACAAACCCTAATTATCTTTTATATCTATCAGTGATAATAACATGCACATGCTCTGATTATCATTTATATCTAAACGTGAATACACAACATGAACAATCATCTGCATATTCCATGAATCATCATGCCACACCACAATTACCAAAACACCTATTATTCTAATTGGTTTAACAAACCTTTATTGCCGCCACCACTGTTTCTTATTATTACCCATGCTAATTAATTAACACATTCCCTCATTCATTCAGCATGAATCAATCTATAAACAACTCTAAGTCACACTCTGATCGTACATATTACTAGTGTTTATCCAGATTTCATTCACATATACAAGACATAACATCACACCAAAAGTCTAAGTCACAATCGATGCATTTATCCATTAAGAAAGCACACAACAATTCACAATAGTAGACTAACCGAGATACACGATGGAGACTTGTAGGATCGATTTCACGACCAAACGAGTCGTTCAGAAGAGTTTTTGCTCAATACGAGAGGTGGAAACAAATGTATCGAGTTGATTCAGCTTGAGATTCACTTTAAACTGTCTTTTGATTGATATAACAACGTTTTACAATGAGTAGACACTTCGGCAGTAGTTCGACTCTGAAACCGGAAAGTTACAAATGAGATCCAAGACACTAGTATTTATAGGCAGGGTATTCCGCAAGAAATAGTTCGTGCGAAATAGATTTCGTGCGAAATAGCCTTCACACTCATTTTTGACATTTTATCGAATATCGTGCCCTGACCTATCTAAGCTAAAATAAGACTCGATACAAGACGAAGTCGACAGACATATGCACCAACAGACTCCCCCATGGATGTTGACGAAGTCTTCAGTGTCGAGTCTTCAATCTTCAGTCTTTATCAGTCTTCTCGCTCTTTCCATAGTATCTGACACTGTAAGCATCCTCAATCTTCTCTCTTCTCTCTATCAACTAATCTCCCCCTAGGATGTTGATCTATCATCTTCACAATATTTGAATCTAAATCTCGAGCTTTCTAATTCTCTTGATCAGATCTCTTGATTCCTTAAGTTCATCAGCATCAGCAGTATCAAGATCATAACCTGGCTCACATACTGTTCAGGATCAGGAACCTGGCTAACCTGCACACATCTCTACCTCACAATAAATTTCACAAATTTAAAATTTGACAAATTTATATACCACTTGCAGACACAAACTTAAAACAACATTTGCAAGTATCGTACAAAATGATTTAACAATTATAAAACTTGAATAACCACTTGTAAGAAAATCTTTTCAAACACACTTTCCCAAACCTATTCATCATGTTTAGCACTCGGAATTTTGAAAATCAACTCTCCAACATCAGTTATTGAAAATCTTTTTGAATTTTCAAAATTTATGCTAAAACATACTGAAAATCTTTTTGGATTTTGAAACTAAAGAATTGCAGTAAAGAAATATTTACAGACAATATTTTGTGAGTTTGTGTAAGAGGATCATATCAGTTTTTGAGACAAATCACCAACACCGTTAACCTTTAAACATTTTAAGTTCTAAACGATTCACTTAGATTGTCCGTATACTGGTCCACTTAAATTTTGATACAAAGTTCAACTGTTTCGAGATACGAGATTAATGTTTTAGAGACTTAAACTTATACGCGTGTTCCACCTCAGAATATACTCCCGTAACCAGATCCCAATATTCAGTCTTATAGGCGAGTATACCTAGATGATATCTGTAAAGGGTTAAATGCGAGGGCCATGAGAATTTTGATACAAAGTTCAACTGTTTCGAGATACGAGATTAATGTTTTAGAGACTTAAACTTATACGCGTGTTCCACCTCAGAATATACTCCCGTAACCAGATCCCAATATTCAGTCTTACAGGCGAGTATACCTAGATGATATCTGTAAAGGGTTAAATGCGAGGGCCATGAGAGTTTATGTCACACCCCTTTCTGCGGCGGAAGCACGAGGTGTGATCATGAAAGGTTCTCATTGCATACGAAGAGTAAACATGCTACATGCTCGTAAAATAACATTCAAATACCATAATTTGAAAACATACGTTAGCGTTTACATCGCTAAGTCGCATAAAACATTGTCTTAAAAGTTTACAACTTTATTCAAAATTAAACACAAGCGACATCCACGAGCATAAGCTAGACCACGCGCACATCCATCCTAGTTACCTGAAATACATGTGAGTTTTTGGAAAAACGTCAACATAATGTTGGTGTGAATTCATGCTGTTTTGTATTTCATGTTTGTATACTTTGTATGAAAACATAGTTTGTGAGTAAATCAAGTTTTCATATGTAAATCCAGTTTCATGTGTACACCACGTACATCTGTATAATTCAATTTCTTCTTGAGTACCCCACGTACTCAAGTTTAATTCTCATTCTCTTGAGTACCCCACGTACTTCAAGTATAATTCAATCTTCTTGAGTACCCCACGTACTGCAAGTTATATATCAATTTTGTATGGTATGAATTTTATGTAAATACAGTATTTCTGTACTTATCAGATTGTTAATGGGTTGCAAAGCCATTAACATGTGACACGTCATAGGAAGCCACCAAACCTAAGGCATTTAATTGGTATATTCTGAGACACAAAAGCACTCCTCGATTCTCGCCCCGACCAGGAGTGTGGCTGCCAGGCACCCGTTAGATCTAACCTTTTGTTCTGCGGTCTAGGTATATTGTTGATTAATGGTGCTTCTGTACCCTATTCGTGACACTATTTCTCATAACGCCTCCTACTTGGTTCTCGTTCTCACCAAGCGCGTTTCTTGTTATCATTTCTCATAGCGCCTTACACTTGGTTCTCGTCTCACCAAATGCGCTTCTTGTATTTATATCATACCATTTATAAATATTGTACTTTTGTACATGTATTTCACCCCCGAAGTTATAAAAACTGAAAACAGTTAAAGAGAAAAGGGGGAGCATGAACTCACAACTTTGCGTTCCTAGCGTCGTAAACTCCACCGGATTTGCTTAATTAACGTCGTAACCTATACGCGTTTTCTTAACGTTAGTCACTAGACTTGCGTCACACAAGTACAGTCACTCTCTTTTGTACATATTCTTGTGTTAAAAATATTCTATATTTTTAACTACGTATCTTACTTATATTATTTTCTTCAAAAATAAATATAAGTCTTTTGTGTTTTGCACTTTGCACCCGAATTATGTTTCTTGTATGTTGTATGTGTATTTTTATATTTCTACTCCTCATGAGTATTTAGTGTATTTTTAAGTCTTAATACACTAACACGTATAACACATACTATAAGCACTTAGCATAAAAGTTGGTGATCAAATAATATATATTTTTCTTTCAAAAATATATACTTAATATCCACTTTTATTCTTGAAGAAATCATCATTTCTTATCATCAAAAGTTAGGGAAACCTTGTTAATGCTTTTAAACACATTTTTAGGGAATAAGTTTCTCAAAAACTTACATTTTTCTAAGTGTCAAAATTTATAAAAATTTTGACAGAGTTTCCCCTAAAAATGGAGGTTTCCCACGTTTTCAAAACGTGTGTTTATTTTCTTTTAAATCATCATCAATCATCAATAATCAGCAACAACAATTATCAACAATATTCGTCAACAATAATCACTAATTTCATGAACTTGAATATTTACAAAAATGTGTAGTAACTTACTAGCACATTTAGTAAGTCTTGTTATCTTTAAAAATAAGTTTAATTTCTTAAAAACTTTATTTTTAAAGAATATGAAGTTTTACAACTTCTAGTCGGTTTTTACGAAAACTATTTCTTCGTTAAAACTTTTGTTACACAAGTATCCACACACTTGTTTGTTCACAAAAACCACTTTTGTTTGTGTGAGATCCGGTTTAGAACATGTGATTTCTTTTGATGCTTGGTCTTTTGAAAATACCACTTGTAGATACATAGATCTACTAGTTTTAAACACTTTTGTACAAGTTAAAGCATTTTTACACAAGTTCATGGTTTATGTGTGGTAGTGTTTCACCTTTTAACCCTTGTTACTTCTAAAATAGCTTTATGTTAAGATCCATGATCTTACCAAACCGGGTTAAATGGTGATCCGAGCTACCACAATCATAGATCGGGTCTAGATAATCACAAATTCCAAGTACTACAACTTTTACACAAGTTACAAGCTATTAACCACCATTTTAGTGTTTTTACTAGACTTTAATGCTTCAAAAAGTATGTTATCGATATTTAACCGACGAAACTCCTTTTACCCACTTTAGATACGTTCAAACAAGAGTTTTAAACATTATACCTCTAGCTCGGGGCTAGGGAAGACTCTTGATGGAAAATGGGTGGATAAAAGCTAACGGAAGTGGTCCTTCGCGTTCCGAGTGCACCAAAGCTCCTAATACGCAACCTCTAGCACTTGTATCACCTTGGAATGATGAAGATGGAAGTCGAAAATGGGTGGGTGATCATAGGGGGGTTCGGCCGAGACTTAGAGAAGAGAGGGAGAGAAAATTTTTGTGAGTTGTGTGGAGTGAAAGTTCTCATGTGTAACCTCATGTACTTATAGGCAAATCTTAAGTGTTATTATCCATTGGTAATTATGCCTCCAAGATATTAGGCAACTAGGATTAGGAAATCTTGCAAGTACTAAACATGTTCCCCCATAGTTAGGCCGGTTAGGGGGGTCCTAGCCGATTCCAACTAGATTAGTTGGTGTTTAGTTAGGTTAATTAGGTTAGTTAAGTGTTTAACTCAATTACTTGTGTGTAGCGTGTTTTAGCGGGTGTTAGGGAAATCAGGGACCCTAACTAGCTCAGAAAAAGTTACATAATGAAAATAACAATATTTTCATGTTCCGGGTATAGTCCGGTTGTTCGGTTACATACCGATTCGTTAAAGTGCTAAATTACACTTTTTAGTGTCGTTTAAGTACCTTTCTTGTACTCTTTCAATTCCCAACACTTAGGGAAATATTCTGGATAATAAAACGATATTTCTGCACAACATTCATATGTTTAAATGCTGAATTATTGCTGAATTTTATAAATTCTGCACTTAAAGTGCGTTTCGGGTGCTTTTTAGTGCTTATTTTTGCTTTCGTATTGCATATATATTAACCCTTGTATGTATTCTTGGGTTTTAATGCATTCTTGTTGTCGGACCTACACCTAGGCCTCAATTCTGATGTCTGACTGCTTTCTGCAGTTCTGTTGACACATTGTGTCTTACCGGTGAGTTTACTATTATTCTGACGCAACGCTCTCGTTTATGCATAAAGCAATATTTTGTAGTATACAACATGCATGAATTCACTTGTTTAATCATGTGTTCAGACATTGCTGACACTTAAACTCATAATTGCAGTCATTAAGCAATAATTATAGTGTACGGAAATTACCGGTTTGTGCCAGTTGTCACAGTCTCCCCCCGTTAAAAGAATTTCGTCCCGAAATTCAGACTGAACTAACTCTCGCTGGAGTCTTCTTGAATAGGTGGGGATACTTTTTCTTGAACTGGTCTTCACGTTCCCATGTGTACTCGGGTCCGTGCTTAGAGCTCCAACGTACTTTGACAAGTTTCACACTGCTCCTCCTGGTCTTGTTGACTTTCCAGTCAGTAACCTCAACGGGTTGCTCTGTAAATCGGAGGGCTTCATCAATATGTACTTCATCCATCGGGATGATCACGTTTTCTTGCGTTGGACTCTTCTTCAGGTTGGATACATGAAACGTATCATGCACTCCGTTAAGTTCTTCCGGTAACTCCAACTTGTATGCCACGGTACCAATTCTCTTCAGTATTCTGAATGGTCCGATATATCGTGGATTCAGCTTTCCACGCTTTCCAAATCTGACTACGCCCTTCCATGGTGAGACTTTTAACAACACTTTGTCTCCCACCTTGAAATCTACCGATTTTCTATTTGGATCCGCGTAGCTCTTTTGTCGCTCTCGAGCCGCCTTAATGCGCTCTCGGATCTGCGCAATCTTGTCGGTTGTCTCTTGTACAAGTTCAGGACCAACCATACGTTTATCTCCGGCATCTGCCCAACATAAGGGCGATCGGCATTTGCGGCCATACAGAGCTTCGAACGGCGCGGCTTTTATGCTCGTATGATAACTGTTATTGTAGGAAAACTCAACTAAAGGTAGATGAGTATCCCAGCTGCCGCCTAGATCCATGACACATGCGCGAAGCATATCTTCTAACGTTTGTATAGTCCGTTCGCTCTGGCCGTCTGTTTGTGGATGGAATGCCGTGCTCAGATCTAACTGAGATCCAAAGGCTTCCTGAAATGATTGCCAGATTCTTGAGACAAAGCGTCCATCTCTGTCTGAAATGATTGAGATTGGCACTCCATGTCGTGCCACAATTTCTCTTAAGTATATCTCTGCAAGCTTTCCAGTGCTATCCTTCTCTCGGATTGGTAGGAAATGCGCAGACTTCGTTAATCGATCAACTATTACCCATATCATATCGTGCCCTCTCGGGGTCCTGGGTAATTTCGTTATGAAGTCCATCGAGATTTGTTCCCACTTCCACACGGGAATCTCTGGTTGTTGTAGTAGGCCGGACGGTTTCTGATATTCTGCCTTAACCTTGGCACAGGTTAGGCATTTTCCAACATACACAGCAACGTCGCTTTTGAGTCTCGGCCACCAACAGTATTCTTTCAAATCTTGATACATTTTGTCCGATCCTGGGTGGATCGAATATCTCGATTTGTGGCTTCATTAAGGATGACTTCTCGTAGGCCACCATAGAGTGGAACCCAAATACGCTTCTTGAAGTATAAGGCTCCCTCTTCGTTTGGCACCATGTATTTCAATGCACCCCGGAGGTATTCAGCTTTACGATTCTCTTCTTTAAGAGCTTCTTGTTGTGCATCCCTAATGCGTGCAGTGAGGTTCGTTCGAATCGTCATTTCCAATGCTCGAACTCTTAGGGTCTTAACCCTTTCTTTTCGGCTTAACGCGTCCGCTACAACGTTTGCCTTTCCAGGATGGTACTTAATCTCACAGTCATAATCATTCAGCAGCTCAACCCAACGTCGTTGGCGCATATTCAATTCTTTCTGATCAAATGTGTGTTGTAAGCCTTTGTGATCTGTGAAGATTGTACATCGAGTACCATATAAATAATGTCGCCAAATCTTCAAGGCGAATACCACTGCACCCAGCTCCAGGTCGTGAGTGGTATGATTTCTCTCGTGAACCTTCAGTTGTCTTGAAGCATAAGCGATGACTTTTTGGCGTTGCATGAGCACGCAACCCAAGCCTTGTCGTGAGGCGTCACAGTATACCATGAAGTCTTCAGTGCCTTCGGGTAACGATAGTATCGGTGCATCGCAGAGCTTGTTCTTAAGTAGCTGAAAGGCTTCTTCTTGTTTGTGACCCCAGTCGTATTTCTTGTCTTTCTGAGTCAGGGTCGTTAGCGGTTGAGCTATCTTCGAGAAATTCTCAATGAATCGCCGATAGTAGCCCGCTAAGCCCAAAAATTGACGAACTTCAGTTGGGGTCTTGGGAGCTTCCCAATTCTTTATTGCTTCAATCTTGGACGGGTCTACATGAATGCCTTTCTCATTCACCACGTGACCAAGAAATTGTACTTCGCGAATCCAGAATTCGCATTTCGAGAACTTTGCATAAAGTTTCTCTTTCTTCAGTAGCTCCAAGATGGTTCTGAGATGTTGCTCATGTTCTTCTTTCGTTCGCGAGTAAATCAGGATATCATCGATAAATACAATCACGAATTTATCGAGATATGGTTTGCATACGCGGTTCATTAGGTCCATAAAGACCGCTGGTGCATTCGTCAATCCAAACGGCATCACAAGAAATTCGTAGTGCCCATATCGCGTTCTGAATGCAGTCTTTGGCACGCTTTCATCTTGGATTCTCAGCTGATGGTATCCAGATCGAAGGTCGATCTTGGAATAGTAGCTTGATCCTTGCAATTGATCAAATAAGTCATCAATCCTTGGTAGCGGATACCGATTCTTGATTGTGAGCTTGTTCAGTTCCCTGTAATCGATACACATCCGCAGTGTTCCATCCTTCTTCTTCACGAATAATACTGGAGCTCCCCAGGGTGAGAAGCTTGGCCTTATGAATCCTTTATCCAACAACTCCTGGAGCTGTGTAGATAATTCTTGCATTTCGGATGGCGCAAGTCAATAGGGCGCCTTGGCTACAGGAGCGGCTCCTGGAACCAAGTCTATGCGGAATTCGACTTGTCGTTGCGGAGGTAGTCCTGGCAGATCTTCAGGGAACACATTAGGAAATTCCTTCACCATAGGAATGTCTTCGAGTTTTGGCTCCACAGCCTTCTTGTCTATAACGTGTGCTAGGAAAGCGACACATCCTTTCCTCAAGCACTTCTGTGCCTTCATGCAACTGATGATTCGAAGAGGCGCGTCTCGTTTTTCTCCATGCACGATGAGAGTTTCACCATTCGCTAAAGGGCTGCGAATGATTTTCTCATGGCAAATAACTTCAGCTTTGTTCTTGGACAACCAGTCCATCCCGACTACTACATCGAAGCTACCCAATTGAATAGGTAGGAGGTCGATGTTAAATCTTCGTTCACCAAGTTCTAGTGTGCAGCCTTTAACAACTTCGCCCGATTCAACAAGTTTACCATTGGCTAGTTCTATGGAATAAGGAATTTCTAATCTACTAGGTTCTATTCCGAGTATGCGTTTAAATTCCACAGACATGAAACTATAATCGGTGCCAGTGTCGAATAATATGGATGCAAAGTGATTGTTAATGAGGAACGTACCGTTGACCACATTAGGGTCCTTGCGTGCGTCCCTTGCTCTAATTACAAATGCTCGGGTCTGAGCATTGTTTCCCCTTGGGCAATTTTTCTTGAAATGATCCATGCCTCCATAACCAAAGCATCCTTGGCTTTGCCCAGCTCCACGGCTATTCCGGTTACCATTGCCATTCTCATTCCCATTCCTTCCGTTTCCCCAACAGTTTTCTGCTTGGTGACCCAATCTACCACATTTGTCGCACCTTGGAATGCGACAAGCTCCTTTATGATGAAACTTACATTTTTGGATTCAGGCATGGAGCCTTGGTATGCCTTGGTTGAAAGGGTCTTCGCCTCCTGAGACGGGTTAGCATCACGCTTTTTGTTGAAACCTTCGTTGTTGCGAGTCGCTTGATTCAGATTCGAACGCTTTCTCTTCTTGTCACCGGACGACTCATCATGTGTCTCGGTCTTCTTTGTTGGGTTCAATGATAACTTCT
Organism: Helianthus tuberosus; assembly: GCA_030545235.1. Classification (NCBI taxonomy): domain Eukaryota; kingdom Viridiplantae; phylum Streptophyta; class Magnoliopsida; order Asterales; family Asteraceae; genus Helianthus; species Helianthus tuberosus. Next base: position 1,118,666 of record JARYGA010055520.1, read on the forward strand.
TCTTACGAACACAATCTTTGGTCAGGCTGACAGCCAGAGTTACAGCCTCAGTGATTGTTTGTGGTTTGGCTGACGTCACCATGCCACGAAACTCTGAGGCCAGTCCCCAACTGTAGCGTTCGACACGCTTGAATTCGGGAGTCACCATGTAGGGAAGCACTCTGGACAGATCGTGGAATCTTCGAGTATAACTATCAATATCAGTACCTTCCATAGTCAAGTGCCAGAACTCTGTTTCCAGCCTTTGGAGTTCCGCACGAGAGCAGTACTTCTCTCTCATCCTTTCCTTCAGTTCCTCCCAAGTTAGACCATACGCGGAATTTTTGAGCAAGGTTTGGGCTTGCAGATTCCACCAAGTCAGAGCTTCATCGGCAAACAACCCGGTAGCAAAGGTGACTTGTTGATCCGCGGTACACTTGCTCATGCGGAAGGTAGCTTCAGTCTTCTCCGTCCAGCGCACAAATGCTACTGCACCTCCTGTGCCATCATAGTTCATCGGCTTGCAGTCGAGGAACTGCTTAAATGTGCAGCTTCGAACTGCGCTGTCTCCAGATGAATCTCCATTCCCATTATGTCTAGCGTTGTTTGGTCCTCCACTATCTTGAGTACGGTTTGCCTCGTACTGGGCGATAGCAGCGGAGATCCTTTCTTCCAGTAGAGCCTCCAGCTCTTCGACAATTCTTGGCAGTGGGGGAGGAGGAGGTTGGTCACGAGCGTTCACAGCTCTTTTGGGTGCCATGTTCTGAAGAACACAACCCAATAGGGTTAGACATTTGTTTGATATCGTCATACGAGATAGTGGTAGTATTTATATATACACATGCATACACCACCTAGTAACATCAAACAATCCGCCAATTGTATAAATCAATTCATACTGCAGCAAGCATGTAGAGTTAGGTAAACACCTTATTGACGGCTCTTGTCTTTATGTCCTAAATCATTACTCTGGCAGAGTACTTAGTAGGCTTGCACTGAGGGAATCTATACGTGACAAGACTTGCTGTGATTTTTGTGCACTGAATTCCATAATTATGTATGCATCCATAATTACGTAACTCCTTGCACAGTCCGCACAGTTCGTTTCATCCTCGTATTTCTTCCTTCAGATGGGCCATTGCTTTCAGGTAAAGTCACATATACTTGTGACATTCTACTTCTAGCTCATGCTAATATCACGCATAATTGCAAGTAATTTCTAGTCAATGACAAGTGCTGCTCAAGTGCACTCTAAGTCTCGTAGTGTCTTTTCTAGACTCATGTAGACAGTCTCAGGTAGTGGATATCGCGGGACGTTTTATGCAATGAAAACTCTTTGAAAATTGTTTTCGTGTATGGATCCTAGAGATTGTAGACTAGACTCGAGAAGGAATCCTGGTTCACTACAATCGCAGCTCTGATACCAATCTGTCACACCCCTTTCTGCGGCGGAAGCACGAGGTGTGATCATGAAAGGTTCTCATTGCATACGAAGAGTAAACATGCTACATGCTCGTAAAATAACATTCAAATACCATAATTTGAAAACATACGTTAGCGTTTACATCGCTAAGTCGCATAAAACATTGTCTTAAAAGTTTACAACTTTATTCAAAATTAAACACAAGCGACATCCACGAGCATAAGCTAGACCACGCGCACATCCATCCTAGTTACCTGAAATACATGTGAGTTTTTGGAAAAACGTCAACATAATGTTGGTGTGAATTCATGCTGTTTTGTATTTCATGTTTGTATACTTTGTATGAAAACATAGTTTGTGAGTAAATCAAGTTTTCATATGTAAATCCAGTTTCATGTGTACACCACGTACATCTGTATAATTCAATTTCTTCTTGAGTACCCCACGTACTCAAGTTTAATTCTCATTCTCTTGAGTACCCCACGTACTTCAAGTATAATTCAATCTTCTTGAGTACCCCACGTACTGCAAGTTATATATCAATTTTGTATGGTATGAATTTTATGTAAATACAGTATTTCTGTACTTATCAGATTGTTAATGGGTTGCAAAGCCATTAACATGTGACACGTCATAGGAAGCCACCAAACCTAAGGCATTTAATTGGTATATTCTGAGACACAAAAGCACTCCTCGATTCTCGCCCCGATCAGGAGTGTGGCTGCCAGGCACCCGTTAGATCTAACCTTTTGTTCTGCGGTCTAGGTATATTGTTGATTAATGGTGCTTCTGTACCCTATTCGTGACACTATTTCTCATAACGCCTCCTACTTGGTTCTCGTTCTCACCAAGCGCGTTTCTTGTTATCATTTCTCATAGCGCCTTACACTTGGTTCTCGTCTCACCAAATGCGCTTCTTGTATTTATATCATACCATTTATAAATATTGTACTTTTGTACATGTATTTCACCCCCGAAGTTATAAAAACTGAAAACAGTTAAAGAGAAAAGGGGGAGCATGAACTCACAACTTTGCGTTCCTAGCGTCGTAAACTCCACCGGATTTGCTTAATTAACGTCGTAACCTATACGCGTTTTCTTAACGTTAGTCACTAGACTTGCGTCACACAAGTACAGTCACTCTCTTTTGTACATATTCTTGTGTTAAAAATATTCTATATTTTTAACTACGTATCTTACTTATATTATTTTCTTCAAAAATAAATATAAGTCTTTTGTGTTTTGCACTTTGCACCCGAATTATGTTTCTTATATGTTGTATGTGTATTTTTATATTTCTACTCCTCATGAGTATTTAGTGTATTTTTAAGTCTTAATACACTAACACGTATAACACATACTATAAGCACTTAGCATAAAAGTTGGTGATCAAATAATATATATTTTTCTTTCAAAAATATATACTTAATATCCACTTTTATTCTTGAAGAAATCATCATTTCTTATCATCAAAAGTTAGGGAAACCTTGTTAATGCTTTTAAACACATTTTTAGGGAATAAGTTTCTCAAAAACTTACATTTTTCTAAGTGTCAAAATTTATAAAAATTTTGACAGAGTTTCCCCTAAAAATGGAGGTTTCCCACGTTTTCAAAACGTGTGTTTATTTTCTTTTAAATCATCATCAATCATCAATAATCAGCAACAACAATTATCAACAATATTCGTCAACAATAATCACTAATTTCATGAACTTGAATATTTACAAAAATGTGTAGTAACTTACTAGCACATTTAGTAAGTCTTGTTATCTTTAAAAATAAGTTTAATTTCTTAAAAACTTTATTTTTAAAGAATATGAAGTTTTACAACTTCTAGTCGGTTTTTACGAAAACTATTTCTTCGTTAAAACTTTTGTTACACAAGTATCCACACACTTGTTTGTTCACAAAAACCACTTTTGTTTGTGTGAGATCCGGTTTAGAACATGTGATTTCTTTTGATGCTTGGTCTTTTGAAAATACCACTTGTAGATACATAGATCTACTAGTTTTAAACACTTTTGTACAAGTTAAAGCATTTTTACACAAGTTCATGGTTTATGTGTGGTAGTGTTTCACCTTTTAACCCTTGTTACTTCTAAAATAGCTTTATGTTAAGATCCATGATCTTACCAAACCGGGTTAAATGGTGATCCGAGCTACCACAATCATAGATCGGGTCTAGATAATCACAAATTCCAAGTACTACAACTTTTACACAAGTTACAAGCTATTAACCACCATTTTAGTGTTTTTACTAGACTTTAATGCTTCAAAAAGTATGTTATCGATATTTAACCGACGAAACTCCTTTTACCCACTTTAGATACGTTCAAACAAGAGTTTTAAACATTATACCTCTAGCTCGGGGCTAGGGAAGACTCTTGATGGAAAATGGGTGGATAAAAGCTAACGGAAGTGGTCCTTCGCGTTCCGAGTGCACCAAAGCTCCTAATACGCAACCTCTAGCACTTGTATCACCTTGGAATGATGAAGATGGAAGTCGAAAATGGGTGGGTGATCATAGGGGGGTTCGGCCGAGACTTAGAGAAGAGAGGGAGAGAAAATTTTTGTGAGTTGTGTGGAGTGAAAGTTCTCATGTGTAACCTCATGTACTTATAGGCAAATCTTAAGTGTTATTATCCATTGGTAATTATGCCTCCAAGATATTAGGCAACTAGGATTAGGAAATCTTGCAAGTACTAAACATGTTCCCCCATAGTTAGGCCGGTTAGGGGGGTCCTAGCCGATTCCAACTAGATTAGTTGGTGTTTAGTTAGGTTAATTAGGTTAGTTAAGTGTTTAACTCAATTACTTGTGTGTAGCGTGTTTTAGCGGGTGTTAGGGAAATCAGGGACCCTAACTAGCTCAGAAAAAGTTACATAATGAAAATAACAATATTTTCATGTTCCGGGTATAGTCCGGTTGTTCGGTTACATACTGATTCGTTAAAGTGCTAAATTACACTTTTTAGTGTCGTTTAAGTACCTTTCTTGTACTCTTTCAATTCCCAACACTTAGGGAAATATTCTGGATAATAAAACGATATTTCTGCACAACATTCATATGTTTAAATGCTGAATTATTGCTGAATTTTATAAATTCTGCACTTAAAGTGCGTTTCGGGTGCTTTTTAGTGCTTATTTTTGCTTTCGTATTGCATATATATTAACCCTTGTATGTATTCTTGGGTTTTAATGCATTCTTGTTGTCGGACCTACACCTAGGCCTCAATTCTGATGTCTGACTGCTTTCTACAGTTCTGTTGACACATTGTGTCTTACCGGTGAGTTTACTATTATTCTGACGCAACGCTCTCGTTTATGCATAAAGCAATATTTTGTAGTATACAACATGCATGAATTCACTTGTTTAATCATGTGTTCAGACATTGCTGACACTTAAACTCATAATTGCAGTCATTAAGCAATAATTATAGTGTACGGAAATTACAGGTTTGTGCCAGTTGTCACAGTTTAGGCTATTGCTTCCGCAAAATCAGAGAGATGATGGCTTCGACTTTAGGTGTGTTCCCTTTAGAGAATCTTTTCTTCAACAGCACATGATTAGCATTTTTCAATGGTTCATCATTTTTTATGCTGAGGGTGGTGCTATATTTCAAGCAAGCGAAAAGTATTATACGGGGACTAGGCCATTGCTTCCACAAAATCAGAAGTCCCTGGATAATACCCCAGATATCACTAAGCATAAAGACCTAGTATCTCAGAAAGAGGGACCTTTGAAACAAGATTTCGGGGGTTACCCATATATCCGAGAGATGTTCCCCACGAGATAAGTAAGTTTGAAATTTAGGTTTATATCTCGACACAATCTACTAAATGTGTAAAAACCTACTGGCATAACATCAGTGAGACCGTTTATCACTTTTTGACTTTCCAATTCTTTAGCATGCTCTGATACCAATTGTAGGATCGTTTTCACGTCCAAACGAGTCGTTCAGAAGAGTTTTTGCTCAATACGAGAGGCGGAAACAAACGTATCGAGTTGATTCAGCTTGAGATTCACTTTAAACTGTCTTTTGATTGAAATAACAACGTTTTACAACGAGCAGACACTTCGGCAGAAGTTCGCCTCTGAAAACGGAAAGTTACAAATGAGATCCAAGACACTAGAATTTATAGGCAGGGTATTCCGCACGAAATAGTTCGTGCGAAATCAACATTGCTATTTCGTACGAAATGACAAAGTCATTTCGTGCGAAATAGACACTTGTCTATTTCGTGCGAAATAGCCTTCACACTCATTTTTGACATTTTATCGAATATCGTGCCCTGATCTATCTAAGCTAAAACAAGACTCGATACAAGACGAAGTCGACAGACATATGCACCAACAGACTCCCCCTTGGATGTTGACGAAGTCTTCAGTGTCGAGTCTTCAATCTTCAGTCTTTATCAGTCTTCTCGCTCTTTCCAAATTATCTGACACTGTAAGCATCCTCAATCTTCTCTCTTCTCTCTATCAACTAATCTCCCCCTTGGATGTTGATCTATCATCTTCACAATATTTGAATCTAAATCTCGAGCTTTCTAATTCTCTTGATCAGATCTCTTGATTCCTTAAGTTCATCAGCATCAGCAGTATCAAGATCGTAACCTGGCTCACATACTGTTCAGGATCAGGATCAGGAACCTGGCTAACCTGCACACATCTCTACCTCACAATAAATTTCACAAATTTAAAATTTGACAAATTTATATACCACTTGCAGACACAAACTTAAAACAACATTTGCAAGTATCGTACAAAATGATTTAACAATTATAAAACTTGAATAACCACTTGTAAGAAAATCTTTACAAACACACTTTCCCAAACCTATTCATCATGTTTAGCACTCGGAATTTTGAAAATCAGCTCTCCAACATCAGTTATCGAAAATCTTTTTGAATTTAAACATACTGAAAATCTTTTTGGATTTTGAAACTAAAGAATTGCAGAAAAGAAATATTTACAGACAATATTTTGTGAGTTTGTGTAAGAGGATCATATCAGTTTTTGAGACAAATCACCAACACCGTTAAGCTTTAAACATTTTAAGTTCTAAACGATTCACTTAGATTGTCAGTATACTGATCCACTTAAATTTTCATACAAAGTTCAACTGTTTCGAGATACGAGATTAATGTTTTAGAGACTTAAACTTATACGCGTGTTCCACCTCAGAATATACTCCCGTATCCAGATCCCAATATTCACTCTTACAAGTGAGTATACCTAGATGATATCTGTAAAGGGTTAAATGCGAGGGCCATGAGAGCTCAGGCTATTGCTTCCGCAAAATCAGAGAGATGATGCTTCGACTTTAGGTGTGTTCCCTTTAGAGAATCTTTTCTTCAACAGCACATGATTAGCATTTTTCAATGTTTCATCATTTTTTATGCTGAGGGTGGTGCTATATTTCAAGCAAGCGAAAAGTATTATACGGGGACTAGGCCATTGCTTCCACAAAATCATAAGTCCCGGGATAATACCCCAGATATCACTAAGCATAAAGACCTAGTATCCCAGAAAGAGGGACCTTTCAAACAAGATTTCGGGGGTTACCCATATATCCGAGAGATATTCCCCACGAGACAAGTAAGTTTGAAATTTAGGTTTATATCTCGACACAATCAACTAAATGTGTAAAAACCTACTGGCATATCATCAGTGAGATCGTTTATCACTTTTTGACTTTCCAATTCTTTAGCATGCTGTGATCGTCTACTAATGTTCTATCATTTCCTCTTTTCTCAACAAACTCATTTTGATTTTTATCATGTTTTTTTTTTCTTTTTCAAATTTTCTAATGTTTTTGGATTTTCTGAAAATGCTTACTCCCCCTAAAATTCAAAACCAATTGAAGAAAAAAAATTGAAAACAAACTATACAAATAAAGTGACAACTGTTGTGAATTGCTTCAAATCGCCATCCACTTGGCATAAACAATCAGAACTCCCCCTGTCAACAAACTATTTTCCCATTAAGATTTCAAAACACTTAAGTTTGTTTTAATCAAAATGGTTTTTCAGGAAAATTAGTTTTGTTGAATTTCACAAACCATTTGTAGGTTAGGGGATTCATTCATCACGTTGCTTTTCAACCACTTGTAGGTTCGCTTACCAATCATACCATTTGTAAAAAAATGACAATTTTCAAGAAACTACCACTTGTAGGTCGAAATATCTCTTTTGAGAATTTCTCAAGAAAGATGCCGATTCCAGGTCCACGATTACCAATCTTGGAAGCTCCGGCAAGTCAGAATTTTTACATATTGAAAACAGACATCCAAGCCTGACCAAACTTGGATGTGTCCTTTTCAGTCTCATTTGGGGTTTCAACATTCCTTTTTTCTTCATAAAATTCTTTCACCCCTTTGGCCTTCCCCTCGACCATTTTCCCAAAAATATGTTTTACTTTTCCATTAAAAGCCTTTTCGACATCAAATTCTTTCTTTTCAGAATAGAATTGATTCGAAATTTCAACCTTTCCAACTTTTTGTTTTAAATTTTCAGCCTTCAATGGTGGAAAATTGACATCATCCATTGGCGGTACTGATGTTTCTATTTTTGGCTCAACTTGTGGCTCTTCTGACTTTGACGAGTTAGATTCATCGCTAGATTTCACATCAGATCTCTTAACAACCCATTTTTATTTGTCAAGATTTACCCTTCTTCTGTAAAACCTTTTTGAACATTCACCAACTTCATATGTAGAATTTTTGAAAACTTTGAATTTTTCAGTTGGTGGTTCAGTTTTATCCATAATTTTTTTATTTCCGTTTAGAAGAGACTCCTTGTTTTGTGTTGGTTGCTTTTGGACTATTCCAGGCAATGTGACAAACTTCTTGACATCGATAACAGGTTCTTGTCTCCCTCTTCTTCTGATAAGCTCCATTCTTCATTCCCTCTTACTTCTTAGCAAGGAAATCTTTGTTTGATTTCTTCCAGAATGAGCTCTTTTGTTCTTCTTCAGAACTTGTCCCTGAAACAAATACAGTTTTTGGTTTAAAATTTTTCATATTTTTATGAATTTCTGCAACAAAACCCAAACCTTTCCTTTTGAAATTACTGCTATGGTTTGGTTTCTTTTGAAAACCAGAACCAGAACTGTAACCTTTTTACTTGTTTAAACGTTGTTGAACTCTTGAGGTGTAAGGTTTAGGTTTTTCAGAAAGATTTTCATCTTTTATTTCAGAAATATTAATTTCTATTAATTTGAAAACCTTTTTTATCATTTCTGGTTTAACACCTCTTATTGGAAATTCCTCATCAGAATATAATTTGTCTGAATCATTCAAAGTATATGCCACTTTGATTGGTTCGTCATTCAAATTAGATTTTGATAACAGGAATTCTTTATTGTAAATCCTTTTGACCGACGACTTTGGACTGTCAACTGATGAACTCGAACTCTTGGATTCGGACTTTGACTCTGACTCCTCATCTTTATCCAACACCAATTGTAGGATCGTTTTCACGACCAAACGAGTCGTTCAGAAGAGTTTTTGCTCAATACGAGAGGCGGAAACAAACGTATCGAGTTGATTCAGCTTGAGATTCACTTTAAACTGTCTTTTGATTGATATAACAACGTTTTACAACGAGTAGACACTTCGGCAGCAGTTCGACTCTGAAACCGGAAAGTTACAAATGAGATCCAAGACACTAGTATTTATAGACAGGGTATTCCGCACGAAATAGTTCGTGCAAAATCAACATTGCTATTTCGTACGAAATGACAAAGTCATTTCTTGCGAAATAGACACTTGTCTATTTCGTGCGAAATAGCCTTCACACTCATTTTTGACATTTTATCGAATATCGTGCCCTGATCTATCTAAGCTAAAACAAGACTCAATACAAGATGAAGTCGACAGACATATGCACCAACAAGACTGGATTGCTTGCGGCAAGATGAGGAGACTTCGAGAGAGGGGAGATAGGCTGCCACCGATCGCTAGAGGGAACTAGGGTTTGTTGCCGTGTGTGTGTGTTTCGAGAATATGGGTGCCATGCACAAGATTGTGTGTGTGAAATAACCACATGCTGGATTGGGCTCGGTTTAGAGCTTGCGGAGTGCTGGGCCTTTAAAACCCAAACAAAGAAATAAGTGTGCGACTCATGGAAAGTATGCGACCCGCACCTCATGTGCGATTTATCACTGTGAGGCATAACAATCTAATAACTTCTACTCACTTCATCAGGGCACTCCGACATAACAACCATCTTAAAAGAATTCACGTAATGAACACACGATTACCACGCACGATAGGACATGAATGGAAGTGACACTTGCAAAGCGAACCTTGGAATTCCGGGTTGTCACAGAATCAAGAACATGAAACTTGAACATAAGACTAAAATCATAAGAAATTATGTTGTTTAAGTGTTGTTATGCTTGTTGATTGTTGATTGCTCATGTTATTGATGTTAATCATCATGTGATCTTGCTAGATGATTAAAGACATAATCTAGCAAGATGAGAGGATGATTAAGTTGTAGATCAATGGATCATCCTTGTGTAAATCATGAACTTGAAGTGTAAATTGTTATTCTTGTAAATCTATGATTTCAAGAGTGATTTTTCAAGAAACCAAGTTAAAAATACAAGATTCACTTAAGCTTGGTTCTTAAAGAAATTAACCACATTTTTAGTGGTTAATCAAGTGTAGAAATATATATTTAACAAGAAAAACTCAAGAAGATATATTTTTAGAACATTTATCTACAAGTTGTGAAGAACTAATTTATTCAATAATGATGTTTTTAAATAAACAATCACACTTTAAAGGGTAACTAAGCCTACTAAACACACTAGTAAGTTACTATAGCTTTTTGTAAATTTTCAAGTTCATGACATAGTAATTTATGCTTGATTTTGGCAAATTGGTAAATATTGGTTGAATTGTTGTTGATTGTGTTGATTTATAAAAGAAAATGATATGCTTTGAAAACATGGAAATCTCCATTTTTAGGGGAAACTATGGCAAAATTTTTCTAGAAATTTATCACTTAGAAAAAATATTTTTAAACAAATATTTACAAGTATATTTTAAACCATGAATTTTTATATAAAGTTTGCCATAATTTTTGTTACAAAAATTATAAATATTGGAGGTTGGTTTTTGTAAATAAAAGTGGCTAAATATGTATTTAGGATATATATATTTAGAAATCACCATTTGTGTGATTATTTATGTGTATTAGTTATATTATTTTAGGACTTGAAATAATATAACTCACCAAAATACCAAGGAAATTACAATCCAAAATATTACCAAAATTCCAAGAATATGAATATATAATTTATACCCCAAAATATTGGGCAAACCGAACAAGGAATATAACTTACAAAAGTATTCCGGAAATTTAATTCATAAGTATATTTTGGTAATTAGTATTTTGGACACCAAGAGAACAAAAATATAATTTTTACAGTTATTACAAAATATATCATATTTTTTACAAGGAGAAAATATATTATTTTTGGGTAAATAAAAATATATATTTTCTTGAAATTATTAGAAGATATATTATTTTTGGGAGAAGATAAATATTTTCTTGAATAAACATGAAATACATTATTTTTGGGTGAAAAGTAAGGTTATATATATTTTCCAAGTTAAACTTGAAAATATATTATTTTTTAGACTTATATGAAATTTATAAATAATTTTGCCAAGGGAAAAATTATAAGTAATTTTTCTATGTAATATTTCATAAAATATATATTTTGGGAATATATATTGATGTATTTTTATTAGAAATATTATTCCGAAAAAGTTAATACAAAAATTAAGTATAAGATACTTAATAAACACAATAAAATACGTATTCTCGTACGTATAAATATACACCGGAATACGTCACCGATACTTGGCAAAAATACATAAGGATAAGAATATGAGTAAGAATACACCCATCTTTGGGAAATTATACATGTACAAACACATAAGTGTGTCATGTTAAAATATATTATTTTAACTAATATTCCAAAATTCATAAATACAATTTAAGTTAAAATATTTATTATTTTAACAGATAATTATATAACTTGGAATAATATTAAGGACACAAAGAAACGTAACTCAAAGACACTAATTAAGACTAAGTCAAGGCACGACCCGCTCGTCTAATAAACCATAGTACGTTGTAGGTAGTCGTGCACACGAGTAGTGTGACACCCCAGGAAAACCAGGAAACCAACGCAACATAACTAGCTTCCTCAGTAACCACGAGCTAAATTTCGGGACGAAATTTTCTTAACAGGGGGAGAATGTGACCACCCTCATAATTCCATGTACCCGTACAAATTATTAATGATAATTAAAGTGCTTGATGACTGTGCCGAATCAATTAATTGTTTTCTGATTACTGTGTTATACTTGCATGTGCTTGTTAACATACTAGTAGTATACAGAAAAGTTACTAAATAGTCCTGTGTACTTTCCTAAGCGTTGAAAATTAAAAGTGTTACAGAAATATACATATAGGACACTCCACGGATTAATTAAGCACTTTAACGAACCGGTATCAAACCAAACAACCGGACTTTACCTGGAACACAAAAATATTGCCAAACACATTGTTTTTATTTTTCTGAGCTAGTTAGGGTCCCCGAACACCCTAACACACTATACTATTACATAACATCTAAATAACTAACCAACACACTTAGAACCTAACCATAACCCCTAACCACCCATCACCACTCAACTAAACCAACCCCCCCCCCCCCAAAACCGGTTGTGAGGTGGTACTCCACCCTTTGATTTTCTTTAATTATTTAATGGATTTGTTTAGTACATAGGGAGCATAAGATCTAGTGGTTAATAGGTTGTTGGAAGACTTGTATTATATAACCACTAGACTTTGCATATTCTTGTCATCCACCAACATCAACAAACATTTCTCCCTCCCTCCATACAAGTCTCGGCTGAACCCACACTCCCATACATCCACCTTCATCCAATCTCCTTCAAGCATTCTAAGAGCATCCATAGGTGTTAGAAGGCATACAACGAAGCTCGGTGCGTTCGGAAGGTGAAGGACCACTCTCATCTTCTTTTAACCACCACTTTTCTTCACTTGAACTCTCCTAGCTTTGAGCTAGTGGTAAGAACTTAGATCCATTCATTATTCATGTTACTTAAGTGGTTAAAGTAAGTTACATGATGATAAATTTAAAGAACACAAAGAAACTTGAACTAGAAACATGAACATAATGTTTACATCAAAAGGAAATGTGATGAAGTGATCTTAATATGAATTTGTTTGATTCTTGTTGATTACCTGATGATTTGCTTGTTGATATTGATGTTTGATGTTGTTGTGATCACTAAACAAGTTAACGGAATAAATCGAACACAAGTTAGAATGTTAAAAGCTGAAAACAGGAGTCTGATTGATGATTACAGCCAACTTCAGTTGGCTGTAACAGGACCTTAATAAAACGAAAAATGTATTTTCTGAAGTTTAGATTTATGTATTATGAAATAAGGTTCTAATGGCACTGGAATCATAATTTTTGGACTTCGTTTACTATTTTTAAAGTGTCGTTTTGTAACAGCAGCTAGAGCTGCATTTTTATTGCTGAAAATATGCGTTCTGTTTTCTGTCATAACTTGAATTCTGTGTAGAGTTAGATCATGAAATTTGTACTGTAGATGACCACCGATGTATTTGTAATTCTCTCACTGGAATTTCGTAAATCGGACTCTAGATGAATTTTAAATAAATTATTCCGTGGACTGCAGTCAGAAAAAGATAAATCTGAGTTCAGTCCGGAAAATGAATTTTTATAAAATATTGGTGATGAATTGGATCCCGAGATTTTTACACAATAATATTTGGATCTTTTAAGACCTTTTGTAAAAAGTTGGGAATTTTTGGAACAAGTTAACTATTTTATTAAAATCCCCGAAAACAGCCCAGTTTTGAATATAAAAGCTGAAATGACATAAGTCATAAATTGCGTGTCTAAATGTCGTGTATGTTATCTGAGGATGATCTAACATGTTATATGTCAATGAAAGTAACATGTGCAATATCGTATGCTTGTTCTTGAGTAGCTATAGGTGGAATGTTTATATGAGCGTGAACTATTAAAGTGTGTACATGTTATGTGACAGAAGTAATGAGTAAATAAACCGTACGTAGGATATGTGTTATGCGTGAGAAACTGATTGTTATCCGTACCTTATTAGGACGTGATTGACCGACCTTGACTGTTAGCTATATTTGAAAATCTAACAGAGCAAACCGACGTGAGTTCAAACTTTTCTACAAAGCATGGTAATTCCCGGTGGGAATGGGAATGGGTTCAGGAATAGGGATTCCTCGTCCTTTGGGACGTGTTCAGAAATGTAAATTCCTCGTCCTGTTGGGACGGATTAGACTTACTGGACTAGAATTCTATCAGCGAAGTCTTTCCCTTTTTGTATCGACTTAATCGCCGAGGCTATGGCGAGCGGGTCATTAGTTAATAGCGCTATTAGGTTTAACAAACCGCACACCGTGCCAGTTGGACGGGTGTGTACTAATGGACTATGGCACGTCGGTGATGATAGACACCGACGCTAGGGCACAATTAATTTTCGTTAGTAGTCGATATGATAAACGAGTCTGGTAGTCTAAATAATGGGGTAGCCCCCACGGCCGGAGTGCCGGGCTGGAGAGCCAGGGAAGGTGGACATGGGATGGTTAACTAATAAATGTTTTCGAACTATGGGGTAACCCCCACGGCTGGATAGCTGAATGAGATTAAACTACGTTTTTGGAAACAACCCTAAAATGGACAACCAACCGTGAACTCACTCAACTTTGTTGTTGACTCGTTGCTACATGCTTTGCAGGTCGTTAGATGCTATGGAGCTTGCACATGGAGGTGGTCGTTGTGGGATGCGAACTGATATGTCCCGTACTTAATAAATAAACTTTATGAACTTATGAAACTTATGTTTGGGTCTTTAAACTTATGAACCACGAATTTGTGTTTTGGTTTAACGTCTTATGCTTCCGCTGATTAAATTAAACTTGGTTAACTTCCTTTTGGTCGCCAATCGTATTGTGGTTGGTTTTATTTACCTAATTATGTTGTTCAATATGATTGGTGGCTCGATCCTGGTCATGTCACGCCTCCAAGCGGTGATACTCCGCATGGTGGATTTTGGGGGTGTGACAGATTGGTATCAGAGCCATTGGTTATAGTGAACTTGGTTTTAAAAAGGGGAAAGCTTTTTGATAAAACCAGACTATAACCTGTACAGTGCTCAACGATCCACAACGACGCTTCGCTCCGCGTGCAAGACTCGATACAATAGGTGGTATGATTTATGTTATATTGTCGGTTAGATAGTCCACCCTGTGCATTAGTTAACGTGATAATTGCTATTTGGACCTTGTGTGCTTACTCTCTACTGACGTCCCACACTTACGCACTTTCGCGACACTTTTCTCACTTACGTTGCTTCGTTGTGAAGATCATGAACGGACGCGGAGGACGTATCAACTTAACTCAGGCCCAGTTGACGGCTTTGATCAACGAACGAGTTGCTGAGGTACTCGCAGCAAATCCTGCAGGAGGTCAACATGCTCAGCCTCCTGTGTGCACATTCAAAACCTTCATGGATTGCCGGCCCAGTACCTTCAGTGGCACAGAAGGAGCGGTAGGCCTTCTTTACTGGTTTGAGAAGCTTGAGTCTGTCTTCGAGATGTGTGAATGCCCTGAAGACCGTAGGGTGAAATATGCTACCGGAACACTTGAAGGTGCTGCGTTAACCTGGTGGAAAGCGCAGGTTCAACTGCTTGGGTTGGCGGTTGCTAATGCCACATCATGGAATGATTTCAAAGAACTGATCAAAGAAGAATACTGCTGTCGTGATGACATCCACAAGCTAGAGGTGGAATTTTTCAATCTGAAGATGACGGGGTCTGAGATTGAGGCGTAACGAAAAGGTCAAACGAGCTGGCCATCTTGTGCCCTACTATGGTGGACCATCCCATCAAACGTATTGAGCTTTACATCAAGGGTCTTGTACCAGAGATTCAAAGTCACGTAACTTCAGCTAACCTGGGTACCATTCAACAAATCATCAAGTTGGCTCACCGTCTCACCGAGCAGGCAGTGGAACAAAACAGACTACCTAAGCGTATTAGTGCTACTACTACTGACGCTCCCAATGATAACAAGCGAAAATGGGATGGGAATTCTGGTAAAGGTTCTACTTCAGCTCAGTCCCAGCAGCAAAAGACAGATGAATACAGGAGCCCCGGTCAGCAGTCTTCTGGGAACCAAGGTCAGGGTGGATACAAGGGAAATCACCCCAAATGTAATCGTTGTAACTTGCAGCACAGCAGGCCATGTAATAAAGGCAACTGTCATCGATGCAACAAGCCTGGTCACATTGCACGGGATTACAGAAGTCAGCGTCCGGCGAATCAGAACCGACAGCAACAACAAGCCCCACCAAATCAACGCCAGCAGCAGCAACAACAAGGTAACAACAAAGGGTGCTTTCAATATGGTGCTGAGGGCCATTTCAAGAAAGACTGCCCCCAGCTAAATCAGAACCAGAACAACAACAATCAGGGGAATGGAAACGGTAATGGGGGAAACAACAATGGTAATGGTGCCAGGGGACGTGTGTTCGTGATTGGTCAGGGTGATGCAAGGAACGATCCCAACGTTGTGATGGGTAAGTTTCTTCTGGATGATTTCTTTGTTACTGTTTTATTCGATTCGGGTGCCGATACTAGCTATGTCTCCTTAAAAGTTAGTCAAATGCTTAAGCGCACTCCAACACTTTTGAACACCAAACACATGGTAGAACTAGCAAACGGTAAAAGGCTTGAAGCCACACACGTATTTAAAGGTTGTAACCTCGTCTTAGCTGGTCAGATTTTCTCTATCGATCTTATCCCTATCACACTTGGTAGTTTCGACGTCGTTATTGGGATGGATTGGCTATCTCATCATCAAGCGGAGATTATTTGCAACGAGAAAATCGTCCGCATTCCTCGTCCTGGTGAAGAACCCCGCGTGATTCATGGAGACAAGAGTGGTGTTGGATCGTTGTTTGACCCGACTGAGTCGTTCAGAAGAGTTTTACATCCAGTTTAAAGGCGGAATCAGTAAACCGAACACGAAAACAGCTTGTAATCTTTAATCTGTTGGATCGTTGTTTGACCCGACTGAGTCGTTCAGAAGAGTTTTACATCCAGTTTAAAGGCGGAATCAGTAAACCGAACACGAAAACAGCTTGTAATCTTTAATCTGTTGCTTGTATTGATAATAACAATGTTTACAACCTGAACAGAAATTGGCAGCACTTCGTTACACTTCTGGAAATCGCGTACCAAGTGAAATGACATGTGCACTATATATAGAGGTGAAGATTTCGCTTGAAGACAACCTGAACAGGTTGAAGCGAAATCTGTTGTATGTGATTTCGCTTGAACTTGTAACAAGTTCACTTGAAGCGAAATCAACACTTAAGACACATTTCTCAGTTTCTCGAACCTCGTGCACTGAATATCCTATTCTATCCTATTTCATGATACAAGACGAAGTCAATAGACGTAGTGCACTAACAGACTCCCCCTCGGATATTGACGCAGTCTTCAGTGACTAATATCTGTTATGACACCTTCTTCAGTCTTGATCATTTTGCATCCTCACTCAGATTGTAACATTGTAAGCATCCATCACTTCTCTATCTTCTTTCCATCAGCTTCAGGCTCCCCCTTTCGTTAAGCTTCCGTGCTTTTAGGGATCGACACCTCTCTTTTCAGCTACAAGCTCCTCCTAACTTTCAGCTTGTCTTCAGACTCCCCCTTAGACTCTGCTCTCGGGATCGTAGTCTGGACTATCTTCTGCAATTTCTCAAACATTTATGAGTAACAACATTTTGAATTTTCAATCAATCTCTAATCCACTTCCCCTATCAACAAACTTCATAGATTTAGCAATGTTAAAGAATCCAACTCCCTCACAGTTTATCATCCAAGTTCAAGCTAATGACCTTGGAGATATCACAAACTGTTTTTGAAATTTTTGAATTTAAATCAAGTTTCAAATTAATGAACTTGTTTTATTTTTAGAAACACAATCAGCATACTTAGATTTTAAAACTCAGCACTCAGACATCAGTTGTCGAAAATAAAGCAGAATCAAAATCTTTTTGAATTTTCTGAAAATATAAAGCAGTAAAGAAATATGTACAAACATATTTACAGACAATATTTTTGTTTTAAGTATGCGTCAGAGGATCATATCAGTTAATGACAAGTCACAAGTACCGTTAAGCTACATTTCATACTCAGACTTAAACAATTTACTTCGATTGTCGATATACTGATCCATCTTAAATTTCCACACAAATTTCAATTTACTCAGGATACGATTTAGATGAATTAAGAACATAGATCATTCATGTGTCCCACCTCTTGAATATACTCCCGTATCCAGAATCCCAATAATCAGTCTTACAGGTGAGAATACTACAATGATATCTGTATATAATTTAGGTATGCGAGGGCCGAGGGATCTCAGATCGATACTTCCGTATACGCAGAGAGATATCAGCTTCGACTTTTCGGTGTGTCCCCTTTAGAGGATCTTTTTGCTTACAACAGCAGCATATATCAATTTTAATTGTTTCAGCATGCTGAGGGTTTAATGCTGTGTTTCAAGCATTGCAGCAAGTATTAGCCAGGGACTAGGTCAGAACTACCGTTCAGCAGAAGTCCCGGAATAATACCCCAGATATCATAGAGTATAAAGACCTAGTATATCAGATTACGAGACCTTTCAAACGAGATTTCAGGGGTTACCTATATATCCAAGTAGTGTTCCCCACAAAATTCACCAGTTTGAATTTGGGTTTATATCCCGAATAAATCTACTAAATGTGCAAAAACCTATCGACACATCATCAGTAAGATTGTTTAACTCTTTTATACTTTCCATTTCTTTAGCGTACTGTAACTGTCTACTGATGTACTATCATTTCCTCTTTTTACGCAAAACTCAAATTTTTTTGAATTTTATCATGTTTTTTACTTTTTCAAATTTTTCAAATGTTTTTGTATTTTCTAATGACAATTTTTCTCCCCCTAAAATACAAAACCATTTAAAGAAAAATTTGACAACCAACACTGATAGCTTTGTTTCGCCATCCATTTTCTGCTTCAAGTACTCTGATTTGCAGAAAATATAACATACCCCCATGATTTACAACCCATTGATCTTAACAGTTTGAAAACCGTTTTTCAATCTGATGAAAGTAATCATGTTTGTTCAGCCGTGAGGGTTTCGGCATATTCAATCAACATACATTCAAACAAAATTAAAAACAAACATATTTTTGGTTTTTCAAATTTTAACAAACTAAAAACATATTTTTGGTTTTTAATTTTTCAAATTTTTAGGGTTTTGAAAATATTGTTTATTTAAGTACAGAAAACAATCAAACTAAACTCCCTGTTCAACCAAACCAGGGTCCTGCAACCTCTTCCTGTGCCAGGTTGCTCCAACTGCCATTCTCACAGTCTTCAGCTTCATTGAGCACCTGCACATTCAAACTTTATCAATCATTTGAACAATTTAACCCAGGTCTGTTGGACCTTAGGCATTTCAATACAATAATGTTCATTCAATTTTGGAAACTCTTTGTCATTTAAAACTTGTTCAACTTTGACTTCAACTTTCTCATCTTTTACAGACGTCACTTGTTTCTTAATACTCCACATTTGACCTTTCGGAGTACCTCTTTTGTAAAAATTTGTCTCTTTTTGAACCTTTTGATTTTGAACAACATATTTAGGTTTCCAAAACTCTTGAGGTTTTGTCATATCAACAGATATTTTCCAACTCTGTGTTGTTCTCAATCTGGGTGTGTGAGAATTCCAGGTCTGTCTTGAATCGAACCTGTTTGGGTTTGATTTCCAATTTTGATTTGAAGCAAACTTATTTGTATTGTACCTCCAAGTTTGTTTCGAATCAAATCTGGTTGACCTCGGTTTCACATCCTCAGATTTCTGTTTTTCAACATCAACAGGCTTTGGATTTGGACACTTTCGTGCTACATGTCCAATTTGATCACATTTAAAACACACTTTCTTTGAAACATCCTTGGTCTGTTGTTGTTTCTTTTTCATAGCATCAAACTCATCATTAGACCGTTGACTAAATTTAAGTTTTTCCTCTTCTTTCAAGCTTTTTCCTTGAACAAAATTCATCTTTTGTTGTAAATCATGTTTTTCACTTTGATTCCAATTCCGTTTCTTTTTATAACCCAAACCAGCCTTCATGTTTTTCTTCTTAAAACCAGGTTTGTTATAAAAAGATCTATGACCTTTACCAGCAAAATTTGGAATCTCAGACTTCTCAATCTCAACCATTTTGAAAACTTGATTGACCTTTTCTGAAATCACATTCTGAATCGGGAAAACAACATCTAAGAATAGTTTGTCCGATCCAATCATGGTATAAACCAATCCTTTTGAATCATCATTCAAATTTTTCTCGGATTTTGTGTTTTTCGAATAACCATCATAAAAATTTCCTTCATCTTCATCCTGTGATTTAGACTTACCTTTTGTAGACTCATCTTTCAAAACGCTTTCAACAACCTTACTTACCACCTCTGAATCATTAGCATCATCAGATTTGGAGTAAGTCACATCGATACTTTCAGGTAACTGGTCAGCTATGTTCAAACCCTTTGCCACCTTTTCCTCATCATAAAAAGTATAATTGTTTCTCAATGGTGGTGGTACCTGATGAAATTCTGAACCAATACCCTTTTTGCAATTTTCAGTATCTTTGTCATCTGGTATGATGTTGAAAATGCGTTCGAGAATGTACGAAGAGTTATGATAACTTTGAAGTTTTGTAACAACCTTTTCTTTTTCAGCCAAGACTTGTTTAAGATTTGCAATTTCATCAAAACATTTGTTTAATTCAATTTGCTTTTCTTTAAACTGTCTCTCATACATTTCTTTGGTTGTTAAAGTTTCAGACAATCTTTGATCAAAACTTTTGACTTGGCTCTTCAAAGTATCATAAGCTTCTTGTACTCTCTGACTCGACCACTTTAAAGAATCATACTGTTTTTGTAAATCTTGAAATTTCGATTCTTTTTCAACACAATCGACACATTTTGTAGAACACAGTTGTCTATAAACATCATTATCCTTTTCAAGACCGTGACATTTCTGTGTTAATTTTTCAACTTTTAGTTTCAAAATTTCTTCTTTTTCAATCATTTCTTTACATTTCATTTTGAAAACATTTTCAAGTTTGCTTGTTTCAATATCTTTTGTTTTTATGATGTCATCTTTTTCAGTACAGGCTTTGCACATTTCTATGCAATTCATGCACTTGTTTTCTTTTTCATCAACCATTTCAACATTAGATAGATCAGAAGATTTTCTAACCTCAGTCTCATTCAGCACCGGTTCTTCTGATTCAACTTTCTGATTGTTCTCCTTTTCTTCTTTCTGAGCTTCTGCATTCTTCTGTTCTTCTTCAGCTTTCTGTTCCTCTCCAGCAAGCTTTGCAACAGTCTTCACTTCTTCAATAATCTTCTTCAGTTCTTCTTCTTTTCTCTTCTTCATCACTACCACCTTCGGTAAACTTGCTTCAAAAACTTCTCTTAACTTGATCATCAAATTTGGCAAATAGCTTTTATCAGAAAGCCTTCTTGTGTTGAACGTGCCCTCACTTGGAAACACATTGGTTACAACATCAAAATCCACTTTTGATGGATCAACTACTGGATTACCCTGTGGATCCATGTAACACTCTAGTTCTTCATTCCATCTTTTAGCTCTCTGGGCTTCTTTGAATGGTTCATTTAATTTGCCAATCTCCCATCTTGCACTGTCTCTTCTCCACCATCTATCATGATCATCATTTGCAACAAATGCATAACCAACTGCATCTTCTTCAGGTAGAACCTCTTGACTCCAGTCATATCCTTCATCTTCATATATAATTGCAAGAGCCCTTGATTTTTCTTCTGGTTGCTTTAATCTTGGTGGCTCAGACTTGTTCTGATGATAAATCGCCTTCCTGTAGTAATCTTCATTGAATGGATTTTCAGAATCATCAACAGCATACGCATTTCTGCACTCGCGCTTAAAGTGACCTCTTTGTTTGCATTTGAAGCATGTCACCTTAGATTTATCAAATCCCAATTTGGTAGATGGTCCACCAATTGACTTTCTCCCCGTGATCTCCATGAACCGCTGTGCTCGACGAACCGCACTGGCCATGCACCATCTGATATCCATTAATTCCATCTCCTCGGGGTCTAATTGGTCATAATCTTCTTTCGTCAAATTGGTATTGCCAATCTTCCCTGCAACGAGGCTTTCATACGATTCAAGTACAGATGCCAAGAAAACCATCTGTTGTTTTGCCGATTCTTCGCTGAAATTCTGCCCATTCTTCAGATCCACTGTGATGTTACACTGAAACAAATTCTTTGAAGCAGATTGGTTTGAAGTGTTTGAAGAAGATCCACTGTGAAAACCACTGTGAAAACTATCATTGTTAACTGAACTTGAACTTTCTGCAGAAAATGCTGTTCTTGGAGACCCAGCCTGTGGTATTCTGTAGTAAAGCTCTACATTCTGCTGATAAGCTGGATTGTTGACTTTAGATCTCTTTATCTCCAGCTCATGACTTTCAAGCTTCTCAATCAGCATATCCAATTTCAAATCTTCAGGCTTGATTGTATTTTTCAACATTAGAGCAAAGTATTTCCACTCTTGATCATCTGGCAATGAATCAAACAGTTTATCCACCAGCTCCTCTTCAGAAGGTAAGATTTGATGTCTGATCAGCTCCACTTTCAGATGTCCGAATCTTTCAATCATTTTACAAACAGATTCATTTTTCATACAACTGAATAAATCAAACTCTTTACGCAACAATTTCTTTTTGTTTTTAACAATTTCATTACTTCCTACACATTTTCTCTCTAACGCTTTCCACAAACTCTTTGAAGTCTTTTCTTGTTCGAGCAATGAAATAATATCCTCTCTTACTGACTGTTTGATCAATGTTATCATTCTATGTTCAGCCACAACATTTTTTATATCTTTTTCTGAAAAATCTTTTGCATCTATTAACTCTCCTCCTTCTTTTATTGGTGCAACATATTCATCTGTCAGTTTTAACCAGCTTTCAGTAGCAAAAGCTTTTACCCAACCCTCAAATCTATTTTTCCACCAGTGATAATCTTCCACTTTCATTAGCTTTGGTGGCTTTTGTTGGCTCCCGTACATGTTCTCAAACTTCAAATTCTCTGAAATCTCTTTTGAATATTCTTTCATCTCAGATCTTCTATCTGACGATTCGGAAGTGAACGCGTACATATCGCTAAACGGGTTTATGAAATTATCATCCATCGTGAACGTACCTGAACAAAAAAATCAATCAAACACTTAGAAATTTTCAAAGTTTTGAAACTTCAACAACTTCAAGCGAAATTCTTGAAGTATATACAGCCTCAAGCGAAATCAGTAAAATAATACTGTTCAAGCGAAATCTGATATGAACTATTTTCAAGCGATAACCACTATTTCGCTTCAGATGATTTGAATCTTCAAGCGAAATCCCAGATAATCTATTTCGCTTCAACAACACAAGTTTCAATCGAAACTGCTTTAAGCGAAAACAACTATTTCGCTTCAGATGTATTCAAGCGAAATCCAGCAGAGTCTATTTCGCTTCAGAAATTTTCAAGCGAAATCTCGAACACTTTCAAGCGAAATCTAGTTTTAGGTAATTTTTAACATGTTTTAGTTTGAGTTTTAGTCCAAATCTTTGTAGGCTTTGTTAAAACTACGTTTTACACGATATACTCAAAAATCAGACCATTTCGACCGTTGGAACTAGTTCAGATCTGAAAAATGAGAAAAGAAATGAGTAGAAATGAGAGAAATCGGTAGAATCAAGCTGTAGTAGTATGAACTCCTCGTCCTGAGCTCTGATACCACTTGTTGGATCGTTGTTTGACCCGACTGAGTCGTTCAGAAGAGTTTTACATCCAGTTTAAAGGCGGAATCAGTAAACCGAACACGAAAACAGCTTGTAATCTTTAATCTGTTGCTTGTATTGATAATAACAATGTTTACAACCTGAACAGAAATTGGCAGCACTTCGTTACACTTCTGGAAGTCGCGTACCAAGTGAAATGACATGTGCACTATATATAGAGGTGAAGATTTCGCTTGAAGACAACCTGAACAGGTTGAAGCGAAATCTGTTGTATGTGATTTCGCTTGAACTTGTAACAAGTTCACTTGAAGCGAAATCAACACTTAAGACACATTTCTCAGTTTCTCGAACCTCGTGCACTGAATATCCTAT
Source organism: Helianthus tuberosus (assembly GCA_030545235.1). Lineage (NCBI taxonomy): Eukaryota > Viridiplantae > Streptophyta > Magnoliopsida > Asterales > Asteraceae > Helianthus > Helianthus tuberosus. Next base: position 1,142,458 of record JARYGA010055520.1, read on the forward strand.
TCTATCCTATTTCATGATACAAGACGAAGTCAATAGACGTAGTGCACTAACAAGTGGTGCTGTCGTAGGCATTATCTATTTCCTTAAGGCCCAGAAGTGTTTGCGAAAGGGCCACACTGCCATTCTGGCACTCGTTACTGACACATAAACGGAAGAGAAGAGAATTGAAGACATTCCTATTGTGCGCGATTTTCCTGAGGTATTTCCTGAGGAATTACCTGGTCTTCCGCCTCATCGTCAAGTTGAGTTTCAAATCGAGCTAGCTCCTGGAGCAGCACCAGTAGCTCGAGCACCTTACCGCCTAGCTCCATCAGAACTTGAAGAACTGTCCACACAATTACAAGAACTCTTGGAAAAGGGTTTCATACGTCCTAGCTCTTCGCCTTAGGGAGCTCCGGTGTTATTCGTGAAGAAGAAGGACGGTACTTTTAGAATGTGTATTGACTATCGCGAACTTAACAAGGTGACCGTGAAGAATCGTTATCCTCTCCCACGCATTGACGACTTGTTCGACCAGTTGCAAGGGTCGAGTTTTTACTCTGAGATTGATTTGAGATCGGGATACCATCAGCTGAGAGTCCGAGAAGAGGACGTCTCTAAAACAGCATTCAGAACTAGTTACGGCCATTACGAGTTTCTGGTTATGCCTTTCAGATTAATGAATGCGCCGGCGGTCTTCATGGATCTCATAAACCGAGTGTGCAAGCCTTACCTGGATAAGTTTGTCATAGTGTTCATCGACGACTTCCTGATCTATTCTAAGAGTCAGGAGGAACACGAGCAGCATCTGCGGCTTATCCTGGAACTTCTTCGTAAAGAGCAGTTGTATGCCAAGTTTTCGAAATGTGACTTCTGGCTTCGTGAAGTCCACTTTCTAGGCCATGTGGTAAACAAGGATGGGATTCATGTTGATCCATCCAAGGTTGATTCGATCAAGAACTGGCATGCACCCCATACACCAACAGAAATCCGCCAATTCTTGGGTTTGGCAGGAAATTACAGAAGATTCATCAAGGATTTCTCCAAGATTGCGCAACCTCTCACCTTCCTAACTCAGAAGGGTGTCACCTATCATTGGGGTGATGCACAGGAATCTGCTTTTCAGCACCTAAAGGATAGACTTTGTAGCGCGCCTATCCTCTCATTGCCTGATGGCACATATGATTTTGTGGTTTATTGCGACGCTTCCATCCAAGGACTTGGTTGCGTGTTGATGCAACGTGACAAGGTCATTGCCTACGCATCACGCCAACTTAAATTTTCACGAAAGGAACTACACTACGCACGACTTGGAACTGGGAGCAGTTGTTTTCGCACTTAAGATATGGAGACATTACCTGTACGGTACCAAGTGCACCATTTACACCGATCACAGGAGTCTCGAGCATATCTTTAAGCAAAAGGAGTTAAACATGCGACAACGTCGATGAGTCGAACTCTTGAATGATTACGAATGCGCGATCAAGTATCATCCGGGCAAGGCCAATGTTGTGGCCGACGCCCTCAGTCGAAAGGATACTATACCTAAGCGTGTACGTGCTTTACAGCTTACCATCCAATCTAACCTTCCCGCTCAGATTCGTGATGCTCAGGTTGAAGCATTAAAAGCAGAGAACATCAGGGCTGAGTCCTTGTGAGGATCGAGGCAGCGGCTAGAACAAAAGGAAGACGGCGCTTACTATGTAACAGGGCGCATCTGGGTTCCACTTTATGGAGACTTACGCGAGCTTGTGATGGATGAAGCACATAAGTCTCGTTACTCGGTACATCCTAGTTCGGATAAGATGTACCACGATCTCAAGACTACGTATCGGTGGCCTGGTATGAAAGCCAACATAGCAACCTACGTTAGCAAATGTTTGACTTGTGCGAGAGTCAAGACTGAATATCAGAAGCCATCAGGCCTATTTCAACAACCAGAGATCCCGAAGTGGAAATGGGAGCAAATTTCCATGGATTTCGTTACTGGCCTGCCTAGATCTCAACACGGAAATGATACCATTTGGGTGATCATGGATCGACTGACCAAGTCTGCACATTTTCTGGCTATCAAGGAAACGGATAAGTTTTCTACTCTAGCAGACATCTACCTAAAGGAAGTAGTATCAAGGCACGGAGTGCCAACCTCCATCATTTCTGATCGTGACACGCGTTTTACTTCGGAACTGTGGGAAGCTATGCACAGGTCTTTTGGCTCACGTTTAGATATGAGCACCGCTTATCACCCACAGACGGATGGGCAATCTGAACGCACCATCCAGACCCTTGAAGACATGCTTAGGGCATGTGTAATCGATTTTGGTAATGGCTGGGAAAAACACCTCCCGTTAGTGGAGTTTTCATATAACAACAGTTACCACACCAGCATCCAGGCCGCTCCGTTCGAGGCATTGTATGGACGGAAGTGTCGATCACCTCTCTGTTGGGCAGAAGTTGGTGACAGTCAAATCACTGGCCCAGAACTCGTAGTAGATACAACAGAAAGGATTGCTCAGATACGATAGCGAATGTCGGCAGCTCGGGACAGTCAGAAAAGCTATGCAGATGAGCGAAGGAAACCACTCGAGTTCCAGGTTGGGGATCGAGTGCTACTCAAAGTCTCACCTTGGAAAGGTGTAGTTCGTTTTGGCAAACGAGGCAAGCTCAATCCGCGTTATGTCGGACCATTCGAAATCATTGAGAAAATTGGCAAGGTCGCTTACAAGCTAAATCTACCTGAAGAACTCAGCGGAGTTCACAATGTTTTCCATGTGTCGAATCTAAAGAAGTGTCTGTCAGATGAGACCCTCATAGTTCCTCTCAAGGAACTCACCATCGACGACCAGCTGCGATTCGTCGAAGAACCAGTAGAGATTATGGATCGAGATGTTAAGATTCTCAAGCGTACCAGAATACCTCTCGTCCGAGTTCGTTGGAACTCCCGTCGTGGCCCCGAGTATACCTGGGAACGAGAAGACCAAATGAAACTCATGTATCCCCAGCTGTTTAAGAAAAGTGCAACCACAACTGAGGCTGAAGCTACTGCAGAATTTCGGGATGAAATTCCAAACCAACGGGGGGATGATGTGACACCCCAGGAAAACCAGGAAACCAACGCAACATAACTAGCTTCCTCAGTAACCACGAGCTAAATTTCGGGACGAAATTTTCTTAACAGGGGGAGAATGTGACAACCCTCATAATTCCATGTACCCGTACAAATTATTAATGATAATTAAAGTGCTTGATGACTGTGCCGAATCAATTAATTGTTTTCTGATTACTGTGTTATACTTGCATGTGCTTGTTAACATACTAGTAGTATACAGAAAAGTTACTAAATAGTCCTGTGTACTTTCCTAAGCGTTGAAAATTAAAAGTGTTACAGAAATATACATATAGGACACTCCACGGATTAATTAAGCACTTTAACGAACCGGTATCAAACCAAACAACCGGACTTTACCTGGAACACAAAAATATTGCCAAACACATTGTTTTTATTTTTCTGAGCTAGTTAGGGTCCCCGAACACCCTAACACACTATACTATTACATAACATCTAAATAACTAACCAACACACTTAGAACCTAACCATAACCCCTAACCACCCATCACCACTCAACTAAACCAACCCCCCCCCCCAAACCGGTTGTGAGGTGGTACTCCACCCTTTGATTTTCTTTAATTATTTAATGGATTTGTTTAGTACATACGGAGCAAAAGATCTAGTGGTTAATAGGTTGTTGGAAGACTTGTATTATATAACCACTAGACTTTGCATATTCTTGTCATCCACCAACACCTCCCTCCATACAAGTCTCGGCTGAACCCACACTCCCACACATCCACCTTCATCCAATCTCCTTCAAGCATTCTAAGAGCATCCATAGGTGTTAGAAGGCATACAACGAAGCTCGGTGCGTTCGGAAGTTGAAGGACCACTCTAATCTTCTTTTAACCACCACTTTTCTTCACTTGAACTCTCCTAGCTTTGAGCTAGTGGTAAGAACTTAGATCCATTCATTATTCATGTTATTTAAGTGGTTTAAGTAAGTTACATGATGATATATTTAAAGAACACAAAGAAACTTGAACTAGAAACATGAACATAATGTTTACATCAAAAGGAAATGTGATGAAGTGATGTTAATATGAAGTTGTTTGATTCTTGTTGATTACCTGATGATTTGCTTGTTGATATTGATGTTTGATGTTGTTGTGATCACTAAACATGTTAACGGAATAAATCGAACACAAGTTAGAATGTTAAAAGCTAAAAACAGGAGTATGATTGGTGATTACAGCCAACTTCAGTTGGCTGTAACAGGACCTTAATAAAATGAAAAATGTATTTTCTAAAGTCTAGATTTAAGTATTATGAAATACGGTTCTAATGGCACTAGAATCATAATTTTTGGACTTCGTTTACTATTTTTAAAGTGTCGTTTTGTAATAGCAGCTAGAGCTGCATTTTTACTGCTGAAAATATGCGTTATGTTTTCTTTCATAACTTGAATTCTGTGTAGATTTAGATCATGAAATTTGTACTGTAGATGACCACCAATGTATTTGTAATTCTCTCACTGGAATTTCGTAAATCAGACTCTCGATAAATTTTAAATAAATTATTCCGTGGACTGCAGTCAGAAAAAGATAAATCTGAGTTCAGTCCGGAAAATGAATTTTTATAAAATATTGGTGATGAATTGGATCCCGAGATTTTTACACAATAATATTTGGATCTTTTAAGACCTTCTGTGAAAAGTTGGGAATTTTTGGAAAAAGTTAACAATTTTATTAAAATCCCCGAAAACAGCCTAGTTTTGAATATAAAAGCTGAATTGACATAAGTCGTAAATTGCGTGTCTAAATGTCGAGTATGTTATCTGAGGATTATCTAACATGTTATATGTCAATGAAAGTAACATGTGCAATATCGTATGCTTGTTCTTGAGTAGCTATAGGTGGAATGTTTATATGAGCGTGAACTATTAAAGTGTGTACATGTTATGTGATAGAAGTAATGAGTAAATAAACCGTACCTAGGATACGTGTTATGCGTGAGAAACTGATTGTTATCCGTACCTTATTAGGACGTGATTGACCGACCTTGACTGTTAGCTATATTTGAAAATCTAACCGAGCAAACCGAGGTGAGTTCACACTTTTCTACAAAGCATGGTAATTCCCGGTGGGAATGGGAATGGGTTCAGGAATAGGGATTCCTCGTCCTTTGGGACGTGTTCAGGAATGTAAATTCCTCGTCCTGTTGGGACGGATTAGACTTACTGGACTAGAATTCTATCAGCGAAGTCCCTCCCTTTTTGTATCGACTTAATCGCCGAGGCTATGGCGAGCGGGTTATTAGTTAATAGCGCTATTAGGTTTAACAAACCGCACACCGTGCCAGTTAGACGGGTGTGTACTAATGGACTATGGCACATCGGTGATGATAGACACCGACGCTAGGGCACAATTAATTTTCGTTAGTAGTCGATATGATAAACGAGTCTGGTAGTCTAAATAATGGGGTAGCCCCCACGGCCGGAGTGCCGGGCTGGAGAGCCAGGGAAGGTGGACATGGGATGGTTAACTAATAAACGTTTTCGAACTATGGGGTAACCCCCACGGCTGGATAGCTGAATGAAATTAAACTACGTTTTTGGAAACAACCCTAAAATGGACAACCAACCGTGAACTCACTCAACTTTGTTGTTGACTCGTTGCTACATGCTTTGCAGGTCGTTAGATGCTATAGAGCTTGCACATGGAGGTGGTCGTAGTGGGATGCAAACTGATATATCCCGTACTTAATAAATAAACTTTATGAACTTATGAAACTTATGTTTGGGTCTTTAAACTTATGAACCACGAATTTGTGTTTTGGTTTAACGTCTTATGCTTCCGCTGATTAAATTGAACTTGGTTAACTTCCTTTTGGTCGCCAATCGTATTGTGGTTGGTTTTATTTACCTAATTATGTTGTTCAATATGATTGGTGGCTCGATCCTGGTCATGTCACGCCTCCAAGCGGTGATACTCCGCATGGTGGATTTTGGGGGTGTGACAAGTAGCAGCTTTGGGTTACATTTGGATTCGAAGAACGCAAGATTGTGAGTTCATGTCCACCTTTTCTTTTAACTGTTTTTTGGTTTATAACTTCGGGGTGAAGTACATGTTACAAATTGTTACAAACATTTACATGCGGTATGGTTAGCTAAGGAAAGGTACTGCTAGATCATGTGAGTGGTAGGTATAACGCTTAAGACCATTAATCCTGGTAGTAGGACCGAGGGACATGAGTGATAGATCTATTTGGGTGTAGCAAGCCCCACCCATTTGGACCAGGGTTTGGCCCATGAGGTGACTATGTCTTACAGCCAGAAGCCCGGTGCAAAATCTGCTAGGTTTGAGCCTTCCTGCATCACGTCACACATATTAATGGCCTTGCAAACAATTAATGATTTGTTTCCTTGTTTGCTTTCATACCAGGGTTTACAAATACATACTTACTTATAATGATTACAAAGTTTATTCAAGCTCACACACTAAACACATGAACTCTCTCAACTTTTGTTGATGTTTTCAAACTACATGTATTTCAGGAAACTAAGTATGGATCTGACGGGCGTTAAAGTTTTCAAGTGTTGTTTGGAATAAAAGATGTCATCCGGTGTCGAATGGTTTGGAGTGTGTATCCTATCCTGGATAGGATACATATTTCAAAGCCTAGTTTTCATTAGTGTCTTTTGTGAAGTCCTTATGGAACTTAAAACTTGTTGGTGTTGTACTCTGAACGCGAAGTCTGTGTTTTGGGATTTAAAACAATGTTGCATGTAATGTTTTTAAAACTACCTATGGATGAACATCTTGGTTTTATCATATAGTTGTTGCTATGGTTGAATGCAATGATATTAAGCAAGTCACACATAATCACGCTTCCGCAAAAGTCAGGGTGTGACAGTTTGGTATCAGAGCTTCGATTGTAGCGAACTAGGATTCTTTCTCGAGTCTAGACTACAATCATTATGGCTCTCACGAAAATATTTTTACAACATGTTTTCATTGCATACACGAAACGCCCAGATCCAGGGAACAAACGTTTTTACAAAAGGAAAGACAAGAAACACGATTGCAAGGTTACATTTATGGTTTAGTCTGGGATAGACTGGGAAGGATAGAAAGTTTCATGAAGGATAATGTGGTACATGATTGAGTGATAACTCTCTTGATTGCATACTAAGTGTTAGTGGTTAATATATGTGCATATGTTATGAATGTTATGTTGCAGGCATTATTTCTTCTTCAGAGAGCGGATTATCAGATGTTGATGAACCTATGGCCCTCGTCTCTGATAGTGAGAGTGCACCCGAGCCGGAGATACTTACGTCAGACACTGAGAGTGACCCTGACATGATATCCGATGACGAGGACGACTTCCAGCCATTCGCGTTGCCTGACTTTGGAGATTATTTACTGTCACACCCCCAAAATCCACCATGCGGGGTATCACCGCTTGGAGGCGTGACGTGACCAGGATCGAGCCACCAATCATATTGAACAACTCAATTAAGTAAATAAAACCAAACGTAATACGATTGGTGACCAAAGCTAGTTAACCTTGTTTAGTTTAAACAGCGGAAGCATAAACGTGAGTTCAAAAGCATAAGTCCATAGTTCATAAGTTAAAGTTTCAAAACGCAAGTTTAGTAAGTTCATAAGGATTTAAATATTAAGCATGGGACATAACAGTCCGTACACCACAACGACTCCTTCCCCGTGCAAGCTCCAAGCATTTAGCGACCTGTAAGGCATGTGACAACGAGTCAACAACAAAGTTGAGTGAGTTCACGTTTGGTTGTTTTGTTTTAAGTTGTTTCTGAAAAACGTGGTTTGACTTTCGTTGGCTTATTTGCCGTGGGGGTTACCCCGTAGTTGAAAGTATGTTTAACCATTTACTTTTTCCTTACCCAATCCATAACCATGATCAGTGGGGGTTTTCCCTGTTTGAACTACTAGACGGTATGATATCGACTGCTACGCAAATAAGTTGTGCCCTATATCAGTGTCTATCATCACTGACAATCTGCCATAGTCCATTAGTACACTCCCGTCCTACCGGCACGGTGTGAGGTTTGTTAAACCTAATAGCGCTATTAACTAATGACCCGCTCGCCATTGGCCTCGGCGATTAAGTCGATATAAATTGAGGGACTTCATGATAGAGTTTTGTCTAGCTAGTTTAAAGGTTGTTGTCCTGCACCAGGAGGACGAACGTACGTATTCTGCACCAGGAGAATTCGTAGGTTTAATAATGGCATCCACTCTATGGAGGATGGCCATACATATCCTACCCAAGGAGGATATGTAGGTTTAGTTTTAATTCTTTAACCCATTCCCAAACCACCGGGAATCCCATGCCTTGTAGAAAGTGTGAACTCACCTCGGTTTGCTTGGTTAGATTCTCAATATAGCTAACATTCAAGGTCGGTCAATCACGTCCTAGTATGATTTACCAGTTAGTCATTTAGTGGCTTTCAAATAGAACACAAAGTTCCTACACGTATCTATCACACAACATGCATCACTGTAACGGTTTATGCCCATCTAAGTTTCCCGTCCATTCCCCACTCAAAATCAACATACGATAATGCACATAACATATATAACATGTCAAATCATTCACAGATAGCATACTCGACATTTAGACACGCAAGTCACAACTTATGTCAATTCAGCATTAATACTCAAAACCGGCTGTTTTCGGACATTTAAATAAAATAGTTAGATTATTCCAAAAATTCCCAAATTTTTATAGAATGTCAAAAACATTCCATATTTTCTTGTGTAAAAATATCGGGGTCCGGTTCATTACTCACATTTTATAAAAATTCATATTCGGGACTGAACTCAGATTCATGTATTTCTGACCATAGTCCACAAAAAAATTTATTAAAAATTCATCGTAAGTCCGATTTGCGAAATTCCAGTGGGGTAATTACAAATACTTCAGTTGTCATCTACAGTAAAATTTTCATGGTCCGATTGATCACAAAACTCAGGTTATGACTGAAAGTACGACACCCATTTATTGCTGTCAAAATTCAGCTTAAGTTGCTGTTACAAATTAACACTTTAAAAATAGTAAACGGAGTCCAAAAATTACGATTCCGGTGCCATTAGAACCGTATTTCATAATAACATATTTTAGATTCAAAATATCGATTTTTTGTTGAGTTTAAGACCTGTTTACAGCCAACTGAAGTTGGCTGTAAAGTATGGACAGATTGCTGTTTTTAGTTTCTAGCTTACTAGTTTGTGTTCGGTTGATCCCGTTAATCATGTTTAGTGGCCGCAACAATATCAAACATCAATATTAACCAATAGATCAGCAAGTAATCAGCAATATAATCGCAACAACACAAGATTTACATCATTTACCCAAATAACTTCTCTTTATCCATCTTTAACACATTATGTTCTAGACTAGTTCATGAGCCTTAGAGTTTCTTACCTTTTTATCATTCTAACGTCTATTAACCACTAAAATAACATAAAGAATGAACGGATCTAAGTTCTTACCACTAGCTCAAGGCTAGGGAAGTTCGAGTGAAGAAAAGTGGTGGTTAAAAGAAAACGAGAGAGGTCCTTCAACTTCCGAACACACCGAGCTTCGTTGTCGACCTTCTAACACCTTTGTGTGCTTGTAAAATGCTTGAAAGTGATCAAGTAATGGTGGTGGTGTGGTGATGATGGGGCTGCCGTGAATGAAGAAGGAAGGGAGAGAGAATGATGGTGTTGTTGGTGTGGTGATTATGATGGAAGTTAGGAGCTCTTGGTACATACTTATATCCATGTTCTAGTATTAACTCTTGTATATAATGTTCCTCATGTGCCAACATAATCCAATATTATAATCAATTAAAATCTTGATGTGGGCCCTTGGTGTTGGCCGATCCTAGGTGGGGGGGGGGGGGGTAGTAGACTAGGTTAAACTAAATAGTTACAATCTAGTTTAATCTTAAGTATTAGTTACATATATTAGTTAGTAGATATTTGTGAGAGATGTCACGCTGTTCGGGAACCATGACTAGCTCAATAAGAGTGAAACGATGTGTTTGACGATATTTTTGTGTTCCGGGTAAAGTCCGGTTGTTCGGTTTGACGCTGTTCCGTTGAAGTGCTTAATTATTCCGTTAAGTGTCCTACATATATATTTTTGCAACGTTTTTAATTTTTAACACTCAGGAAAGCACAGAGGACTTTTTAGTAACTCTTCTGTATACTACTAGTATGTTAACAAATACGCGTAAGCATAACACAGATATCAGAAAGCAGTTAAGTAATTCCACACAGTCGTCAAGCACATTTATTATTATTAATAAACTGTACGGTTACATGTAAATTCTAGGGTTGTCACATTCTCCCCCTGTTAAGAGAATTTCGTCCCGAAATTTAGCGCGTGGTTACTGAGGAAGCTAGTTAAGTTGCATTGTTTTCCAGATTTTCCTGGGGTGTCACATCATCCCCCCGTTGATTTGGAATTTCGTCCCGAAATTCTGCAGTAGCTTCAGCCTCAGTAGTGGTTGCGTTTTTCTTAAACAGCTGGGGATACTTGAGTTTCATTTGGTCTTCTCGTTCCCAGGTATACTCTGGGCCACGACGAGCATTCCAACGAACTCGAACGAGAGGTATTCTTGTGTGCTTGAGAATCTTAACATCTCGATCAGTAATCTCTACTGGTTCCTCGACGAATCGCAGCTGGTCGTCGATTGTGAGTTCCTTGAGAGGAACTATGAAGGTCTCATCTGACAGACACTTCTTTAGATTTGACACGTGGAATACGTTGTGAACTCCGCTGAGTTTTTCGGGTAGATTCAACCTGTAGGCTACCGTACCAATTTTCTCAATGACTTCGAATGGTCCGATATAACGCGGATTGAGTTTGCCTCGTTTGCCAAAGCGGACTACACCTTTCCAAGGTGAGACTTTGAGTAGCACTCGATCCCCAACCTGGAGCTCGAGTGGTTTTCCTCCCTTATCAGCATAGCTTTTCTGACGGTCACGAGCTGCCGCCATTCGCTGCCGTATCTGAGCAATTTTCTCGGTGGTATCTACCACATGTTCTGGGCCAGTGATTTGGCTGTCACCAACTTCTGCCCAACAGAGAGGCGATCGGCATTTGCGTCCGTATAATGCCTCAAATGGAGCGGCTTGGATGCTGGTGTGGTAGCTGTTGTTGTACGAAAACTCCACTAACGGGAGGTGCTTTTCCCAGCCATTGCCGAAGTCGATTACGCATGCCCTAAGCATGTCTTCCAAGGTTTGGATGGTAGGTTCAGATTGCCCATCCGTCTGCGGGTGATAAGCGGTGCTCATATCTAAACGTGAGCCAAAGGATTTGTGCATTGCTTGCCACAGTTCAGAAGTAAAACACGCGTCACGATCAGAAATGATGGAGGTTGGCACTCCGTGCCTTGACACTACTTCCTTTAGATAAATGTCTGCAAGAGTAGAAAACTTATCCGTTTCTTTGATAGCCAGGAAATGTGCAGACTTGGTCAGTCGATCTACGATCACCCAAATGGTATCGTTTCCGCGTTGAGATCTGGGCAGGCCGGTAATGAAATCCATGGAAATTTGCTCCCATTTCCATTTCGGGATCTCCGGTTGTTGGAGTAGGCCTGATGGTTTTTGATATTCAGACTTGACTCTCGCACAAGTCAAGCACTTACTGACGTAGGTTGCTATGTGGGCTTTCATGCCAGGCCACCAATACGTAGTCTTGAGGTCGTGGTACATCTTGTCCGAACCAGGATGTACTGAATAACGAGACTTATGTGCTTCATCCATCACAAGCTCGCGTAAGTTGCCATAAAATGGAACCCAGATGCGTCCGTTGACATAGTAGGCACCGTTTTCCTTTAGTTCCATCCGCTGCCTCGATCCTCGTAAGGATTCAGCCCTGATATTCTCTGCTTTCAATGCTTCAACCTGAGCATCACGAATCTGAGAGGGAAGGTTAGATTGGATGGTAAGCTGTAAAGCACGTACACGCTTAGGTAAAGTATCCTTTCGACTGAGGGCGTCGGCCACAACATTGGCTTTGCCCGGATGATATTTGATAGCGCATTCATAATCATTCAAGAGTTCGACCCATCGGCATTGTCGCATGTTTAACTCTTTTTGCTTGAAGATATGCTCGAGACTCCTGTGGTCGGTGTAAATGGTGCACTTTGTACCGTACAGGTAATGTCTCCATATCTTAAGTGCGAAGACAACTGCTCCCAGCTCCAGATCGTGAGTAGTGTAATTTCTTTCATGAACCTTGAGTTGGCGTGATGCGTAGGCAATGACCTTGTCACGTTTCATCAATACGCAACCAAGTCCTTGGATGGAAGCGTCGCAATAAACCACGAAATCATCGGTGCCTTCGGGCAATGAGAGGATAGGCGCGCTACAAAGTCTATCCTTTAGGTGTTGAAATGCGGACTCCTGTGCATCACCCCAACGATAGATGACACCCTTCTGAGTCAGCGAAGTGAGAGGTTGCGCAATCTTGGAGAAATCCTTGATAAACCTTCTGTAATATCCTGCCAAACCCAAGAATTGGCGGATTTCTGTTGGTGTACGGGGTGCAGGCTAGTTCTTGATCGATTCAACCTTAGATGGATCCATATGAATCCCATCCTTGTTTACCACATGGCCTAGAAAATGGACTTCGCGAAGCCAGAAGTCACATTTCGAAAACTTGGCATACAACTGCTCTTTTCGAAGAAGTTCCAGCATAAGTCGTAGGTGCTGCTCGTGTTCCTCCTGACTCTTAGAATAGATCAGGATATCGTCGATGAACACAATAACGAACTTATCCAGGTAAGGCTTGCACACTCGGTTCATGAGATCCATGAAGACCGCTGGTGCATTCGTCAGCCCAAATGGCATAACCAGAAACTCGTAATGGCCGTAACGAGTTCTGAATGCTGTTTTGGAGACGTCCTCATCTCGGACTCTCAGCTGATGGTATCCCGATCTCAAATCAATCTTAGAGTAATAGCTCGACCCTTGCAGCTGGTCGAATAAGTCGTCAATACGCGGAAGAGGATAATGATTCTTCACAGTCACCTTGTTGAGCTCGCGATAGTCAATACACATTCTGAAAGTACCATCCTTCTTCTTTACGAACAAGACTGGAGCTCCCCAGGGCGAAGAGCTAGGACGTATAAAACCCTTTTCCAAGAGTTCTTGTAACTGCGTGGATAGTTCTTCGAGTTCTGATGGAGCTAGACGATATGGTGCTCGAGCTACTGGCGCTGCTCCAGGAGCTAGCTCGATTTGAAACTCAACTTGGCGATGAGGCGGAAGACCAGGTAATTCCTCAAATTGCCGCCTCCATTGTTGCCTCCATTGTTGTTCCCGTTTCCTTGGTCGTTGTTGTTCTGATTCCGGTTCAGTTGGGGGCAGTTTCTCTTAAAGTGGCCTTCAGCGCCACACTGAAAGCATCCTTTATTGCCCTGTTGTTGTTGCTGCTGATGGGCCTGTGGAGCTTGTTGCTGTTGGCGATTCTGATTCATAGGACGCGGGCTCCTGCAATCCTTAGCTTCATGACCCAGCTTTTGACATCTCTGACAGCGACCTTTGTTGCACTGCCCGCTGTGATGCTTGTTGCACCGGTTGCACTTGGGGTGGTTTCCTCGGTATCCACCCTGTCCTTGGTTACCAGAAGATTGCTGACCAGGACTCTGGTAGTCATCAGTCTTTCGCTGCTGAGACTAAACTGAAGTAGAACCCTTTCCGAAGTTCCCATCCCATTTTCGCTTGTTATCGGTAGGTGCATCAGAAGTAGCTGTGGCACTGATACGTTTGGGTAGCCTGTTTTGCTCCACCGCCTGGTCGGTGAGACGATGAGCCAACTTGATGATTTGCTATATGGTACCCAGATTGGCTGAAGTCACGTGACTTTGAATCTCCGGTACCAGGCCCTTGAGGTACAGCTCGATTCGTTTGATGGGAGGGTCCACCATAGTTGGACACAGGATGGCCAGCTCGTTTGACCTCTTAGTATACGCCTCAATCTCAGATCCCGTCATCTTCAGATTGTAAAATTCCACTTCTAGCTTGTGGATGTCATCCCGACTACAGTACTCCTCTTTGATCAGCTCTTTGAAACCATTCCAGGGCGTGGCATTAGCAACTGCCAGTCCTAGTAGTTGAACCTGTGCCTTCCACCAGGTTAACGCAGCTCCTTCAAGTGTTCCGGTAGCATATTTCACCCTACGGTCTTCGGGGCATTCGCACATCTCGAAAACAGTCTCAAGCTTTTCAAACCAGTGAAGAAGGCCCACTGCTCCTTCGGTGCCACTGAAAGTGGTAGGTCGGCAGTCCATGAACGTCTTGAACGTGCACACAGGAGGTTGAGCATGTTGGCCTGTTTGCGCGAGAATAAAAGATAAGGTTAAGCACGAGAGTTGGTTTGAGAAGGTAGGATCTAAACGTCCTAAGGTGAGTTGGTATGGCAGGTTATACCTCCTGCAGGGTTAGCTGCGAGTGCCTCCGCAACTCGTTCGTTGATCAAAGCCGTCAACTGGGCTTGAGTGAGGTTGATACGTCCTTTGCGTCCGCTCATGATCTTCATAATGAGGCAACGTAAGTGAGGAAAGTGTCGCGAAAGTGTGTAAGTGTGGGACGACAATAGAGAGTAAGCACACAAGGTTCAAATAGAAACTACCACATTATCTAATGCACAGTGAGAACTATCTAACCGACAATATAACATAAATCATACCACTTATGATGTCGAGTCTTGCACGTGGAGCGAAGTGTCGTTGTGGATCGTTGAGCACTGTACTGGTTATAGTCTGGTTTTTATCAAAAACTTTTCCCTTTTTAAAAACCAAGTTCACTATAACCAATGGCTCTGATACCAATCTGTCACACCCCCAAAATCCACCATGCGGGGTATCACCGCTTGGAGGCGTGACGTGACCAGGATCGAGCCACCAATCATATTGAACAACTCAATTAAGTAAATAAAACCAAACGTAATACGATTGGTGACCAAAGCTAGTTAACCTTGTTTAGTTTAAACAGCGGAAGCATAAACGTGAGTTCAAAAGCATAAGTCCATAGTTCATAAGTTAAAGTTTCAAAACGCAAGTTTAGTAAGTTCATAAGGATTTAAATATTAAGCACGGGACATAACAGTCCGTACACCACAACGACTCCTTCCCCGTGCAAGCTCCAAGCATTTAGCGACCTGTAAGGCATGTAACAACGAGTCAACAACAAAGTTGAGTGAGTTCACGTTTGGTTGTTTTGTTTTAAGTTGTTTCTGAAAAACGTGGTTTGACTTTCGTTGGCTTATTTGCCGTGGGGGTTACCCCGTAGTTGAAAGTATGTTTAACCATTTACTTTTTCCTTACCCAATCCATAACCATGATCAGTGGGGGTTTTCCCTGTTTGAACTACTAGACGGTATGATATCGACTGCTACGCAAATAAGTTGTGCCCTATATCAGTGTCTATCATCACTGACAATCTGCCATAGTCCATTAGTACACTCCCGTCCTACCGGCACGGTGTGAGGTTTGTTAAACCTAATAGCGCTATTAACTAATGACCCGCTCGCCATTGGCCTCGGCGGTTAAGTCGATATAAATTGAGGGACTTCATGATAGAGTTTTGTCTAGCTAGTTTAAAGGTTGTTGTCCTGCACCAGGAGGACGAACGTACGTATTCTGCACCAGGAGAATTCGTAGGTTTAATAATGGCATCCACTCTATGGAGGATGGCCGTACATATCCTACCCAAGGAGGATATGTAGGTTTAGTTTTAATTCTTTAACCCATTCCCAAACCACCGGGAATCCCATGCCTTGTAGAAAGTGTGAACTCACCTCGGTTTGCTCGGTTAGATTCTCAATATAGCTAACATTCAAGGTCGGTCAATCACGTCCTAGTATGATTTACCAGTTAGTCATTTAGTGGCTTTCAAATAGAACACAAAGTTCCTACACGTATCTATCACACAACATGCATCACTGTAACGGTTTATGCCCATCTAAGTTTCCCGTCCATTCCCCACTCAAAATCAACATACGATAATGCACATAACATATATAACATGTCAAATCATTCACAGATAGCATACTCGACATTTAGACACGCAAGTCACAACTTATGTCAATTCAGCATTAATACTCAAAACCGGCTGTTTTCGGACATTTAAATAAAATAGTTAGATTATTCCAAAAATTCCCAAATTTTTATAGAATGTCATAAACATTCCATATTTTATTGTGTAAAAATATCAGGGTCCGGTTCATTACCCACATTTTATAAAAATTCATATTCGGGACTGAACTCAGATTCATGTATTTCTGACCATAGTCCACAAAACAATTTATTAAAAATTCATCGTAAGTCCGATTTGCGAAATTCCAGTGGGGTAATTACAAATACTTCAGTTGTCATCTACAGTAAAATTTTCATGGTCCGATTGATCACAAAACTCAGGGTATGACTGAAAGTACGACACCCATTTATTGCTGTCAAAATTCAGCTTAAGTTGCTGTTACAAATTAACACTTTAAAAATAGTAAACGGAGTCCAAAAATTACGATTCCGGTTCCATTAGAACCGTATTTCATAATAACATATTTTAGATTCAAAATATCGATTTTTTGTTGAGTTTAAGACCTGTTTACAGCCAACTGAAGTTGGCTGTAAAGTATGGACAGATTGCTGTTTTTAGTTTCTAGCTTACTAGTTTGTGTTCGGTTGATCCCGTTAATCATGTTTAGTGGCCGCAACA
This sequence comes from Helianthus tuberosus, assembly GCA_030545235.1. Lineage (NCBI taxonomy): Eukaryota > Viridiplantae > Streptophyta > Magnoliopsida > Asterales > Asteraceae > Helianthus > Helianthus tuberosus. The sequence continues at coordinate 1,159,249 of JARYGA010055520.1, forward strand.
ATATCAAACATCAATATTAACCAATAGATCAGCAAGTAATCAGCAATATAATCGCAACAACACAAGATTTACATCATTTACCCAAATAACTTCTCTTTATCCATCTTTAACACATTATGTTCTAGACTAGTTCATGAGCCTTAGAGTTTCTTACCTTTTTATCATTCTAACGTCTATTAACCACTAAAATAACATAAAGAATGAACGGATCTAAGTTCTTACCACTAGCTCAAGGCTAGGGAAGTTCGAGTGAAGAAAAGTGGTGGTTAAAAGAAAACGAGAGAGGTCCTTCAACTTCCGAACACACCGAGCTTCGTTGTCGACCTTCTAACACCTTTGTGTGCTTGTAAAATGCTTGAAAGTGATCAAGTAATGGTGGTGGTGTGGTGATGATGGGGCTGCCGTGAATGAAGAAGGAAGGGAGAGAGAATGATGGTGTTGTTGGTGTGGTGATTATGATGGAAGTTAGGAGCTCTTGGTACATACTTATATCCATGTTCTAGTATTAACTCTTGTATATAATGTTCCTCATGTGCCAACATAATCCAATATTATAATCAATTAAAATCTTGATGTGGGCCCTTGGTGTTGGCCGATCCTAGGTGGGGGGGGGGGGTAGTAGACTAGGTTAAACTAAATAGTTACAATCTAGTTTAATCTTAAGTATTAGTTACATATATTAGTTAGTAGATATTTGTGAGAGATGTCACGCTGTTCGGGAACCATGACTAGCTCAATAAGAGTGAAACGATGTGTTTGACAATATTTTTGTGTTCCGGGTAAAGTCCGGTTGTTCGGTTTGACGCTGTTCCGTTGAAGTGCTTAATTATTCCGTTAAGTGTCCTACATATATATTTTTGCAATGTTTTTAATTTTTAACACTCAGGAAAGCACAGAGGACTTTTTAGTAACTCTTCTGTATACTACTAGTATGTTAACAAATACGCGTAAGCATAACACAGATATCAGAAAGCAGTTAAGTAATTCCACACAGTCGTCAAGCACATTTATTATTATTAATAAACTGTACGGTTACATGTAAATTCTAGGGTTGTCACATTCTCCCCCTGTTAAGAGAATTTCGTCCCGAAATTTAGCGCGTGGTTACTGAGGAAGCTAGTTAAGTTGCGTTGTTTTCCAGATTTTCCTGGGGTGTCACATTTACCCCTCGCTGATGCTATTCCAGACGAGGATCCTTTTCTCATTCCTCTTCCAGTCCATGACCATCTCATTATTGGGCATCCTGTTGGTGAGCATATCGTGCTTCCGATCCTCGATCCTGTTCCTCTCGTGGTCATCCCTCCTAAGGATTGGCCTTTTGACGATTTGTTTGATGATGACGTTGATTTGTTTGTTGATGGTTCTCTTGTTGACGCCCAGGGTGATGGAGAGATAGACAAGGATGTTATTGCTATCCCACCTCCTGAGATTGCTGTCATTGAGTTATCCTCTGATTCTAGTTTGCACTCTGTTTCAGACTCCTTTGAGTCTGTGACGTCCTCAGCTTTACAGGCGGTCGGATTGCAGCGATACGCTACTGATCCTGACGATGATACGGCTATGTCTGCTACACCATCTCCTCCACACGACCCCGAGCCTGGTCCTGAGCCAGATCTTGCTCCCGTAGATCAGCCTGATGTTGCACCTGCTGATCCTGAGCCCATGCCTGATCATGACCCTATTCCTTTTGGTTTACCAGACATTGCACCCCTTATTCCTAACCCAGTTCCTGCACCTGTTGATCCTCCTATTGTTGAGCCACTTATTCCTCCACCCGCACCCGCTGATGTTGTTCCTCTCCCTCCGGTAGAGTCCGATGTCCATCATGTTGATTTACCTATCGTTTTCTTACAGGACATCCCTGCACCCCGTCCAGGGGAAGGTACTTCAGGCCAGCACCCGCATGATGATCCCTTTGCTTCAGCAGCATCTTCTCAGATCCCACAGGCTGCACCGTTTGATCCTTTCACTTCTTCACCACTCGATGAGCCAATCCGATGGTTCCCACCGTACTCTATGCCGATTTCAGATCCCTACCATCCCTCCCATTTTGTTGGCTATACGCAGGATGAGTTGCTTTTCTCACTTCAGCTTCATTTTGAGTTTATGAGTCGTAGAGTTTTGGAGCTTGAGCTGACTCCGCGTCCCCTACCGTGTCCTTGTCAGCCTGCTTTTGTTCCCCCACATTCATCACCATCTCCTTATGCACATCCACCTGCTCCTCTTACTCCTTTTCCAGAGTTTGATGTTCAAATCCGTACCGTCGAGCAGCAGATCAGTTAGTTGCGTCGTCATGTGTGCAAGCTCGAGGAGGAGCTCGCACATCTTCTCAGTTTGCTTTTCCTCCCTCCTCCACCTCCGCCATCAGTACAGTAGGTTTTTGGTTTTATGCAGATGCATTACTTTTGGTGAGAGCACCACTATTGAGCCGAGATTGTGAAGATTTTTGAAGACCACCTTTTGACTATATGACTTTTGTATATTGACAGACCTATTGGACAAGGGTAGTGTGACCCTGTGTCCCTTTTGATATGATACACTTTGTAAAGCATGCAACAACACTCTGTGGTCGATGATTAATGAAAGCTCAATCGTCATGTTCTCATTAAACACGTTGTTGATTTACATGTTTGTGCTATGATTGTGATGTTAAATGCTTACTTGCTATGATAAATGCTATTATATATACGTACTATTTATTATTTAACGAATAAGACCTTGCCTATACAATCTTCTTCTTAGAAGATGCCTCCTCGAAAGAACACTCAGTTGCCCACGACCGAGGTAGAATTACAAGAACGCATCTCACAGGCAATCGCACAACACGAGGCCCTTCGCTCCAAACACAGCGGAGGTACCTCAGGAATAACCCACCTAACGGTAATGTTTAAGTCACCTAAGACACATTACAATATGTTTGGACATTTCCAAGTGTGCTTTGCTAATGCTTTCTGTGATGATGTTGCTTGGGTACAGGCTATACCTACAAGCAGTTTTTGGACTGCAAGCCTCTGAACTTCAACGAAACTGGAGGTGCTATAGCTTTTGTGAGATGGGCCGAGAATAAGGATTCTGTTTTGCGAATGAGCAAATGTACTCCAGAGCAACAAGTCACGTACATTTCTGGGCTGTTTCAAGATTGTGACAACTGTGTTCTGTAATCATCGTATAATGTAAAACAATGTTGATTATCAATAAAACAATGTGCTTTGGTGTTATTATATGTGTTATTGTGTTTAATGATTTTACAATTTGATTCGATTCCGATTTCAAGCTTTAACTCGCTTTCTTGAAGGTTATACGCAAACTGATGCATAAACGCAATCAGTTTAACGCGACGTACACTCCGGAACTGTGACATAAGTCAAACATACCCTAAATATCCTTTACATAAATTAGAATTAAGTTTCGAAGGATTCGGTATGGCAAAAACATGTTTATTTGAACTAAAGAACTAATTACGACAAAACTGCGAAACGAACGTTGGTGACCGCCCGGATAATATTTAAATCCCAAAAATATTCTTTTATGATTAAAATTTTATTTTTAATCAGGTTCGTGTTGAAAAATAAATTTAAAACTCTTAAAAACGTTATTTTTCAAGTTTAAGCGCGTACCGCGTGTTTCTGCGCGACACAGTGCTTCTACTGCAAACCGCAGACAACGCAGCCAGTCTCGGCAACTGAAATTTATTTCAGCAATATTTTGGCGAGTTTATTTTTATAGAAAAATAAAAATAATTTAGAACGCCATAAACCGGGATTTAAACGCTAGATAAAATACCCGGTATCCAGCTAAATACCTGTTTTTATCTAATTTACCATCAATATTACACATGGACCCCCTCCCCCTTCCATTTTCACGGTCACTTATGTGTGGCCCCACCAATATATTTTGCTAGATCTTGCAAATATTCTATTAGATCTTTGGTGGACACTTGTTGTTGCATGACAATCCCATATCTTCCATATAATCCTTCCATATCACTTCATATCTTCACACAAGATTATAATCTTTCCTACATCACTCCATATCCCTCACTCTCTCTCTCCTCCCAACCGTCCACCTCTCTTCTCTCTCCATCTTCAAACCTTCAAACTTTGTTCTTCATATTCAAGCTCCATTTCTAGCCATATTCAAGTTGGTGTGAAGATCCAAAGGTGTTTCCAAGGTGCTTTCAAGTGATTTCAAGCTCCATATCATCAAAACCTCATCCAACAACCTACTTGAATCTTGAAGGTATAACCTTTATGTTTAAATAATACTTTTGATTCTTGGTTGTTCTTGATGATTTGAAGTTTCTCTTGAATCTTGGAATTTTCACAAACTTGAAATCTAAAAAGAAATGAGTCTTGATACAAATAAAAATGGTGGTGATATATATGTATATATAACCGTACATATATACATGTGTGTTTGAGTTTCGAGCTTTATTTTTGATAAGTACATGTTTAGGTTGTTGCTTGTTCTTGAATAATAGTTAAAATGCAAGTGATTGATGATCTATGTATGATATGTAAAATGTTCAAGTACATCAGCAAATGAACATGAATAAGTTTCATATTTGATGCATTTAAACTCATATAAAATGATGTTGATATGATAGTATGCTTTAGACACTTGTACATGGGGATACATGTTGATTTAAAGCTCAAGAAGTGATAAAAAAAATGATTGTATGAAAAAAATGTTTTTGAACAGGTTATAAACACTAAAAATAATATTATTTGGTATATTATAATGGCATGAAACTTTGACATAGGTTTGATGGCTTTGCATGTTATACATATAGCTTAAAAAGTGGTAAAATATGTGAAATTTGCATGATTTATGTGCTCTATTTAAGACCTGCACTATCATGAGTATAACCACTATTTTATTCAGTAAATAACATGGGTTATGTCAAAATATCAAGTCGTTTCGATTTGGGATGGTTAGGGTAATGTTTGATGCAAAACTATGCGGTAAAACGGTTAAAAATCGCCTTTTCGAAGGATTTTTACAAAACTGTTTTTGATCAGTAACCAAACTGATATTTTTGATATAAAAATAAGTATTTTAACTTATATTAAGTTTACTTGGTGTTTGGTTAGTCATACGTGACTTCCGACGCCCAAAAATGTCACCGAATCGCTAAAATAAGTGTTTTTCGACATACACTAGAATGGGTTATTCATGGGTAAATTTTATGTGTTACAATGTGCTATGTGTTTTACAATATGTGTATGATGATGTGTTAGTGTTGACAATATTATGTGTATTACGCTTGAGTATATATATACAAATACACCAATATAATCAAAAATAATAACTTTTCGAGAAATCTCAAAGTTATGTGAAAATTCTAAGTATCGGAGAAACTTAGGTATTTTGTGGGTTTTTTATTATTAAATCATTCTTATTTAATTTAGGACGAATAAACAATTTGAGGGATTGTGTTAACATATAAAAACGCACCCAAAGGTGAGTACATAGATCCCCTCTTTTTACTGTTTTCGATTGTTTTGGGGTGATTCATATGTATCAAAATGATTTCGATATTCTAACGATGGTTTCAAAACGATTGAGATGGTTTATACTAAACTAATAAAGATTTCGACAATGTGAACGAACTTGTTGGTTGTAGTTACATAACTGTCACACCCCGACCACGTAGAACATACAAAACGTGGCGGAAACGTCGGGGAGTGTTGTAACAGAATTAATGTTTCACAACAATGGAAATTAAAGTTTCGTTTTATTAATCAAACATGAGAGTTTACATTGTTTTAAACAAGAAACAAAGAGTACATAACATAAATTAACTAGTTCTTGTCTCTTTTTAAGTCACTAAGGCACAGGTCCGCCTAAGTATGTCTTGATAAGTCCTATGCTTCATCTCCTGAAAACACATGTGAAAATAGGTACGTCAGCATAAAAATGCCTGTGAGATACATAGGTTTTGTAAAAATAGGATTCATGACTTATGTTTGAGAAAATGTTTAGTCATGAACCTTGTTATTTGCTTTGTCTTGCAAATCATTTGAAAAATGATAAGATCAGATGATATGTATAAATAAGAGAATAATGTATGGTCAAATGAATAACCATGTAAAATGAGTTTTGTATAAGATAAGTTTGTTTGTAAATCAATGTCTTGTGAAAAGTATGTTATTTGTATAAAATGTTATATGTCTAAATTGAAATGATTCAAATAACGCTACAATATGTGATACCATACAAACACTTATATAGAGGAAGTACCAGCGGCGTATCCACCATGCTTGTATCATATTACACACGCCTCGCTACTTAAATCACTTACTCCAACCAAACCACCAAGATGTAATGTTTAACAATTGTAGAAATGTTTATGTATAGTCAAATGTCTATTGTCAAATGTAAATCATGTCAACAGATACAAATGGTTCACACGGTTCAACAGTTACAAACGGTTCATATAATCAAAGGGTTACGACGGTTCACATAGTCAAATAGTTACAACGGTTCAAAATGTAGTATAATGTGTTCATATGCTGGATGAGCATATGCAACAGAAATGCAATGTAAAACAATGTACTAAGTATGCACACAATGGACATACATAGCATGAAATGTAATGTAGAACGATGTACTAAGTACACACACAATGGGCATACATAGCATGTAATGTAAAACGATGTACTAAGTACGCACACAATGGGCATACATAGCATGTAATGTAAAACGATGTACTAAGTACGCACACAATGGGCATACATAGTATGTAATGTAAAACGAAGTACTAAGTACGCACACAATGGGCATACATAGCATGAAATGTAATGAAATCATGTACTATAATGTACTAACGAACATAGCAGGTATATGATGTGAAAACATGAAAGCATGAAAGTAACAAGTAGGCACATGTGTTTCACCCCAAAACAGTTTGGAAAACAGTAAAAGAGGGGTCTATGTACTCACCTGAGAGTGCTTAGGAGTCTTGCACAACTACCAAGCAAGCTAGAGGAGTCCCAGAATTTAAACGGTACCTAATATAGGTAACTACATAAATAACCCGGACCTAAATCGGAGGATCGGATAGAATGAGGGCTCGTAAACTAGATGAGTATTGGAACTCATGTAGTATGGTTTACAAAAGCCTACATACTAAATGAAACCTAGTCTAAGCGCTTACGACCCATTACGACCCGTTTAGGTAGCTTATGCTACTTTAACGCATCGTTCGCGTTAAACGCGTTCGGACCGCCTAACTAGTCCTATGATAAGTAATATATGCCTTAACATGTCTAATATGGTTGTCAAATCAGTTTAGATGTCAAAAGTTATGTTACATATGATTAAAACAAATTTTGGCATCAAAGGGGTATTTTGGTAATTTACCTAAGGCATATAAACCACCTATCATACAACTACCTAAACGAAGCGACCATAAGGTATAACCCCGGAAGGTTATTCCCTATATACTATGGTCACCTAAGGTATTTGGTCAGATCCTAATGATAGACCAAATGGGTCGGGTTCGAAGGTATAAGCGATTTATCAGATCGCTTACCCTACGACCCTAGACAACATGGTAATCAGTAGGCATAGTCCCAAGGGACTATAACCATCGTGATTACAATCACGTTGCGAAGTTCAAACGAACTTCGCATTGACCATAAACTGGTCAATGCAGAAAGTCAAACAAAGTTTGACTTTCTGACTCGAAAAGCAATAAAAGAAAGAAAAGAACGAAAGAATACTTACGAAGGGTCCCCGAATGCTAATTTCGATTCGAGTAGCTCAGGTATGAAACAAAGGTTCCAACTTAGAGATTCTCAAACCAAAATTCTTGTGATTTTTGCAATGGGGGTGGATGGGTATATATAGGATTTCCCGAACCGTTAGGATCGTTTCTTGGAAAAAGTGCTTCAATCTTGGCCATACACTAGCACCCATGGTATTGTAATACCATGTGCCCAAAATACCAGCCCATAGATTCCCAAAACCATGTGCAACAAGTGGGAAGGACTAGATTCGATGTATAAGCAAACATCTTTCAGAAATGACAGTTTTGGTCCCTGTTATGTGTTTAAGCCATTTCCGACATGTTTAAGGCCCGTTAACCCCATTTCAAAGCTCTAAAATGAAGTTAAAGTATAGGGAACTTAAAATGTGCTTAAAAATATCTCGGATGTCGGTTCGTTTGGTCGTACGGTTGCGTTGTTCGCTTAATTACGACGGAATGCGCATAAGCGCGAAAAACGATCCAAAATGCGTGACGAATGGATTTTTCTTATGCCAAACACTAAACTAAAATATTTTAGTGCTTACATAAATTTTTGGATGTCCGGATGTATTCAGAACGTAAGTTATGCGCGAAAGTGCAAACTTGTGCACTTTTTTACGCTTTTAGTCCCTGAAAGACCCAAAAGTTTATTTTATCACACCGAACCCCTCAAAGCCTATTTCTAAGCTACGTGAAGGATATTTATGGTATGTTTAACTTATGGTCATGTTCCGGAATGTTTGTTACAGTTCAAATTGGCATACTTTCGCAGTTTGTCAACTTTAGTCCCTGTAAGCGAATTAACTTGTTTTTGCCATACCAAAGCCTTCAAAACTTATTTCTAAGTTATGTAAAGGTTATTTAAGGTATGTTAAGTATATTTCACTATTCCGGAGTGTTTGTTACATTAAACTGGTTATATTTACGCATCAGCGCACGTATAACCTTCCAGAAAGCGATTTAGAGCTTGAATTCGAACAAGAGTTGATATGTGAAAATGATACACATATTTTTACAGATCCCAAGTATGAAATAAAATATTTCATTGGCTTGGTATTTGTTTGATGGTCGCAGTGACACAGGTGTCACAGTCTCCCCTACTTTAGGAAATTTCGTCCCGAAATTAATTCGTAGGAGTCTGTCTGTAACTTTGTGTTAAATAGCCATCAAAGATATGTAAAGCATAATCTTGTTATTTTCCTCAACGGATATTTTTCAGAAGCGAAAATGAACGAACGGAGTCATTTTCTTCAACGGGTTCTTCGAAAATGGAAAATAATGGATTTTTAATTAAACGGATATACATTTCCCTCAACGGATATTATTCAGAACGAAAATGAACAACGGGGTCATTTTCCTCAATGGTTATTCTTCAGAATTTGAAATAAAGGAATAATCAACGGATATTCATTTCCTCAACGGATAATCTTCAGAAACGAAAATGAACTAACGGAGTCATTTTCAACGGTTGCTTCCTCAGGTACGGAAATGAAAGATTTAACAACGGTTATTCATTTCCTCAACGGATAATCTTCAGAAACGAAAATGAACTAATGGGGTCATTTTCAACGGTTGCTTCCTCAGAGTTGGAAACGAAGGATAAACGGATATTCATTTCCTCAACGGATATTCCTCAGAAGTGAAAAATGAATAGCTAGTTCATTTTTCCTCAACGGATGCTTCATCAGAATTGGAAATGAATTGGGTTAACTTAGATACATGATAGAACTTGCTGTGATTTCTGTGCACTAAATTCCATAATTATGTATGCATCCATAATTACGTAATTCCTTGCACAGTCCACACAGTTCGTTTTGTAATGTTGTGGGGAAGGATATCAAACTTGTGATGAGGGTGACTAGACTACCATAGGGTCCTTTTAATTAGATCGACAGAGGATCTTCTTAGTTAGACCACCAAGGAGTCCTTTCAACTATATCATCACATGATATCCCTAACCAGATTTTTAGATCAATCTGTTTAACTAGACCACTCAAGGGGTCCAATTATAGAATAGTACTTCATAACCCAAGGGACTTAACTACAACGTAGAAGTCCATTAAGGATTGTAAGATAGTACCTTTGGATATCCTACTATGAATCCTTTATACGAAGATATGGAAGATTCTTCGAGGATTTGGATGGATCACATAGAAACACAAAATGTATAAGAAAACACATAAGCACAAAATCACATAATTGTTTAATTTGACCATTAATTTATTATCTTTGAACACGGATATTTAAAGCACGCCAGGAATCCAATCCGTGGATTCTACTTGGCACTTAAATCATTAGAATCTAACTATGAAGATAGGAAGATCTTAATAAGAATTCGGCTTTGTCCTTATTGAATTGTAATGTACGTATTAAGGCATACGAATAATTCAATTAAGGGCTCCGATTTGAGTGATATTCATCCACAAGGATCTAATTATGAGGATAGAAAGATCCTATATGGATTTTGCAATTTGCGTAACGAGAGGTGTTTCGACACCTTGCACTAGGCGTGCTTACGTCGATACACAAGGTAGAAAGTTCATAAGGTTGAGGCGCTAGATATGCCAAGCGACATATGAAGCAGAGTTTGAAGTTTGAACAACAGCAGGATTTGTAACAGCTTTGCTTTGGATTGCAAAGCGGCACATGTTAACCAAACGTCCCCATCATCCCCCGTGGGTACATTTGAAACTAGGTATTTGATTCGGATGATGACAGTGGCATTGATTTCACCAAGAAGCAGTTCCCTTATACGGCTTCATCCCTGAGACGAGTCATGGTGATAGCTAAATCAACGGTCCTCCGGAGTACGACGCCTATTTGTTGGGCAATTGTAGCACCTGGTCCAGACACTCGAGTCTTGTTGCGATGAAGAGGCATTATGAAGAAAATGGAACACATGGGAGGAAACAAGCGAAAGATAGTCAAAAGAAAGTGACAACACATGAAGGTTGTGACCATTTGTTTGTTACCAAAGGCAAACAAATGAGACAGTGACTAATCAAAGTAAGCGGATCATATTAATGTATCACTGAAGACATGCTCGCCTATAAGTGAACACTCATCCCAAGAATTCCCAGGTAAGCACAACTGGTCTCGCGTCTGATGAGATATATACGAAGTGCTTGCCTAGCCAGAAAACCCAGAATACAGGCATTCACCCTTCTAGTTTGCATGTGTTCCCATTTTTTAAGACCCAAAACCTTGACGAGATTTTTGAAAATTCAAAGGGGTTCAAAACCTTACAATAGAGGGTTCAAAACCTAGTAATTAATCATCCTAGAACAGATGATTAGTTTTCAAAGCGGTTCTGAAATTTATGTTCTTGTTGTGGTCGTCGCCTAAGGATAGGTGACGGTATTGTTTTATGACTAAACGCAAGTAAACTCGCGTTAGGGTCCTAGAAAGGTTATAGACTAGGTCAAAGCATTACTAATAACCCAATTCCCTATAACCATTAGCTCTGATACCATCTTTTCTGTCACACCCCGACCACGTAGAACATACAAAACGTGGCGGAAACGTCGGGGAGTGTTGTAACAGAATTAATGTTTCACAACAATGGAAATTAAAGTTTCGTTTTATTAATCAAAAATGAGAGTTTACATTGTTTTAAACAAGAAACAAAGAGTACATAACATAAATTAACTAGTTCTTGTCTCTTTTTAAGTCACTAAGGCACAGGTCCGCCTAAGTATGTCTTGATAAGTCCTATGCTTCATCTCCTGAAAACACATGTGAAAATAGGTACGTCAGCATAAAAATGCCTGTGAGATACATAGGTTTTGTAAAAATAGGATTCATGACTTATGTTTGAGAAAATGTTTAGTCATGAACCTTGTTATTTGCTTTGTCTTGCAAATCATTTGAAAAACGATAAGATCAGATGATATGTATAAATAAGAGAATAATGTATGGTCAAATGAATAACCATGTAAAATGAGTTTTGTATAAGATAAGTTTGTTTGTAAATCAATGTCTTGTGAAAAGTATGTTATTTGTATAAAATGTTATATGTCTAAATTGAAATGATTCAAATAACGCTACAATATGTGATACCATACAAACACTTATATATAGGAAGTACCAGCGGCGTATCCACCATGCTTGTATCATATTACACACGCCTCGTTACTTAAATCACTTACTCCAACCAAACCACCAAGATGTAATGTTTAACAATTGTAGAAATGTTTATGTATAGTCAAATGTCTATTGTCAAATGTAAATCATGTCAACAGATACAAATGGTTCATACGGTTCAACAGTTACAAACGGTTCATATAATCAAAGGGTTACGACGGTTCACATAGTCAAATAGTTACAACGGTTCAAAATGTAGTATAATGTGTTCATATGCTGGATGAGCATATGCAACAGAAATGCAATGTAAAACAATGTACTAAGTATGCACACAATGGACATACATAGCATGAAATGTAATGTAGAACGATGTACTAAGTACACACACAATGGGCATACATAGCATGTAATGTAAAACGATGTACTAAGTACGCACACAATGGGCATACATAGCATGTAATGTAAAACGATGTACTAAGTACGCACACAATGGGCACACATAGTATGTAATGTAAAACGAAGTACTAAGTACGCACACAATGGGCATACATAGCATGAAATGTAATGAAATCATGTACTATAATGTACTAACGAACATAGCAGGTATATGATGTGAAAACATGAAAGCATGAAAGTAACAAGTAGGCACATGTGTTTCACCCCAAAACAGTTTGGAAAACAGTAAAAGAGGGGTCTATGTACTTACCTGAGAGTGCTTAGGAGTCTTGCACAACTACCAAGCAAGCTAGAGGAGTCCCGGAAATTAAACGGTACCTAATATAGGTAACTACATAAATAACCCGGACCTAAATCGGAGGATCAGATAGAATGAGGGCTCGTAAACTAGATGAGTATTGGAACTCATGTAGTATGGTTTACAAAAGCCTACATACTAAATGAAACCTAGTCTAAGCGCTTACGACCCATTACGACCCGTTTAGGTAGCTTATGCTACTTTAACGCGTCGTTCGCGCGAAACGCGTTCGGACCGCCTAACTAGTCCTATGACAAGTAATATATGCCTTAACATGTCTAATATGGTTGTCAAATCAGTTTAGATGTCAAAAGTTATGTTATATATGATTAAAACAAATTTTGGTATCAAAGGGGTATTTTGGTAATTTACCTAAGGCATATAAACCACCTATCATACAACTACCTAAACGAAGCGACCATAAGGTATAACCCCGGAAGGTTATTCCCTATATACTATGGTCACCTAAGGTATTTGGTCGGATCCTAATGATCGACCAAATGGGTCGGGTTCGAAGGTATAAGCGATTTATCAGATCGCTTACCCTACGACCCTAGACAACGTGGTAATCAGTAGGCATAGTCCCAAGGGACTATAACCATCGTGATTACAATCACGTTGCGAAGTTCAAACGAACTTCGCATTGACCATAAACTGGTCAATGCAGAAAGTCAAACAAAGTTTGACTTTCTGACTCGAAAAGCAATAAAAGAAAGAAAAGAATGAAAGAATACTTACGAAGGGTCCCCGAATGCTAATTTCGATTCGAGTAGCTTAGGTATGAAACAAAGGTTCCAACTTAGAGATTCTCAATCCAAAATTCTTGTGATTTTTGCAATGGGGGTGGATGGGTATATATAGGATTTCCCGAACCGTTAGGATCGTTTCTTGGAAAAAGTGCTTCAATCTTGGCCATACACTAGCACCCATGGTATTGTAATACCATGTGCCCAAAATACCAGCCCATAGATTCCCAAAACCATGTGCAACAAGTGGGAAGGACTAGATTCGATGTATAAGCAAACATCTTTCAGAAATGACAGTTTTGGTCCCTGTTATGTGTTTAAGCCATTTCCGACACGTTTAAGGCCCGTTAACCCCATTTCAAAGCTCTAAAATGAAGTTAAAGTATAGGGAACTTAAAATGTGCTTAAAAATATCTCGGATGTCGGTTCGTTTGGTCGTACGGTTGCGTTGTTCGCTTAATTACGACGGAATGCGCATAAGCGCGAAAAACGATCCAAAATGCGTGACGAATGGATTTTTCTTATGCCAAACACTAAAATAAAATATTTTAGTGCTTACATAAATTTTTGGATGTCCGCATGTATTCAGAACGTAAGTTATGCGCGAAAGTGCAAACTTGTGCACTTTTTTACGCTTTTAGTCCCTGAAAGACCCAAAAGTTTATTTTATCACACCGAACCCCTCAAAGCCTATTTCTAAGCTATGTGAAGGATATTTATGGTATGTTTAACTTATGGTCATGTTCCGAAATGTTTGTTACAGTTCAAATTGGCATACTTTCGCAGTTTGTCAACTTTAGTCCCTTTAAGCGAATTAACTTGTTTTTGCCATACCAAAGCCTTCAAAACTTATTTCTAAGTTATGTAAAGGTTATTTAAGGTATGTTAAGTATATGTCACTATTCCGGAGTGTTTGTTACATTAAACTGGTTATATTTACGCATCAGCGCGCGTATAAGCTTCCAGAAAGCGATTTAGAGCTTGAATTCGAACAAGAGTTGATATGTGAAAAAGATACACATATTTTTACAGATCCCAAGTATGAAATACAATATTTCATTGGCTTGGTATTTGTTTGATGGTCGCAGTGACACAGGTGTCACAATAACGAATGACATTCATTAATTTTGGCCGAACCGACCAGTATTAGGTTATGGTACCATAGGATCCGACAAATCCCGTTATCAGACTGCACCCATGGTTATGTGTGGGTTAAGTGGGTAACGACTGAACCTGATGATTGTTAACTTACCCTTTGGTGGTTTGTTAATACGAGTTGAACGAGTTGAACGATGAACGAGTCACGAAGGTTTGAATGTTATTAGCGAGACGACCAAAAGTAGTTTTTCACAATTAAAACAAGAACGATTGGAACGAGAATGATATTAAACGATTGTACGATTTTTGAACGATTGAACGATTATGAACGATTTAAACAAATGAACGAATGATCTATAACGAGAACGAGTTAAACGATGTCACACAACGATGTTTACGAAACTATATAAACCATACGAGTTTTATTACGAGAACGATTTATGATTTGGTTTACATAAACAAATGTTTTGGGTTAAGATTCATGGCATCGAGGTTTATAAATTATAACCAATCTGTTTTGACTTGGTTATTTATTTTTCAATACAAACATTTTACAAAACAAGGTTTCTAATATCGATTAACGAAGTTGTACGAGATATTTCAACATGTAAACGAGCCATGAATCTGACACTCACACAAAAACTATGTGCTCACCAGCATTTCTTTGCTGACTTTGTTTTTACATATGTTTCAGGTGATGTTGCTTAATGTTGATTGGGAATAGGATGCATGCTCACTTAGGACTGGACGAGGCCTTAGTGATTTAATAACGATGATAGACTATGTTTGACTTGCTTGTTTAACTTTAAGACAATGTTTAATATTAAATAAAACGAAACTCTTTTGTATCCATGGTTTCGAAACAATAATTCTGTTACAACACTCCCCGACGTTTCCGCCACGATTTGTTGTTTTACGTGGTCGGGGTGTGACAGAAGAAGTTGGTATCATAGCCAATGGTTATAGGGAATTAGGTTATTAGTAATGTTTTGACCTAGACTATAACTTTCTAGGACCCCAACGCAAGTTGATTTGCGTTTAGATTTAAAAAAAACAAAAAAAAAACAAAATCCGAATCTGTTTCGAAAATTAATCATCCGTTCTAGGATGATTGATTACTAGGTTTTGAACCCTCTGTTGTAAGGTTTTGAACCCTTCCAGTTTGACTCATTTTGGCTTAGTGCCTTCTGAGTTTTCAAAATCTCGTCAAAGTTTGGGTCTAAATAATATGAACACGTGCAAACTGGAAGAGTGAATGCCTGTACCCTGAGTTTTCTGTCTAAGGCTAGAGTGTTCCTACAAATCCACATAATCGGACCAGTCACTCTTACCTGGGAACTCTTGGGGTGAGTGTTCACTTATAGGTGAGCATGTCTTCGCGATACATTATTTTTGATTCATTACTTTGATTAGTCACTGCGTGTCGTTTGTTTGTTCGAGGTAACGAACAAATGATCGCCTTCCTTATGTTTCGTCGATATTTTCAATACCTCTTTTGTTTTTCCTAATTGTCGACCTCACTCGTTTCTCATATTTCCTTGTTAGACAATGCCTCCTCGACGTGATGCACAATCTTTTACTGCTGAAGAAGTCGCAGCCCTTGTCTCTCAGCAAATGGCTGCTGTGCTTCCAGGCGTTGTGACCCAAATCCACGAGCTATACAACAACAATAATAATAACAATGCACAATGTAATTTCAAGAATTTCAATTCTGCTAAGCCGCTAAAGTTTTCTGGGTCACAAGGAGCAACTGCACTCCTTCAATGTTTTGAAAGTATCGAGAACACATTCAGACATGTGCAATGTCCGAATGGGCGTAAGGTTGAATTTGCATCAAGTGTGTTTGAGAAGCATGCTCTTACTTGGTGGAACGGAGTGATGCGCGATAGGGGTGTCGAAGTGGCATTGGCACAAACATGGGAAGATCTTCGAGCTCTCATGATGAGAGAGTTCTGTCCCCGACACGAAATTCGGGCTTTGGAACGAGAGTTTGATGATCTAAAACAAGATAGGGGAGAACACCGTGCGTATACGGATCTATTTAAGGAACTCAGTCTTTTATGTCCTACTATGGTTACTCCGTTGGAGAAAGCGATAGAGAGGTATGTCGATGGTTTACCCGATTCCATACAAGATATTGTGACTGGCGTTAATCCTACTACTGTTCGTCAAGCGATCGAGTTATCTGCTACCCTGACTGAGTCACAAGTCAGGAAGGGTAAACTTACCTGCAAGGGTGATAAGAAGAAGTCGACCGAATCTGTCAAGGAAAAGGGTAAGGGTAAGAAAGGTGAGTCGTCGAAGAAGTCGAGAAAGCGAAAGGGTGCTCAGAACTTTGCAGTTACTGCTCAAAACCCTCAGAACACACCAGCTCAACCGCCTGCGAAGAAAGCGTATGCTGGTACCGCACCTCATTGTGCTCGCTGCAACGGTTATCATGTTGCACAACAAGCTTGTAGGCAATGCACAACGTGTGGTAAACATGGGCATCTGGCCAACGTCTGTCGTTTGGGTCAGAATCAAGCTGCTCAGGTTCAAGCTCCAGTTCAGGGGAATGCTGCTAGATTCCCACCGGGTTCATGTTTCAATTGTGGAGAGTTTGGTCACTTCAGCAACAACTGTCTGAGGTTGGCGAATGCAAATGAGAACCCGAATGCGAATGTCAACGCAAATGTGAATCCCGCTCGTGGGTGAGCGTACAATCTGAATGCTATCGAAGCAAGGGCTGACAACGAGGTGGTCAATGGTACGTTTCTTGTTAACAATCAACCTGGATCTATTCTTTTTTATTCTGGTGCCGATAGAAGTTTTGTTTCATTATCTTTTGAACCTTTGCTTGCGATACCTAGAACTAAACTGAGGAAACCCTTATATGTCGAAGTTGCTACTGGTAAACCTCTTGTTCTCGATTCTGTTATTCGTGATTGTCAGTTAAACCTTGATAACCATCTTTTTCCCATTGACCTCACGCCGATGCAACTTGGGAGTTTCGATATTATCGTAGGGATGGATTGGCTAACCAAACATCATGCTGAGGTGGTTTGTTTCGATAAGATTGTTCGTATTCCTCTTCCGTCTGGCGATATTCTGGAAGTTCATGGCGAGAAGCCATCTGGTGGTTTGAAGCTTATGTCGTGTACAAAGGCCCAAAGTTATTTGCGAAAAGGATATGTTGCTTTCCTGGCACATGTCACCAAGGAGAAAAGCAAGAGTAGGAGTATTCAAGATATTTCGATTGTTTGGGATTATCCAGAGGTGTTTCCCGATGAACTGCCTGGTTTGCCTCCAGTTCGTCAAGTCGAGTTTCATATTGACCTTGTACCCAATGCCAACCCGATTTCTAAAGCACCTTATCGTCTTGCACCGTCGGAGATGCAAGAGTTATCAATACAGCTTCAAGAGTTGTCTGATAAAGGATTCATCCGTCCGAGCTTTTCACCTTGGGGAGCTCATGTCCTCTTTGTGAAAAAGAAAGATGGATCTTTCCGAATGTGTATCGATTATCGTGAGCTTAATAAGCTTACCATCAAGAATCGATATCCCCTACCTAGAATTGATGATCTCTTCGACCAGCTGCAAGGTGCTTCATGCTTTTCCAAGATCGATCTGCGTTCTGGGTATCATCAACTTCGTGTTCTCGAAGAAGATATTCCCAAAACGGCTTTCCGCACAAGATATGGGCATTACGAGTTCACTGTCATGCCTTTTGGTTTGATGAATGCCCCAGCTATCTTTATGGACTTAGTGAATAGGGTCTGTAAACCTTATTTAGACAAGTTCATCATTGTGTTCATCGACGATATTCTCATTTATCAAAGTCTCGAGCCGATCACGAGCAACACCTTCGTTTGACCTTGGAACTTCTGAAGAAGGAAAAACTTTTTGCTAAATTCTCCAAGTGTGAATTTTGGCTTAAAGAAGTTCAATTTTTGGGACATATAGTCAACGACCTACTTGAATTGTTAACTTACCTTTATGTTTAGTTTGTTGCTTGTTCTTGAATAATAGTTAAAATGCAAGTGATTGATGATCAATGTATGATATGTAAAATGTTCAAGTACATCAGCAAATGAACATGAATAAGTTGCATATTTGATGCATTTAAACTCATATAAAATGATGTTGATATGATAGTATGGTTTAGACACTTGTACATGAGGATACATGTTGATTTAAAGCTCAAGAAGTGATAAAAAAATGATTGTATGACAAAAATGTTTTTGAACAGGTTATAAACACTAAAAATAATATTATTTGGTATATTATAATGGCATGAAACTTTGACATAGGTTTGATGGCTTTGCATGTTATACATATAGCTTAAAAAGTGGTAAAATATGTGAAATTTGCATTATTTATGTGCTCTATTTAAGACCTGCACTATCATGAGTATAACCACTATTTTATTCAGTAAATAACATGGGTTATGTCAAAATATCAAGTCGTTTCGATTTGGGATGGTTAGGGTAATGTTTGATGCAAAACTATGCGGTAAAACGGTTAAAAATCGCCTTTTCGAAGGATTTTTACAAAACTGTTTTAGATCAGTAACCAAACTGATATTTTTGATATAAAAATAAGTATTTTAACTTATATTAAGTTTACTTGGTGTTTGGTTAGTCATACGTGACTTTCGACGCCCAAACATGTCACCGAATCGCTAAAATAAGTGTTTTTCGACATACACTAGAATGGGTTATTCATGGGTAAATTTTATGTGTTACAATGTGCTATGTGTTTTACAATATGTGTATGATGATGTGTTAGTTTTGACAAGATTATGTGTATTATGCTTGAGTATATATATACAAATACACCAATATAATCAAAAATAATAACTTTTCGAGAAATCTCAAAGTTATGTGAAAATTCTAAGTATCGGAGAAAGTTAGGTATTTTGTGGGTTTTTGATTATTAAATCATTCTTATTTAATTTAGGACGAATAAACAATTTGAGGGATTGTGTTAACATATAAAAACGCACCCAAAGGTGAGTACATAGATCCCCTCTTTTTACTGTTTTCCATTGTTTTGGGGTGATTCATATGTATCAAAACGATTTCGAGATTCTAACGATGGTTTTAAAACGATTGAGATGGTTTATACTAAACTAATAACGATTTCGATAATGTGAACGAACTTGTTGGTTGTAGTTACATAACGAATGACATTCATTAATTTTGGCCGAACCGACCAGTTTTAGGTTATGCTACCATAGGATCCGACAAATCCCGTTATCAGACTGCACCCATGGTTATGTGTGGGATAAGTGGGTAATGACTGAACCTGATGATTGTTAACTTACCCTTTGGTGGTTTGTTAATACGAGTTGAACGAGTTGAACGATGAACGAGTCACGAAGGTTTGAATGTTATTAGCGAGACGACCAAAAGTAGTTTTTCACAATTAAAACGAGAACGATTGGAACGAGAACGATATTAAACGATTGTACAATTTTTGAACGATTATGAATGATTTAAACAAATGAACGAATGATCTTGTAACACCCCAACCCGGAAGGGCTGACGTGTCACAATAACAGTGATATCATAAACAAAAGTCATAATTCCATTTATTTATTTGACAAGGATACAACAACTGAACTTAAATTTAATATACAAACGGACACATCGACTTGATTTCTAACATCTTCGGATTTATTCCTAGGCTTTATTATTCTCTCTTTTACCCGCCCAAAGTAACCTGCGTACCTGTAAATACAAAATTTATACGGAATGAGCCGAATGCTCAGTATGGAATTATAGGCTCAAAGAACAAATAACGCTTTATATGCAATGTTATTCGGAGGAAACTCATTGAGAAAATGATACGATGCAAGAACATAATTTTATATTTTACGGATGTACCCATGAGCAAACTGAAAACGTGACAATACACAGGTAGCTACTCCTGCATACTTATCACACGAGATGGCCAGTTGGCATACCTGCTATCCACCTCATTAACTTAAATTCTAGGATCGATCCATACGCCTCCTAGTAGCTTTGTACCACACTTTTACCTAGGGACGCCGTGAACTAATCTCTCCGTCACAGATGGAGCACATGCTGTTGATGCCGCAACAACATGCTCGTGGGACACTCCACGAGAAGTGATACTCAGGGTATCAGAGTACAAATGGTCTTATTCACATAACTTATAAAACTTATTTTCATAACAAAACGGAACATATATTGAAACATGCGATAATGAATACAACTAACATAATACTATCGCATGACACGAAAGCTTAAATCAAATGATTTAGAATAGAATTCGAACGGACTGTCAAATGAATCGATACTCAAAGACGTGAGGAGTTTTAAAATATATAGTAATTTAGTGGTTTATAACAATTTGAATATGAAGCAATAAGAAGTGGGGTAAGGATCCGTACCTTAATAATTCCAAAGTGAAGCTACCTTGTGCTAATATTTTAGATTTATACAGGCAGAGTTTAGACTACTGATTAGTCTTTTAACCTAATTTAAATAACATGCACACAAACTAGGTTAGTAACTTAATACAGCATTTACGATAACTCACGAGATCAAATTCTCACAACGAACGACAAAGTGCGATACTTCATCCATCGAATTAACGATGATCCGTCAAATTAATGACGAACGACAAAGTATAACCCTAATGTGGGCGGCACTTAAACATCCATTGGATATATTGATCGATCGGACAATGAATCGTAATAGCGATCGAGTTATTACCCTGTTCTGCAGCACCCTGCTATACTTAATTAGTGTTTCGTGTGTGTTTTGAGAGTAATCGGACGATAACTCAGCGAATTTTTGGAGTTTGATCGTCGTTTTTGTGCCCAGAATCAAGTCCCAGCATCCTCTATTTATAGTCGAATTTTGACCCTTAGGCGGCCCGCGTGAGTTTTAAGCTAACTTGAGGCGGCCCGCGAGAGAACTTATTTTATGTATAGGGTTGCCACGTGTGGGACTAGGCTAGCTGAGTCGACGAAATCATTAAATTCAACTTCGTCCGCAAGTTATTAAGAAAATCGTTAAGTAGGGAATACCCCCCCTGAGTTTTAGGGGCCCTAATCCTGATTCTGAAAATTCTGAA
The DNA here is from genome assembly GCA_030545235.1 of Helianthus tuberosus. Taxonomy (NCBI): domain Eukaryota; kingdom Viridiplantae; phylum Streptophyta; class Magnoliopsida; order Asterales; family Asteraceae; genus Helianthus; species Helianthus tuberosus. The sequence goes on from JARYGA010055520.1 coordinate 1,180,769, forward strand.
AATTTTAGGGTTGGTGCAGAATCACTTGGGTGTCTTAATTAGGGTTTCCTAGTGAGTAATTTATAAATACTAATAATAGTTTTGGTTGATATACAGAAAGATGGATTATAATATAATTGTTAATTTATTAATTATTATTATTCTTTTTATTTCTAGAATAATGATTTTAAATTTATGGTTATTACAACTATTACCTCCTTAAAAGAAATTTCGTCCTCGAAATTTTTCAAACATATCGCATAAGTAACAGAAACGAAACTTTCATAGCAGAGTTACTAACTTATATAACCATAATCTCCTAACCACACATGTGTATCTGAAATTCATAACTAAGGTTATGACTATACTTGTCAATTTCCTTATATATGTGCCCTAATGGTCCTTCTATAACGTATCTTAATAAAATATCTTACCGTACGAAAAGTCAATAGAGACCTACAGATACTTAGAGTGACTATTGGTACTGATATTTCCTACATAGATATGCTTAGTCATAGCTAAGATATATTCACATAAGGTAAAGCATAAATGACCGTCAACAGAAACAATTGAACATATATCAAAGAGCAAGATTTACCGTTACTCGACTAAAATTCTATTACTAGAATAGATTAGGGTATAAAGAACGAATAGATTCTTCAGATTCCCATGTTGCTTCGTGTTCAGAGTGATTTTTCCAAAGGACTTTAACAAACGGAATTACTTTCCTACGCAAAACCTTTTCTTGTCGATCTAAGATGGCTTCTGGTTCCTCTTCGTAGGACAAATCCTCGTGAATTGTAAGTAACGGATAACTAATGACATGAAGTGGATGATAATTATATCCTCTTAACGAGGAGACATGAAAAACGTTATGAACGTGAGAAAGTTGAGGCGGTAAAGCCAGTCGATATGACACTTCTCCAATTCTTTCAAGGATTTCAAACGGACCGATGAAACGGGGACTAAGCTTCCCTTTAATTCCAAATCTACGAACGCCACGCCAAGGTGATACCTTTAAGAAAATGTGGTCCCCAATTTTAAATTCGAGTGGTCGTCTATCTTGATCTGCATAGCTCTTTTGTCTGCTCTGAGCTTCTTTCAGTTTTTCTCGTGCCATAGTGACTTTTTCATTTGTAATCTGAACTAGTTCTGGCCCTTCAATAATCTTTTCTCCAACTTCATCCCAGCAGATCGGTGCGCGACATTTTCGACCGTACAAAAGTTCAAAAGGTGCCATGCCAATACTTGCTTGCCAACTATTGTTGTAAGCGAACTCAACAAGGCATAGATATTCATCCCAGTTTCCAGACCATTCAAGTGCACATGCTCGGAGCATGTCTTCCAAGGTCTGAATCGTGCGTTCCGACTGCCCATCTGTTTGTGGATGGAAAGCAGTACTAAACTTCAGTCGTGTACCCCAAGCTGCCTGAAAACCTTTCCAAAATCGTGAGGTGAAACGTGGGTCTCTATCGGAAACAATGGAAGATGGTGTGCCCTGGAGTCGAATAATTTCATGAAGAAATATTTCGGATAACTTATTAACCGAAAATCCTTGCTGAATCGGTAGAAAATGTGCTGACTTTGACAATCTATCGACAACAACCCATACAACATCATTCTTCTTGAGTGTCTTAGGCAAACCAGTAACAAAATCCATTGTGATCTCATCCCACTTCCATATGGGAATATCCAATGGCTGCAACAGACCGCTTGCTCGTTTGTGTTTAATTTTCACGTGTTGGCAAGTGAGGCATTTACTTACGTATCGAGCAACGTCTTCCTTCATGCCATTCCACCAGAAATTCTGTCTTAAATCTCTATACATCTTGGTAGATCCTGGGTGAATCGAAAATGGTGAGCTGTGAGCTTCGGCTAACAATGACTCACGAAGGCTGGAGTTATTGGGTACACAAAGTCTCTTACCGCACCAAATCACCCCATGATGGTCTATACGAAATTCAGATTGCTTACCCACCTCAAGATTTTGCACAATTGCCCAAAGTTCTCCATCTTGCTTTTGTGCATCTTTGATCTGTGATATGAGGTCGGGTTCAATCTGCATTCTAGCTAGATATCCATCAGATTTACCAACCTGGAGCCAAATGTTCATTCTTTCGAGATCCCTCCTAATACGAGGCTGAATTTGTAAGCAAGATATAGTCCCGGAATTCTTTCGGCTCAATGCGTCAGCTACAACATTGGCTTTGCCTGGATGGTATTGAATATTTACGTCATAATCTTTTAAAAGTTCTAACCATCTTCTTTGCCTCATATTTAGCTCCTTCTGCGTAAATATATACTTGAGGCTCTTGTGGTCGGTATAGATGTCACAACTTTCACCATACAGATAGTGTCGCCAAATCTTAAGTGCAAAGACGACTGCGGCTAGTTCTAAATCATGTGTAGGGTAGTTAACTTCATAAGGCTTCAACTGACGGGAGGCATAAGCGATAACCTTCCCATGTTGCATTAGCACACAACCTAATCCTTTCTTTGAGGCATCACTATAGACTTGGTAACCTCCTGATCCAGAAGGGAGAGCGAGTATCGGAGAAGATACGAGTCGTTTCTTCAATTCTTCAAAGCTTTTCTCTTGTTCTTCATTCCATGAGTACTTCACCCCTTTTCTTAGGAGTTTTGTGAGTGGTAAAGCAATTACCGAGAATCTTTCAACAAATCTTCGGTAATAGCCAGCAAGACCCAAGAAACTTCGTATTTCGGTAACAGAAGTAGGTCTTGGCCATTTTGTAATAGCTTCAACCTTTGTTGGGTCTACCATAATTCCCTCTGCTGATATGACATGACCTAGAAATGCCACTTGGCTAAGCCAAAAGTCACATTTGGAAAACTTCGCGTACAACTTCTCCTGCCGCAAGGTTCCAAGTACTTCATGTAGATGTGCTTCATGCTCTTCACGACTCTTGGAATATACTAGAATGTCATCGATAAAGACAATAACGAATTTGTCTAGGAATTTGTGAAATACGCGATTCATCAAATCCATGAAAACTGCGGGTGCATTAGTTAGCCCAAAGGGCATAACCAAAAATTCGTAATGACCATATCGAGTACGAAAGGCGGTCTTGGGAACATCATCATTTTTGATCTTTAGCTGATGGTACCCGGACCTCAGGTCAATTTTTGAAAAGAACTGAGCCCCCTGAAGTTGATCAAAGAGATCATCAATGCGAGGCAGAGGATACTGATTACGAATAGTAATCTTGTTCAGCTCTCGGTAGTTAATACATAAACGCATACTACCGTCTTTCTTCTTCACAAATAAGACCGGAGCACCCCAAGGTGAAACACTGGGTCTTATGAATCCTAGATCTAACAATTCTTGCAATTGTTCCTTCAACTCCTTCAGTTCCATTGGAGCCATACGGTATGGAGCTTTAGAAATAGGTTCGGCACCAGGGATCAAGTCGATGGTGAATTCTACCTGACGGTCAGGTGGTAATCCTGGTAGTTCATTCGGAAATACATCAGGATATTCACGAACAACGGAGTGGTTATCGATACTCTTAACACTAGCAGAAGTATCCCTAATCGATGCTAGGAATCCAGCACAACCGTTTGATATGAATTTTCGAGCTTTGAGCGCAGAGATAATCTTAAGAGATTTATGAGCTTGAGTTCCCTGATATATAATATCAGGATGATGAAGATTGCCGAAAATAACACGGCGAGAATGACAATCTATAGTTACGCGATGTCGAGACAACCAATCTATTCCTAAAATAACATCAAAGTCACACATATGTATTGGAAATAGGTCTGCCTTACACACCATAGATTCAATACTGATCGGACAATCTTTATATACGTAAGTGATTGCGGATGAATTTTCCATGGGAGTGGAAATGATTAAGGTATGATTTAAGAGAGTTGGTTTTATCAGAAGGTACTTAGTAAACGAATGGGATACTAAAGAATGAGTCGCTCCTGTATCGAATAACACATAGATACTATGTTTACCAAGCTGAAGGGTTCCTGACACAGTACCTGGGACATTAGCAGCATCAGTAGCAGAAAGTGCGAAAACTCTTCCTCCAACATTGGGTGGTGCAACGTTTGGTCGGTTATTCTTCCTAGTGTCTTTCTTGGTACACTCCTTGATCATGTGTCCAGTTTGGCCACATCTAAAGCATGCTCCTGTACTTCGGTGACATACGCCCTGATGCCGCTTACCACAAGTATTACATAGAGGATATGTAATCTGATTCGGGTTTACTTGTTGATTCAGTGGTTGAGCTCTAATAGGTTCTGCATACAACTGAATCTGGTTTTGAGCAGGTCTCGGGTTTTGCAGTCTAGGTTGCCATGGACGTGCCTGATTTCCAGAGTTTTGATTTCCTTGCACTTTGCGATCTTGATGTTGTGGCGTAGTGGATGATTGGCCGATTTCCTGCTTTAATTGTCCTTCCCTATTTCTCTTCTTATTATCCCCATTTCGAGATAAGAATTCTTTCCTTTCGAATTCAAAAGTTTTGATTGCATCAGCAACTTCGGTGATATCCTTAAATTTCATGTACATGATCGACTTTCGAATTCGATCATTAACTGCCCACTTGCATTTTTCTGCTTGGACTTCTGCTGATCCTGCAACGTCTCCTACAATACTAGCCAACCTTGAAAATCGAGTAATGAACTCAGAGGCTGGTTCATCACTTCCCTGTCGAATCATAGCATACTCCCTGATATAAGCTTCTTTATCAGCGGTCGAAAAATACTTGTCGTAAAAGATATTACGAAAGTCGACCCATGAAAGATTAGCGTCAAAATCATCCCCTCCTTTGATATGCTTATATCCTTCCCACCAAGTTTGTGCGTCATCTTCAAATTTGTAGGTAGCCAATCTAACTTTGTATTGCTCTGGAACTCCAAGAACTCCGAAGATCTTTTCAATATGAGCTATCCAGTTCCTTGCTTCGACTGGGTTATTAGCATGACTAAAGGATTTCGGATTTTGTTTTTGGAATTTAGCGATCCATATGTCTATACTATAGTTAGTATGGTTCGTGGTATTCTCACGAGTTTCTCCACCAGAGGTTGGATTAGTGTTAGTGCCTTCTGGATGACGAGTTTGTTGAATAACGGCCTCAGCGGTTTGAGCAACAAGGTTTGGAAGCAACCCGGCAACAGCCTGGTTGATAGCATTAATGATGTTTGGATCAACTGGAGTCTCATTCGAAGAAGTGTTGTTACGTGCATGGTTAGTACGAGTACTCCTACGTAGCGGACGACGAGGAGGCATATCTATACAAATAGACATAAGAATTAAACCAAATAAGAGACCAAGTTGAATCCTATCATAGATATCTACCCATTCCTCACAGGTTTTAATTACTATCTTCAAGTTTTCTACAGGAAAGAGACTTTGCTCTGATACCATAGCTGTAACACCCCAACCCGGAAGGGCTGACGTGTCACAATAACAGTGATATCATAAACAAAAGTCATAATTCCATTTATTTATTTGACAAGGATACAACAACTGAACTTAAATTTAATATACAAACGGACACATCGACTTGATTTCTAACATCTTCGGATTTATTCCTAGGCTTTATTCTTCTCTCTTTTACCCGCCCAAAGTAACCTGCGTACCTGTAAATACAAAATTTATACGGAATGAGCCGAATGCTCAGTACGGAATTATAGGCTCAAAGAACAAATAACGCTTTATATGCATTGTTATTCGGAGGAAACTCATTGCGAAAATGATACGATGCAAGAACATAATTTTATATTTTACGGATGTACCCATGAGCAAACTGAAAACGTGACAATACACAGGTAGCTACTCCTGCATACTTATCACACGAGATGGCCAGTTGGCATACCTGCTATCCACCTCATTAACTTAAATTCTAGGATCGATCCATACGCCTCCTAGTAGCTTTGTACCACACTTGTACCTAGGGACGCCGTGAACTAATCTCTCCATCACAGATGGAGCACATGCTGTTGATGCCGCAACAACATGCTCGTGGGACACTCCACGAGAAGCGATACTCAGGGTATCAGAGTACAAATGGTCTTATTCACATAACTTATAAATCTTATTTTCATAACAAAACGGAACATATATTGAAACATGCGATAATGAATACAACTAACATAATACTATCGCATGACATGAAAGCTTAAATCAAATGATTTAGAATAGAATTCGAACGGACTGTCAAATGAATCGATACTCAAAGACGTGAGGAGTTTTAAAATATATGGTAATTTAGTGGTTTATAACAATTTGAGTATGAAGCAATAAGAAGTGGGGTAAGGATCCGTACCTTAATAATTCCAAAGTGAAGCTACCTTGTGCTAATATTTTAGATTTATACAGGCAGAGTTTAGACTACTGATTAGTCTTTTAACCTAATTTAAATAACATGCACACAAACTAGGTTAGTAACTTAATATAGCATTTACGATAACTCACGAGATCAAATTCTCGCAACGAACGACAAAGTGCGATACTTCATCCATCAAATTAACGATGATCCGTCAAATTAATGACGAACGACAAAGTACAATACTTTATCCATCGAATTAACGATGATCCGTCAAATTAATGACGAACGACAAAGTATAACCCTAATGTGGGCAGCACTTAAACATCCATTGGATATATTGATCGATCGGACAATGAATCGTAATAGCGATCGAGTTATTACCCTGTTCTGCAGCACCCTGCTATACTTAATTAGTGTTTCGTGTGTGTTTTGAGAGTAATCGGACGATAACTCAGCGAAATTTTGGAGTTTGATCGTCGTTTTTGTGCCCAGAATCAAGTCCCAGCATCCTCTATTTATAGTCGAATTTTGACCCTTAGGCGGCCCGCGTGAGTTTTAAGCTAACTTGAGGCGGCCCGCGAGAGAACTTATTTTATGTATAGGGTTGCCACGTGTGGGACTAGGCTAGCTGAGTCGATGAAATCATTAAATTCAACTTCGTCCGCAAGTTATTAAGAAAATCGTTAAGTAGGGAATACCCCCCCTGAGTTTTAGGGGCCCTAATCCTGATTCTGAAAATTCTGAAAATTTTAGGGTTGGTGCAGAATCACTTGGGTGTTTTAATTAGGGTTTCCTAGTGAGTAATTTATAAATACTAATAATAGTTTTGGTTGATATACAGAAAGATGGATTATAATATAATTGTTAATTTATTAATTATTATTATTCTTTTTATTTCTAGAATAATGATTTTAAATTTATGGTTATTACAGATCTATAACGAGAACGAGTTAAACGATGTCACACAACGATGTTTACGAAACTATATAAACCATACGAGTTTTATTACGAGAACGATTTATGATTTGGTTTACATAAACAAATGTTTTGGGTTAAGATTCATGGCATCGAGATTTATAAATTATAACCAATCTGTTTTGACTTGGTTATTCATTTTTCAATACAAACATTTTACAAAACAAGGTTTCTAATATCGATTAACGAAGTTGTACGAGATATTTCAACATGTAAACGAGCCATGAATCTGACACACAAAAACTATGTGCTCGCCAGCATTTCTTTGCTGACTTTGTTTTTACATATGTTTCAGGTGATGTTGCTTAATGTTGATTGCGAATAGGATGCATGCTCACTTAGGACTGGACGAGGCCTTAGTGATTTAATAACGATGATAGACTATGTTTGACTTGCTTGTTTAACTTTAAGACAATGTTTAATATTAAATAAAATGAAACTCTTTTGTATCCATGGTTTCGAAACAATAATTCTGTTACAACACTCCCCGATGTTTCCGCCACGATTTGTTGTTTTACGTGGTCGGGGTGTGACAAAGATGAGGCTCTGTCATGGTGGAACCTTCAGGTTCAGGCGTTGGGCGAGGCTGCTGCATATGCTTTGACATGGAATGAGCTGAAAGAATTGATGCGTAGGAAGTATTGTTCCAGGCGGAAATCCAGAAGCTGGAAATTGAATTCTGGAACCTTAAGATGGAAGGTCCAAAGGTGGCGGAATATGTGGAGAGACTTCATGACTTGTCGCGAGTTGTTCCATATCTGGTGGAACCAGAGTTTAAGAGGATAGAACGATTCATCTGGGGATTGGCGTCTCAGATTCTGAGCTTGATGACAGCTTCAACGCCTCCAAAAATTACCGATGCGATTGACTTAAGTGTGGCGCTCACTAAAGAAGCGATTAGATTGGGAAAATTTTCAACCTCTGAAGAGAAGAAGGAGACTCATGCGAAGGCATCTGGGAAGAACAAAAGAAAGTCTTCGAACCTAAAGATAGGCACCCAAGTCAGTTATGAACGCTGTAAAGCAAACAGAAGAAGGGAAGTGGACCCTTCTAGTGGCATGCAAGCTTATGGAACCACCAATAAGGCTGGTGGTAAGGTTTACTTGGGGACTAAGCCGAGATGTAATGAGTGCAAGTTTCACCATGAAGGTCGATGTCTGAGGCCTTGGTGCGATAGGTGCGGAAAGGAAGGACACAGCAAGGATGCCTATTTGGCGAAGTATCCCAGACAAGGAGGAAATGATGACGGCAACCTAGACGGAAACGATAATGATAGAGTTCCAGGTTGTTTCAAATGTGGGGACGTGGGGCACTTTAGGAAAAATTGCCCTAAGAATAACCAAGCTCAGGGAAGAGTATTCAACATTGGAGCTAGGGAAGCTCGCCAAGATTCGAACGTAGTCACTGGTACGTTCCCTATTAATCAACACTTTGCATCTATGCTATTTGATACCGATGCCGACTGTAGCTTCATATCTCTAGAGTTTAAGAATGTCCTTGGTTTAGTAGCAAGTAAGTTAGATATCCCGTACTCGATAGAACTAGCTAATGGGAAGCTAGTAGAAGCTAGTGAAGTGATTAGAGGCTGTGTGATAGAGCTGGGAGCGCGTGAGTTTTTGATAGATTTTCTGGCAGTTGAATCGGGAAGCTTCGACGTCATGGTTGGGATGGATTGGTTGGTTGTCGAGTAATCGAGCTGAGATTGTATGCCATGAGAAGGTCATCCGTATCCCGATAGCGAATGAAGAGACGATCTTGATTCATGGGGAGAAGTAGGATACGCCTCTTGATGCGCGTTAAAGTGTCGTATATATTAGGTGTATATTTTAAGCCCTTTTTAACACTTATTTTAGCCAAGTTTTAAATTTATAAAACACGATATTTCACTAACACTAAACACACATATGGGCAGGTGCACCCATCGTTGAGTGTAGTATAGCGTTGGTAAGATACCGAGGTCGTCCAAGGACACAAGAGCTTTTATGTAACAACTGTGCTTGTAATCACTATGAACAGTTCTGTTATCAATAAAACAATGTTATTTGATCACAATGTTTGTTTTTTTATGTTTTACATTTTTCATGTTTTGACTTTTATGTAATTTCAAACTCTACATCGCTTTCTGGAGAGTTATACGCAAACTGGTGTGTAAACGTACTCAGTTTAATGCGACAAATACTCCGGAACATCAACATATACTCAACATACCTTAAATAACCTTTACATAACTTAGAAATAAGTTTTGAAGGCTTTGGTATGGCAAAAAAAAGTTAATTCGTTTACAGGGACTAAACTTGACAAACTGCGAAAGTATGCCAATCTGAACTGTAACGAACATTCCGGAACATGACCATAAGTTAAACATACCATAAATATCCTTTACATAGCTTAGAAATAGGCTTTGATGGGTTCGGTATGCTAAAATAAACTTTTGGGTCATTCAGGGACTAAAAGTGTCAAAAAGTGCACAAGTTTGCATTTTTGTGCATAACTTACGTTCTGAATACATCTGGACATCCAAAAATTTATGTAAGCATGACTATATTATGCTTTAGTGTTTGGCTTGTCAAAAATCCATTCGTCGCATCATTTGGATCGTTTTTCGCGCTTATGCGCATTCCGTCGTAATTAAGCGAACATCGCGTTCGTACGACCAAACGAACCAACACCCGGCATATTTTTGAGCATGTTTCCTGTCCACAATGTTTAGGCAACATTTTAGGGCCTTAAAGTTGGCTTTACGGGCCTTAGAAGTGTCGGAAAAGGCCTTAAACACGTGCAGGGGCTGAAACTGCCATTTTTGAAAGTTGTATGCAGATCAGAAGGGCCAGGCGGCCCGCATTGTATTTGGCTGATCCTGAAGCGGGCCGCTTCCCACTATCAGACCAGATTAAATGTTTCTAACATCAGTTTGCAGCTGTTGGATCCTCACCCACACATTCCCAATTTCTTAGTCAGATGATAAGGACCATTTTTAGGCACCACAACTTTGCAACACATGTACGGATAGGATTAAGGCACGTTTTCCATGAAACGATCCTAACGGTTACCCGAAAACTATAAATACCCCATCACCCCAATGCAAAACTTACAAGAACTTTGATTTGAGAAACTCTAAGTTGAAACTATTGTTTCATACCTGAGATTTTTGAATCGAGGTTAGCATTCGGGGACCCTTCGTAAGTATTCTTTCGTTCTTTTCCTTATTTTATTGCTTTTCGAGTCAGAAAGTCAAACTTTGTTTGACTTTCAGCGTTGACCAGTAATGGTCAATGCGAAGTTCTTTTGAACTTCGCAACGTGATTGTAATCACGATGGTCATAGTCCCTTGGGACTATGCCTACTGATTACCACGTTGTCTAGGGTCGTAGGGTAAGCGATCTAATAAATCGCTTATACCTTCGAACCCGACCCAGTTTGGTCGATCATTAGGATCCGACCAAATACATTAGGTGACCATAGTGTAGGGAATAACCTTCCGAGGTTATACCTTATGGTCACATCGTTTAAGTAGTTGTATGATAGGTAGTTTATATGCCTTAGGTAAATTACCAGAATACCCTTTTCATGTATAATTGGTAATTTAGCATATGTAACCTAAATTTTTGTCACATAACTGATTATGTAACATGTTTAGGCATATAACACTTGTCATAGGACTAGTTAGGCGGTCCGAACGCGTTTCACGCGCACGACGCGTTAAAGTAGCATAAGCTTCCTAAACGGGTCGTAATGGGTCGTAAACATTTATGTTAGGTTTCATTTAGTATGAAGGCTTTGTTAAACCAAATGACACGAGTCTCTACACTCGTTTGGTTTACGAACCCTCATTCTATCCAATCATCCGATTAAGGTCCGGTTATTAACATAGTTACCTATATTAGGTGCCGTTTGATTCCGAGATCCTTACCATTGTTTGATTGTCACTCCAGGACTACTGAGTAATCACAAGTGAGTACATAGACCCCTCTTTTACTGTTTTCCAAACTGTTTTGGGGTGGAACACATGTGCCTACTTGTTACTTTCATGCTTTCCTGTTTTCACATCATATACCTGCTATGTTCGTTAGTACATTATAGTACATGATTTCATTACATTTTATGCTAGGTGTGCCCATTGTGTGCATTACTTAGTACATTGTTTTACATTACAATTCATGCTAGGTGTGCCCATTGTGTGCATTACTTGGTACATTGTTTTACATTACATTTCATGCTAGGTGTGCCCATTGTGTGCATTACTTGGTACATTGTTTTACATTACATTTCATGCTAGGTGTGCCCATTGTGTGCATTACTTAGTACATTGTTTTACATTACATTTCATGCTAGGTGTGCCCATTGTGTGCATTACTTGGTACATTGTTTTACATTACATTTTCACGCTATGTATGTTCATTTGATTACATACTTAGTGCATCACATGCTTACATTTTGGTATGACATTTGGTTTGTTTAACATGGAACAATACATTCATTAACATTGATCATGCCATTCGTTAGTAGGTAGTGGTACCATAGGAATTGACAACTCCCGTTCCGGACATCCCAGGGAAAGGGGATGAAAGGAATGACCGAATTCGATATACATAATTTAGATAAACCTTTAATTTGTTTAAGGGTTTATCGCCACAGTCTCAAGGCTTGGATGTATGCATTTTAACAATACCGCATAAATGTTTGTATCAGTATAGCATGAATTTGTTACACAAAACATGACTTTGATTTAAACTGTGTTTTACTTCAATACCTTGTTGTTGTGTATTTTACATATGGTTTAGTTGATACATTTCAATTACCATACATGACATTTTGGTTACATATTACATGATCTACATTGAACATAAACATTTGACATCGATATACACATTGGTGGTTTACATTGGACATAGACATTTTGATATGGTTTACACAATAACACTTGACAATTGGTTTGTACATGAACAAATTACATTGGTGGTTGTTTGGGTAAATGATTTGAGTAACGAGGCGGGTGTAATATGATACAAACATGGTGGATACGCCGCTGGTACTTCCTATATATAAGTGTTTGTATAATATTACATTGCGCAACGTTATTTAAACCATTTCAGTATTGACATATTACATTTTATACACATAACATACTTTTGACAAGACATTGTTTTACAAAACAGTTTATTTTATACAACTCATTTTACATGGTTATTCATTTAACCTTACATTTATTTATACATATCAACTGATCTTATCGTTTTTCAAATGATTTACAAGACAAAGCAATTTACAAGGTTCATGACTAAACATTTTCTCAAATACAAGTCATGAATCCTATTTTCACAAACCTATGTATCTCACAGGCATTTTTATGCTGACGTACCTATTTTCACATGTGTTTTCAGGAGCTTTTCCGTAGGATGTTGATCACGATACTAGGGCGGACCTGTGCCTTAGAGACATAAAATGGAGATAGACTTGTTTAATTATGTTATAAACTCTTTTATTTACTGTTCAAGACAATGTAACATCCTTGTTTAATAAATAAAATACAACTTTGAATACCATGGTTATGAAACAATTTATTCTGTTACGACACGCCCCGACGTTTCCGCCACGATTTGTTGTTTTACGCGGTCGGGGTGTGACAGAAGAGTTGGTATCAGAGCCAATGGTTATAGGGAATTAGGTTATTAGTAATGATTTGACCTAGACTATAACTTTTCTAGGACCCTAACACAAGTTATCTTGTGTTTAGATCTTAAAACATGTACATCACCTATCCTTAGGTGATTATCAAAACAAGAACCAAATTTTTTTCGAAACGATTTTTGAAAAACAATCATCTGTTTTTGAATAAATTATTACAAGGTTTTGAACCCTCTTTTATATGGTTTTGAACCCTTTTCAGTTTGATTAAATTTTGGCCTTGTGCCTTCAAATTTTCAAAATCTCGTCAACGTTTTGGGTTATAAATAATGTGAACACGTGCAAACTGGAAGGGTGAATGCCTGTATTCTGAGTTTTCTGTCTAGGCAAGCACTTCGTATACATCTCAACCAGACGCGAGACCAGTTGTGCTTACCTGGGAATTCTTGGGATGAGTGTTCACTTATAGGCGAGCATGTCTTCATTATACATTATTTTTGACCCATTTACTTTGATTAGTCACTGTGTGTCGTTTGTTTGCTTTGTGATACGGACGAATGACCACCATCTATGCTGTTTGCAATTCTTGTTTTTTATCATCTCATTCTTTTCATCCAATCATCTCACTCGTTTCCTTTCATGTTTTCCTCTTTTAGAATGCCTCCTCGACGCGACAATCTGATAGCAACTGCCGAACTGGCAGAAATTATTGCGCAGCAGATGGCTGCTCAGTTTCCAAATCTCTTTGCTCAATGGAACCAAGCCAACAATAACAACAACAACAACAATGTTCCATGCAAATACAAGGATTTTAATCAGGCTAAACCACTCAAGTTTAGTGGTTCTGAAGGAGCGACTGGGCTTCTTCAGTGGTTCGAGAGCAGTGAGAATACTTTCCGCCATGTGCAGTGTCCGGATAATCGCAAAGTCGAGTTTGCTTCGAGCGTATTTCAGAAGAGGGCTTTGACATGGTGGAACGGGGTTATGAGAGACAGAGGTGCAGAAGTTGCTCTCGCACAGACTTGGGCTGAACTTAGAGCCCTTATGATGAGGGAATTTTGTCCTCGTCACGAGCAACGAGCTTTAGAGAAGGAATTTGATGAGTTGAAGCAAGATAGTGGTGAGCACAGGGCTTATACTGATCAGTTTGAAGAGTTGAGTCTGCTTTGCCCGACTATGGTTACCCCACTCGACAAGGCTATCGAGAGATACATCGACGGCCTACCTGACTCGGTACAAGACATCCTTACTGGTAGTAACCCTACCACACTCCGTCAGGCAATCGAGTTATCAGCGACACTGACTGAGTCGCAGATCCGGAAGAACAAGTTATACAGGAAGGGTGACAAGGGCAAGAAACAGTCGGCTGACAAGGGTGATAGCAAGAAAGGTCAAAACTTGAATGGAAAGAACTCTGGTTCTTCGAAGAGGTCAAGGAAGCGTAAGGCTTCCCAAAATTTTGCTGTCACTGCCCAAGCTAATCAAGCAGCTCCCAACCAACACGCACAGCCTCCAACAAAGAAACCTTATACAGGGAATGCACCTTTGTGCAATAGGTGCAACAGTCACCATCAGCCGCAACATCAGTGCCGTTTCTGTACTAGCTGTGGGAAGTCAGGTCATCTTGCCGATGTTTGTCGGTTTGCTCAGAATCGCGCAGTTCAGAACCCGGCTCAACAAGTTGCTCAGCCTCCTGCTCCGCAACAGGGTCAAGCTGCACGACCACAATACCCACCAGGTGCTTGTTACAATTGTGGGGATCTGACCCACTATAGGAATCGGTGCCCAAGACTGGCGAACCAGAACCAGAACCAGAATCAGGCTCCGTCTCGAGGCCGAGCCTTTAACATGAATGCCCAAGAGGCGCAGGCGGATGATAATGTGGTGAACGGTACGTTCTTTATTAATAATCAGCCTGCATCTGTTCTTTTCGATTCTGGTGCCGATAAGAGTTTCGTGTCTTTGTCTTTTGAGCCTATGCTTCGCGTGTCTAGAACAAAACTAGGTAAACCTTTGACAGTAGAAGTTGCTAGTGGTGAACCCATTATTCTTAATTCTGTTCTACGCAACTGCCAGTTGAACCTTAATGATCATCTTTTTCCTATCGATCTCACGCCTATGCAACTTGGAAGCTTCGACGTCATTGTGGGAATGGATTGGTTATCCAAGCATCACGCAGAGATAGTTTGTTCTGAGAAGATTGTTCGTGTGCCGCTTTCGACAGGCGAGATTCTGCAGGTTCAAGGTGAGAAGCCTACCGGTGGTCTCAAACTCATGTCTTGTTTTAAAGCTCGGAAATATCTGCGGAAGAACTATGTGGCTTTCTTAGCACATGTTACAGAAGATAAAGGCAAGGGTAAGTCTATTTCAGATATTCCTGTCGTTCGGGATTATTCTGAAGTTTTCCCTGAAGATTTACCTGGTCTACCTCCAGCACGCCAAGTCGAGTTCCGTATTGATCTCGTACCTGGTGCAAATCCCATTGCCAGAGCTCCATATCGTCTTGCACCGTCTGAGATGCAAGAGTTGTCTAATCAGCTTCAGGAGCTCTCTGACAAAGGTTTTATCCGTCCTAGCTTTTCACCTTGGGGTGCTCCCGTTCTTTTTGTCAAGAAGAAGGATGGATCTTTTAGGATGTGTATCGATTATCGTGAGCTTAACAAGCTTACCATCAAGAATCGATATCCTCTACCTCGCATTGATGATCTCTTTGATCAGCTACAGGGCGCTTCCTATTTTTCGAAGATTGATCTACGATCCGGATATCATCAACTTCGTGTGCAAGAAGAAGATATTCCCAAGACAGCATTCCGTACTCGTTATGGGCATTATGAGTTCACAGTCATGCCATTCGGTTTGACTAATGCTCCGGCTGTTTTTATGGACTTAATGAATAGGGTCTGCAAACCTTATTTGGATCAGTTCGTCATTGTTTTCATTGACGACATCTTGATTTACTCTAAAACGCGAGCTGATCACGAGCAGCATCTTCGTCTTACTCTGGAACTCCTGAAGAAAGAGCAACTTTTCGCCAAATTCTCCAAGTGCGAATTTTGGCTTAAAGAAGTTCAGTTTTTGGGGTATATTATCAACGAACGAGGTATTCAGGTAGATCCCTCCAAGATCAGTGCGATCAAGGATTGGGATACACCTACTACTCCTACTGAAGTTCGTTCTTTTCTTGGTCTAGCGGGTTATTACCGCCGCTTCATTGAAAACTTCTCAAAGATTGCAATTCCTCTAACTGCTCTAACTCAGAAGAACAAACCCTTTGATTGGGGATTCAAACAAGAGAAAGCTTTTCAACACTTGAAGCAGAAGCTTTGCGATGCGCCTGTTCTATCATTTCCTGAGGGTGATGATGATTTTGTCGTGTATTGTGATGCATCAAAATTGGGTCTTGGTTGTGTTCTGATGCAAAGGAACAAAGTCATAGCATATGCATCGAGGCAGTTGAAGATACATGAGAAGAACTACACCACTCATGATCTTGAGTTGGGTGCAGTTGTTTTCGCTCTCAAGATCTGGAGACACTATTTGTACGGTACAAAATGTGTGGTTTTCACAGACCATAAAAGTCTTTAGCATATCTTCAATCAAAAAGAACTCAACATGAGGCAGCGACGTTGGGTTGAGCTTTTAAACGACTATGACTGCGAAATTCGCTACCATCCTGGTAAGGCGAATGTCGTGGCCGATGCATTAAGTCGTAAGGAATGTACTAAGCTTCATTGCGTACGTGTTCAATCTGTTATTCAAGCTCGATCCGATATCCAAGCACGCATTTCTCAAACTCAACAATCTTGTGTTTCACAAGAATTAATGGATAAGGAATTTCCTTATCACATAACACCTGCTCTGGAACTGAAGGACAATGGATCGTATTACTTCATGGACCGTTTGTGGGTCCCAAGCCAGGATGGTCTTCGTACCTTGCTTATGGATGAAGCCCATAAGTCTCGATATTCTATTCATCCGGGCTCAGATAAGATGTATAAGGATCTTCGTATTCAGTATTGGTGGCCTGGTATGAAGAAAGACATTGCCTTATACGTATCAAAATGCCTTACTTGTCTTAAGGTTAAGGCTGAACATCAACGTCCTTCGGGTTTATTGGTGCAACCAGAGATCCCAGTTTGGAAATGGGAAAACATTACTATGGATCTCGTTACCAAACTTCCACGCACTAAGAAAGGTCATGATGCCATCTGGGTAGTCGTTGATCGTCTTACAAAGTCAGCACACATCTTGCAATCCGTGAGGATTTTCCTGCTGACCGACTTGCTCAAATCTATGTGGATGAAATTGTAGCTCGACATGGTGTTCCTTTGAACATCATTTCTGACAGAGATGCT
This sequence comes from Helianthus tuberosus, assembly GCA_030545235.1. Lineage (NCBI taxonomy): Eukaryota > Viridiplantae > Streptophyta > Magnoliopsida > Asterales > Asteraceae > Helianthus > Helianthus tuberosus. The sequence goes on from JARYGA010055520.1 coordinate 1,198,005, forward strand.
CGTTTCACTTCTCATTTTTGGAGAACCATGCAATCTGCTATGGGGACCCAACTTAATCTGAGCACAGCTTATCATCCGTAAACGGATGGTCAATCTGAGAGAACAATCCAGACTCTGGAGGATATGCTTAGAGCTTGTGTGATCGATTTTGGTGGTAGTTGGGATTCACATCTTAAATTGATTGAATTCTCCTACAACAACAGTTATCACACCAGCATCAAAATGGCTCCTTTCGAGGCTCTCTATGGTCGAAAATGTCGTTCACCAGTCTGCTGGAATGAGATTGGCGAGGCTCAACTTACTGGACCTGCCTTGGAAATGTTCATCCAACTTACAGACTAGAGTTACCTCCTGAACTTGGAAATGTCGTTCACCAGTCTGCTGGAATGAGATCGTTGAAAGAATCAGCAAGGTAGCTTACAGACTAGAGTTACCTCCTGAACTTGGAAATGTTCATCCAACTTTTCACGTGTCCAATCTCAAGAGGTGTTTAGCTGATGAGAACCTCCACATACCGCTTGACGAAATTCGTGTTGGCAAAACACTGAAATTTGTTGAGAAACCTGTGGAAATCATGGAACGTGAAGTCAAGTGGCTTAAACGCAAGCGCATTCCTTTGGTCAAAGTTCGTTGGGAAGCTAAACGTGGACTTGAGTTTACTTGGGAATGCGAAGATCAAATGAAGGCGAAATATCCACATCTTTTTCCTCGAGTTTCCTCTAAATAAATTTCGGGACGAAATTTCCACAAGTAGGGGTGACTGTAACAACTGTGCTTGTAATCACTATGAACAGTTCTGTTATCAATAAAACAATGTTATTTGATCACAATGTTTGTTTTGTTATGTTTTACATTTTTCATGTTTTGACTTTTATGTAATTTCAAACTCTACATCGCTTTCTGGAGAGTTATACGCAAACTGGTGCGTAAACGTACTCAGTTTAATGCGACAAATACTCCGGAACATCAACATATACTCAACATACCTTAAATAACCTTTACATAACTTAGAAATAAGTTTTGAAGGCTTTGGTATGGCAAAAACAAGTTAATTCGTTTACAGGGACTAAACTTGACAAACTGCGAAAGTATGCCAATCTGAACTGTAACGAACATTCCGGAACATGACCATAAGTTAAACATACCATAAATATCCTTTACATAGCTTAGAAATAGGCTTTGAGGGGTTCGGTATGCTAAAATAAACTTTTGGGTCATTCAGGGACTAAAAGTGTCAAAAAGTGCACAAGTTTGCATTTTTGCGCATAACTTACGTTCTGAATACATCTGGACATCCAAAAATTTATGTAAGCATGACTATATTATGCTTTAGTGTTTGGCTTGTCAAAAATCCATTCGTCGCATCATTTGGATCGTTTTTCGCGCTTATGCGCATTCCGTCGTAATTAAGCGAACATCGCGTTCGTACGACCAAACGAACCAACACCCGGCATATTTTTGAGCATGTTTCATGTCCACAATGTTTAGGCAACATTTTAGGGCCTTAAAGTTGGCTTTACGGGCCTTAGAAGTGTCGGAAAAGGCCTTAAACACGTGCAGGGGCTGAAACTGCCATTTTTGAAAGTTGTATGCAGATCAGAAGGGCCAGGCGGCCCGCATTGTATTTGGCTGATCCTGAAGCGGGCCGCTTCCCACTATCAGACCAGATTAAATGTTTCTAACATCAGTTTGCAGCTGTTGGATCCTCACCCACACATTCCCAATTGCTTAGTCAGATGATAAGGACCATTTTTATGCACCACAACTTTGCAACACATGTACGGATGGGATTAAGGCACGTTTTCCATGAAACGATCCTAACGGTTACCCGAAAACTATAAATACCCCATCACCCCAATGAAAAACTTACAAGAACTTTGATTTGAGAAACTCTAAGTTGAAACTATTGTTTCATACCTGAGATTTTTGAATCGAGGTTAGCATTCGGGGACCCTTCGTAAGTATTCTTTCGTTCTTTTCCTTATTTTATTGCTTT